>JBAIAC010000001.1:44020000-44620000 GCA_037349315.1 Chelydra serpentina
TGTGCAAATTTACCCTCCCTCCTATTCAAAACAGAATGGGAATCAAGAACATCCAAAGCCTACATTTGGCTTCAAAATTTAAACCTTCTTTAAATGCTATGAAAATGTGATCAATTGTGAAGATGTACAAACAAGTGGTAAAAATTTGGTTAAAAATGTATATGCCTCATAAGATCCCCTAAAATGTACGTATTCCAAAAAGAAAAAAAACATTTCATGTAACTAGGTAATTAAAACAAGAGCAGATAGGTACGCAACGTTGCTAGACCAAAACACAAAACCAAAGTTTAAGGTGGAGGTGAACTCCAGTTCAGGATTGGATGGAAAAGGCAGTTAAGGAAAGGAAAACATAGTAGCAAAATAGGTTCCTGCTTTGTATCCAGCCTCATTTAAGTCTTCTGACCAGCACACAAATCAATAGGCCATCTGAAGATCCCAAGGAACAAATGATGCAACCCACTGAAACAGTGCAGGCTGTAATCCTGTGTGGTCAACACTCATATCATTGTGATTGTTGCCATTTTGGAGGCTCTTTCAACTGTGTGATAAAACACATGCAGCTCAGAGGCCACTGTGCTATCTGTGCTGCAGGCAATCTTAGCAATGGCTTCCTGTGTGCTCACAAGGCCAAATCATTGAAACAGGTGCAGCACAGCAGACATGCCCACCTCCCAAAATCAGCAGCCGTGACCTCACCATCCCCTCTTCCACTACCACAGCACAGTGAGAGAGTGCGAATGGAGATAGGAGCTCAGGTGATGCTCTTTCACCTGCAGGCTGCTGCAGAGGGAAGTGCGGTGGGGCATCACAAGAGCCTGCTGGAGAGAATGCTGGTGCCGTAGGCGGGGTGGGAAGAGAAACCTTTCAATGAAGAGCGAGGAATGGGGGATGTCAGGAGGCAGGATCCTGCATGTGTGGGGCACATTTCCTATGCAGTTAAGGTAGAATTTTCAACTTGTAATTGTCATACACACACACTGGGGGTGGGTAGTGGGAGTTCAAAAACCAAAAGACAGACTTTTGACAAGATTTTAGTGTGTATATATATTTAAATGTTTTTGATTCATGATTTTCAAACTGTTGGGGGTTGACAATACTGATCAACGGACAACTACCAAAGGCCTTTGTGTCCTCTCTCTAGGCAACCCCAAGACCGATCTGGTATTCTGATACCATGGAGATGACTGTAGGATGAATACCTAGATAGTTGGACAAGGGGGAATGGCCAGAACATGTAAAATTGTTGGGATTTTGACTATATTACTTTTCTGAAAATACTGTAATTTGGTTTGCCAAAGTGTCTGAACTGCAATAGCTTCTTTTGGAGCAGCACTTTCAGCCCCAGTATGTAGGTAAATTTCTATGGAGGCATTTTTAATAGCAAGCACTGGGGCACCAGATATTAGCTCAGCAATCACCGGTAAAGGTAAGCAAAAAATTGGTTTAATACAACTCACTCTGGAGCAAGATATTTTAAGAGTGTGGGGGTTACGGTTGTGGTTTTTTGTTTCGAAGGAGAAAGAAAAAGAGGAGGAGGGGTACTCCCATCTCATTATTAAGAAATAAAAGAGGAGGCTAAGCAGTGCTGCTTTTATCCCCCCAAAACAGTCAGTTGAGAGGAGTGAAGTGGGATTACCTCTCCCCACAGCCTGTACCAGTATAGAGTTGGATGGAAATGAAGGTCTGTCCTCCCTTCCACACAGCAGCAGACAGTTACAGGCAAGCAGTGAGGGCACTGAGGGCAGCTATGACAGACACAGCAGCACTGCTCTTCTGGCTCAGAGCAAAGTCTGGTGGCAGTAGCAGGCAGAGCTGATCCCACAATATTAATGGGAAGAGTGATGCAACCATACATTTTTCTGGTCTGTTTAGCCATTTTTATTTCACCCCATATTGCTGAGAGAGAAAAATAAGCACACAAACTATGGGCCTCTTTCATAGCAAAAGCCATTTCATACAGTTTCTAATGCTCATGAACTCTAAAGAATTTTTCACATATGATATTATAAAAGAGAGTGGAAGTGTCAACAACATTATGATTAAAGGTTATGTTCATATTTAACTGCAGGGTCCCAGCCTAGAAGCGATATTTCCCCCACCAGTTTTGAAAGAATCACCGTATCAGGAGCAAACCTTACCAGGTCAATTAGGTACAGGCCTCAAAGCGGGATTCAACTCTGCAACATAGTGGAGGATCCAGAGAGCTGTAAGGTCTAGCTTTGCTCTCACAGGACCCAGCAACAGCAGGCTGAGTTGTGCTAGCACATTACAGTTCTGCAGGCCCATGAAGATAGAATGCATCTGACCAGGTAGATGGTGGTAGAGAGTTGCACCATCTATAGATAATAAAGCCAATCCATTACAACCAAATAAGCCAAAAGTCAGTTTGTGATGGAGGGGTTAACAATTGGCTCAGCACAGAACCTTTCTACCTCAGCTGGTAGCTGCTCTCTCTGATAAGAGTTCCAGAATGCACAAGGTATAGGTGCACATGGTGGGTCAGTGCCCCCACCTGGTGGGTCAGTGCCCCCACCTGATTTAGCCACTTCCTATTCCCCACTTAGCTCCATTCAGGTAAGTCCACCCCTTTTCCTCTCCCTTATGACCCAAATGCAGTCGGAATCCTTAAAGGAGCCCCATCCTCTTTTTCCTGCTGCCTGGACAAAGACCCACCACATTAATTTGTGGTGAGCACATTCTATCTTTGTTGGCGAATTTTAAGCAAATCATCTAAAAAGAGGTGTGAGGACATTTTTGCCAGACTATTTAAGCAAGCAGCTTTTCCATCTATATGATCACACTGGGATATGCAATTTAAAGTTTTGTTTTAATGATGATCAGGTTCTAGGTATTACGCTTGCGTCTGTGTAAGTTTTCTTGCATAAAAACACCCCATGATTTCACTCACTTGTGGTATATCTGTCTTGCATATTAGAACAGATTTATTAATTGTCACAGATTCTGCAAGTAGTCCTTGAAAATTCAATAGGTTAAATAATATTTGTGGTGGAATCCGCTACCAAAAGTACACTAGCTTTGGAAAGGCTGCAGAAAGAGCAAAAGCCACAAGTCATTAGGATAAAAACTACGATCCTCTAAACAGCAAAATGACATTTGTGTATTGTAGGGGGCTTAATGTATAATGGTGCTGGACTGCAGTAGCCAAGGTCATATGCTTGGGATTTCCTGTGAGTAGACAGAGGACTGTTGAATACCTTCAGGAAAGACTTGGTAAGGGCTTTCTATTTGTGCTAAGTCTGATTTAAGTGATTGGTGTTGAACAGAGTTGTGCCCTTTCTTCACCAGTCAAGCATTTCCCTTCTTTGGTTGTGATGTGAACACAAAGACTTTACTATAATCCTCAAAGGTAGTTCACCTTTGGTTTTGTTCAACCCTAACTTTCACATTTCCTATCTTGACTATTCTACTATGCAATTTTACATTATAAGTTAACATAACTTTTGTCATGGAGTTATTTTCTCCAGAGGAGGTGGGGGAGAGATTATCATAAATGATTCTTATAAATTTCTTGATCAAGAGCTACTGGGCTTCATAATTCCTGAGCCCAAGCCATATTTGAAAACTGGGCCCTGTAAATTTAAAACCATTCCTCAAGGAGTGTGGGGGGTGGAGGGTGTCATCTAACAGATTCTTGTTGAAGTAAACCTGCAGGGGGATTTTTGTATATAATATATTGTTTTTAAAAAATCTTGTGGTAGCCTTGAACTATATAAAACAACACAGGAAATCAGAAAACATTTATACAAAAGTATCACATTCTGGTCTCCTAGATGCCTCAGTACTTTGGCCATTCAGGACAAAGACAGACAATCAAAACTGCACATTTTGAACAATTGTAATTGTACATTTGCCTTAACTTATTTTGGAGCAAAAAGACTTCACTGTGTTCTCTTTTCTGTGACTAAAGCACACTCTTGTCTGCCCAGCGAATGGAGTCATTACATCTCTGACTAAAACCACAATAGCTATACTGGCTTTTAAATACATACAAAATATATAATACTAGCCTAACTTCATCAATGTTTATTGAGGTTCTCATCATGACTGGTGATTTTTGTAAAGCCCCATCTTGTGAAGTCTAGTGGTTACATGAGAAGCTCAGCTTTTATTGGGGGGGGGGGGAGCGGGAGGGGGAAGTTTCTAGCCCCCAGGGATGCAGAGAAAAGCTTGAATACATGACTCCTACAGGTTCAAAAACCAGAAGGTAAATAAACACAAATTATTATTATTTTAAAATCTAGTGATTTTTTAGGGGCCTGGCTCATGGTTTTTTGATCACTTGAAGTTGGTAATATTGCTTCATAAAAATGAATTTAAATTAATCAGTCCTTGATCTTGGTCTGTTATTGGAAAGTTACATTAGCCCTTAAATCAGATCCTCCTTTTAACATTTCATGAACACGTCTAAACACGTCTATGACTGGTTATCTCTGGCCAATGCAGAGTTAGTAATCCTTGCATCCATACTTTCTAAATTAAATTGCATTAAGTGATTGCTTTACAGCCTACCAGGTAAAACATTCTATAAATATCTTTTGCAAAACACTTTCATATTATATTTCATACACAATTCCATTCCTCGTCCTAAATTCTTGTTGAATAATCTATCACTATACAACATAGGTGCCTTTTATTATTTACAAAAATGCTGAAACGTACATCTTTCAACCAGGTCTAGCCCATACAGGTCAATGACCTCCCAGTTCCTTTATATACAGTTTTGGGATCTGAAACCTAGATACATGAGCCTCCTATTCCTTAGTTTAAGACCTTTGGGTTTTGAACCTTTCATTCTGCCTCAGATCTGGAACTGATGCTTCATTTTCTCTCTCAGGACAATGCTAGGTCTAATTTTAAGGCCAATCCTAAAAGAATGTTTGCCCATAGGTTATCAATCTCACTAAGGATTTGGCTTTGTTTTTAACTTTTTATTTACTGGAAAATCAAATAAACAATAAGTAAAAATGAAAAACATTATAGATTTCTCAAATTCCTTGTTTTATAATAAGATAATGAGATGGCTGTTCCCAGTAGCATAGATGTACTAGTGAAAACTCTGCATGATAGGGAACAATCTCAAATTGGCAGGGAGATGGACTAAATGACCCAATACTATAGGTCTTTCACCTCTAGATTCTATGATTCCTGAGCTTGAGACACAAAATAAAAGAAAGTGAGTTTTAAGCCATAATAACGGTTTTATTTTTATATACTGCCACTGACCAAGAGATGCTGATTTGAGGAAACGCTGAATTCAGTGTGTCAAAAGTACTTTCCCCATTATATTGCATTAGCTATGTACAAATTATTTTATTATTAAATGTATTGTAAAATGCCTCAAATTCCATGGAAGGTACTAAAATGTGAAGTCTATATTGCATTAAATATGCAAAAATCTTCTGCCATACCATTAAGGCCTGGTCTACATATGGTCTTCATACCAGTATAATGTTGTATTTCAGTTTGGGAAGGGGGATGTCATTTTTTTCACCAATATAGTTATACTGGTACACCCCCCTAGTGTGGACCCAGTTATATTGGTTTAAAGGTCCCTTAAAGGAATAAACTATATAGTATAAAGCACCATTATACCAGTATAAATGCACACTAGGCAAGGAGGTTGGACTTTAACTATACTGGTAAAATTAAAATAGTATCATTTGTGTGTGTACATGCCCTCAGGTATTCTTGCCATAAATTCTGTTTTTTTCAGAACCCTAAAATATCATAGGATCATAATGTTCATACTACAGATTATTCATCAGATAAGGTGGTGCAGCAGGTTAGTATACAAAACAAACGTGTCTTCGTTGTATATTTTACGTTAACACTTCACATGAATGTAATACATACAAAGTACACCTTGAACAGGAACTAAATCCCAGCAGAGGGTGGAAGAAGAGGAAAAAGAAAGAAAATGGAAACGCAATCATGTTTCCTCTTCCTAAATTCATTTTAATTTCTCTTTAACAAGCCATTAGAAATGTGGACTTTGGTCAGAAGAGAATATATTGAATAGCCATATGTTCCTATTTGTACATATAGAAACAATGTCTTTCTCACCATACCTGGGTACATTAAGCCAATTATTTAAAAACTCTATTTACAAAAAAACAAAACAAAAAAAACAAAACAAAAAAAAACAACTTAATTTACCCACAACAATCAAGAAATTACATTTTGATTAGATGGAATGTTAAACCAATTTTCAATAAGGGAAACTTATTGGGTAACAACTTTCTTCTCCATTTTAAAGAAAACATATACTAAAGTAAAGTAAGGTACAAATGATTTTACTAGTATATCAGCTAAGTGATCCACTGTCTACTTTTAAAAAATTAAATATATATTTATTATGAACAGATGGCCAAGGTAGGTATCAACGCTGTCTCTTAGCCAGAAGGTCAGGTCATGGCTGAGAAACCAAAGAACAATTGCTGCTTTGCCATCCATAAGACAAAACATTACATTTTTCTTTTCTAAACATAAAGCTAAATGTAAAATAAGAACAGCTTATTTACAATAAGAATTTTAATGACCTCTTACATTTTTATCAAAGCAAAACAGCTACACTTATCTCACTATCATAGATTGCTTTATGTAGTTTCTAATATTATTCAGCATATAGAGCTTTGTTGATTATTATAAAGCCTAACCTAGAAAATGACCAGTAAATACCAAGAACAATGATTATATAAACACACACTTGTTTTTCTAGAATCCAGCAATCACTTCAAAAAAAAAAGTTTGAAAACCTAAATATGATATGTTATGCTTCAGGGAAACAACCCCTCCTTTTAAAATGTACCAGGGTGCCAATTACCATTTTTAACATTTAATTATTCCCATAATGGTAAAGCACAAGTAATCCTAAATGTAAGCTTAAATATTTTGTTACATTGTCTAGTTTGTCAAAAAAGAAATAACCTTGGGGAAGACTGCAGAACGAGACTTTCAACGCAAGATACTTGTTTGAATACTCTATTGCACACTTCCTAGTTCATTAGAATGCCGAGACTATGCCAACTCCCTTATCTGAGATATCTGTCAAGACAGAAGATGAGCCTGTATTTTTGTTTTTCAAGTGTTCTTAGACCATAAAGATCTAGTGAAAAAAAACTTACAAGGCCCTTGTATTGCTATGCTGTATAATCTGATATAGTAAAATAATTCTTTTAAAAAACTTATTTAATGAGTAAATATAACTTGAAACAATACATAATGTGTCTTTTGATTATAATTTGATTTAGATCGGTTTCAATTTTGGAATTAAGATGCATCTTTTTAAAAAAAGTTAATGGTTAGAAATTTTCTGTGGCTACTCATCAAGGTTTTGTAGCGCTACTAAATAAATATCTTTTTAATTCATAACACTATGTTTTTCCTGCATACATTCCTTGCAGATGAACTGATTTGTTCACTTGCTGAAAAGAAAAAAAAAGTTTTAAAAATGCTGGATAAACAGCTGTAAGTAGTATTTAAAATTTAAACACACTGAAATATAACGTACATAAACGCTTTTCTGTGTATTCAGAACATACTGCCAGTCTCTAGTCATGTATACGTCATCTCATGAAACAAGAATTGGAAGTTTGAACACTGGAAATTTAAACTGGTGTGTCACATTGAAAAGAGGGGGATTTAAAAAAAAAATCTGTTTGAACTATTAGTGAAGTAAGCTAAGTACTCCCTAATATTAATATTTGCTAATAAGGGAGGTCTTCTCAGTCTACCTGCAAGGCATACACTGGTTTTGTAAATAGTACAAACTCATCTTTAAATTACCAACAATTAATTCCTAGTGGCATATTTGCATAAATCTGTTGCTTTGAAACTTTTCTATGAATCACAAAAATCTTTAGAGAAATTGGTAAAGAAATGATACTTTGCCTTATATACTTCAAACTTTATCCTTGTTTATGTTTTGTCTTGCTTTGTATGCATACCCATTTTATGTGTTTATGAGTGAGATGTATAACCATATGTATATAGTACATAGCCTCAATAGGTATGAAATCTATCATATGTGTTCATACACTGTATATGAAGAATATTATGAGTATTATGTAATACTGCACCTTTTTAGGGCTGAAAACAAGGATAAGGCAGGCAAGAGGCATTTCTTTAATAGTAATAGCTGGATTTTTGCCATTAGTTTAGAATCCACATAACAGTAATAAATGACCAGTATCAGAAAAATGAATCATTCCAACTTCAGAAATAACCCTACTTATGTTTCTAATAACTGCAAAGTTATGGCAGTATCATCTCTTACCTGGTCCTTAATTTCAAGCTCCCTTATAGTTTTTGTTCTGTACTCTCTGTGCTCCTTTTCTGCCTCATCCTTCTTCATTTTGGTTTGATTCAACTGAAAACGCATTTCTCCACACACCTGTTAGATTACACAGACATGATCTGTAGTTTGTCGAACCCACAATGTAATGTTTGTAATTAGATCTTTTGGTGCCCCCTAGAGATCATTTGAATCCAGCACATTTTTATTTACAGATATTTTAAAACTACATATGGTAAATGTTTTTATATAAAAAGGTGGATCTGGAATCCTTGTATTGTCATTAACTTTGATATATGCAGTGCCTGCTAAATTCAATTATATTTGGATCAAGATTTTGTAAAATACTTATGCTGTCAATATATGTGTTACTAAATACATTTAAACTACAGTTTCTGGTTGTTAAATTTTCTTCCATTCTCTTTTTAAAATCCAAAAATATTCTAGAATCACACTTTCAAATGCTAAAATTAAAGGATGTGTTACATTTCCAGGACATGATTTCCCGTTTTGCCATTTTTTTCTCCAGGTAGGAATGAAAATCTTGAGATTGAAAATAATTACAGTGCAGAGTTGTACTGAAAGATTATATTCTCATTAATAGATTGAACATAAGTTCCTTAACAGCAACAACTTATTCAGATGTATACGTGGTCACTGAAAAAGCCAAAAAAGCACCCAAAGGACTTATTTTGGGTGGAGAGACAGAGAGAATTCGTTTTCAGAAAGGTAACATATTCCATTCTGGATCCTAACCTCTTCCAGACTAAAACATTTGATGATGTTCTAGGTGTTGTCTATCACCTCAATCTATCTCAAACTTACAGGGCCAGTGGAAGTGTTTGCTCTTCCCCTCTCTACATTTTGGGAGCAGGTCTGTCTTCTTCCACATTCACAATCCAAGGGTTTAGTGGGCCCTGTTTCATGTCAAAAAGCAGAGGTTTTGGACAGTATATCTGCCTCTCCTTATCCGCCTCTCCTTCCCCATCTAAGACAATGACCCCAATTTGTGTGTGACCATTTCAGGTTAAAAATTCTACCTTAAATGCACACACAAAAATGTTATCCCCCTGGCTCCTTCAAGGGGATTCTACTTACCCTCTTCTAACACTTCAGGGGTGGGAGTTGCCATTCTTTCCCTCTCAATCTACCTTTCTCCTCCTCATTCCCTCTGTAACCCACTGTGAAAGAGCACTACCAGCAGTGCCCTGATCACTGACATTAGTGCAGCTTCAGCTGGAGTCAATTATATACTTTTTGTTAGGGGATTGTAAGTACCTGAGTGGTAATCACTGGGCTAATGAGGTAATTGGGAGAATATAAGTGGAAGGACCAGGAACAGGAAGCAAGAAGCTCAAAAGGAGGCTCAGGAGGAAGCTCACAGGGTAAGCCTGGGTTGAGGAGTGAGGTCTACAGGAAAGCCTCCCCCAGCTATCAGCTTGCAGTTCACTGTGTTACTATGTAACAAAAGAATGATGTGAAAGATAACCTTGTGTGTGTTTTTGAGTGTGAAACCATACAAACTGACCAGTCACAGTGCAGCAACAGAGGCACAGTGTATAGTATACTCCCTCCCCCATGTATAGCCTCCTCATCTTAATTTACCCTCTATATTTTCCCTTCATTTCTGCACAGTCTCTCCTCTTTCACAGTCTCCCTCTGCCACCCACATTCCACTATCCATACTATTCCTGTCTCTTCCCAGGGTTCTGTCTTTTTTTTAAAAAACAACAATAGCATACAGGAAAATCTAACTTCTGAGGGCCAACTGACTTCAGTCCTCCTGCAAACAATGTGACATGATGGTCTTCTTTACAAAAAGCAGCCCACCTCTTCATTCAAAGAATGTAGGGAAATGGTGGCAATCTTCACCAAGGACAGCCTAAGAATTCAGACCCATTTAAAGTAATGGGAAATGGTCTTTAAAAAAAAAAAAGGGGGGGGGGCACAAGAATTTAATACCAGACAATGGGAGATGAGAAATAAAAAATACTGAAATTCAATACAATGCCAAGAGTTGCTAACTCTGCCTTTCTGCTGCCTCTTCCTCAGAAGGGAGACTTTAAGACAGGCTTCTTTCTCCACTTGACAGCTGAGGAGGAAAAAAAACTGCCTCTCATCCCACCTCTCAATATACAGCAGATAGAGCTGAGGAATCAGTGGGGGCAGCTAGAGGAATGGGAAGGGAGGAAAAGCTGACCAGAAGCTCATGCTACAGTGCCCCTTAGTGGCCAGAGCAAACTGCTCCAAGAAACTACAGCTAGCTGCTGAGAAGCTCTCTCTGGCCTTGGGTTTAGAGGGCAGGCACATCTCTCAAATGTCTATTTCAACACACATCACTCATTTTAGTATTAAAATCATTTATATTCTATGCAAATTTGGAGCCCCCTCACCTTTATTGAGGAGAACTTTTACATCAAAATAAAGAATAATGATGCTGACGCTATAGGAATTATTTACTCTGAAGTAAATCGATCCTATAATATTCTATTTTTTCTGCTTGAATTTTTTTTTGTCGTCTCACTCATTTTGGGACATACAATGCCTTCCACATTTGAGCCTGAGAAGACTGAACGGTATGTAGGTGGCTAGGACCACCAAAACAGGGGATTTCAGTTAAACCAGGATTGTATTTACATACAAAACCAATTCAACCTAAACAGCAGAAAGAGGCCTTCTGAAAATGCATAAAACTAGCGCTTGTATTACAAAGAACTATACTGAACAGAAAGTATATAGAAAATAAAAAAAATAGTGTTTTGAATTTTAACCACAAAATAAATTTGTGCTACTCTTTACTCATTTTAGTATAACAGAGCCAAAACAGCTATGGAAAAATGAGTGAATCCTGTTCTATCCCCTGTATCAACAAAATTATTAATTAAATGTTGATTGCATAGTTTTTAAGTGATTTTGCATGGACCAGAAAAAAAATAAAAGCTTGACTCTCAGATGTAATTTAAGGTTGTAAAGACTATAGGAAATTTTTTGAGACAATTAAATACTCATTTGAGATTGTCTCTACCTTATTAACTTCCATCTCCTGAGAGGTAAGTTGGTTTTGGGCTTCCTCTAGCTGGTTAGCTACTGAGTTCTTCTCTCTTGTAATTCTCTCTAATCGAGCCTCCAGTGTCGCCACATTCTGAGACAAAACCATCACCTGCAGAAAGAGAAAAACACTATAGTGAATTCACCAGAAACCTTATACAGGGCCAAGTTCTGCAGACTTTACTACTTGAAAGCAATGGGAATTTTGCCCAAGTAAGTACAGTAGATCCAATGCTGCATTCCTTCACATCAAAACTTGATTTTAAGGCAATAGGAATTTTGAGTGAGCAAGAAATGCAGGCTTTACTTGAATAAGGACTGCAGAATGATTAGAACAAAGTTATTTTAAAGTGATTCAAGTAACCATTTGAAATATTTTCAGTCAGCCAAACTACTCTACAGGACTTCTCAATGTGTGTAATGTTGGAAGAAATCCTTCTTCGAGACATGATGCGGACGTGTATTTCACTTAGGCCTGTGCACATGCAGCACATCGGAGCCGTAGAATTTTGCCTACTGGTACCTGTAGACGAGCAGCACTCATGCCGATAGCCTCGCCCTGACTATATGAGGTGCTGCTGCCCCAATCCCCCTCACACCAAAGGCCCAGAGACTAGACTCTGATGCAGAGGAGACGGAGGATGGGTCATGGAATGCACATCTGCATCACATCTCTAAGGGTACGTCTATACTTACGCATCCTGTCGGAGGCGCGGGATCGATGTTCTGGGTTCGATTTATCGCGTCTTGTCTAGACGCGATAAATCGAACCAGGAAGTGCTCCGCCATCGACGCTGGTAATCCAGCTCGACGAACGGAGTAGGCGGAGTCGACGGGGGAGCCTGCGCGCCGCGTGTGGACCCCGGGTAAAAGACGGTTACTCACCATAGTAACTGTTGTTCTTTGAGATGTGTTGCTCATATCTATTCCAATTAGGTGCGCGCGCGTGGCGTGCACGATCGTCGGAAGATTTTTACCCTAGCAACACTCGGTGGGCCGGCTGGCGCCCCCTGGAATGGCGCCGTTACGGTGCCTGATATATACCCCAGCCGGCCCAGCGCCCTCTCAGTTCCTTCTTGCCGGCTATTCCGACAGTGGGGATGGAGGGCGGGTTTGGAATAGATATGAGCAACACATCTCGAAGAACAACAGTTACTACGGTGAGTAACCGTCTTTTCTTCTTCGAGTGCTTGCTCATATGTATTCCAATTAGGTGACTCCCAAGCCATTCCTAGGAGGTGGGGTCGGATTGTGAGACTGCGGAGTGTAGGACCGCCGAACCAAAAGCGGCGTCCTCCCTAGAATGTTGTACTATGGCATAATGAGAGGCGAAGGTGTGCACCGATGACCAAGTCGCTGCCCTACAAATCTCTTGAATTGGTATGTGTGCCAAGAAGGCGGAGGACGAGGCCTGAGCTCGGGTGGAGTGGGCAGTAGGGTGCATGGTGGGGACACCTGCCAAGTCATAACATGTCCGGATGCATGACGTGATCCATGACGAGATGCGTTGGGAAGAGACCGGGAGACCTTTCATCCGGTCCGCCACGGCGACGAACAGCTGAGTCGTTCTCCGAAAGGGCTTCGTTCGCTCGATGTAGAAGGCGAGGGCCCTACGGACATCCAAGGAATGGAGTTGCTGCTCCTTCCTAGAGACATGGGGCTTTGGATAGAAGACCGGTAGAAAAATGTCTTGGTTAATATGGAAGGCCGACACTACCTTGGGCAGGAAGGCCGGGTGTGGTCGCAGCTGTACCTTGCCCTTGTGGAACACCGTGTAAGGAGGTTCTGAAGTAAGCGCTCTGAGCTCAGAGATGCGCCTCGCCGAGGTAATGGCTACGAGGAAGGCCGTTTTCCAGGAGAGGTACAGCAGCGAGCAAGTGGCCATAGGCTCGAATGGGGCCCCCATGAGCCTGGTAATGATGAGGTTGGGTCCCAGGTGGGGATCGGGCGGCGCACCAATGGGTGTAGCCGCTCCAACCCCCTGAGGAACCTGCTAACCATGGGGTTGGAAAAGATGGAAAGCCCCCCGTCATCAGGGTGAAAGGCCGAGATTGCCGCGAGGTGGACCTTTAGTGATGAGAGGGCCAGACCCTGCTCCTTTAGGGAGAGGAGGTAGTCTAGAATGGTGTGTATCGGCACCTACAAGGGGTTAAGACCCCGAGGGCCACACCAAAGGGAAAACCGTTTCCACTTAGCTGAGTAGGTGGACCTGGTGGAAGGCTTCCTACTGCTCAGCAGAACCTGTTGGACCGGGCTGGAACAACGTAGCTCAGACGGGTTCAGCCATGCAGCAGCCACGCTGTGAGGTGAAGAGAGTGCAGGTCGGGATGATGGAGCCTGCCGTGCTGCTGCGTAATCAGGTCCGGCCACAATGGTAGAGCGATTGGGGCGGCCACGGAGAGCTCCAGGAGAGTGGTGTACCAGTGCTGCCTGGGCCACGCCGGAGCGATCAGGATTAATCGGGCCTTGTCCCTGCGCAACTTGAGCAGGACTCTGTGGACCAGTGGAACTGGTGGGAAGGCATAGGACAGGTGGTCCGTCCAAGGATGGAGAAAAGCGTCTGTCAAGGAGCCTGGGGAGCGACCCTGGAGTGAGCAGAACGTGTGGCATTTCCGGTTCTCGCAAGTCGCGAATAGATCTATGTGGGGAAATCCCCACTTCCGGAAGACAGAGTGGATGACGTCCGGTCGAATGGACCACTCGTGAGTGTGGAAGGACCTGCTCAGTCGGTCCGCCAAGGTGTTCTGGACCCCTGGGAGAAAAGAGGCTACCAGGTGAATGGAGCGGGCTATGCAAAAGTCCCAGAGATGAATCGCTTCTCGGCGGGGGGGGGGTGGGGGGGGGGGAGGGAGCGTGCCCCTCCCTGTCCAGCCACCAGTTGAGGGAGGCTAGGACCTGTGCTGGGACCGTCAGAATTAGGTCCAGGCTGTCCCTGCGCGGCCGGTATGCTGAGGCGAGCCATGCCTGGAGGGGCCGGAGGCGCAACCTGGCGTGAGCGGTCACGAAGGTGCAGGATGCCATATGATCAAGGAGGCTGAGGCAACAGCGGGCCGTTGACGTTGGGAAGGCCTGAAGGCTGCGTATGGTAGTTGTAAGAGTCAGAAAGTGAGCCTCTGGAAGAAACGCCCAGGCGAGAGTGGAGTCCAGTACTGCCCCTATAAAGTCTAACCTCTGTGTTGGCACCAAAGTGGACTTTTCTACGTTCAGGAGGAGGCCTCTCTCACACTCCTCGCAGATGTTATTGCCATGAGGAATGCAAATTTTTGACATAGAGAGGAAAGGGGCAAGATGCCAGAGGCTCAAATGGAGATCCCAAGATAGCTGCTATAACAGTGTTAAGCTCCCACAAGGGAACCAGTTCCTGCAGCAGTGGATGGAAACAAAGGATTCTTTTCAAGAATCTCACCACCATGGCATTGGAAAACACCGATCTTCCATAAATGGAAGAAAGGCTAAGATCACCACTAGATGCGCCCTCAATAAGCTAAGCCTAAGGCCCAACGACTGAAGATGCAGTAAATACTTCAAGATGTCTTGTATATTAACCAGTATTGGCTGACCACCACGGGCCAAAGACCACATTGAAAAATGCTTCCACATTGCCGAATAGGACATTCTGATAGAGAGTTTTGTAGGACCTGTTGAACAGCTGCTGAACATTGCTCTTCCTCCTCGTTCAATCACGTAACAGCAATGCTGTGAGATGTAGGAAGCTGAATACAGGATGCAGACTGTGACTGTGAATATGTGTAAACAGGTTGGGATGAAGAGGAAAGGATATGGGAAGCTAAATCAACAGCATGAGAAGGTCAGAAAACCAGCACTGCCCTCAGCCATGCTGGGGCAGAGAGGATGAGGTTGACCCAATCCACTTTCAGCTTGAGGGCTGTGGAACAATTGGGATTAGAGGAAAAGCACACAGGAGAGCTGTCTCTTATATCTGTCCTTTTGGAGACCTTGTCCTTAGGAGTGGTCTTAAACCTGCCCTGACATCTCTATTGTTCATTGCGGTTACGACTATGGAATTTGGGGGCAGACGGGAGTAAAAGCCCTCCTACACTGGGACAAAATAGCATTTCTCCATATGCTTTGCAGTAGGTGGTACTGAAGCTGGTGTGGTCTAGGGTGCATTGTTGATAGGGAGGACTACTCTCCCATGAGCAGACAGCTTCAGGATATCCATTTACTTATGGGTTTTCTCCTGCCGAAACTCCACTTGAATGCCCAGGAAGCAGCCACATTCGGCAAAAGGTCCGGATAGGCCTTAAAATCCTTTGCTATTGGAGGACAGGAAGAGCCAGACACTGCTGCATCATTCAGGAATGAAGAGTAGGTGGTTAACTGGACTGGTGGAGCTGGAAGGGGCAGCTCCATGGATTTCACACAGGGAAGGCTCACTGTGTGGTGCAGTGGGTAAACAGTTCCCACCACTGATCTGCCCAGCGACCTCACCTTAGAGTGAGCTGAGAATTGCAACCTCTGTGATTGAGAAGTGTCCCACGGATTCTATGGAGGTCACTGATAAGGATAGGGCATTGGTGGTCAGGGGCCCCAGTCGTGACTGAGAGATGAATGCCAATCCCCAGGTAATGCTTCATAAATAGTTGCCGATGTGAGTCATGTCATGGAGAGCAGGAGAAGGAAAATCCCAACCTCAACTCTGAGGAGCTTCGGGATTCTGGGGATAAAGGTGAAGCCACTCCTGAGGAGCAAGTAACCAGTCTGACTCATCCATCACCCAGAATGAGCCAGGGACCAGCACCGATGATAAAAGTGGTACTGTTGGCACCAAGTACACTGGTGCTGGAAGTGGTGTCGACCCCAAAGTCATCAGTGGTGCTGAAGCAGCAGATGGTGGTGAATTTGAGCTGCCACGGTAACATTCTTTCCCGGGTGTCTGGCTGGTGGGTCTTGCCCACATGCTCAGGATCTAATTGACTGCAATATTTGGTGTCAGGAAGAAATTTTCCCCTGAGTCAGTTTGGCAAAGACCCTGAAGGTTTTTCGCCTACCTCTGCAGCATGGGGCACGGGTCACTTGCAGGTTTAAATTAGTATAAACAATGAATTCTCTGTAACTCAGTCTTCAAATCATGATTTGAGGACCTCAGTAACTCAGCCACAGGTTATAGGTCTATTACAGGAGTGGTTGGGTGAAGTTCTGTGGCCTGAAATGTGTAGGTCAGACTAGATGATCAGGATGGTCCCTTCTGGCCTTAAAGTCTATGAGTCTATCCATGGTGCTGACTGCAACAGTGCCAAGGAGTTTCCCTGGGGTAAAATCCCTTGCACTGAGCCCAGTACCAGCCTTGTTTCCGCAAACCACAGAAGGGGAACATGAGAGTGTAGCGCCAACGGACCTAATGGTTCAGCGGCCCATTCACCCAATGGGGCGGTAAATGATGCAGCCCTGGCAAAGTCCTGGACCAAAGGACATATCAGGATGGAACAGCAGAGGTGGTCTGTAGCCACCTGGTATGCCACCGACAGAAATAAGTCAATGCTGGCATCACCCTCATCAGTACCAGACTCAACAAACACACTGGGGCCGGGGCCAGAACCAGAGTCGATGGCACAGGGTCTCTAACCTCCCTACTTGGTACCGGGTAATGGTTAGAGGCACCCCCATGAACCTTGTGCCAGTCCAAGGTCTTCCTGGGGTAGGTGGAAGAGTACCCACAACACGAGTACCTGGAGTGGTCTTGATTGATCTTACGTGGCCTTTTTCTCAGCACACTAGAACAGAGTGGGCAAACTACAGCCCGCAGGCCACATTCGGCCCACGGGACCCTCCTGCCTGGCTCAGGAGGCTAGACCCCAGCCCTTCCCTGCCTGTTTCCCACATCCCTGCAGCCTCAGTGCACCGTGCTGCGCCGCTGGTGCAATGCTCTAGGCGGCGGGGCTAGGAACTCCTAGGGCAGTGCAGCTGCAGAGCCCAGCTTGACCCGGTGCTCTGTGCTGCACGGTGGCGGTGCGGCTGTAGCGCCACCAGCCACCCATGCTCCAGGCAGCATGGTAAAGGGGCAGGGAGCACGGGGGGGGGGGGGGAGTGTTGGATAGTGGGCAGGGGAGTTCAGGGTGGTGGGCAGGGAGCAGGGGAGTGGATGGGGCAGAGGTCTGGGAGCGGGGGCACTCAGGAGGGAGAGGGAGGGTTGAATGGGGCAGTCAGGGGACAGGGAGAAGGGGTGGTTGGATGGGGCAGGAGTCCCGAGGGGCCATCAGGAATGAGAGGAGGAGTTGGATGGGGCGGCAGGGGGCAGTCAGGGGTGAGAGTTCCAGGGGTGGTCAGGGGACAGGGAGCAGGGGGTGGTGGTGGATGGGGTAGGGGTCCCGTCAGGGAACGGGGGTGTGGGGAGAGGACGGCGCAGATAGGAGGTGGGGGGCCGAGCCACGACCCCCTCCCCTAACCAGCTCTCCATACAATTTCCGAAACCCGATGCAGCCCTCAGGCCAAAAAGCTTGCCTGCCTCTGCACTAGACGGTGAATGTTCTTCCATCTCTTTGGAAGAGATGGAAGACACTCCGGAGTGAAAATCAGCAGCACTCTAGGAACCTGCAATCCGATGAGGGCCTCAGTGCTATAGCAGACCTCATGGCCTATTCAAGCAGGTGCTGTTTTAGGCAAGGGTCCCTAGCCACCTGAGTCCATTTCATGACCAATCTACAGATTGAACTCTGTTCCTCAACATGGGCCTCACTCAAGCACAGCAAGCATCGCGTGTGGGGACTGTTGTTGGGGATTGCTCCCCTCACACGACAGACAATATTTAAACCCGTGAGGGCATCACAGAGGAATACTTAACACTAAACTAACTAATACTAAGGGTACTACTAACTACATACAACAAGAAAAAAAAACAACAAACACTAAACTAGTGAGAGATTGTGAGGTTAAGATCACCCAGTTCTCCAACTCCAGCCATGGGCACTCAGAAGGAAATGAGGGGGCTCAGGGTGGTACCACCTCATTTAGTCAAGCCAGGGTCTATGGCCACGAGGCACAATACCATCCCTGTACGGTACTTCTAGGAAAAATTCACCAGCTCTAATGCACTGGGAACGCGCACACCTAAGTGGAATACATGGCTGCATCTACTCAAAGAAACAGCAACAGGTTCTCTATTCCTGCAGCCTAGGTAACATCTACTTACCTAGACTCTGATTTTGACCAACTGGTAGCAAGGGGAACCATCTTATGCCCGAGAAAGAAACAGTTACAAAAACTCACCCTGTCGTCACTATAGATATACTTAAATTAATTCCTAAATGGAGGCAAAAATCTCACCACTATAACTCAAAGCAGATGCAGTGTAGCAGTTAAAAGTCAACTCAGTATCTTCAAAAATTACAAATTTCATTTTTTCAAACAATATAGTTCAGTTAATATTTTGCTGAATGTTTTATTCTTACGATGTGTTTTTATCAAAGCTGTTTGCCCTTGAGCTGTTTAGCCCTGAAGCTGCCTAATGTAAGTGGAAATAATAAGGCCTGACAGTTCTAGGTTAACGTTATAGGAAGTCAAAAGCTGGACCTAGAAGGTTATGTATTCACAACTACTCTTCAGCCATTGTATATCCACCTGATTTATGGACCCATGCCAGATTGTTCCTCTAACAAATCACTTGTTCTGGAACAAATACAACAAATTCAAGGCCAGGTCTACACTAGGACTTTATGTCGAATTTAGCAGCGTTAACTCGATTTAATCCCTCACCCGTCCACATTAGGAAGCAGTTTATTTCGACATTAATGGCTCTTTGAATCGATTTCTGTACTCCACCCTGACGAGGGGAGTAGCGCCAAATTCGAAATGGCCATGCCGAAAGCGAGGTACTGTGGACGGAATTCGACGCTAATAGCTCCAGGAGCTATCCCACAGTGCACCACTCAGTGGACGCTCAGGGCAGTAATCTGTACTCGGATGCTCTGACCTGCCACTCAGAGAAATCCCCGGGAAAATTTGAATCCCTTTTCCTGTTTGGCCATTTTGAATCCCATTTCCTCTTTGGACATCGTGGCGAGCTCAGCAGCACTGGCAACGATGCAGAGCTCTACAGCAGTGGTTTCAATGCCATCGCAGAATAGAAAGAGGGCTCCAGCATGGACTGATCGTGAAGTTTTGGATCTGATCGCTGTGTGGGGCGACGAATCAATACTAGCCGAGCTCCGTTCCAAAAGACGGAATGCAAAGATTTACGAAAAAATTTCCCAGGCTATGACGGAGAGAGGATACAGCCGGGATGCTACGCAGTGCCGCGTGAAAATCAAGGAGCTGCGGCAGGCGTACCAAAAGACCAAGGAGTCCAACGGACGCTCCGGGTCGCAGCCACACACTTGCCGATTTTACGAGGCACTGCATGCCATGCTCGGTGGTGCAGCAACAACTACCCCACCACTGTCCGTGGACTCCGACGACGGGGTCTTATCTACGGCCACGTCGGAGGTGGTTTTCGCGGACGGCGAAGAAGACAAAGGAGGGGAGGAGGACGAGGCACTACACAGCGGTCGCACTCGTGATGTCCCCGACAGCCAGGAACTATTCCTCACCCTGACTGAGCTGCCCTACGAACACTCCCAAGGCAGCATTCCTGACCAGGAATCAGGCGAAGGATCATCAGGTCAGTGTGTTAGACATTTATTTGCAATACAATAGTTATGGTGTGTTAGCACTGTGTAACTGTGGCTTAATTGGCCTTATGCGCTTCACCTTGGAGTCGCTTTCCCGTGCAACTATTCAAAAAGTCTGTCAATATGTATGGGGATAGAGGAGTAATCACCATCGGAGAGCTCCGCGAAGCTCTCCTGGAGGTACAGTGAGAGCTTGTTTAGCACGTTCACTGGGAGAGCGGCCTTATTGTCTCCTCCATGGTAGGATACTTTCCCGTGCCATGCAAGCTGCAGGTACTCTGGTATCATTGCCTTGCATAGCATGGCAGCATACGGCCCCGGGGTTTGCTTGCATTGACGCAGCATGCAGTATTTCTCTGTCTCGGTAATCCTCATCAGAGTGATATCAGTCATGGGGTCCTGGTTTGAATGAGTGGTATAATTAGTATAGTGAATGCTTCCTTTTCCCTTTAAAGAAAGACACCCGGCTGTTTACGGTAACGCGTGGTGGTAGGGAGTCGGGAGCCAAACCATTACTACTTAGCGGTGCGCGGGTAGGGACAGTGCCGGGGACCGGCCACACAATGCCGGGGAAAGGGTACGCGAGCCGTTAAGACACAGCGGGTCTCGGGCAATATTGGTTCCCGGGAGCGCCCACGGGAAGGGGGGGGGGGAGGGGTAGGCCAGCCGTTCAAACACAACGGTTCGCGGGCGATCTTGGTTCCCGGGAGCTGCCACGCGAAGGGAGGTGGGAAAGGGTAGGCGAGCCGTTCATGCTGAGCGGTTCGCGGGCATTTTTGGTTCCCGGGAGCGGCCACGCGGAGGGGGGGGGGAGGGGTAGGCGAGCCGTTCCTGATGAGCGGTTTGCGGGCACTTTAGGTTACCGGGAGCGGCCACGCGGAGGGGGGGGAAAAACGGTAGGCGAGCCGTTCCTGATGAGCGGTTCGCGGGCACTTAACGGTCCCGGGAGCGACCACGCGGAGTGGGGGGGGGGGGGTTAGGAAAGCCGCTGTAGATTAGCGGTTTGGCCAGCAGCAGTTCCTGCCCGCCGCCAGGAACAGTGAGTGAGACATGGGAGTAGAGCACTGCTGAGAAGCAATCTCTCAGCAGTCCTAACTCATCACCTTACCATTGTCTTCAGAGAGGAGATTTTCACTGTACGGCAAGGCTTCTGGGATCCGTATACCGGGACCCCAGACACTCAGCCTTAAAGCATAGTATTTGACCTTGTAGTACGTTTACATGTGATAAGCACTGTGTTTGGTCCTATTCACGGTTAAAGAGTATGCTCATTGTTCTGGAAAAAGTATCTTTCTGAGGAATTCACTCCCTTTCCCTCATCCCTCAGCTTCGAGTGTCTCCCGCCCTACCCGTGCTTCTCCCTCCCATGGGCTACTCCAGATATGGCGGCGAAAAAAGAGAACCCGGGACGACATGTTCTCTGAATTAATGATGTTGTCACAGAGGGAGGCGGCACAGCGGAGAGAGGACCTCGCACGGTACGAGCGAGCAGCCAGGGAACGGGAGCAGAGGGCTGAAGCGCGCGAGGACAGGTGGCGGCAGGAAGATCAGCAGGCGACCCAAACAATGCTGGGACTAATGAGGGAGCAAACCGAGACGCTCCGGCGCCTGGTGGGTGTTCTCCAGGACAGGAGACAGGAGGAAAGAGCACCTCTATATGTTCTTTCCAACCGCCCTCCCCCGCCACAAAAGCCAGTGGTTTACTCTCCAAAAGTCACTAGGACAAGGGGAGGCAGGGTGCTTGGAAATATTTACTCCACCCCTGCAGACTGCTCCAGTAGCAGAAGGCTGCCATTGCCAAAACCTTAGATTTTTCCTTCCCCTCCCTCCAGCCGCACCCCTCAAGACCTCCCTTCCCAGGTTCCATGTAAAGTTAATGTTCTATTTAATAAAACTGGTTTTTTGGTTCACTGATGTTTCCCAGAGTGTGTTAAAGGGGACCGTTTGTTTCTCTGGTTGTTGGTTAACGGGGTTTGTAAGTGCAGAGGACCGAAGCACAACCGAGGGTGCAGACAGGGTAACAAGTGAAGTGACAGGCACACTTTAAAATAGCATGCAGTAAGCGCACCTTTCATTCTGTGTGTAGGTTTCCAGGTTCTCTACGTGGGGTTGGTGGTTGGGTGGTTCGCTGTCTGCTGGGGGAGGGTGGCCGCTGATCTTTAGCGGCTGGCAATAGCCTGCTGCATAGATCAATGCACGGGGGGATCCATAGCCGATATTCACAACGAAAAAGTCACAGAGACCCCACCACACACACATGCGATTAGGAGAGGTTAATGGTCCCGTTAAACAAGCAGTCCAGCACTTAGGACTGCTCTGTGGGCAGGATCATGTCATTCCCCTTTGAAGGGTACTTTCCCCACACTCCACCCGCTCCCCAACCGCGGTATGCGTCCACGGTTAAAACCTTAACCGACAAACCAGTACAAGAGACGGTCAAAATAAAAAAAAAATTCCTTTATTGTGCCTTTAAAGCGTTGATCGAAGGAGGGGGAAGGGGGTTGGTAATGGGAGAGGATGGGCAACGGAACCTGTGTACAGAAACAGGGGAAGGTTCAGTATCTGTTTACGGAAGTGTAACAGTCACTGGTTACCCTGCTCTGTCTGGAAGCGAGCTTTCAAAGCTTCCCGGATGCGCAGCGCGTCCCGCTGTGATCTTCTAATCGCCCTGGTATCTGGCTGAGCGTAATCTGCTGCCAGGCGATTTGCCTCAACCTCCCAGCCCACCATAAACATCTCCCCCTTGATCTCACAGAGATTGTGGAGCACACAGCACGCTGCAACCACAATGGGGATATTTGTAGGGCTGAGGTCAGAGCGAGTCAGTAAGCTGCGCCATCTGCCTTTGAGACGGCCAAAGGCACACTCCACCACCATTCTGCACTTGCTCAGGCGGTAATTGAAGAGCTCCTTTTCAGTGTCCAGGGCTCCCGTGTATGGCTTCATGAGCCATGGCATTAGCGGGTAGGCAGGGTCCCCTAGGATCACTGTTGGCATCTCCACATCCCCAACAGTGATTTTGCGGTCCGGGAAATAAACCCCCTGTTGCAGCCGTCTAAACAGACCAGTTTTTGAAAACTCGAGCATCATGAACCTTTCCTGGCCACCCAACATTGATGTTCGTAAAACGGCCTTTGTGGTCTACTAATGCTTGCAGTACCATAGAAAAATAGCCCTTTCGGTTAATGTACTGGCTGCCCTGGTGCTCCGGTCCCAGGATAGGGATGTGTGTCCCATCTATGGCCCCACCGCAGTTTGGGAATCCCATCGCAGCGAAGCCATCTATGATCGCCTGCACGTCTCCAAGGGTCACTACTTTGGGGAGCAGCAGGTCAACGATAGCATGGGCTACCTGCATCACAGCAACCCCCACGGTAGACTTGCCCACTCCAAATTGGTTCGCTACTGACCGGTAGCTGTCAAGGGTTGCAAGCTTCCACAGGGCTATGGCCACTCACTTCTGGATAGTCAGGGCTGCTCGCATCCGGGTGTCCTGGCGCTTCAGGGCAGGGGACAGCAACTCACAAAGTTCAATGAAAGTGCCCTTACGCATCCGAAAGTTTCGCAGCCACTGGGACTCATCCCAGACCTGCAGCACTATGCAGTCCCACCAGTCAGTGCTTGTTTCCCTTGCCCAGAATCGCCGTTCCACAGGATCAACGTGACCCATTGCCACCATGATGTCTAGGGGCCGGGTTCCAGCGCTTTGCGAGAGGTCCATGCCCCTCTCAGAGTTCAAGTACTCCCGGAGCTTCCGTTGCCTCCTCTCCCGATTTCTCTGCATCTGAGTCTGGAAAAGGTGCGCTATAAGGAGCGAGGAGTTGGCAACGGACAGAACATCAGCGATAATCGCGGAGGGCTCCATGCTCACTGTCCTGTGGCGTCCGAGCTATCAGCCACAGGAAAAGGGCGCGAATTCATTACCAGCCGGCGCTTTCATGTACGGAAGGCGGAATTGTGGGTCGAGTGACGAAATTTACGTATAACGACCCTTGACACAATATCGGTCCCACAAGACACTGGGGGCTACACCCAGAATTCCAGTGGGCAGCGGGGACTGCGGGAACTGTGGGATAGCTACCCACAGTGCACCGCTTGCAATGTCGACGCTTGCCCCCTTACTGTGGACTCAGAAATTCGAATTAAGATCCCTGATGTGGATTCGAACGATCGACCAGGCAATATCGGGTTACAAAGTTCGGTTACACAAAAATCGAACTAGTCTCGTAGTGTAGACATACCCCAAGAGAAGATGCATAGTACAAATAAAGTATTTTCCTGGTACTTAATTTATATTTTTCAAAAGAAATCTTCCATTTCAGTTATCACTAGTACAAATGTATAATCATAATTTTTCTACAGACACCCACTAACTAACCCTAATTACCAACTATAAAATCACATTATTATAATATATTGTTTTAGAAATGCATGGCACTTCAAAAAGATATTAGAAGACTGCAAGTCCTCAGAGCAGGGATCAGTCTAAATAAGACAACATACAGCATCATGAGAAGCTAAGTTGCAATAATAGTGAAAATTACAAAGTGCTTGTGTATAAGGCGATATTTATGTTGGAGTGCATACAGTGCTGATGAGGGGACGAAATGGGGGACAATTGTACCTGGGCCCTGAGCTCAAAGGGGCTCCCAAAACATCTGTAACTGGGGTGAAATGGAAGGGGGTGGGGCCCCAGATGACATGATATACCGGGACCCCAAATTTATCTTGAGTCCTGAGTGCATACTCTGTGGTTCTAAAGTACAGCCATAATTACACAGTGAAATCTAATATGTACTACTTGCAAAAGATAAACCTTTGTCTTAAACAATCACTTTAATGCTGAGTCAGAAATAAATTTGTTTACTGGGTTTGCAAATCCATACAGTAGTTTTACTGCATCTAGCTTATTGCTAGAAAACCACTGCATGTTCCTAAGCCACATATGGATGAAAAAAAAAAATTACTAGTGTTACCGTTGATGCCAAGTCCTCTCTTTCTTTCTTCATTTCTCCTCGCAGGGCTTCTTTGTCACCAGCTCTCTTATCTAGTTGGGCAATTAGCTCCCTTTCAAGGCGATCTTTCTGTCTTTCCATCTCACTTTTCAGCTGTTCACACTGGACTAGAGCCTTTGGAAATAATATATTATGAAATTTAGAATGCATTTTATTATTTAGACATAGGACAGGAAATAAACATTCCTCCAAAGTGAGGCATTAAGTAGAACTAGCCTGACATTCTAGTCTAATGCTTTTGGAAGAACTAATTGGCTATTAGAACAAAGTTTCATGGCTGTGTACAGATGCCTCTATGTGCGCACTGGCATGCAAAAAATAAAACAGGATTGACAAAATGAGATCATGTACATGTACACACACATCTGATCTTTAAAAGACTACATGTCCAAGGACTACTTGGTTGTCCAACAAAGAAAATAGTCATCCCAATTGTGTTTAGAACCCAGAATAAAGTTGATGGGATTTTCCAGAGTAATTTGTGTTTTATAGATGTCTGTCCCTCTCTCAAAAGTCTGTTCCTGATATGACCTATGCTTAAGAATTCTGTGTATGCATTTCACTCAAGATTGTCAAGGAGAACTTTCTGCCAATATTTGGTTCCTTGTAGACACCAATAAACTGTAGTTGCATTGCATACTGCATGACAGTACAGTCCATTATAGTGGTCTACTCTCTTCCTAAAGTGAAGTATTGGGTGCAAAGGGCAGAGTAGAGCCACAGAAGCAATTTGGCAAAGTAGAGGGCTGAAAAGGCAAATTATTCTTCTGATGTTCAGATTTCTCATAAAGGAAGGAGGCCATTTGAAATTCCAGCTTCAGAATGTATATGCCGATTAAAATTCTGGGTTAACTGACTAAAGTGCAAGTCACAAGTGGGCAGCAAGGAACTGTTTCTCTCATCCAAACTGGGCTGCCCAGAGGTGATGGACAGCAGGGTTTTGCACAACGAGCACAGACATGATGCCTCAGAGGGTACTGTATCAACAAACCCCAATCAGAAAATTTACATTTTTGTGATTAAGTCCCTCCAGCAATGGAGTAGGAAAAGATTTTAAATTGGTCTCATTTACTCATAGATTGGTCCTCTTTCAGCTAAATTAAGATATTCAAGGCACCCTGAAAGAGCATTGTGGCTTTGATTAAACTAGGTCTTGTTTCACTAACATTCTTTCTTCAGCTTTTTTATATCCTACCTACTTCAAAGAATCTAGAAGCCCTAAATGGATTTTATTTCCTTTGCCTTTAAAGTTAGATTTTCAAATCAGTCTATGAGTAAGAGAAAAAAAAATCTGTCCAATATGTTCCCCATGGGCTGGTTGAGAGGTGGGAGGAAAACTATACCGTTTAATTATCTTTAAAAAGGAGTCTGGCTGAGTCTTCCACATACTCACTATGTGGAATTCGAGACCTCTGGTAGTATCTATCCCACATTTAGAAAACAGTTATCTGAGATTAAATTAATTAATGCTATCACCACCACCACTTTCTATAGAAATCTGAGCCTTGGACAGCTCTAAATCTCAAGCATCATTAACTTTTTTCTCTACAGCTTCTTCACCATTTGAGTGAGACAGGGCCATAAAAGCAAAATAAAAACACAACCTTACAAAGGGACTAAAATATGTTGCAAGAAGAAATTTGTACTTGATAAATCCCCTGCTTCCCTTAATCAGATTAGTAGCTCACTTCAATTCTATGTTTAAAAATCCATCTCTCAGGTTTGCTTCAACCTTGAAAGATTATCTTTTCCCTGTTAAGAATAAATAAAACTAACAGGGCAAGAGGCCATAAGCAACAGAAATGCTAAATGTTTCCAAAAACTGAGAACCTAACTCCTGTACCTTTCACAAACCGTTATCTTAATACTTTTGGCCTACAAAGGCAAGACACCCACATGAATACTCCCACTAGATTCAATGAGGCTTGCCTAAGAAAAAATAGGACTTGGCCCTCTGAAAGAAACAGGACTGGGAGGTACAGTACCCAAATTAATTTGCATTCACGTAGCTGGGGGGAGAAAAAAAAGAAAGAAAATGTTTGTTTTTTACATAAAGGGGCAGGAAGCTAGCAGAGAGTGTACATATGACAGTGGGTATGGGGTTGCGAGTATGGGCCAACCTCTGTAACAGTATCCATGCTGCTGTCCCAGGTAGTCCCCATGCACATATGGAAGTCCATGCAAGTAGCAGTGAAGACTGCACAGGGAACATACCATGCATTTAGATACTTTCTTTTCATTAAACTGTCAGGCACATAATGTGCAGTCAGATTTCATTACAGTAGAACCTCAGAGTTATGAACTGATTTGTCAACCACACACCTCGCCTGGAACTCGAAGTATGCAATCAGGCAGCAGCAGAAACAACAAAAACAAAAATACAATACAGTACTGCGTTAAACAAATTTCTAAAAAAAATGAAGGGAAAGTTTTAAAAAGGATTTGACAAGGCAAGGAAACTGTTTCTATGCCTGTTTCATTTAAACTAAGATTTTTCTTCTGCATAGTAAAGTTCCAAAGCTGTATTAAGTCAATGTTCAGTTGTAAACTTTTGAAAGAACCATAATGTTTTGTTCAGAGTTACAATCTCCATTTCCAAGGTATTCGTAAACTCTGAGGTTCCACCGCAGTCCTCTCACCTAGATCTCTACGGATTTGCTTTATAAGGTTCATATCAAAATTAGGGCTGTCAAGCGATTAAAAAAATTAATTGCGATTAATCACACTATTAAATAATAATAGAATACCATTTATTTAAATATGTTTGGATGTTTTCTACATTTTCAAATATATTGATTTCAATTACAGCACAGAATACAAAAAGTGTAGTGCTCACTTTATATTTATATATCTGCATTGTAAAAAAACCAAAATAGTATTTTTCAATTCACCTAAGTACTGTAGTGCAATCTCTTTATCATGAAAGTTGAACTTACAAATGTAGAATTATGTACAAAAAACCTGCATTCAAAAATAAAACAATGTAAAATTGTAGAGCCTGCAAGTCCACTCAGTCCTACTTCTTGTTCAGCCAATCGCTCAAACAAGTTTGTTTATATTGGAAGGAGATAATGTTGCCTGCTTCTTGTTTACAATGTCACCTGAAAGTGAGAACAGGTGTTCTCATGGTACTGTTGTAGCCGGCGGCGCAAAATGTTTACATGCCAGATGCGCTAAAGATTCATATATCCCTTTATGCTTGAGCCACCATTCCACGGGACGTGTCCATGCTGATGATGGGTTCTGCTCGATAACAATCCAAAGCAGTGCAGACCAATGCATGATTATTTTCATTATCTGAGTCAGATGTCACCAGCAGAAGGTTGATTTTCTTTTTTGGTGGTTCAGGTTCTGTAGTTTCCACATCGAAGTGTTGCTCTTTTAAGACATCTGAAAACATGCTCCACACCTCATCCCCCTCAGATTTTGGAAGGCACTTCAGATTCTTAAACCTTGGGTCGAGTGCTGTAGTTATCTTTAGAAATCTCACATTGGTACCTTCTTTGCGTTTTGTCAGATCTGCAATGAAAGTGTTCTTAAAATGAACAATATGGGCTAGGTCATCATCTGAGACTGCTATAACATGAAATATATGGCAGAATACAGGTAAAACAGAGCAGGGGACATACAATTCTCCCCCCAAGGAGTTCAGTCACAAATTTAATTAATGCATTATTTTTTTAAACGAGCATCATCAGCATGGAAGCATGTCCTCTGGAATGGTGGCCAAAGCATGAAGGGGCATACAAATGTTTATCGTATCTGGCATGTAAATACCTTCCAATGCCAGCTACAAAAGTGCCATGCAAATGCCTGTTCTCACTTTCTTGTGACATTGTAAATAAGAAGAGGGCAGCATTATCTCCTGTAAATGTCCACAAACTTGTTTGTCTTCACAATTGGCTGAAAAAGAAGTAGGACTGAGTGGACTTGTAAGCTCTGAAGTTTTACATTGTTTTGTTGAGTACAATTATGTTACCAAAAAAATAAATAAATAAAAAATCTACATTTGTAAGTTGCACTTCCACGATAAAGAGATTGCAGTTCAGTACTTGTATGAGGTGAATTGAAAAATACTATTTCTTATCATTTTTACAGTGAAAATACTTATAATCAAAAATATACAGATTTCAATTACAACACAGAATACAATATATAAGAAAACGTAGAAAAAACATCCAAAATATTTAATAAATTTCAATTGGTATTCTATTGTTTAACAGTGCGATTAAAACTGACTAATTTTTTAAATCCTGATTAATTTTTAGTTAATTGCATGAGTTAACTGCAATTAATCGACAGCCCTAACCAAAATAGTCCACATTTCTGACCTATGTTAAATTGAATATGATCTGGTGGAGAACATCTTCTGTATTTTTGATACTAAAATAAAAAGCACATTTTCAGACAGAAAATAAACCAAGGAAAAATTAACTGTCATTTTATATGTGGTTTGAGAGAAAAAAAAAAAAAAAAAGTTCTGCGCTCTCTTTGGCAGAAGCAGGTCACTAACATACATCTTAAACTTCTTTGTGCCTGTAATCGTTCATTCCCCTCCCTCCCCCAAATACAGATGCCATCACCCAACTCTGAAGGCAGAGTAGAGAAGGTGCCCAGCTCCACAGGCAGTGCCACATCAGCAGCAGCACAGAAGTACGGGTGACAATGTGAAAAGTGATATTCGTTAATATCACTTTTCACAGCAGACTTAGCGCCCCATTTCCACCCTTACTTCTGCGCTGCGGCTGCGACCCCAGGGCTGACAGTTGGAACCCTGCTGCCTCCAGGTGAGGGATTGAGGGTGGGGTGGAAGGAGAGATGGAACCTCCTGGTGAAGGAGGGGGTGGGAGGCGAGTCCAGGCGGTGGGGCTCCAGCTGTGCCCTTTATCCCCACCTTCCGGGTGTGCATGACCCTTCTTCATGAAGATCAGTCACCTGGGGCTGACAGCCAGAGCTCTTAAAGTACACAGTTCGCACCTCCCTTGACATATTCCTGTGTCTACCTTGGGAGGCCCAGTCCATAGTTTGAGAACCACTGACATGCAATTGCAACTCTGGGAATAATGCATCAAATAAGGAAACCAATAATCCATGTACAATTTTAATTCTGTGAGTAGGGAACAAAACTGATAAAAACAGGTTAGGTCTCTAGTAGGGTATTACACATACTGATGAATGACTGTCACTGATTCCTGCTACACATGTATTAACAACTTTGAAAATCTTATACTAAAGTATTTAGGCACCTAAAGATGCAGATACACACTTAGGCACTAAGGTGCTTTTGAAAATTCCCCTAACTCCATCTTCAGGCATGTAAATACCTTTAGAAGCCAGGTTCCTAGTTACTAACAGTTAACGGTTGTTAGTTAATGAGGGCTTTATTTCTTTAAATATCTCTATAGTGATTCAGTATGTGGTATTTCCCTCTCCCATCATCATTTCCTCACAATTAACTCAAACTAGTTTTATGGTAATATTCTTTTTTAAGAACACATGCACTTTTATAGTGTCCCATAAATAATACCAGCAACCGATGCCCAGTGGGAACATTATGTTAATCTTGTCCTTTCTTAATAACAGTCATTTAATTAAAATATTCTGATTTAGTAGCAATTCACTAATTACACAGTAGATGGCACTACATATCAAGATAATAATTTAATCTTCATCAACTGAAGCTGACACCTATATAAAGTAATTAGTTTTAACATAAACACTAGATCAGAAATTTGATTTTACCATAATAATTTTATAAATGCCCAAAAGTCACATCACATTTATATATCATTTTACATCTTCACAGAGTTATATGCATTTTAAACAATTAAAATGCACAAACACAAGGTCTCGAACCTGGACTCCAGACCAAGCATCTATACTGCAATTTTTAGTCCTGCAGCCTGATCTCCGTGAGCCCAAGTCAGCTGACCCAGGCCAGTTGCAGAAATGTTATTACAGTGAAGACATACCCAGAGAGATTAAGTTATTTGCCTGAGGCCACAATGCATATCAGTCTAAGAACTTGAATTAAAACTCAAAAAGAGTCAAGTCTCACCAAGAATGTTTCCTCTTCGGGATCATGCTACTTTTCTTAAACAGTCTTATGAAGACCATCACAATATCAAACACTTTAAATGAGCCTTTATTTCAAGACAGCTACATGACCTGGGTATGAAATACTGTTTTACAGGCTGGGGGAGGCTTATTGTCTCGTTGATGGGGAAACAAATCTAATTAACATTTAAGACAGTTAAGAATACTGAAGAACTAGACCATCCGCATACTAAATTTACCTTCATTTTTTCTAAATTGGCTTCTTCTGTCATTTGCACAGCTTGTTTCACTTGTTCATAAGCACTAGATTCCCTTTGCTGCATCTCACTCAGGTTCCTTCTTACTGAAACAAGTGCACCCATTAAGTCATCTCTTTCTCTGCATCAGCAAAAGAAATACAGAGACAAGAAACATAAAACATTAATGGACTGAAAACAGCAGGGTCATAAATAAAGACAAAAATCTGCATTAATATGTAGTAAGTTTTAGACAGTAGCAGCAGCTCAGCACATACTGAAAGCATAATGTGTAAGATGACCTCCTATCCTTAAAAGCAGTGGGTTGTGAGTGAAGCTGCCAATAATGATGGCAGGGTTCATGTCAGGGATTTACCCACGCTAAATAGTACAAGTATGACCTTGTATATATTAAAAAAAAAAAAAAAAAAAAAAAAGTACAAGGTCAATGACAACCTTCAGAAAACAATTAGGGCAAGGCAAAAATGGGACAACTCTGACAATAATAAATCATTTAAAATACATTTTTCTGCATTATACTTGAAGGAAAACTGCACTGAATCATTAGTATCTTAGATAGTTAATCTAGATCTATAGGCATTTGTACTCTGTAGCAAACTGGACCTAAATTCTGCTACAAGATTTCTGGATTCTGTATCACCATCACTTCTTTATTTAAAGTAAGAAATGTAGGTTATGTCCATATTTTCAGTTTTTGATATACATAAAAGAGTTTTATATTGCTATATATAGAAATTGTCTTAGGTGCAGCTAAAAGTTTTGGCAGCTGGCTCTTCTGACACCTCAGAAGGTTAGGAGGCAGTTTGGATTGTGGAATAATCACAGTAGCAAACACTGATCTTTTCAAAGGTGCCTAAGAAAGCTAGGCACTCAAATTTCACTAAATTTTTTCAGTGAGATTTGGGCACTTAAGCTTCCTTTAGTTCCTTAAAATCCCAGCCTAAATATTTCTGCTGAAATATTTCTGCAAAGCAGTGCAATGGTCAATTTTGTTGGACAAGATTTCAATGGAACGATGCCGATTTATACCACCTAACAATCTGGTCCCCAGACTTAAAATTGTCACCTCTAAGTTTCAGATCTAGCAACCCATTGAGATGAATCATCAGCCCACCTATCTTGTTTCAAGCTATTCACAAACTCAGGAAGACAACAGTGTATTGATTTATACTCTGCTTATGTTTCCCAGATTGATGGAGGGGAGGAAAGGAGATGTTTGTAGATGACTGGTTAGCTACCCGAGTTCCCGTTTGAACAAGTATTTTGTGGTATTATAAATTATATGTTAGAGTGCCTAGCATCTTGTATAGTTTTTTTTATTTAAACCTAATTAAAGAAAGAGAAAAACAGTTACAATTGTTCTTTTAAAGACTGCCACAAAAAGGTTGCCTTCTTTTTACCCACGTATGGAATTACTCCCTTAAAAGTAAACTAGTTTGAGGTGCAGGAAGCAAAATATTAAGTCCTGGACCAGTGACAGGTTAAAGGTACAAACCAGCAAAAGGCAGACATGCAATATTTTTTACACAGACAAGAGAAAAAAAAATGGCATGCACACACTTAGTTTTTTGTAGCTCAACTTTTCTATAGCTCCCAAAGATTCATGTAAACAGATCAAAAATAATTGTTGCATGGAATATTAAAACAACATCTGAAGGAACCCTGTCTGCAGGTATAGTACATCAGAGTTACAAAACACCGCTGAAATCTTGTTCCCATTGAAGTCAAAAGGCAAAACTCCTAGGGACTTCCGTAGGGTCAGAATTTGACCCTACATTTGCCACTGATTTTTAAGCAGAACCCCCAACAGAATTTTCCTACAGCACTACAACCTGAACACAGAGGGGGGGAAAAAAAACCCACCACCACACAATTTTTGGGAAATACTGTATTCTTATGTTAAATGTTTAAAAACAAAACACTACTATTAAAATTAGTATTCCCGATTAGAAGCAATTGAGCTTTTAATTACAATGTAAATATACATGAACCTACTTTGTTAACCTTTCAATGGTCTGCATGTGGACATTGGAATGAGTCTGAGAAAGAACAGCTTCGTGTTGTACGCATTTCAGACAAAGACCGCCAACCCGGTTGGAATTACTTGTTGCAATAAGTGAATCTTGGTGCTTTAATCTTCCTTTTAGATCTTCACAATTCTTCTCAGATTCAGATAAGTCTTTTCTAGAATTAAGAGAAGATGTTATAAGCAAAACACAAATGTTTCTACGTTTATTTTAATAACTAGAAAGCTGTTATAACTAGAGGGACAAGGTGCATAGCCCACCAACAGTAAGGACATCCCAGCATGTGAAGGGGGACCCAGTCAATCTGTGAGCACTTGCACTAAAGGCCAGTGACTATATGCTATTCTGCATTCTCCCCTTTAGTGCTGTCATCACCTCCTTGCCTGGGCCTCACCCTTAGAAATTAATCTGCAACAAGTGCCAATACAGGATAAAGGTGCCATATGATCCCTGGACCAGATGCCACAAGGTGCTGAGCACTCTGACTCTGATCCAGGAAAGCACGAAGGCTCATGCTTAACTTTAAGCATTTAAATTGCCGCATTGAATTGAATGCAACTACTCATATACATACAGTTAAGCAAATGTTTGTGTGCTTTGCTGGATCAGGGTCAGTGTCCTCAGCACCTTGCAAGATCAAGTCCCCTATGAGAAACATCATTACGCAGGTGGCTGCATTCTCCACTGGCTGAAGCTTTCAAAGAATTTGAATACTCCGATTTATCTTTGATTCTGGCGTTTGTGCGTGTTTTGCACTTCAAGATCATTCACTGTACTAGCGCAACTAGCTGTTACGTTTATTATTCAATTATAATTTAAGATGGAGAATATGGAGATTAATACAAGAATTGTAAGGTGAACGAGGAACTTGCTAAAGCGGAGATGACAAAGGGTTGTGCTGAAAAGGAGAACTATTGGGCTGGAGGGATGTTATTAGTGTAGTTCCCCCAAGGATCAGTCTTGGGACTGATCTGATTCAATATTTTCAATTAATGACCTTGGCAGAGAAAGAAGGAGCGTTCTAATTAAATTTGCTGATTACGCAAAGTTGGGAGGCATCATCAATATGGAGGAGGATCAGACTACTACACAGGAAGAATTGGATGCATACTACTAGTACTCCTGGAGGAGGAGTAATAGAATGTGGTGAAATTTAATAATATTGTACTAAGGTCATGCACTTAATGACTAATAAACATTTATGCTATAATTGAGGGCTCATCACTTGGAGCAGAGGAGAAGAAAGACCTGGGGATGTATTAGTTGATCACAGGATGACTATGAGCCATTAATGCGATCCAGCCACGGGGGCGGGGGGAAATCTGATCCTAAGATGTATTAAGTGAGTTATTTCCAGTGGAGATAGAGAAGTATTAATGCCATTGTACAAGCACTGATACGACCTCATCTGGAATACTGTATACAATTCTGGTCACCCATCTTCAAGAAAGATTATTTCAAACTGGAGCAGAGGCAGATAAGGACTACCAAGATGATCAGGGAAATGGAGGATCTATGTGATGAGAGGAACTGGAAAAGCTTTATTTGTTTAGCCTAGCAAAAAGAAGACAGTAGATATGATTACTTTCTATAAATACATTGGGGGGGGGGAGGTAACCAACAAGGAGGGATAAGAGCTATTTAAGCTAAAAGACAATGGTGGCACAACAAAAAGTGGGTATAAACTTGCCATTAGAGGATGATTTTGGACCATCGGAAGTGTGAGATTCTGGAACAGCCCCCCCAACAAGAGTAGTGGGGCAAACACCCTAACTAGTTATAAAATAGGCAGCCCCATTCATAAATTTATCAAGCTCTACTATAGCAGGGGACTGGACTTAATGACTTATAAGGTCCTTTCCACTCCTATGTCCTACATTCAGGTTTCCAGCATTGCAGGGCGTATATTTAAATTTAACCTCTTCACCAGTGGCCCCATCCCCTAAAAAAATAAAATAATGAAAAGTGCTTACTCATGTAAAGTAAAACACTTTCAAAAACCCCCACAACATTAAAATGTGGTCTAAGTTAATTGACACAGTCCATTTAAGATCTGAAACTTGTGGCATAAGATTTTGGGATAGCCCAATCGAATTTAACAGAAAATGTATAACTTCTCTACACATTTCTTTTCTCTCTTTTTTTTTTTGATCAGTTTACAAAATTTGAACAGAGTTTTATTTCTTCAAGAGAACTATCCTAAAAAAGTCAAAAAGTCTAAAGAAAGGATCCTATTCTCTAGTAAATGTCTATACGATTTTTTAATATTGGCTTTATCCTTATTAAATTTGACAAATTTTTTTTGCTTATGTGTCATGTAATTAACTAGTTTTAAAATTGTGTTTTTAATTATATTTCAGGAAGAATGGTTTATATTAGAAAACGTAAACGTTTGTCACATGTGCCTGATTACTTTAAATTTCATTTTCAACAAGAGTGCAAACCATTGAAAACACTTGTTTTTTATAAATTATTGAAAGAAAAAAATGGCCATTTCAATTTACCTTAGAGACCGTACTTGAGCTTCAAGTGTATCAGTCCTTTCTTGATAAAGAAGTTTTAGCTTCTCCTTTAGGAAAAGATGAAAGAAAACTGTATGAGTCTTCCTCTTTCCTCACAATTATCTCCTCTTAGTGCTTTATAGATAAATCCAAAAACTTGAAGATCAAAAATTTTCAACCCAAACCATTAGTTTCAGAATTAACTTTCCTTACTCTTCTTTTCAAAAAGCCTAAATCAGGCCTGCACAACATGCGGCCCGCGGAGGGTCACTGTGCGGCCCCGGGGGGGGGAGGGGAGCAGAGTTTCGGCCCTCAGCTGTTTTCTTTGGAGTAATATGGCCCTCACCGCTTTACAAGTTGTGCAGGCCTGGCCTAGATAATGAACTCACACTGATGCTTACTTATTTCTACACATCGAGCCACATCCTTAGCTAGTGTAAATTGCCACAGATCCATTGATTTCAGTTGAGCTACTATGATTTATACAAGTTGATGATCGTGGCCTGGGGCAGCAGCCTGCCTTAGTTTCCCCTTCTATTCAGGACCCCGTAAGAACTCCATAATCCATTGGTAATTAAAAACACTCCCCTTCTAAGGTCAATTTTTTTTTAGTCTTTCCACACACTAGCCCTTCAGGCCCCAACCCTATTTCAGTGTCTCTCTTTGACTCAGGAGACTCTGAAGCAGGGTTCAGTTCAAACAGTCCCTTTATTACCTGCAGCACTCATCTCAGGCCAGATACAACTTCCCAGGCTTCTGTCCTGACACTTCCAGACATCTTAGCTCCCACTTGAGCTGCCTTTCCCCAGGAGTGTGTCCCTTCCTACCTTAGCTCACCATGCCTGGCCTGAGTTAATCACATGATCTCATCCATTATTACCCACCTGGGGAAGTGACCTGATCTTGTCAAGTTTAGAGCTTAGGCCCCATTTTCCCTTAAAGGGGCCAGTCACCGTATGACAGGCCTGCCTTTGCTCCCACAGAAGTCGAAAGAAATACTCCTCAATAGAGAAGATTTGGGGCCATTATGAAGAACCTGGTAAACTCTCTCATTACCACAACGTGAGTTATTCAATAGTTTAGTCTTATTTCTTGCTAAAAAGCTGAACATGAAAAAGATGTACCTGCAGTGGTTAAATAGCTTAAAATGTACCAGTAGTGATTAATCGGCATGGTGATGTGGAGCTATAGCAATCCCTTCCACAGAATCTCTCATTGTTGCTTTTCACCATGAATGATCAACCAATATACAAATGTCACAAATGGGCAAATAAGAGGAAAAGAAAAGAGGCAACTACTGTGGAGACTTCAGAGCTTAGATGTCATCACAAAGATTTCTGGCTCTGCAGACAGAGGCACCAATGAAAATAATCTTTTATATATAGTATTTTCTTGGCATAAATGAGTGATTAGGAACAATAGTCTTGAAGCACCCAAATGTCCTTTAAAACTGCATAGCTCACACAGCTTCACTCACCACAACTGTTAGGTAGAACGAAGTACCATATATACTTGATCATAAGCCGGTTTGTTGATAAGCTGACCACCCACGAAGACGGATAAGTAAAAATGGAAAATTTTTATGACCGGTTCATAAGCCGACCCCATAATTCGGGGGTCGGCAAACTTTGGTTCCTGGGCCATCAGGATAAGCCGCTGGTGGGCCGAGATGGTTTGTTTACCTTGAGTGTCCACAGGCATGGCAGTAAACCTAAGTAAACAAAGTGTCTCGGCCCACCAGCTGCTTACCCCGACGGGCCGGGACAGCAACTGGTGGGGACATTTTTTTGCGGGGGCAGGATAAGAGAATCGGGGGTCAGGGGAGTAACCCCTATGACCACCCCCCACATGACCCCTTCTCTAGCCCAGGACCCCCCCCACACCCCTTCCCATCCCTTCCCACCTTAGTGGGCCAGGGGAGGATATCTCTGGCCTGGTCGCAGTCTGCTCCGGCGGGCAGGGCCGGGCGGCGCAGCCGCAGCCTGCTAGCCCCGGAGCTGTAGCTGCTTCGGAGGCTGTGGGGAGAGCAGTGTGGCCAGAAGCAGAGAGACTCTGGCCCTGCTTCTTCCCTTCTGGCTCTGCTACCTCTCTTTGCCCCCTCTGTTGGGAGGAGGGGCTGTGTCCCAGCTCTCCCTCTCTCTATACCCGTTCATAAGCCGACCCCCTTTTCTTTTTCTTCCCTTTTTTACTAAAAAAATTCGGCTTATGAACAAGTACTTATGGTAAGTAGCAGTGACAGCAATACATCACCACCAGTTTAGGTTGGGAAGTGAAAAATACATTGTCAAGTTGAGATGACAGGGTAAGGACTATCTCAATGGAGTATCTCCAAGATACTGTGGGTCTTCTGTGCTGCATCTCTGAGAGGCACAACACAGAAATTGTAACCCAAGTGATAGGGATTAAGAAGAGATGAAGTCACTTTAACACGGTCTGGATGCTAGGCTGCTCCAGAGACTGCAGCGACCCACAGTACCGGACAGCTGCCTAAGTTATGGTAGCCAGCTCTCGGCTGCCTGCAGGCATCAGTATCGTCTAGAATCTCCACAGTTCTATACACTGCCGCGCCATATGCCGTCTACCCCAGCCTCACCTTGACATGCTGAGATTTGCACAAAACAGCCTACCTATCACCACTGTTGTCAGGGTTCCCTCCCCACTCTGAACTCTAGGGTACAGACATGGGGACCCGCTAAGACCCCCTAAATTTATTTCTACCAGCTTAGGTTAAAAACTCCAAGGCACAAATTCTTCCTTGTACCTTGGATTAAGTAAGGCTGCCACCAAGTGATTTAACAAAGAACCAGGGAAAAGGACTACTTGGAGTTCCTCTTCCCCCAAAATATCCCCCCAAGTCCTTACACCCCCTTTCCTGGGAGGCTTGAGAATAATATCCTAACCAATTGGTTACAAAGTGATCAAAGACCCAAATCCCTGGAGCTTAGAACAATGGGTGGGAAAATCAGTCAGGTCCTTAAAAGAAGGATTTTATTAAAAAAATAAAAGTAAAAATCATCTCTGTAAAATCAGGATGGAAAATACTTTCCAGGGTACTCAGATTCAAAACACAGATGATTCCCCTATGGGCAAAACTTTAAAATTAAAGAAAACAGGAATAAATTTCCCTCTTAGCACAGGGAAAAATCAAGTTACAAAAAACAGTAATAAACCTCCCTCTTAGCACAGGGAAAATTCACAAGCAAAATAAAAAACTAATCCGCCTTGCCTGGCTTACCTATACTGGTCGCAATATTGGAGACTTGGATTAGGATGGGTTGGAGAAGATGGATTTCTGTCTGGACCCTCTTAGTCCCAAGAGAGCAAACGCGCGCACACACACAAAACCTTCCCTCCCCCTTCCCCCAAAAATTTCCAAGTATCTTCTTTCCCCATTGGTCTTGTTAGTCAGGTGCCAACCAGGCTATTTGAGCTTCTTAACCCCTTACAGGTAAGGAGGAATTCTAGGCTAGCCTTAGCTGTATGTTTATGACAACTGTCTAAAGGGACAATAAAATTAATTATCTTAGAACACTAAGAACATGAGCTTCAAGGGATAGATATTGACCTCAAAGACTAGGGGTTCAATTAAATCTCCTCTTCCAAAACTCTCAGGAAATTAATCATTCTAAAAAATGCCACCGAGAAAGAGGAGCACTAAAATCTTTAGCCAAGATATGACACCGCAAAGAAATTATTTCAATACCAACCAATTCTAGCTGCCATTTTTCTGTTTCTGCAATGGCTGTTGTGGCCAAGACCTGTTCTTTATTATGTGATGGTGATGACTTGGCAGGTTGACATAAATAAGAATCATCACCTCCTACAGTCCAGGAGTTCCGAGCATTTGCCTGAAATACAATGGTAATGCTTCAGTTGTTTAATCACAATAGCTGTTTATTTAGCAATAGTTAATATTTTTACTTAAAGAAAAACAATGAAGGTTACTGTTAAAATCCACTAATGGAAGAATCTGTGCAGAATTTAATGTAGTTGCCCTCTGGGAAGAAGATGGTAATGTTGGGATCTCTAATCCAGCATTTTTCAAATTTTCATAAAGGTTTGGCTAAGGTTCAGTTTCAGAACAGAGTGACAGTCTAGACAGTTCTTATTTTAAATGAATCAGTTCACCAACCCTTAATAAAAAAAAAAATCAAACTTACTGAAGCATCCAAGAGAGTTTGTTCTCTCAACGTCTGCTCTACAGTTCGAGATTTCAGTTCCTCATGGAGTTTCTCATTTTCAAGCACAACTACTCGTATTCGATCTTTCATCCCAGACAACTCCTCCTAGGAGACCGAATACAAATACTGTACATAGACAGCACCTAGATACAGCTATGACTATTTAAATGCATCTTGATGTCACAAGCAGAGTTGCACAAATAACTTTTTTTATTTGCTTGCAGTTCCAAAAATTAAAAAAGATTCAGTTTGGGTCGAATCAAAATACTTTTGCAGATCAAACAAAATGTTTCACTCAACCCAAAATGAAAAGCTTCAGGTATTTTTAATAACAGCAAAAGAAATGAATGGCTACATTCACAAAAAACAGAGGAGGCAGCAAAGTCCCCTCTTATACCTAATAGCCCAGTGGTGAGGGTTCTCATCTGAGACATGGAAAACCCAGGTTTGAATTGCTGCTCTGGAGCAAGGACTTGAGCCCAGGTCTCTTCTTTCCAGGTGAGTAAACTAACCACCAGGCTATGGGCTATTCTGGGGTGGGCCTCTCAATCTCTCCTGTCGAAGCTGTTCTACTTTGTATAAATACTTACATATTAATTGGAGCAGAGACTGGAACCAAGGTGTCCCAGGTGAGTTCCCTAACCACTGGCCTACAGAAAGTCTCTCTCACTCACTCTCTGACCCAATGACTATTCAAGCATTTTGTATAAAGTGGGGATTTTAACTTGAGTCAATTCCCACTCACCATCTCCACATCTGTTTTTGTGAATGTGGCCTAAATCTTCTGGTGAACGTAGCCCACCCAAAATTGAAATGTTTTGATAATGTTAAAAAGCTGTTTGTTTTGACATTTCTAATTATTTTTTTACCACCATTTTGGCCAACAAAAACCCACCAATTAAACACAAATTTGTGAAATGTTTTGGTTGTTCCAAATTTGCCTTTCAGTAACAAAGTTTCATGTAAAATATTTGTATATATATTCATGCATATATATTTAAGATATTAGCAAAAGACTCTCGTTCTTTTTTAACCCTATTATAGGCACAATAAGCATGTTTAGTAATAGTCTAATTTGCACTTTAATGCTGGTTAGATGGTTATTTGAGTAGGAAAAAAAGTTATACAACTGTTTCATTTAAATAAGTAGATACACAGTTGTCTATTTCAGACACGTTTTATCAAGAAAAAAGGCTCCTGATGAGATGGATTTTAAGAACTATACAGATGTGATGATGTATGTGAAGACACAGTACATTCATAACTGTATTTGCTTCAATTCTGGCTAGTGTAGTATTTAGAATCTCAAGGTCTGAGCCTGTAAGCACTTTGCATATAGAATTCTTAGTAAACTCAATGAAAATTCCATGAGCATGATACTTGTGGGATCAGGATCTTAATGGGGGAAGCAGGCTGCATACCTTGCAAAACTTCACTTCAGCTTCTAAGTGGTGAATGTACTGGGACTGATCATTAATGATAGGAACAAGATCACAAAGAGTAGGCAAATTCTGATCTGCAGCTTTTGGTGTTCTCTGGGGGGGAAAATAAGTAAATTAAGCATAATAAATATTTTATAATCAGAATTTTTCTCTTCTTATTTTTGCATCACCGAAAGTTGTTTCCACTCACAGAATCCTATTCATACTTAATACACTACTGCGAAGTGTTAAAAAAAATACCTTGTACAAAAACTTTGATGTACTATTCATGCTATTATAGTAATACAGTGAAACCTATACAAGAGACCACCTTTATTAAAGGACCCAATGTCTTGAGAGACAATAATTCTGTTCCACATTTACAAAAGACACTTCCACTGAGCAACCAATTTTTGATGGTCAATTGAGTGGTTGGTTAAGAGAGATATTAGGGCTGATCCTCAACACACAGTATTCACTACAAGGAGACGTGATCACACATACACTACTGGACAGAACATAAGTGTGTACCAACACATTGTAGAAGGATGAATATACAAACAAGTATAATATATATTATGGAGGTATTATAACAGCATGATAGTTACATTTGAGAAATCCGCACAAAGTAGGGATTACATCTCTAACAGACTTTAAAGGTCAGAAGAGATATCATGATCATCTAGTCTGACCTGCACATTGCAGACCACAGAACTTCACCCACCCCCTTCTGTAAATAGATCTATAACCTCTGCCTGAATTTATGGAAGTCCTCAAATCATGGTTTAAAGACGTCAAGTTACAGAGAATTCACCATTTCCACTCGTTTAAACCTGCAAGTGATCCATGCTGCAGAGGAAGGTGAAACCCCCACAGGGTCTCTGCCAATCTGACCCAGAGGAAAATTCCTTCCCGACCCTAAATATGGCAATCAGTTAGACTCTGAGCACGTGGGCAAGACCCACCAGGCAGATACCTGAGAAAGAATTATTTGCGGTAACTCAGAGCCCTCCCCATCTAGTGTCCCATCTCCGACTGTTGGCGACTGCCAGGAACAAAATCCCCAATTGACCACATGCCATTGTAGGGGTCTCATCATACCACCCCCTTCATAAACATTTATCAAGCTCAATCTTGAAGTCAGTTAGGTTTTTTACACCCACTGCTCCCCTCTGAAGGCTGTTCTAGAACTTCACTCTTCTGATGGTAAGAAACCTTTGCATAATTTCGAGCCTAAACTTGTTGATGGCCAATTTATATCCATTTGTTCTTGTGTCCACATTGGTGCTTATCTTAATAACTCCTATCCCTTCCTGGTATTTCTACCTTTGATGTATTTATAGAGAGCAATCGTATCTCCTTTCAGACTTCTTTTGGTTAGCCTAAACGAGCCAAGCTCTGAGTTTCCTCTCATAAGGTAGGTTTTCCTTTCCTCCGATCATCCTAGTAGCCCTGCTCTGCACTTGTTCCAGTTTGAATTAATCTTTCTTAAACATGGGAGACCAGAATTACACACAGCATTCCAAATGAGGTCTCACCAGTGCCTTGTATAATGGTACTAAGACTTCACTGTCTCCACTGGAAATACCTCTCCTGATGCAACCTAGGGCTCCATTATTACATGTAAATCTAATCTTACAGCACTTATTCTTAAGATTACAATATAAAGTAACTGAGAATGTAAAGAAATCTGTTCATCAAGCTAAGTTGTAATGACTTTTAAAAGGCCTCTAAATTTTGGGGCTGTTTTTTGTTTTTTTGGTGAGTAACCTTTCTTTAAGCTCTCTAACAAATAAAATCCCAATTTCTGAGATTTAAAATTTGACACTCAGATTGTAACAAAATTTACGACAGGCTACTTGTTAAAATGTCACTAATTTTTGTGAAAGCACAAGAAATACCTTTGATTTGCATCTCTGTAACAATGCACAACAAAGTGTTTGAAAATGGAAAAAACGATCTACATACACATCAATTCAATCTAATTCTATTCAGTGAATAATTTGACTATCTTCTTTGACAAATGGAAGAAAAGACTGAAAATATTAATATTTCTGATAATAAAGAATTTTCACTGACGACAGTTTTAAGAACTTTTCTGGTGTCTTTTGACAGGACTAATACATATTATTAAGCAATGTGTTTGCATTTTTTAAGATAACCTTATTTAATACAGCAAATTCCTATTTATTTTTCTGAACACTGTGCCACAAACTGGGGAGCAGATTAAAATACTGAGCTCACAACAAGAAGTTTGACTAAAACTCATATGAAATCCCAAGACTTTTATGGGAGAGAAACAAAATGAAACCAAAACTCTTTGAAACACTGTCCATATTTTTACATTTGTTTTTAAATATTGAAAATAATTGTGTGTGAATATAATGGTTAGGAAAGGTACCAGCCTGAAGTTCTTTATTTATCCACAATGCAGTGGCAAGCAACAGGCAGCATTCGTGCAGGATTCAATACATTGTCCTACCACCGTGCCACAATCCTGACATGGAGAGATCACTTCCATGAGTGAATGTTGTTTTTTAAATTAATTATTATTATGACTGTTTAGCATGCATAAGGATAGGGTAGGGTAGCCACTGGAGGCTGTCACAGGGTAGAACTGGAGCGATATCACCAAATTCATTTAATCTTTGATACTGAACAAGCATCAGATAGTAATAACCAATTTGAACTGGCCCCATAGAGGTGAAAGGCTTTCCATATATCCCAGTGCAGAGTGCAGTTCCACTGCAAGAGGGATGGATGGGGGGAGGGATAGCTCAGTGGTTTGAGCATTGGCCTGCTAAACCCAGGGTTGTGAGTTCAATCCTTGAGGGGGCCATTTAGGGATCTGGGGCAAAAATTGGGGATTGGTCCTGCTTTGAGCAGGGGGTTGGACTAGATGACCTACGAAGATCCCTTCCAACCTGATATTCTATGATTCTATGATGTGAAGAGATTCCACAGGGGGATGACCTTCCTACACCAAAAAGCTCATTTCCACAGCAAACCTCTTTTGTGTCCCTAAGCAGCAGAATCTTTGGTGCAGCGCTATAGGGTTTGCTGTTACATGGATCAACGAGCAATTGTACAAAAGGCAAAGGGTACACCACCATCAGAAGAACCTCAAGGCTGCAGTAAGTAGCCGCAGAGGAAAGTAGGATCCCTTCATCAACTGCCCTTAGGGAACCATCCTCACTGGCAAAACGCTCTACACAGACTTCATTTCCAAAACAAAGCGCTAACTTCTGGTGGAGAAAGGAGCAGCCAAGATGAGGGAGCCAATACACACATGGGTGCCATCTGTACTGCCGAGGGGATGTGAAGGCCTGGATTCCGTAGGAAGAGCTTTGTGGCTCTTCTATTGTGGCCACAATAAATTAATAGCTCATATAGTGCTTTTCCCATCTTTAGTTCTCAAAGAGATTTACAAAGGAGAATTACTCAAATACTCTCGGTCTCTCTACTGAGAAGTAGCCAACACCCCTCCCCCCCATTGGATGATTAGGGAGATCTGGGGCGTCTTATTCTTCATGGATAGCAGATAATATGTCTGTTGGGAAAAGTTATTACTCATTCAAAAGTTACATGAAGAAACTAGGAGTAAATACATACTGAGGGTGACCTCTTCCTCCTCCTTGATGGAGATACTTCACTTTCTTGTCCTTCTTGCTCTCTCAATAAAGCTTTAAGCTGATTAACTAAGGAACAAAATTAAACTACTGGTTAACAATCAGACTTGACGGAAATCATACAATAATTTTGCTCTGCAGTTCTAAAACTTGCCGCCCCAGAGTAACATTTACCTGCATGACTGTGTTGCAGTTCCTGCCAGGCCATTTCCTCACTCTCATCATTACCTGTGGAGCACTGCTCAAATGCAACTTCACTTTCTCCCACTGTGGAATCTTCTTCCCCCAAGGCATATTTCAGTTGATGGATACTTTTACTAGCACGGTCTGTGAACAATAGCATGTATTAGCCATCAAAAACAGAATGTCTTTCCTTTCCAATGAAAAAGCAACTCAAATCTAAATTAATGTACAGAACTAGTATTTTAACTCTGTACAAAGATAGTAGGGTAAAATATATTCAGGCTTTGCCTGAATTAAGGATTTAACCTCATTTCAACCTTTGGTGAGTAGCTACCAGGAACTGCCTAACAGACAGGCAAAGCCACTGTAAACCACAATTTAGGAGTAGTGCAGTTTACCCGTTTCAGGCAAACATTGCCATCTGCACTAGTGTGGTTAATGTAGCTATCCACAATAGGGGGCTGCACTGGTGCAGATACACCAGTGTTTTGCTGCTGACGGATATCCCCAGGGTAGAAAAGGTCTCAGTTACTAATTATGGACTTGAACCTCCAAACACTTACTACCATGAACAACCTCATGGAGTTCAACAAGAATGCTCATAGTCTTAAGAGCTATGCTTGATACAATGTGTAGGACCAGTACCTAAGTGGAGTGTTGGGGATTCTAATGACAGCCACAAGATAAAGCATTATTCAACAGAACTGTTAAAAATTATCTTAAAGCTCAGCAAACGGGTTTGTCGATTTACAATGGCAATTAAATAAAAGCATCAGAGGAGTTCTTAACAGACTTGAAAGTTAACTAAGAACAGATACTTCCACTGAATGCTTGGGAAGAAAAAAGGGAAAACAATTTCTAATATTTTATAAAGTCTTTCCAGAATGAACCAAATCCAGTTACACAACGGTGACACAATAATATTTTCCTTTAATTTTCAATGTACCCTTTTAGTACAATGCCTTTTTTGGGGGGGGTGGGGTGGGGGGGGCGCTAAGCTGGCCTTGTTTGAGAGCCACGTCTCTTTAACATAGCCAAAAAAGTGAAGACGACATGACTGGAATAAATGTCCTGTTATCTAGGACTGACAACTGCAGCACTACTTCTTAACCCTACAATAAATGTTTTCAGATAACCTCAAGGAAATTTCAAAAATATGGTCTTTTGTGTTTTCAAGGCCTTTAAGTATTACCCAGACTTGTTTTAATTATGAAATTTATTTTTCAACAGTTTGACAGGTTAGAAATTTTACATTCCACTATACAATAATAAAAATATAAATTATCAATAGTACCATAGCTCTGTTCAGGGTGGATAAAAATCAATTATTTTTTTTAAAAAAGGGAATTTTTTAATTTAAATTGGATTTTTTTTAATAAAATGCTTTGAGGAAAAAACCTCTCTAAAGATAGTTTTAATGAAGACACATTATAGCTCAAAGATGTATCTCATCATGGAATAGGGATTATAAATTCTAATTCTATAGTATGAGACCATATATTCATGTAAAATTTAAGAAAGTTTTGTAAATGAGTTCCAATAGTTCATGGATTAGGGAACCAATCTTATGGGGTTCCACAGGCTTCTGTATAGATTATTTAGGTTAATCTTTCTATCTACCCAATGGAACTCAGTGCTCAGTCTAGAAGATACCATCAGAGATGCTTAGTTTTGCAGTTCTCAAACTGTGGATGTCTCCCCCCAGAGGTAACATGCTTGTTAACAGCAAAAATGTTTTTAAATAAATAAATAAATAATATCGAGAGGTGAGAAATAACAGACTTAAATTATATTGTCCCTCTGCAAATTTGCGTACACAGAATCAATCCCTTACCTCTCTCAAAAAGTGCAAAGTTTCAAAAAGTTCAATGAATAGAATTTTGTTGGGGGCAGAATAGATCTGGACAAGGAGAAGAAGTCTGGAGATAAATGGGAGAGACATATGCTTGTTTTGTTAAAATATTATGTTTGCTGTTGAAGAAAAAAAATCCAGAATACTTAACATTGTTTTAGTTAAATAAAACAATTTAAAAATGTCTATCTGGTGATGTTCTCTTCCTAATACAGTATGGCAAGAAAATCCTCCAAATATTAATGATTAAACTGTTGAACTGGAGATAGTTCACCTCCCAATGACTTCATAAATATCTGCTTCAATTACCTTTGATAAAGGAAATAACCAATCATTCATTTTCTGATATAGCTGTAAAACTAATCTGAAAAGTTTTCAAAATAAATCACAGTTTAAAAATGTATAGTGTGTACCTTCTAAAAATGAAACCTACATCTATCTCTGAGTTGTGAAGAATATGTATTAAGGTTATAACAACAAAAAAGAACACACTTATGTCTTCCTGACCAGTGATTTAAATCAAATCCACCTTGGCTCTGTTTAATGTATTCTTTTGTTTGGTAATGGTAATGGCTACTAGTGGTCATTAAAGAAACCAAGAGCACTGTTTATACATATAGAACTGTCAGCCCATGATGTCCTGAACAAATTTCAATTCAAGCAGTTACATGCTGCTTATCTTAATTCTTCCGACACTTTCAATAGGAAAAAAAATGTCATCTTCACTTTTGCTGCTAAACTGATGCACACTATGGCTGTGAATAAGATCAGCTGCTGCAATTCAGTTGATGGGGATGTTACTTCTCCATGACTATTACCTACTTTACAAAAGTGTTTGCAAAGTCCTTTGAGATTTTCAGATAAGACATACAGAACTGTAAAATATCTCCAAACTTATATTAACTCTATTTATACCTCATTCAAACCAGGTGAAGTGACGTGTCTTTTTCCACTGCAACTTGCAAAAATACCAAACTATGTAACTGATCCTGCAAGTGGTCCCACTGAAATCAGTCTAGTTCCATGTGGAAGGAAGCATCTACCCATGCAGAGCAGCTTGCAGGATTAGGGCTTACAACTCAACAGCAAATTAGGCGCTGTATCACAGATTCAATATATATCCATAATGGGTCTATCATCTTTTAATAGATGAGAATCCAAGTACTTTCACTTAACCTATTTCTCAGACATTTGCGAATGTTTTATTACTACTAATACTGTGGGATTCTAGTCATTCATCATTCAAGAACTTAAGACATTTTTCTAGGTTTCTTTGGGGCACGGACAGGGCAGCGGGGGCCGCGGGCGAGCCGCGCTCCCCGCCGGCGCCCCGGCCGGGGCAGCGGAGGGCGGCCGTGCCGCGCTCCCCGCCAGGCAGCAGGGCCGCGGGCGAGCCGCGCTCCCCGCCGACGCCCCAGCTAGGGCAGCGGGGGGCGACCGTGCTGCGCTTCTAGCCGGCGCCCCAGCCGGGATAGCAGGGGGTGGCCGTGCCACGCTCCCAGCCGGTGCCCCGGGCGGGAGAGTGGGGTCGCGGGCGAGCAGCCCCGGCCGGGGGAGCGGGGCGGCAAAAAAGCCAGAGCCAACCCTGGTCAGGTGGCTTATAGGCCTTCCTAAATCTCCTACTCAGTATCAATTTATTACACTCAAACTGGTCTATCATCTTGAGTGCGGACACCTGAACAGGCCTCAACATTCGAAATCCTAGAATATTTGGCTTCTTACACTCAGACTAAAGCTGGCCTTTTTAATTAATACGGCTTTTATTCTCTTTTCTTGATGTCCCAGTATGTTTTTTACTTTGTTGGAACACAACCTACACTTGGGGAAGAATATATGTAAAAGATGTATCTGGGAAATTAAAATGTTGTGGCACGACCTTATCCAAGCCATTGTGATATGGCTTCATTTTAGTAGAGCAAGATGAAATTTAAAGGTGGACGTGCCTCTGACAGCCATTTTTATAGAGTGAAACTACTAGCCTGACAGGAAGAGGGAGGGAGCAGAGTTAAACCTTGGCCCTATCCGCAACAAACACAAGTATATGAGTGCCTCAGGTAGAGTTTGATCCTGTTAACATTCAAGTGTAGAGTATGCCTCTTCGGAAATTTAGATTTATTGTTGAAGAAATAAAACAGAAATAAACTATTTTGTCCCAATCAGGTGATCAAAGTGAAAAATCGGCCTTAGAAAACATAAGCAAAAAGAGCTTAGGAATGAAAGATGAAAATCTGTTTGGGGTATCAGCGCTGCTTTAGTTAAAAATGAAACCCACAGACATATTACCACTCTCCACCCCTCCAAAAATTGCACAAAAACCTAGGGATTTGTATCATCAGAAAAGCTACAATTTTAATTGTTATTGCTTCTTATTTTACCATGGAAATCAGGGTATGTCTACACTGCAATTTAAGCCTAGGTTCAGGCTCAAGCCTAACTCCCTTTCTGTCTACACACAAATCACGCTAACACAGGGCTTGGACCCAGGGTCCCAGAACCCCGTGAGGCTGCAGGGTTGAAGCCAGAGTCAAGCTGTTACCCAGTTAAAACAACTAGTCTGGAACTTAAGAGATCTGGGTTTAGTTGCCGCCTCTGGTATAGACTACGTGGCCTTGGGCAAGCAATTTAGGAAATATCATCCCCCTTTTACAGCTGGGGAACTGAAACAGAAAAAGACTTTCTCCTACCATTTGTCTGCCTTGTCTATTTAGACTGTAAGATCTTTTGGACACAGGCAGTCTCTTACTATGAGTTTGCACAGTCCCTATTACATAAATAGTCTAAGAAAGTGATCCATGGATCCTTTAAGCAGCCTATATTCTCATTTAGCGCTCTTCCCCCCACCCCCTAAAATTAATTCACTGACACTTTGGCAGGAATGCAAGAAAGTATTTCTAACAATTTTCTTACACATCACGCCAAATTAAAACAGTGATCTGAGACCAGTAGTTAGAACCCTCCGTAATCATTCTTCAGGCGTTTTATTAATAGCTAACATAGTTAACACCGCCAGAAACTGCTTCACTTTCAGGAATGTAAGTTCACATCTGTTCACCTGCTCTCCCTAAATTTACCATTGGTTTTGGGGTGATTCAGTCCGTCTGTTGTGTTGTGTATGGCCGACTCAAGTTTTAAGCTGCATGGGGCAGGAAGCATCCTGCATTGGCACCCAGTGAAATGAACGAGACAGATCACACCTCAGAACTATTGTTTCAAGCCCCCTACCAGGGCTGGCCCTACCATGAGGCTAACTGAGGCAGCCACCTCAGGTGGGGTGGGGAGCTGGGGGGAAGGGCACCACTAGGACCCAGAGTGTAAAAAATTGTGTCTGTTGCTGTTGTATATGTATTCTCTCTGCTCTAGATGCACAGAGATGGTGGAGTGCTGTGCTAGAGGAAGGAGGGCACATTCCTGAAGACAAGTGTAGATCAGAGAAGAGTGTGGTGGAGGCACAAGAAACAGCTGCTGCTGAGTTTAGTTCCTTAAGTCTAGATGATCTAGATGACACAGGACCCACGTGAGCAGAAGCCTGAGGGACTTCCTTGTACTGCGTGTACTTCATGTTCCCCAAAGACAATGAAAATAGAAATTTCCATCCAGCACATTACTGGCATGAAATCCCCAATAGTGACAAAGTGGAGAGGGCATGGCTTATGTACTCAAAAAAACCCCAGCATGCTGTATACTGTTTTTGTTGCAAACTCTTCCAGTCTAATGTTCCAGCCACATTGGGCTCTACAGGAACAAAGGATTGGAAAAATCTGGCATGCCACAAGAAGGCAGCAAATCACCAGAGAGCATTCCATAGGTGGAAAGAGCTTGAGATGAGACTACGGTTAAAGGTCACCAAAAATGATCAGCATCAAGAGAAGATTGCATCAGTCTCTTAACTGGCAAAATATTCTGAAAAGGCTCATTGTCATTGTGAGAATGCTTGCTACCCAAAACCTAGCACTGCGTGGCACTTCAGATCAGCTGTATGTGCCAAACAATGGAAACTTCCTTAAAATTGTGGAGCTGATGGCTGAGTTTGATGCTGCACTCCAGGAGCATCTAAGAAGAGTCACCACCCAAGAAATGTGCACACACCACCACCTTGGAAAAACAATTCAAAATGAGATCATACAGTTACTGGCAACAAAAGTCAAATAGAAGATTGTGGCAGATCTGAAGTCAGCAAGATATTACTCTGTTATTCTGGACTGCGCACCTGATATCAGCCATACGGAACACATGACTTTAATGGTACGTTTTGTAACAACAGCACCTAGTGAAAATGTCCCTGCAATGGTGATTCTAGAAAATGCTCTGACAATTTATTGACATAGATGATACTACAGGAGCTGGTATGACAAATGTAATTCTTAAAAAGCTGGAAGATACGGGAATTGCCATAACTGACATGAGAGGTAAGGGCTGTGATAATGGTGCCAACATGAGAGGAAAGAACAAAGGAGTGCAGACGCGGATCTGAGAGTTAAACCTTCAAGCTTTTTTTGTTCCGTGCAGTTTTCATTCATTGAACTTGGTGGTCAGTGACGCAGCATCAGCGTCTAATGAGGCTGCTGAATTTTTTAAATGTAATTCAAAGCATCTATGCATTTTTCTCTGCATCAACTCATCGAATGCAAATTTTGAAGCAACATCTGGGAACATCCTCTCTGACACTGAAACCACTGAGTGCCACACGATGGGAAAGTCGAGTGGAGGCAATAAAGCCTATCAAACACCAAATTGGGAAGATAGATGATGCCATAGTTGCCATTATGGAGGATAATGCTATGACAGGAACTGTTTGTGGGAGAACAGTGGCAGAGAGAAATGGAAACACCAGAAACATACATAACTTGATATTTCTGTGTGGCTTAGTGTTGTGGCATGACATACTGTTTGAAATAAATGTTGTAAGCAAGAGACTCCTGTTGACCTTGATATATCTGGAGCAATGGAACAACTGGACAAAGCAAAGTCACACCTACAGTCTTATTGGTCAGATAAGGGATTTCAAAAAGTTCTGAAGAGTGCACAGAAGTTGGCAGAGGAACTTCACACCAAAGCTATTTTCCCACCCATTCAAGAACACAAGAATCACCGAAGACGACATTTTGATTACGAGGCACGGGATAATCCCATAAGAGACCCCAAACAACAATTCAAAGTTGAATTCCTTAACCAGGTCCTAGATTGTGCAATATAGTCAGTTGAAGAACATGTCATGCAGCTCAAGGAACACAGCAGTATATTTGGGATGTTGTATGATGTTCCAAAACTCCTCACTATACCTGAAGACGACCTACACGAGCAATGCAGGGCACTAGAGACAGTGTTGACATGCGCGATATTGATGTGAGTGATTTAGATGACGAAATGAAAGCCCTTTCAAGATACATTTCAGCAGGATCAATTCCAAAGGCTGTTCTGGAATATATGTGCACAAATAAGATGACCACCCTCTTTCCAAATGCTTTTGTTGCTCTGCACATACTTCTAACACTTCCTGTAACAGTTGCCAGTGGAGAACGCAGCTTCTCCAAGCTGAAGTTAATAAAAACATCTACTCTCCACAATGACACAGGAGAGGCTGATTGGCCTTGCAACCATGTCAACAGAGCATGAGCTGGCCCAGACTGTGGACCTTCAGGAAGCAGTTGAAATCTTTGCAACCAAGAAGGCACGGAAAACACCACTTTGATTATTCAAACAGATAAAAATGCCAGTGTTTACTATGCAGAGAAGAAAAATTAACTTTCCAAACACCTGAACAGCAAATGTAAGTGTTACTTAAAATTTCTGAACAAAGGCATTTTAAGTTGTTAGTTCTCCTTTATTGGGGTAGGTAGCAGAGCAGTACCATGAGAGGAGTAGAACAGGAAGAAGGCAGAATTGAGACCTTTCAAAGTTTTGGCCCAAGCGAAGGGGCATGGGGGTATCATTTGAGCTCCCCGCCTCAGGTGCCAAAATGTTGTGGGATGGTCTTGCTCTCTATAAGCATCTCTATAAGTTACACTCACTTCACATTTTGAAAGTTTTCCTCACAACCATAATAACGAGAGAGAGTTTTTGTTTAGTCTTCATTTGTTTGTTTATTTATTTAATGGAAGTGAAGGCTCTGCACAACAATACAGAGGGCTATCCACACGTTTCTGTCTAGTCTTTTCTGCCTCCCAGGGGGCAGGGTGGGAGGAGTAGCATACCCCATTTTCTAGGGCTCTGGAGTAATGCAGGCTTTAGAAACAATAGTGTTGTAACAGACATTTCCATGCCAGAGTTTCTTAAACACTTGATGAGTTCCAAGTTACAGTGACTGTTTCCATACACGAAAAGCTTGAGGGCCTGGCAAACTGAGAACTAGGGGCTAGACTGAATGACTCCAATTGGAACCCTAAAAGGGTATAATTAGATAACATGGAGATGAAGAGCTAATTCAAGACATTAGGGTCACAGGATACATTTCATGGAATAGGATTAGATATATTTCCACTGCTTCTGCCAAAGTAGAATCATTTTTTAAATCTGAATGAAACAGAAAACTTCTGTGGAGAGCAAATTAGGCATCTGATCTACTATTTAACATAATATGGTAATTTTGTATTGTAATTCAAAATAATATTAGTTTGGGCCTAATCCTACAACATTTTATTCACCCTGTTTGTCAGGTCAGTGGGACTAATTGTGTGAGACATTAGTGAGACTACTCCTCTAAGTCTCACACAAGCTAGCTCTCAGTAAAAATCTCCTGAAAGGTGTGGTAAAATTGCTTGTATGCAGTACTGTAATTTTCCATGTATAAAATTTGAGTGTCCTTTATTCTTCTGTTTTTATATTATAAAAAATACGAACAAACAATCTGAACATATGTTTCTGGTGCATAAGATTATGTTGATACATTATTTTCTAGTAGATGGTGCTGAAGATATGGGATGAGGCTGCTAGCAGAGGGACAAATGAAAGGGTCTAGTTAGATCAGACTCCCACCTAAGTGATTCTTACAGTACAACAGTAAACTGGATTAAGACCTTCAAAAAAATAACCTAACCAGATTAAAGCTCTTTGATTGTCAATGATTATAGGAGCTCTGACGATGGAAAATGGCACAGAGGCTACCAAACCTAACAATGCACATTACAAAAAATATGCAACTGCCCCTTAAGGAACACTGCCGTTGTCTACCGACCAAATATCATAGTTGCAGAGCAACTGCCATAATGGGATAAACAAAAGGCGCATCTAGTCCAGTATCTTACTGCAGACAGCAGCCAACACTGGATGTCTCAGAGAAAAGTATGTTATTTAGTATTTAAGTGAGAGTCACACCCAGAAACCCTAATCAGAATCACACTGTGCAGGGCACTGTATGAACATGTGAATACACATTGTCCCTGCTTCATAATGCACCCAAACATGCAATATTGGACTTATTTTCATTATTTATCTTCATAGCTATGCATAGAGCTTTAGACAGATAAGATTGACAGGGCGCAGCCCCAAGGAGTTTAAAGTTAAACAGCATAGGAGACAAGGTCTCCCACACACCAATTAAAGATCAATTTATGCCCTGAGATGCGAAGCTTGATTATCCTTGCAATTTTTTCCTAGCGAATGCAAGTGCAGAACATACTGAAGTCTCCCATTCTTCTAAAAAATGTATTAAGGCGTCCTTTTCCAGAATACTATGTTGATTATACTTTTGATATTTGGAGTAAACCTAATAAAAACAGTTCTTCTTGGACACCTTTTAATTTTTGAATTTTATTGCATCAGTGTAAGCAATAAAATATTTGGTGCTGTAGAGATATTTTACTGATGTACTCAACTTATTAATAAAAAAAGAAAGTCAAAGGTTGGGGTCAGCAACCTGTGAAGCAAAATATATGATGCTGAAGAGCTTACTATAATTCAAGGGTCATGGTGATCAACTTTGACAGAAAAAACACATTACTGGGATAACAATTTGCTGTTGAAGTGAAAAGAGAGAAAGTATTCAACCATATTTGCAATGTCGAAACAAGAGAGGGTTTTTTCAGACGTTGTACAGAATCTTAAAGGCCCTACTCTACAATGAAGCTCTGAAGCCACCACATTCATGAACTCAGATTTACCACAAGCGTTCTTTGAGGACTAGTGGAGATGCAAAGCAAAAGAATCATTTACCACACAATAAGACAAAGTTAAAGAGTGAGTGGCCCAAAAGACATAGAAAACAGTTTAAGATAATAGTACAATGAAAGAGGAAGTGATAATTTAAGAGGAAATAGTTGCTAAGCAACCTAATTTGAGGGAAAATAAGAACCACGTTCATATTAAATGGGTATATATTACTATAACAACTGAGGTCAAATGCCTAGATTGAATAGCTTTTACAGGAAAACTGCTGGCAGTTATTGGCTATATATACAAAGGAGGGCCCCACTTTACACAGACAAATGTAATGAGTCCCAATAGGAAAAAAGTCTGTTAGAAGGTTGAAGGCACTGGAACCATAATCATAACAGATTCAGGAGCATAGGAAAGTGAGTCATGTGCAACAAGTAACTGGCCTATAAGGGAAACAAATTCTCTTTTCCCATCTAAACCCATTCACTGAAAACGGGTGGGGGGCTGGGGAGACAAAAAAACACCCCAACAACTGACAGACAGCTAAAGAAAGATTTACTGAGCAAAAATATACAAACTTCATTCCAGCCACACGTAGACGGCCAAAATAGCGCATAATGTTCTTCTAGAATACTGTTTCAGCCAGACAATGGTACATCTAAACCCATTAGAAAAGTAAAAAAGACTAAAAATACCCATTCAACTGAGTCAGGACTTTTACTGTCTGATTGCCTATTTATCATTGGAAATGTGAGGTATGCAGCTTCATAAGAATAATGATTACCTACATCTTGTCTGTATTAAACCAGAACTTCAGACATTTATTTTAAAAAGTTAGCTCTATTATTTCAATGTGTAATCTTAAAAAAAAATTAAAAAATGAAACCACTTCTTTTTGTAATTATTTTCTTGAGCAGCACCTTGGAAAGGACTTTTAGGTTTCCTAGATAACCTTTATTACTTCTCACACCTCAAAAAACAGAAAACAGACTGCTTAATTGTTCAGCTGAAGTTAACTGAGCTCATGCTCTTAACTTCTGATAACCAAACTGTTTGCATTGACTACCATGTTGTTTGAATTGCCATATCTGATGGGTGAGTTTTACATGAAACTACTATTTAATACCAGATCAAAAGAGTAAGAAAAATAAAAGTTTAATTATTCAAAAAGAAAATAGAATAAACACACTTAATAGAAGGGAAAAACATATGATATAATGTACTAATCTTCTGAGCCAAAACACTGAATAAGAACATGTATAACATGCTTCAACTGCTTCCCAAATGGTTGATTTCAGTAATGTTTTTAGGCAAGCTAACAAAAGCAATCCATGTAAACAAAGGGAGGCACATCCGAACTTTGAAAACCTTGTCAAAGGTGCAGCAGGCATAATGGCTATGAGTAAACCAGCGTGCAGCATAAGGACTCGATAAAGGCAAGACAAGGCTAATGAGGAGAGGAGGTACAAGTCACATGTTTGACAAATGTCAGTTGGAGGGTTTGAAAAGGACATGCTTCCTCTTAAATATGGGGTTTGTGACATAAGGGCTCGTCTATACAAGGAAGTTAGTGCAGAAGAAGCTAGGATTTAAATATAAAGCACAACAGTTATTCAGCACTAACTCCCAGTGTGGACAAACTTATTCCGCACTAAGAGTGCCTTTATGCGGTTTAGCTTAGCCCAAAGGCACTCTTAGGGCTTGTCTACACAGGGGAGGGGGTGAAAAAGTGTAGCACAGCATGTCAATCCAGTTTATTTAACTCACAGTACATAAATCAGACTAATAGCATGCATATAGGACAGGAGTGCCTCTTTCAATTCAAATAATTTTGTACACATGGCAGTGGCTTGGTGCGTACTAAGCACATAACCTTCTTGATGCCAACTTGAAGAGAGCATAAGGATTACAGGAACCCTCTGGGTCTTGTATTTAAATTCTAGTTCACCAAAGGGTGTCATGGGAGGTCTCTAATAAAAGCTTATGTCACACTGGTGATCAAGATCACTGGGAAATGCATGTACAGACGACATGTAAGAAGTTTATACATACACACACTGAAAATTATGTTCTTGAGGTCTATGTCAAGGGACAGATCACAAGAAAAAGTGAAAAGCAGGTTTTCTTTCAGACAAGAAACACTGATCTTTTTATATATAAATTGAATATTCTCTGGTTCACAATGGGCAACCATTAGCATTCTAAATCAAATGCTAATGAAGAGCTGGCAGGGACTTCAGAAGGAAACTAACAGGAAGAGGCAATCAGAAGGGTGGGGGCCACCCTATCTTAGGGGTGTACATCAAAGGTTTGTTTGGGGAGGGGACGGAAGAGGACAGGCTGGCATCCTTTCCCCTAGGAAGTAAATGGACAGTGAGTTTGTTTCATAGAAGGGAGATCTCAACCAGGCTTGGTTGAACATGCTGGAAAAAACTTTGGGGGAGATAAGTTTATCTAAGTGTTGTGGATTCAAAGGAGCTGTGTTCCAAAATAAGTACGCTGCAGCGTACTGTTCCTTTGGAAACAGTAGGCCTGTCTGTGAGTGTTCAGTGGATAAGGGGCTGGACGCTACATAGGTACACACCAACCCTCCAATCCTTAGTATTCTATCACTAACCTGCACAGAGACAGCAAAGTCTATGGAAGCCTGGAAGGTAGTGCTTGTGTTGCCAGAGGCTTGCGGTTTCAAGGAGCTAAAACAAGCTCGCTCAGACAAGACTTTGTCACACTAAAGGCAGGAGTTGGTGAAGTGCCTTACAACCATGCGTACCCCTGCAAAGCATCACAGGGAAATGCCATGGGAAAGGTACCTTATAAATTTTGGTAATACTCAGGAGATTATTGATAGCATTTGACACATGGGATTACCAAACTGCACTAGGGCAACTGATGGGAGCCATGTGTCTATTATTTGTCACCTAGGCTCATGGGGTTCAGAATGCATAAACAGAAAGGAGTATTTCTCCATGGTGCTTCAAGGCCTGATTGACCACTTCGGCAAGTTCATAAACATCAATGCAGTGTGCAAGGCTGACCTTAAGGAAAATGGTGCCCTGGGCTAAAACTTGTGTTTTGGCACATGCACCCCAATCACCTCTGGCCCCACAGGCTCCCTGAGCTTTTCCCCCCACCCCCATCATCTCCAGGCCCTGCTGCCTCACCCCAGTGCTTAATTTGCATTGAAAGGTTATTTTGGGCTCCCTTACACGCATTAAAATCTGTATACACATCAAACATGATAATTCAACTGTTCAGTCATGCACAAGAGTCTCCAAATCAAACCCCCTTCTACCCGTCACATCCAACCCTCCTCTTGTCTCCCATATCTAGCCCTGCACCCTGAGAGAAAGTTGCCATCGCAGCCTGGCATGCATGGACCAGGCAATCCTGCCCCAGCAGCAGCAGCGGCTCTCCCTCTCTGCATTGTGCCACAGCTCCCTGCTGTCCAGGCTGCTGGGGGTTAATTTCACCACTCCCAGATGCTGCTGCCCCGTCTCTGCAGCCAGCTCCATGCACCTGCAGGTGGGACCAAAGCTTCCACACTCTCTCCTTATTCCTCCCTGCCAATTTGAGGCTTCCTGTCTATCCCCCATACCAAGAGGAGCTGCTGTGGTTTCCAGTAGGAAGGCATTGCAAGCAGAGTGGGACCCAACCATACAAGAGCCCCTGCCTCCCTCAACCCCATGCCTTGTTCCTTGGCTCAGATCTTTCTAGGGCCCAGAGAGGAGCGGATGGGATCCAGCAGGAGGACTTGACAGGTGGAGCAGGACCCAGGTGCTGGCTGAAGTCCCAGCCGTGTAAGGTAGTCACTGCTGCATGGCCAGAGAATGTCGGTGTGCAGGCCAAATGAGAGCCTGGCTGTTGGGTGGGACAGGAAAGTGAACAATATGGAACTACAGCTCCCGAGTGCTGTTGGAGGAGGAGAGGAGGGTTCAGGACTCGGGAGTGGGAGGCTCGGGACGGCTCCTCGCTCTCATGCTTCTCCGCGATACAGAAGGGCAGCTGGGCCATATTTCAATGGCATTGTGACACTGTGCACTAAGTGCTGGAGGGTGCCACTCCGGGCTGGATTTCAGGTGCTGGCACACACACACTCCCTCACCACCACTCCAGCAGCACCATACCCCTGCCTGCTCAGTTGCATGGGCCTCTGTGCACCTACGTAGGCTATTCGTCTGCTAGTGCTTTTATGCCATCACTGTGTTCACATTAGAGGAGTTGCATCACTTTAATTACTTAATATGGTAAAACCCGTGTGTGTATACAATAAGGCCTCATGGTGCAATTGATATACCATTAAGTGTTTCATTTCAGTGGCATGTGCTACATTTAGAGCTGGTTGACATTTTTCAAATTTCAAAACTTCCCATTTGAGGAAAAAAATTTAAATCTTCGCTTTTCCCCCCAAACCAACCCTAATTGTATTGTAGATTGGACTGCTCAAAAAACTTTACTCCTCTACCGTACAGATATTCAGGTTGTCCAAGCCCCTTACCGAGTTAGATAGAATGCAAAGTTGAATGTACAGTAAACTGTGGTTTTGATCTGGGGGTTGGTGCTACTGGAGGTGCCAGAGTGTTAAAAGGGGGGAGTGGGGTGAAGCAGCTGATTTTGAGCTATCCCTCCTCTTCCCCAGTGAGTTAGAGAGTAATAGGGACGTGGTGGACGTCTGGCACTGACTCAGCCCCATAGTGGTGGGGAGTAGGTAGAATGATCTGAAAGCAGTGGGCCCAGGCACAGTGGAGATCTTAGTCTGATTCACTTGCTTTAGCTGGCTGGGATCGTTAAGACAGTATAAGGGGTATCAGCTCCGGTAATCCTACCCTACTGTAGTTCAAACTTCAGAAGACACGGTGAGCAGAGAGGTGGAGAAGGCGGTGCAGTCCCAGGCAAAGAAGCCACGAAGCACACTGTGGCGGGGCAGTGGCAGGAAAAGAGGTAACACCGCACAGGAGTGGCCCATGTTGCCAGCAGCCAGGAAGGTAGCGGTGGGCAGCCAGCACTGGGAGGCAGTGGGCCTCGGCAGGCACCGACTCAGGTAGCGGGGGAATGGGCACCGCCAGGAGAAAGGAGTAGGCGGCATGGAGCAGTGGGGGCAGGCTTACTGCTGCACAGAGCGGGACAAGCGACAGCACGGAGAGCGGCCCTGAGACGGGGTCGGGGCGGGCGGGACGGGGGCAGCGAGGCGGTGGCTGTCTCGGGCGCGGGGACCCCACTCACCTCGCAGGCTTCTCTGATACCGCTCCAGGTCGGACTCCTCCCGGGCCTCCCGCATAGGGGCAGGGGCAAGGTCCGCGTCTCGCAGCGTGAGGCGACGCCCGCTCAGACTCTGGGCTCTAGCCTCTGCTCCCCGTCTCTGTATCCCGGAGAAGCGTGAGAGCGAGGAGCCGTCCCGAGCCTCCCGCTCCCGAGTCCCGAACCTGCCCCTCCTCCCCCAACAGCACTCGGGAGCGGTAGTTCCGTATCGTCCACTGCCCCGTACCACCCAACGGCCAGGGGCTCTGAGCACAACTACAATTCCCACAAGGCTACGCGGTACCAACCTCCCCTCCTGACCTCAAGCAGTTTGGGAGCCTGTTGCTAACCAACTAGGAAACGGTCTCCTAGGCCCCCAGCTGAGCGAGTCACCCTCAGAGCTCCGCCCAGCAACGCAGCACGTACTCACGTTGCGTCATCCCAAAGACTACATCTCCCAGCACGCAGCGCGCCATCATCTGAGCCCTGGGAGTTGTAGTCGCTACGGGCTACGAGTTTAGAAGAGAACTGCTGCATTCGGCTCGCTCCCTTTGTATGCGGTCAGATCGCGCCTGCGCACTGCGCAACTGTTCCGCTCCAGCACATCAGTTTCTTTCCCCGCAGTGTCTGGGTGAAGCGCACGCGCAGTAATCTCGGGCAAGAGGGAATCCATTTTTTCCTCCTTCACGTTGTGCCCCTTAGCGTATGCGTAATGTGCGCCCGCTTCCGAGGGGAGTTTGCGCCTCCATTGTCTGGATGGGGCGCAGGCGCATTGGGAGTTCGTTGGGGCGCCCTCAATCGCCAGAGCGCCTGCGCAGTAATTCTCGGAGTCGGGACTCGGATTCCGTTCGCCCCTCCCCCCCGCGCATTGTGTGTGTGTTAGGGCGGCGCTTGCGCAGTGCCCGCGCCCTGCTCTGTGCCGTTAGCCGCTATGTGCCGGGAATAACGTTAGAGCGGTTGCTAGCGTGAGACCGACAGAGACGGACGGAACCGGTGTGTCCCGCCCCCTGGCGACGAGGCGATGGCGGGTCAGTGAGCGGCGGCACTAGGGACACCCCTGCCCGGCGAGTCTCCTTCGCGGGGGGGTAAGTGATGATGCTCTTGCCCCGGTTCCCTCCCGGGGGCGCCGGGGGTTTGCATCGTCCGTCCCTGCGGGGAGGGCTCCCCTCTATGGCCGCCGCCCCCTCTGCCGTGCTGTGTGTGGCTGGCTCTGCCCCATCCCCGAGCCGAGCTGTCCGCCCGCGCCGGGGGGGGCTTATTCCAAGCGACCCCTCCCGGATTGCTGGCTGCTCTGCACCGTTCCCACCCGGCGGCCGCCGCCGCCTTTCCCTGCAGCTCCCCGCCCATCAGCTTGCGCTGCCCACGGGCGAGCCCGAGCCACCGGCCCACGCTGGCTGCAGATGGAGCCGCTAAATCGCTTTCTTCCCCTGCCTCTCCCTCCCCGACACAGATGTGCCCCGCGGTGGGGGGAGGGAGCCTTCCCTATTCAGCTGCTCCCGTGGACACAGCCATCCCTTCCCGTCCTCGCTCACCTGGCACGGCGTCTCCTGCAGTGTGTGGGCTTATTGTTTATAGCCAGGGTCTTTTTATTTTTAAATCTCTCCTCCTCCATTGACGGATTTTGTTGTTTCATTGAGTCCTTTTTATTTTTGAATCTTCCCCCGTTTCAAAACTCCCCCTAGTTGGAGTCCAGCAGCTTCTCCGTCCCCCCACCCCCTTAATTAGAAGAATGAAATTCTTCCTTTAATGTATGTGGAAAGGGAAATGAGAAAACCAATTATTTCCCCTGTTAATTGTCTGCTTCCTTTCTCTCTATCTTGAGAATTTTGATAAGGTCTCTCTCCAATTGTTATTAAAACCCCCACTTCCCTAATATTTGATATACATGGGTTCTTACAAATGTTTATCAGGAAAGGGTAAAATAATTTGCCTTTTGTGAAAGAAAATGTTGGAGTGGAATTGAATTAGTTATACTAATATAACACAAAGCTGATGGCGCTTTTCAAATATAAAGCATTATGTGGAAGAGGAAACTGACTCGTCTGAGAAGCGGATGACAGTTGTATGGATGAGCTTTTTTTGTGTGATCTCATCCATGCACTGCTTGGAGCCGGATGCTAGTGGTTCTGCAGTGAGGGTTGCGGGAAGGAGGAGGGATTCTGTTCAAAATTGTCTTCTGGTACATTTAGTATTCAGTAAATCCAGTCTATTTATTGGCATCAGGCGGGGCTACTCTTGCGTTTCTGAATCCAATCAGGGAAATGCCAACTGCATGAAGCACACACCACAGCCATTCAATGTAGTAGTATGTGTATGGATATTAGGAAGCTGACTCTCAATGAAAGGTAGCTGAGAGCAGAGATAGTTGTTAGCTTGTTGGACACTTTCATAAATATTTTTTAAATTAGTTGCCAACAGGCCTATTCTGTATGGAGTTAAGGGGGAGCGGGAGAAGGCTGAGGAGTGTTTATGGTTTAGATGAATTGAAGATATGACTTGCCTGTTTTGAATCTTTAGTCAAAAGATAATGTGATGGGAACGATCCACCAATATGTAAACTCTTTGTGAGTTAACCAGGCTCTTCTCAGTTACAGTGAAATTAAAGGTATAAAGTATTCAACTACATTGATCATGTACCTCCATGGAGTCCCATTCAAGTGAATGGGACTGTGCACTGGCTCAGGATTTGCCCATATAAAACAGTATGCAGAATCAGAGCCAACAATTGTAACATTAATATGAGCAAAACCAAAATTAAGAGTTCATGAATAAGTAAAACTATTTTCCCGTGATTGAAGAAGAGCTCTGTGGAGATTGAAAGCATATCTCTTTCACAAATTAGTCCAGTAAAAGATACTACCTTACCCACTTTGTCGCTCATGTTTTCACAAGACTAATTTCCAGGTATTCATTGTGCCTAGGTGTTGGGGAACATATCTTATCCAGAATGGATGCTATTAACGTGAAATTTGTTTGCTTTTAAAAATGAGTTTAAAAATGGGTGCTCTTGAGCTTTTCTACCAATATCTATGTTTATGCAGTTGCACTTCCCTGTTTTAAAAAATGTTTTTTTTCTTTGTTGCTCCATGAAAGGCTCACAGAAACAGGGGAAACTGACTAACAAGTGGGAAAATAGTGATGCTGAATATGCAAAAAATGTTGTCAAAACTAAAAAATAATCAAGCTGGAAAAGATAAAGATTAGAACAAAAATATATTTATCTAGAAGTTACTTGATAATAGGTAAAATATTTTCAGACAGTGTTGCAAGCTAAACTGTAAGTCATCTCTGTATAAACTTTTTTGCAATTTCCATCTTTGGCTCTGATTTTTGTATCAAATATGCTGCATTTACAAGTTGATCTGTTTTAAAGCTGCCAGCATTGCACACTCAGGCTGGGATCTGAAAGCCAAGATGAAATTTATTTATTTCTTGTGCTTCATCACCAGTAATTTCTGCAAATTAGAGTTGTTTGCATCCGACGAAGTGGATATTCACCCACGAAAGCTTATGCTCCAATACCTCTGTTAGGGTACGTCTATACTACCCGCCAAATCGGCGGGTAGTAATCGATCTATCGGGGATCGATTTATCGCGTCTCATCTAGGCGTGATAAATCGATCCCAGAAGCGCTCCCCGTCGGCTCCGGACGTCCTGCTCGGCGAGAGGAGGAAACGCAGTTGACGGGGGAGCGAGCCTGCGCCGTGTGGACCCGATGTAAGTACTTTTACTTTCGATCTAGGAAACGTCGACTTCAGCTACGCTATTCTCATAGCTGAAGTTGCGTATCCTAGATCAGTCCCCCCCCCCCCCCTTACAGTGTAGACCAGCGCTTAGTCTACAAGGTGCCACAGGACCCTTTGTCACTTCTGCAATTAGAATGTAGCTTTCAATTTTGATGATATATAAACCAGGAAATAATCCACTTCACTCTCATGGATCTAGAAAAGTCTAGTTGCTCACTTGTGGTTGGGAAGTAGGACACTTCCCTTAGTAACTGGAACAAGGCCTAAACCATCAACATTTGTAGAGTTTGATCTTTCATTTAAAATATTGTTTCTAGCCCTTATGGATGCAAATATGACTTATTTAATGTTAACTAATTCTGTGCTGGATCCCTGATTCTCTAAACAGATTGTTCCAGTGCCACTGTTGTTCCTCTTAGCTTTGGCAAGCAGAATGAAATTGAGGTGAATCTGATTAGCTTCACTACAGTTCAGAACTCCAGAAAGCCGCAAAACTGACCAGATTCATATCTGTCTCTCTGTGTTACTATTAAGAAATCTACTAACAGCAGAGACAGGCATTGCAGCTGTTCATGAATTAGGAGAATGAAAAGTTGCAGAATCCCTTACCTCTATTTCTCAAGAGCCATGGGGTTGTTAGAAGGACAGAAAAGCAGAGAATCCCCCTTTGCAGAAACTGTTGCCTGGAGCAGTGGAAACCCTCACACATTCCAGCAACCAAGAGACTGTTGAGGAATGGGGAAAAGAGAGAGCCTCATCTCTTTCTGGGGCTTCTGATTTATTAATCAGAAGCTGGAAATAATAAAGGTGAAGCCCACAAGCAATGTTCGAGTACAGCAACTGCTAGTAATTCCAGCATCCTCCTCTTCCCTAGCGGCAAAGGGTTTTGTAGTGATGGTGTCAAACTTTGTCCTTTGATCTTATTGTAGAGCTTTTTTTCTGTCTTTTGTACTAGCCTCTGGCTATTAAGTTTCTGGTACATTTTTAAATCCCACCCTCATCCTGTAGCTGTATTGACCAGCCTCTTTTCTGCCTCATTCAATACATTTCTTCAACAAATAAGGCCAGGATCTTATAGACAGTTGCCTCCTCCTTCACTATGCTACAGTGATTCATCAGTAAAGCTGAATGAGGCAGGTGTCCTGTGGAGGGGCGGGGGAGGAAATAGTATGTGATCATGTAATTAAAGACTGTATCATATCTTGACTCTAGTAAGGCTTTTGATACTGTCTGATATGACCTTCTCATAAACAAACGAGTGAAATATAGCCTAGATGAACCGAATATAAGATGGGTGCACAACTGACTGGAAAACCGTTCTTAGAGTAGTTAACAATGGTTTACAATTGAGGTGGAAGGAGATATCGAGTGGGGTCCTGAGTCCAGTCCAGGGATCTGTCCTGAGTCCAGTTCTATTCAATATCTTCATAAATGGTTTAGATAATGACATAGAGAGTATACTTATAAAGTTTGCAGACAATAACAAGCTGTGAGGGGTTGCAAGCATTTTGGAGGACAGGATTAGAATTCAGAGTGGTCTTGATAAACTGGAGAAATGGTCTGAATTAAATAAGATGAAATTCAATAAGGACAAATGCAAAGTACTACGCTTAGGGAGGAATAATCAGTTGCACACACACAAAATGTGAAATGACTGCCTACGAAGGAGTACTGCAGAAAAGGATTTGGGGAGTATATCCAAATACTAGCCTCAGCTGGAGTATTGTGTCCAGTTCTGAGCACCACACTTCAGGAAAGATGTGGACAGATTGGAGAAAGTCGAGAGAAGAGTAAGAAGAATGATTAAAGGTCTATGAGGAAAGATTGAAAAAAATTGGGGTTGTTTAGTCTCTAGAAGAGAAGACTGAGAGGGGACATAATAGTTTTCAATACATAAATGATTGTTATAAAGAGGAGTGTGATAAATTGTTCTTAACCACTGAGGACAGGACAAGAAGTAATGGGCTTAAATTGCATCAAGGAAGATTCTGGTTAGACATTAGGAAAAATTTTCTTACTGTAAGGATAGCACTGAAACAAATAACCTAAGGAGGTTGAAGAGTCTTTGTTATTGGAGGTTTTTAAAAAAAGGTTAGACAAATACCTGTCGGAAATTTTCTACTTAGTCCTGCCTCGGTGCAATGGATTGGACTAGATGATCTGTCTGGGTCCCTTCCACTCCTACATTTCTGTGATTTTATGAATTCACATGCACAATGAGGCAAATTAAGGTTGCCCTGGCAACTTTAATTCTGACATTTTGTAACTTTTGAGTGCATCACTTTGTATCCTTAATATTCATTTATTGTAGTTTGTGTGTGTATAAGTAATTGTGAACATACAGTAGACTTGCAGAGTAGAGGTTTATTTTCCATTATAAGCTCAAATTCACCCACCTACTCATCAAAAATCCTCAAAAGGCCATTTCCACTCTAAATCTGCGTCTATGGCCTGTGGCTAGAAGATACTTTTTTAATGCAAATTAGAGGTGATTTGGACAAATTGTTTTTCACAGATAATATTTAGGAAAAACAGTTGTTAATCATGGGTTTTTTTTAATTCATGTAATTATTTTTTTTGTCATGTCTTATGTCAAAAGCAACTTGTCCTAAAAACTTAATAAGGTTTTGTCTCAACATACTGGAAATGCTTGGAAACTGGATTAGTTTTGACATTGGGAAAGGTATCTTTGGCAAGATTCACTACTGTATTAGAAAAGTCAAAATATTCTGTCAAGCTTAGAACTCCTTTTAAGAGGATGTCACATGACTAAGGTGCAATTACAATATGTATACTATCTACATAGACAGTCAAATTAAGTGTGTTAGTCTAAGTGTCTTTACCATTTACTAGCTGAGGGAGGAGCATTGTACAAGCATTTGGGGCTACATCTTCTAACTGGCCATAGTTACGAAGGGAGGAGTCACAAAGGCCTCACTTATTGCGATTTGTAGTACATCTGATCATTCCACACCTGAAGCTATTGAGCTTTACCCAAACATGGCATCTGATATGAAAACTAGGGGTCTGCACTGTTGGATCTGTCATGATGGGCATTGGCTTTGTTTGAAGCTGGTTCTTGCCAATGGCAGTGATGTCGGGTTCCTTAGGAAAATTGTCCAAATGGGGTGCCTTGAGCTAAGACAATGGCTCAGCTGAAACACATTTTTAAACAGGGTACATGTGGCATGTCTTTCACCTTAAGGAACAAATTCTGCAAGGCGACTTGTCACCTAATGTTCAGAGGGGTGATGTTGGACAGAACTGGTAGTCAGGCCAGATTGCTCAGTCTTATGGTACCTGAAGTTATATACATGGTTTCATGCTGGTGAGCATGTACATACAGCTGAATTTACATCTTCATAAAGCTGAGCCACTCCTGGGAGCAATAGAACAGCACAAAGAAAGCCTGGAATTTCTTAGTGTCAGCACATTTGGTCCCCAGTGGAAAGTAACTCTTGATATCAGAGTGAATGTGACCTGCAAAGCAGTCCAACTACACTATTTTCTCCACATGTGAGATGTGTGGGGTCTAGGATGTGGACCTCTAAAGCCCTTAGAATAAGTCCTTGATACAAAAACAAATGTATCTTTATAAAATAGGTATTAAAAGAACAAAGAATGAAAGGTGGGAGGGGGTGTTGCTCTGGGGCACAACTAATGTTATTTGGTTACCTTAACTGTGACTTTTCATATTTCAAATGTCTATTACGTTTAGAAACACAAGTCAAAAACAATTGTTTAAGTACTACAGTGTTCTTATACCCTGAAAATACTTATCAGTAAGTAAATTTTTTTGTCTGAAACAATATACTTTATGTTGGAGATGTCGATTACCAAATATTGACAGAGCCTGTGATTGAACCAGTTTTGCCCTTTAGTCAGGTTTGATTGGTTGGTTTAGACATAGTCTCTAGCATGCAAAATTGCTCCCAGCTGAATTATGAGTACTAGCCAGCCACTCCTGAATTCTGTTGCAGAGTGACACCAGAAAATTCCTAGTCCCAAACTTGTCCCCAAAAATGTGCATCTTGTGCTGCCCAGCTCTTTCCTTCTGTGCAGTACAAGCTTAAAGAAAGTCCATCATTTCGTTAATAGAAAACAATAAGCACAAAGCCTGTTATCTCAAATGGAGTTTCTCAAACACTGCAATCCAAACACACACTGGTCCAGATAAAACAATAAAACAAGTTTATTAACTACAGAAAGATAGATTTTACGTGATTACAAGTATTGAGGCATAAAAGTCAGGATTGGTTACAAAGAAATAAAGGGTAAAACAAAAACTAGTACCTAACTTAACAAATAAGTGAACTTAAAAAAAAAAAAAAAAGGCTTTTTTTCTCACCAAATGCTCACAGCAGTCTGGCTGGATCTCTCACCCAGGACTTACTCGCCCAGTTCAATGATGCTTCTTTTGTCTTTCCAAATGTTGTTGATGCCGTGAGTAGAGATGGTGAGAGAGACGTGATTTGTGTCCTCTGTTCCTCATTTTAATATCTTTCTCTCCACTCTGAGAATCATCTCCAGCTGTTGGTCAGGTGACAACAAGTCAGTCTGCCAAGATGTAAATTTTTTGCTCGTACCCTTCTTCCTGCCAAAGAATAGCCACTTAACCCTGTAATAGTGCACTTGATTATGCTGATGCCTGGCTGAGGTGCTGGCTAACTTTTTGTCTCTGAGGAACTGGTTTGGGCTGCTTTTCGAAACAGCAATGTTTTACAGTAGAATCTTATAACTTTACATACAGATTTGCTACACACATTTTACCAGGACAATAACGTTCAGTAGATTGAGTTTTCAAGTAATACCTCACAAGGCATACTTTGTATAGAATTTATCATCGTGTTGTAAAAGTGATGAACATAAGGGTGCAGTCTGTCACACTGTGTATATAGGATTTAAAAAAAAATATTATTAAGACTAAAGTTTTTATTACATATGGAGTTGCAGTTTCTGTAGTAAGTACTAACCAACCAACTTCTTAATACAACTTGCAATCTATTTTAAATCTTTCAATCAAAACGTTCTACAAGAAATCCTATACATAGTGTTTCCTGTTGAATCCTACTTTGAGAAATGAAGTTGCATGCCAAGTTTGGATACTAGATCTAGTTGCTATGTGGTATTTCAAAATAAGATAGAAATTATTCAAGTCTTAAAATGAAGATGGGAGAAGCATGACAGACATCGCTGTTTAAAATAATAATATAAATAAATTATAAATATAAATTAATAATATAAAATCAGCATAACTTCTAGCATTTAGCTGTCTAAGGCTAGGGTTCCTAACTTGGAGGGGTGCCTGTCTTTGGTCTGTTCTGTAGCATGTTTGCTGGGGGCGTGCACTTCTGTTTTTTTTTTAGGTGGAGTTACTGCAGAGATCAGTGGTGCACAATACTGCTGCAGGGAGGGCGAAAAAACAACTGGGACAGAACTGAGGCTTGGGAGAAAACCAAGGCAATATGGTATCCAAAGTAAGAATAAAAAATAGAAAGATAGACCAGCAAAAAGAAACTGCATGTATAAGAAATAAGAGAAGGAAAAAGACAGCAGGTATACAGAGTGTCTAGCAGACAGGTGAGATGCAGCTAATGCATATCATAGCTTGAAGTAAGTAGGGGCCATAGTGATGGTCAGGCAAGCACGGGGTAGAATCGGCCAAAAAAATTTTGGGAACCACAGAGCTAGAGTGGTAGTTGAAATAAGAGAAGATTATTAGTATTGCTGCCAGGAAGTTGAACTTCATTTTCTGTCATTTCCATTCTACATGTAGAGTTCGCTTGGGGTGGAAATATTTGCAGTCTGAAAAGTCCCTTATTTTCCTTTTAAAAAATTGTTGTCACTTTCTTGGACATCAAAATAACAAAGACTATTGGTATTTATACTTTTGTGCTTATTTTAAAGAAAACTGTATGTATGGTTTTATATTAGCATAATTCACCTGGCTTTTCACAAGTGTTGAGTCCCCTCAAATCTCTCTATCAGCGGAAGCTGCAGATGCACAGCATCTTTGCAAATCAGACATTTCTTGCTTCAACCCATAACGCTCATTTGTTGTGTGTGCTCAGCTAAATCATCAGCGATATGGAGGAAGGAGAGGGGGGAAAGATGGCAAGTGTAATGATGATAGGGCATAGAGCAGGAGACTGACGATAGCTAAGCTACCAAATAAAATTTGAGACACGGCAAATATATTTCCCCAAACTGTCTGGGGGTGACACCCAGAAGCATAGCACAAGTTTGAAACGCTGACCTATATATCTCATAATACAACTCATAATACAAAGGTGATAAAAACACATAAATGAGATTATTATAACTGGCAAGTTATAACATTTTTGCAGATACCTTATTTGGCATATCTGGCATAACTCATTACAGTTTTACAATATTAATATTAATAATATCCTCAAGTGTCCCCCAGATTCCATACAGCATCACACCTTCCCAACACCATTTTCCATATGGATGGTGTAATTTTGAGACCTCATCCATCTTATTACAAAAGCATTGTCAAACTTTCACATCAATATATTCATTTACTGTTTTTTCTTTCCAAGACCTCATTTTTCTCCAGCTAAAGCTAAATTATGTACCTTGGATATTAAAAGATAGCATAATAATTATCTGGGTAGAATTCAATCTGTCCATAAAACTTCAAGATTTTATTGCTAATTTATCTAAGGAAATGGCTATTTCATCTCATTGTATTAGGATTACATATGATATTAATAAGACAAATTATGAATTCATTCTTCCATAGAACAAGTGACATTGGTGGTATATCTAAGGGTATGTCTACATTAAAAACTTAAGTCGAGCCTATATTAAGTCGACTTACAGCTACTGCAGTAATTACTGTGATGGTGCACGTCCACACTACCCTCCTTGGGTCAGTGGTGAGCATCCTCACCAGGAGTGCTTCCCCCTAACATAAGAGAAGCAGTCTGGGCAGCTGAGAGTCCAGTCTCTCAGCTCCACTGGCAACTCCCTGCCGGGAGCCTAGCTGCCCATCCTCCTCTCAGCTCCCCATTCCCAGGAGCTTCTTGCCTCCCTGCCGGGAGGGGTGAAGCCACCTGTGCCTGCTCGCCCTCCTCCCTGCTCAGGTTTCTCACCCCAGGGAATGCGGGGGAGGGGGAAGCTGCCGGGGGCTTCTCACCCCTTCGGAGCGGGAGGCAGCTGGACCTTGGCTGCCCGGCTTTCTTGTCAGATTCATTTAGTCATGAAATTGACAAGAGAGCTAATGGCCGATGTAAATAACATTGTCTACACAGATACTGCGTCGCCCTAGCTACACCGACATAAGCCTTACTCTTCTTGTGGAGGCGGAGTTACTATGTCAATGTAGTAGGGCACTTATATCAGTGAGACAAGGCTGAGCGTAGACACTCAGCCCTGGTCTACACTACGAGTTTAGGTCGAATTTATTAGCGTTATTTCGATTGATCCGTGCACCCGTCCACACGACGAAGCCCTTACCATCGACTTCTAGGGCTCTTAAAATCGATCTCGCCACTCCACCCCCAACAAGAGAATTAGCGCTTAAAGCGATATTGCCGAATCGATGTAGGCTTAGTGAGGACGCAATTCGACAGTATCGGCCTCCTAAATCTATCCCACGGTGCAACAGCTGACCGCTCTGGACAGCGGTCTGAGCTCGAATGCTCCTCCCAGGTAGACAGGAAAAGCCCCGCGAACTTTTGAATTTCATTTCCTGTTTGGCCAGCGTGGTGAGCTGCAGGTGAGTGCAGATCTCATCAGCAGAGGTGACCATGATGGAGTCCCAGAACCGAAGACGAGCTCCAGCATGGACCGAGCGTGAGGTACTCGATCTGATCGCTGTATGGGGAGACGAAACCGTGCTAGCAGAGCTAGGGTCCAAAAGAAGAAACGCCAAGACATATGCCAAAGTCTCCAAGGGTATGCAGGACAGAGGCTACAACAGGGACGCGCAACAGTGCCGCGTGAAAATTAAGGAGCTCAGGCAAGCCTACCAAAAAACCAGAGATGCAAACAGCCGCTCTGGGTCACAGCCCCAGACATGCCGCTTCTATGATGAGCTGCATGCCATTCCAGGAGGTGCAGCCAGCACAGACCCTCCCATGTGGTTTGACTCCGTATGTGGATCATCAGAACCCACAGAGGAGCCTGATGATGATAATGATGCTGAAAACAGCACACAGACCCAGCAAGGAAGCGGAGAAGCCCTTTTCCCCGACAGCCAGGAACTCTTTCTCACCCTGGAGCCAGTACAGTTCGAACCCTCCCAAGGCGTGCTCGATGCAGGAGAAGGGACCTCTGGTGAGTGTACCTCTGTTTAATTAATACATGTTTTATAAGCAAGCGTGTTTAATGATTAATTCGTGGCCAGTACAGCCACAGCTACTCGAAAAGTCTGTTAACATGTTCGGGGATGGAGCAGAAATCCTCCGGGGACATCTCCAGAAAGATCTCCTGGATGTGCTCCCAAAGCCTGTGCAGGAGGTTTCTGGGGAGGGCAGCCTTATCCTGTGCTCCGTGGTAACACACTCTGCCACGCCAGGCAAGCAGCACGTAGTCTGGAATCATTGCTTTGCAAAGCATGGCGGCGTACGGTCCCGGTTTTTGCTGGCATTCAAGCAACATCCTTTCTTTATCTGTGTGTGTTATCCTCAGAAGAGTGATATCATTCATGGGAACCTGGTTGAAATAGGGGAATTTTAGTACGGGGGCATTCAGAGGGCCTCCGTCCCTGCTGGGCTGTTTGCCTGTGGCTGAACGGAAATCTTCCCCGCTGTGACCCACGCGGTGGGGGGAGGGGGCACAGCGAACATCTTGCCTGGGTGTGTGTGTGTGTGTGGGGGGCGATTAGGTTCTCCCTGCATGTTAACCCGAAAACCGCCGCCCCCCCTAACTTTTCAATTGCTAACCTGTTTGTTTTAAATTGCCAGCCCATGGGATGTTTGTTATGGGAAATGAGGGGGTTGCTGTTTGAAAACATTCCCGCCTGTTGTGAAGCTTAAAGAAGCCTATAGAGTGTCTTACCATGGCTGTCTGCAAGCCGAATTCTGTTGCCCGCCGGACCTGCTTGTGTGATCTCTCACAGCAAACCGGCAGACCCTCAATATAAGAGGCCCAGTGCAACCTTGGACAAAATGCACATGTGATATGTAATGTTTTGTTCAAACAAAATGTGTCTTTTACATTTGTCTCCCGTTTGCTTCCTCCCACAGCTGCAAATGTTTCAACGCCACCCCTTTCATCACCATCCCAGAGGCTAGCGAAGATTAGAAGTAAAAAGAAAAGGAGTCGAGACGAGATGTTCTCAGAACTCATGGAATCCTCCCACTCTGAGGCTGCCCAGCAGAATGCGTGGAGGCAGACACTGTCTGAGTCCAGGAAGGCAGAATTTGATCGCGTGGACAAGTGGCGTACTGAGGACAATGACTGGCGGGCTGAAGAGAGACAGCGGCGGGATGAAGAGAGTAGGTGGCGTCAGCGTGCAGAGAGAAGGCAGGATGCAATTCTGAGGCTACTGGAGGATCAAACGGAAATCCTCCGGCTTATGGCTGAGGACAGGCGTAGGGTTCAAGAAAGGCCGCCTGAGCCCAGACCGCCGCTACAGCCCCTGTGTAACCAACAGCCCTCCTTCCCGAGTCCCATAACCTCATCCCCGAGACGCCCAAGAACGCGTTTGGGTGGCCTCCGTGCTCCCAGCCACTCAAGCCAAGAGAACAGTCCAAGCAAGAAAGGGCTGGCATTCAATAAGTTTTAAAGTGCTGTGTGTCCTTGTCCTTCCCTCATCCCCTCCTCCACCACCCATCCTGGTGCTTCCCTTCCTCCACCACCTATCCCGGGAGACAGTGTCAGTTACCACCATAGTCCCCCCTCTGTGTTTTACGAATTAATAAAGAATGCATGATTTTTAAGCAACAATTACTTTATTTCCTCTGCAAGCGGTGATCGAGGGGGGGAGGGTAGGGCGGTTTGGGTAAAGGCAAGGTTAGAGCGAATGAAGGGGTGGGGCTTTTCATTAGTGGGGAAAAACAGAACTTTCACACAGCATCCTGGCCATTCATGAAACTGGTTTTCAAAGCTTCCCTGATGCGCAACGCACCCTGCTGTACTCTTGTAATAGCCCTGGTGTCTGGCTGCGCATAACCAGCGGCCAGGCGATTTGCCTCAACCTCCCACCCCGCCATAAACGTCTCCCCCTTACTCTCACAGATATTGTGGAGCGCACAGCAAGCAGTAATAATAATGGGAACATTGGTTTCGCTGAGATCTAACCTAGTTAATAAACTTCGCCATCTCGCTTTTAAATGGCCAAATGCACACTCCACCACCATTCTGCACTTGCTCAGCCTATAGTTGAAAAGGTCCTGACTACTGTCCAGGCTACCTGTGTATGGCTTCATGAGCCATGGCATTAAGGGGTAGGCTGGGTCCCCAAGGATAACTATGGGCATCTCAACATCCCCAACGGTTATTTTCTGGTCTGGGAAGAAAGTCCCTTGGTGCAGCAGCTGAAACAGACCAGAGTTCCTGAAGATGCGAGCGTCATGTACCTTTCCCGGCCATCCCACGTTGATGTTGGTGAAACGCCCCTTGTGATCCACCAGTGCTTGCAGCACTATTGAAAAGTAACCCTTTCGGTTTATGTACTCGCTGGCTTGGTGGTCCGGTGCCAAGATAGGGATATGGGTTCCGTCTATCGCCCCTCCACAGTTCGGGAAGCCCATTGCTGCAAAGCCATCCAGTATGAGCTGCACATTTCCCAGACTCACAACCCTTGGTACAAGCAGCTTGGTGATCGCCCTGGCTACTTGCATGACAACAGCCCCCACTGTAGATTTTCCCACTCCGAATTGATTCGCGACTGACCGGTAGCTGTCTGGAATTGCAAGCTTCCACAGGGCTATCGCCAGTCGCTTCTCTACTGTGAGGGCTGCTCTCATTTTGGTGTTCTGGCGCTTCAGGGCAGGGGAAAGCAACTCACAAAGTTCCATGAAAGTGCCCTTACGCATGCGAAAGTTTCGCAGCCACTGGGATTCATCCCAGACCTGCAGCACTATGTGGTCCCACCAGTCTGTGCTTGTTTCCCGGGCCCAGAATCGGCGTTCCACTGTATCAACGAGCCCCATTACCACCATGATGTCCACCTTGCGGGGGGGCCTTTTTGAGAGAGGTCTGTCTCCATGTCCTCATCACTCTCCTCAGGCTGATGCTGTCCCGTCCTCACCTCCTGTTGCTCTAGCAGCTCCCGGTTCTCGGTCTCCATATACTGCTGGACAATGCGCGTGGTGTTCATAACGGCCATAACAGTTGCGGTGATCTGATCGTGCTCCATGCTTCCCCTGGTACGCTGTTTGCAGGACAGCAGAGTGGGAGCAGAAGCGGCGGGTGGATAACAATGGTGGCAGCAATATGGCACCCGCACGAAAAAAGGCGCGAAAGGATTTTTCGCTCCCCCCTCAGGTGCTTTCACGGAGGGAGGCGGGAGCAAGGGTTAGGCTCATTTCCTTCTAGCTGCAGATAGTACAATATGCCGTGAGCAGGGGTTAGGCGCCTTTCCTTCCAGCTGCAGATGGTACAATAAGCTCTCCTGACCCCCTCAAGGATTGAACTCGCAACCCCGGGTTTAGCGGGTCAACGCTCATACCGCTGAGCTATCCCTCTGCCCGTGTTCCAGGCAGTGCTGGATCTCCCTTAAAGAAAACGTAAAAAAGCGCCCCCGGCCAGCCACACCAAAGGCCGCCGGCCAGGAGCACTGTAATGTCAAGCATATTGCACGATCTGCAGCTAGAAGGCAAGGAGCTTATGCTGTGCAGTCCCGCGACTACCAGCCTCAGGCGGAATGGCCCCCTCAAGGATTGAACTCGCAACCCCGGGTTTAGCGGGCCAACGCTCAGAACGCTGAGCTATCCCTCTGCCCGTATTATACCGTGACTGAATCTCCACTAGACCTAATGTGAAGGCGTACGCTGGAGATGTACGGTAATTGTGAGCTGAGCAGCCTTCCGTAGCAAACATGGAAAGCACGCAGACAAGGCGCGAAAAAGATTGCTTTCAAGGAGGGAGGGAGGGACGTTTGATGGCCTGATGACATGTACCCAGAACCACCAGCGACATTTTTTTCTGCCCCATCAGGCTTTGGGATCGCAACCCAGAATTCCAATGGGCGGCGGAGACTGCGGGAACTGTGGGATAGCTACCCACAATGCAATGCTTCAAAGGTCGATGCTACTCTCGCTACTGTGGACACAGACAATCGACCTCATGGTCTTAACGCTCTTTAGTGGGGACACACACAATCGATTCCATTAATTTGGGTTTTAATATATCGACTTCTATAATTTCGACCTAATTCTGTAGTGTAGACGTACCCTAACATAATTAGGTTGACGTAAGCTTCCTTACATTGACCTAACTGTAGTGTAGACCAGGCCTAAATTGAGTGCCAATATTGGAGATTTGTAGAGCAGCTACCTGGACTTTGACTCATATATTTACACAAAACATTCATTAGTGAATGCTTTTTCAGATGCCTGTTTTGGAAGGCTGATTTACAGTCTTTTTTTAAATAACTCCTAGTTCCCACCTCCATTTAAGGTTACTGCTAGTTGATTTTCATGATTGGGATCCCTATGTGAAGTACTGAAAGAAGAAAGAGTAGTTACTTACCTTATAGCAGGGTAGTCAGTCATTTTTTGTCAAGGTCCACATTTCTTGGTCAAGGTCCAGACTCCAGAGAAAATAATAATAAAACAATAATATTTCGGGGTCTGTTCAAAAGTGTCTGGCGGTCCACATCTGGCCTGTGGTGTGCCTGTTAACTACTCCTGCCTTATACTAACTGCGGTTTGTCAAAATGTCTGCACCTGTTGATCGTACAATCCACTCTCCTTCCCCAGATATATTGGATTCTGGGTAGCAGAGGAACTAAGTGGTGGTTGGCATCACTGAGCTGTTTTATGCCCTTGGGGTTGAGGAGCAGAAGGTGCAGTATTTCATGTCTGCTGCTGACAGGAACACATCTAGTTCCTCTCTTTATGTGTGGAGCTGGCATGATCGGTTGGGCAGTTGTCCTCTTGACAAGCACACCTAGCAGCTCACCTTTGTTGTGTGCAACCAGGAAAAGCTGTTTCAAAAAAATGCATGGGGTTTTAAAGGTGTGTGTGTGGTGAGGGGGCTTCCAGTCTCTGACACTCCAGGCAATGGAGCTCACAATTGTGACCAGAGTGATCACTGTCACAGGGATTGTGGCATTGTGGCACAGCTGCTGGAGGACTATTAGAGTTGACATAAGTCACACAGTGTCTACACTCAGGGGTGGGGAGTTATATGGGCCCATGGTGCCTGTGCTCCAGTAATATTCCGGGCCCAGCTCCAGCAATGTTCGGAGCTGGGTCTCTCCACCAACCCCACCTGCTGCCCGGTATGCCCTGGGGCAGCCTACCTGCACCCCAAACCTCTCACCCCCAGCCCCACCCCAGAGCCTGCACCCCCAGCCAGAGCCCGGACCTCATCCCTGTGCCCCAGCCCTGATCCCCCTTCTGCACCCTGAACCCCTCATGCCTGGCCTCATCCCGCAGCCCTGCACCCCAACCCTCTGCCCTAGCCCTGAGCCCCTCCCAAATCTCTCATCCCCACCCCCAGCCAGAGCCCTCATCCCCCCCATACCCCAACCCTCTACCCTAGCCCTGAGCTCCCTCCCACACTACAAACCCCTCATCCCCAGCCCCACCCAGAGCCCTCATCCCCCCGCACACTCCCACATTGTTAAACGTTTACTGTTTCCAGTCCATTTTTACATTATTTTAAAAAACAATATATTGGCTTACAAGGTGGGGGGGGGGGCAGAGAGGACTTGGACCCATTCTGAACACCACCAACAATTATACAAACCTGCTGCCCCTGTCTACACTTGCCCTGTGTTGACATTGATCGGTTGAGCATGGCTCCACGCCATTTGGGGAGGTGGTTTTACTGCATCACCATAATGGGATGACAGATTTGAGTATATACACGTGCACAAACAGGTTGACACAAGGCGAATTGTGTTAACTTAACGTTGTAGTATAGACCAGGCCTCTGTAGTGTAGAGAAATCCAGAGTTGCATCATTTTAACTAAATCAGTCCTTCATTTAAACTGGTATGATTTTGCTGGTACACCAGGTTGAGAGAGTCACTGAAAATCCTGAAGTTAGTGCATATGCTGGAATTTTGTGAGACACTGAAGACTATGAAAGGGTTTCAAAATAAATGTGTTTTTCTGTAAACTGAACCCAGAAAACCATCTTGAAGACACTCATTATAAGTAAAATAGAATGTCTGGAGACATTGTAGCCAGAATGACACAAATGTTGATGCCTCAAAATTGTAAGCTGCTAATAGTTTGTTACATACATGCGACAGAAAAGCAGTTAAGTTTATTTGAATTACTGAAGTCATATACGAAAAATTTCAATCTGCAAGATGACCTGATTGTTCAGAGTGTTCTATAGCCTGACCAAGATCACTTGCTTCTAACTGTAGTGTTTTGCTTCTGCAGTTATGTTGGTTGATATTTCTGGCCTTGATCTTGGATGTTAGATGCTTTCTGTTTTATCCGTTATATTTAACTCAGTGCCATTGGTCCTAATCATCGGGTTAATTTTTTTTGTATGTTCAGAAATTGGGCAGTTCTCATCCTGTTCATGATGTGGATTAAATACAGGGAAATTATATGGTTTCTTCTCTCCCTCTCTCTGAAACAGTGTATAGAATATGCATAAAATAATAAAAGTAACATTCCTGAATTTTAAAAGGCAGATGTGAAGGTATTGTTTTTTGTAATCCAAAAGGGAAACAATCCTAATAAGACAACAAACCATGGTAGAAAAAAATCCATATTTTCAATAAAAGGATTGAAGCATAAGGGAATGTGTGTGAGGGGGGGAGGTTGAATAAAATATTAAAGATTTGTAAGTGATAAGGGTAAAAATGAAATTCTGTTAGCCAAAGGAATGAAGAGAAACATGTATTCAAAAACATCAAGGGGGAAAGAAGAATAAAAGGCTAAAAGGAGAACCTCTGAGGACTATGGAATGGGAAATAATATTAGACTTGTAAATGGCAGAACTCCTAAATAAATATTAGTTGTTTAATAGGAAGGGCATGGGAAATGAAACCCAGTGAGAGCCAAAGTAGAAATAAATAAATAAAATAGGACATATAGAACTCAATTACAATAAAGAGATGGTAAAAGATAATGTATTTAACTACAAAATATATTAATCTTTAGCACAAAATGAGATGCAACCTAGAGTCAAGAAGGAATTGTCTAAAAAGACCATAGAAACCATTGGCAATAATATCTGGCAGATCTTTGAAACCCAATGAGGTTCAAAGAACAGAGGAACTAAACTGTTCGTCTTTTTCTTTTTCTTTTTTAATGGGAAAGGTGGGTTATATCCTAATAAATTACTGATCTATTAGCCTGGTTTTGATCTCATATAAAATATCTGAAAATATTTGTGGGCAACTGGATGAGATAGTGTCATAGCCAATACAGATTATGGCATACTAATCTCATTTACCTGTTTTGACACAGTACTCCTGGGGGCATTCTGTGCCAAAAACTAAAAATTCTGCACACAATATTTTTAAATTCTGCAAATTTTATTTTGTCAAAATAACTACATAAACACACCAGTTTAAATCATTTTGGTAATTTATTTCAAAATACCTGTTAGCTGTATGTCTATAACAATAGTGAGACACACACACACAAATTTCCCCAGGAGTAAAGAGTTAAAAGAAACTCCTATGACAACCCAGTTCCTGTTTCACTGTTCCCTCCCGCCCCCTCCCCTGAGCCAGGAGGGGTGTGTGGGGGAGACAGACACCAACACCGCCTCTCTCCCCAGAGCCCAGCCGCGGGGCTCCCTGGCCCAGATATCCACCCCCCCCCTCCAGAGCCCAGCTGTGGGACCCATCTTGCCCAGACACCCACCCCTTCCACTACAGAGCCCAGGGATCCAGAGGGATAAACAGTCTGTTGCTCAGTCCCAGGCTTGCACAGTTTCCTGTGCGTTGTCCTCTCCTTCCCTCAGGACATGCTGGGAACTGCAGCTGCCAGAAACCCTCTAGCTCCCTCCCCTGAGCAGGGTCTTCTATGTGCGAGCTTGGCTTTGCCAGGTCCAGCAGCAACTAATGGCAGCTAGCAGCATTGCAGCCCATCTGTAGGTGAAAGGAAATTCTGCACGCACGTTAATTTCTGCAATATTTTGCATTGCGCAATGGCACAGAATTCCCCCAGTAGTAACCCAGTCCTTTTTTTGACACAGTAACAGACTAAGTGGAGAAAGGGAATTAAGCAGATAAAACATATGTATATTGTAACAATCAGACTGATTGTAGCAATCAAACTGATCAGACTGCCGCAAAATCCATTTAGAAATGGAGATAAACTTCCTGGATTCCAATTATTTATTATATGAACAAACATTTGTTTTACAGATAGGAAACAAAGTTATTAATAATGTTACATCTTTGTATATAAATGGGTACAGTGTGAAGATCCAGTTTTATTCTATGCATTCATTATTTTGATATGATCTAGGATCTTGCCAGTATATGGGAAATACATCAAAGAAATGGTAGTGAACATGTCTGTCAAGAGCAATCTAGATAATATAGAATGACCAAAGTGTAAGAGTGTCTAAAATGACTACATAGATATAAAATAAGGGAGTATTCCATAGAGAAGATTCATGAAGACAGACTTAGTGGTGATAGTGGATAATAAATTGAATAAGGTTTTGAGAAGGGTAACGCAAAACTTGGATGCATGTATACAGAGGGAGCTTTTGTAGGCTGAGGTTATATTGCCACTTCCTTTTATGTTTGTGGGTCCATATCTGATATCCTGTGTGTATAAGTCAGGGCTTCACACTTTGAACCTTTCCGTCCCTATCCTTTTTTTTTTTTAAGATGACCAAAATTATACAGGTACCTGTGAATACAGTTTACAAGGAAATATATATACGCTTTTCTATGTCCAGAATAATTTAATTGTGTTTTTAAAACTGTTGGTATTCACAAATTATTTAACACAAATCCATAATAAGTATTAATACAAAGGATCTGCCATTTTTGAGAGATGTGTATTTTTGGTAATATCCAGTGGGATAGTGGATGGGAAATAGAACATAGGAATTGCCATTCTGGATCAGGACCAGACTCCATCCATCTAGTTTAATATCTTGTCTCAGTGCCGCAGGGGAAGGTGCAAGAAAACCATACAGTAAGTGGATGAGGGATAATTTGCTCCCAGGGAAGACATTTCCTAATCTATAATAATTTGAAATTGGAACATCAGTTTAAAATCTGAAGCATGGAGGTTTATCTCTTCCTAAGTTATTTTTATAAAGTATTTACGGTTCTCTCTGGATAAACTTGTTACCCATATAGATATCCAGTCCCACTTGAATCTTGCTAAATCCTTGGTCTCAATAATATCCTTTGGCAGTCATTTCCACACTCTAATCACATATGTGAATGAGTTTCCCCTGTATCATTTTTGAATTTGCCACCTTTCAGTTTCATGCCGCAGAAAGAGATGTTACAGAGGAGGAAAGCCAGTGGGATGAAAAGAGGATAGACTAGGACAGGGAGGAGAGAAACAGAGAAAAGAGAATGGGAAAGAAGAGAAACTAAGGGCAGAAATTAGTTGTAGTCCTAAAAAGCTAGGATGTTTTCCCCACTGAGTGATTCTGGTTCTGACTACAGTTCTGAGAGCATAATACATAAAAGTTTATTGACTTGAAGGCCATATTCTACCTTTGTCTTTGTACAAATCTCCTTAAGAGTGTGTTTTTGTGGGTTTTTTTTAAGATTTTAAAATAGCCATATGTTTATATTCGACAAGTTTTTTTTCTTTTTTTCTTTTTTTTGGCCACGAGCTCAAATGTAAAAATGAATGTTTGGTAGGAGAGGAGTCTCTTGTAAAACAACCATGTCGTTATCTATGAGACTATTTAGTGATGGAAAAGAAATGGTAGCTAAGCTAGTCCACCTGTGCCAGTGCAGAATCATTAGCTACGGCAAATTTGCTATTTTAACAAAGTAAAGTTTTGAGCCTCCAATGGTTTTGTGCAAATTATATAATTTAGTTGTAATTATATATATTTAACATAGGTCTTGCTTCACTTGTGCTTGAAACAAACATCTTGTATAGCTAAAAAAAAATTACATCTATGGACTTGGCTATTAGGATTAACTGTACAAAGTTCCAAATTATTCCATAAGGAGCACAGCAGAAGACTTTTTTTATTAAGTCCACCTTGTGCTGAACCTGCAAATAGGTTTCCTCTTATAAGCAAATAGTTTTAATTTTATACCCTTTTGGGGTGATAGTGTTATGTCAGTGGCTGGACTTTGATGAAGCCTACAACAGCAGTTGTCCTTATTCACTTCTCCTGATGCTTCCAAAATATACAAAATCATGTATTGTACTGTGTCAAGGGGCAGAAATTCTTCAGAGCATTTCCCCTTTCTGCCCAGCATCACTGATTGTGAAAGATACATCTCAATATCTGAATTACCTACCATCTTTGACTCTAGCAGTAGAATGTGTCGAATTACATAATATCTCAGTAGTTAAAATATTTGGTACGTAATTATTCAGTTTATGTGATTATCAACTTGAATACATCATCATATCCATGGTGAAGGAGACATATGCGCATAAGCCTCATTTTATACAGGTTTTTCAAAAGGCCACAACTGCTAGGTTTTATAACATGGAGTCATTTGATGTACATGTGCACCATTCAGAAAATCCCATATAACCCCCAGTTAACTCTACCACAATAAAAGGTTTAGGGTAGAATGAGTCAGTCAATTCAGATGCTTGCGCTTGCTTAGGCTATTTTAGTATTACAAAATCTCTGATGCATCAAATAAATTGAATGTGCTGAACAGATGACTGACTGCACTACAGACTGCAATATGATGCTAGTTATAGCACAGCCTATTTTTTCAGCACAGCCTTTCAGTTGGCAGTGTCACTAGAAAGCCAGATGTTTGTCTTCAATAAAAAAGTTAACTCCACCTTCACTGGTAGAACTTGAAAATACAGGGATAAAAATAGAGAAGACAGTACAATATTTTGGGGGTAAAAATAATTCACTTTACAGTAGTCAGGGAATCAATCTTGACTATTTGTCTTGATTATCTTCTAGAAATAGAAACTAAAGCTAAAAGCTAAAATTTACATTTTAGCTAGGAGAACAAGCCTACTAATAAAAAGCCAAGGCTCTGAATAGTCAGTACCGTGACCTGAGGGCCCCAAGATGCTCACTCCCCTATGATTACCATGGTGCATACAGGCAGAAAGGTAGCGCACCAGTGGTACAAAAGGCATCCTGAATCCATCAGCCGGCAGCACAAACAACTCCTTACAAGATTATGTCACTGCAGTAAAGGTAGCCCCACCACAATCAGTGGAACAATATCATAGCCACCAGAACTATTTTATATAGTGAACCATGTGATTAACTCACTTTACATAGCCCAAACATCAGACCCATGCATTAATTACTGTCAGGTGCTATCAGAACACTATGCTGATGACTTTGGCGGAGAAGTTCTACAAAGATCCCTTCAGCACTGAGTACCTCAACAACTGAGTATGTTTTTGCATAGCCATTTTTGCACAGATGAACTTAAATGAAAGATTCTCAGTGGAAGTCAAGATGCACATTTTGTGAACTGTTTATATCAAGACTAAATGCTCCCAAACTCATTTGGGAACTGGAAGCCCAAACAAATACCTGTTTGGTTTTCTGACTCTGTGTGTTTTAAAGTGTGAATAAGAGATAACTGGGGCTCTTGAATCATCTGAGCAAGATTGTAGTCTCAAATTATATCTCTCATTGTGAAATAACCTGAAATACGTAAAAGGGAGCATTGCAAATTCCACAAGGAGTGTGAAGGTATACCAGGTGATGCCTCTTAGATGACTTATGTCTCTGAGAGAAGCAATTCATGAGTTTTCTTGTAAGACATAGGCTTAGGTAAGGAAAAGTAATCCATTTTGGTTTATTTTTGAAGTTGTATATCGATGTTCCTGTTATATATAGAATACATTTTTCCTTTCGTAATATGCATATGGTAAAATTTTTGTTTAAAAATCTGTATGTACATAACCCATAGTGTTTTAAATATAAGCTAGTTTTATAACTAGTTCTTATTTCCTATCCATTGAAAACAGTGATCAAATTGTCTAATGGGACTGTAACATCATAGAGGCATCAGGAAGAAAACCCCTGAGTATTTCATTCAAACAAAATAGAATATTTTTAGCAGCAGTGTAATAAACTGAAATTTCCCTCCAATTGAAACATTCACATTCTCTTGTTATGGCTAAGAGGGATCAAAGGTACTTTGGTTTCAAGAAAGCACATACAGGATACTTCTAAAACATCAACACTGTAAAATACATTTTAAATCTAGAACACTGGAAACATGATCATAGTTTTTTTTACTCCCGTATCTGCTGCAGCTTTAAAAACTAATTTTCTGTGGGAAGAAGGAAGGTGGCCAGAAAAAGAAAATTAATGAATTTTAATTTTTTAACATCAGAAATGGTCAGGAGTGTTCTGTCTAACAGAAATATTAATCCATTTCTCTCTCTTCTTGGTGCACCTAGTCTACTTCATTTTCTCTTCGGGAACAATTTTTCCCATTCAAATGTTTATGGTATAGTATACACACAATAACTATGTTAAAAGAATGTTCAATTTGCAAAGTCAAGCACTCCAAAGTTAGGAAATTAATGAGTTTAGGTTGCGTGTACATTTTTTATTCCACTCCCCTCCCCACAGTGCATATGCATTATGACAGTCTTTAATAACATGATCACATACTATTTTTTCCACAGGACCCCTTCCTTATTCAGTGCACAGGATGAACCTGCTCTAGGTATGAATCAGGGCTGTGGAGTCTGTCTGTAGGACACCTGCCTCATTTGTTGCAGAAGCTGGAAAACATGGAGTGAATGAGGCAGGGGACTGCAGGAACAGAAAGGCCAGTGTAATGTTTAGGTCAGTTGAATGCTGCTTTGGAGACTTGGATTCTGTCTCTGCTTCTGTCATAGAGTTCCTGATTAAATATCACTTGGCTGTCATAAACCCTCAAGGTTGAGGTGTAAGAGTCAGAGTGTGAGCCCGATGGTGATACCGGGATTCTTCAAGTATGAGTGTGTGGAATTTGATGTGCTAGGAGAATCATTAGCTTCCTTGGACTGTCCCGGATACTGACAGGTGGCACTACGAGAACATTGATCCATTGCTGCACATTCTGCTTCCACCATGCCAGTGGTAAGAGGGAATTAAACATCACAATAAATGGCTAGAGGCTGAAGCATACCCAGTTTACTTAGGCATGACCCTTGACCAAAGATACAGAAGCCACCTGAGCAAGATAGTAGCCAAGGACAAGACATGCAACAACCTTCTTAGCAAACTGTCAGGTTCTTATGGGCAGTGGATGCTCCAATCTTGCCATCTCTTACTCAATAGCAGAGTACTGTGCACCAATATGGAGTCGCTCGGCACACACCAAACTTGTTGACGTGCAATTCAACTCAACAATGTGCATCATCATAGAAACTCTCCAACCAACTCATCTTTCATGGTTTCCATTTCTGAGCCTCCTTAAATCAGGAGGGAGATTGCAGCTAGCAAGCTGCTTGAGAAGATGCATGCCAAACCAAGCTTGCCCTTGTTCAATGATCTTTTTAGTCCACCAGCTACACATCTTTCATCATGACATCCACTGTGGTGAAGGCTGCCATGATAGGATGTGACAGTTGAGTCCCTATTGCGGGAAGACTGGTGCTTAACATCAACCACCAATCAGTTCCTCGTTACAGATCCTACTGCATGCCTGCCCGCCTTCAACCTGCCACGTGATCAGTGGACCCTTCTTAACCGATTCCATACTGGGCAAGACCGCTATGCAGTTAGCCAACACCGTTGGGGTCTTTGAGACAATCCAAACTGCAGTGCAGATAAAACAGTGATACACATTGTCAAAGAGTGCCCACTAACCAAATTCAGTGGTGGGCTCCGAGAGCTCCACTTGGCCACTAAGAACACTATTGCTTGGCTTGGCAAATATGCATACGCTAAATAAATAGAACTGTGTGGTGCTGGGCAAGTCACTTAAACCAAACTTTTCACAGGTAGTCATGAATGGTATGTTTCTCATTTTCTAGGTGCCTGATTTAAGATCATAGAGTCTGATTTGCAGAAGTGCTGAGTGCTTGAGGCTAAGCTGGGTGAATAATGGATTTTAGTTTTGCTAGCAATTTTCAAAAAAATAAAAAAGTTTAATTTCAGGTCAAACAATTTTTTCCAAAACTTTCAGTAAATAAAAGTCAGAAATATTTTCAGTTGGGTCAAAGAGAATGTTTCGTTCAGCCTGACTTGAAAATTCTCATTATGATTTTGGGCATTTTAACAAAAGCAACAGATGACTAGTTTCCAGAAATGGGAAGGGGAGGAGGTGAAGGCAGTGCCATCCTTATGACTTGTAGTTCAGTGGTTAGGGCACACACTTGGGATGTGGAAGACACAGGTTAAGTTTCCTCTTCTGTCTGATGTGGAGAAGGGATTTGAACTTGCATTGAAGGAGAGTGCTTTAACCACTGAACTACAAGATATTCTTATGTGGGTTTTTCTCAGTCTCTCCTATGAAAGCTGTTCCACTTTTTATATATAAGTAATCATTGGAGCAGGACATGAATTTTCTACATCCTAGGTGAAGGTAAATGCATTAATATTTGTAAAGCACTCAGACGCTGTAGTTATGAGCTCCATAGAAAAGTCTATAAGGAAGTTAATAATTCTGTATCCGGAGTAGGGTTTGAGTACTGGCCAGTAACTGAGGCATGGCGCCACACATTGAATAAGGAGAAAACAAAATATTGAAAAGATGCACATTCATTGAGCGTCTTTTGTTATTAAATGAGCCAGGGTTTTTGTGGGAAAATATTGTGTGATCATGTAATGAAAGTCTGTATTCTGATACATTCACACCAGGGAGCTGAATTACAGTTGCACAGGCAAACCATATTCTGGCAATTCCTGACTTTTGAGTGCTTGACTTCGCAAACTTAACTTAATATGCAAAAACTTAGCAACCTTTTAACTAAGCTTTGTGTGCATAACGTCCTAGATTTTTATAAAGAAAAACGAACCTGGGGGGGATGTGATCCATCATGTGGAGTCACATTGACATCCACGTGGCTCATCAGCAGGGTTAGAACCTTTATAGGTGCTGCACAAACTTCTCCTTCTTGAGCTAACTGAGAAACTGATAGCAGTGGAAGATTGTCATCTTTTGTGTGGATCAGGCAATACAGGGAGAGGAAACATGCTTTTCCAGTGGTTGTCACAGACATTTGCTGACAGCAAAGGAATATTGAGACTCAGGAATTGGGTTCAAATCCAGGTTCTGAGGGGAGCGTGTTCTAGTGGTGAGAACCACCTGATCCTTTCTTCCTCTGTTACTTCCACTCTGTCCCCATCCCAGCTCTGTTTTTTTTTCCTTGTCCCAATCTCCACTCCCCCAAGTTCCTTGATTTCAGTTTCCACCCATCCTTCTCAAGAGATTCTCACTTCCAGTCTGGTTCTTGTTCCCTCTGCATTCAAGTCAGGCAACTTCCTCCTTCAAGGTGCCTGAATTGCAGCAGTGCGGGCATTTTGTTCACAGGAGTGACAGTTTCCCTGTTCTCAATTCCTGTGCTTGGCGCTATAGCATCTCACAGCAACCAGGAGCAGCAATTCCTAAAATTGCAGGAATAGCCTTGTTCAACCACAGCAGCCCTAAATTTGAGCATGATCGGTGCAGAGAATCTGTGAAGAATTTATCTGTCAAACAAGTATCTACTGCAAATGTGCAGGCTGAGATTTTTCAAAAGCTTATAACTTGACCAAATGAAGACAGTTTTTCACACGAATAGGAAAAGACACATCCCTAATACTATGATTCCCAGACAAATTTTAGTTCCCTGCTCCAAAGCATGGTGGTGCTAGAGCTCAATATAACAGTTGTGAGATTTTTTATTTATTTATTTATTTTAAGATCAGCAATTCAATGTTTTTTTCTCTAATCTGACTTTCAGAAATGGCTGAACAGCTTTTGCTGAAATTTAATAAATAAATCCGCTTTAGACAAACACATGACATGGAAAATTTCAGTTTGACAGTCAAAAGCAACTGTAAATGGGGTCTAAAAGGAGGGAAATGTTAGATATACAGCATTACCAGAACCACCTAAATCATATGAATTAGTGGTGATAACTGGTTGTATATTTTCTAAGACGTTTATTTAAAAAAATATTTACAAAATTGTATTATTGGTACTCAGTTCGTATGATAAAACCAGTGAAATTGTAGGCCTTGATCCTTCAAACGTTTAGTCATGTGGTTTTAATTTCATGCACATGAGCAATCCCACTGGAAATCATGGGACTACTCACTCACATGCTTACAGCTAAGCATGGTGTGTGAGTTTGCTCCCCGGGGCCCTAATCTTACATTCACCACTTCTCTGATTTCATAAATCAGTTGGTTATTGCTAGCCATGGGCAACTATAAAAATGTAGGCTTCTAATTGCTCAACTGTCTGAGATTAATACTTAATTATTAAAATTAAGGCTTTGTTTACAGTGATGTCATTTAGCATATCAAAATCATCATCTTGGCAGGCATCTGCAGATATATCAGAATTGGGTTACACCCACCTCTTGGATACAGAATGCAGGGCTCCAGTTCTTAGAATATAATTACATGATATAGATGATGTAGCTAGTTTCCCAGCTGGTGCATCGTCTGTTTGACACAACTGAGAGTATAATAAATTTGTTGATTGCAGAATAAGTTTCCAAAATTCATAGCTCTTGAACTACAAAACACTGTTTCCTCTCCAGACAGAGAAAACATTTCATAACTGCAACAAAAGTCTGAAAACTTGGCTATGATGACATTTATTACAGTTTTATAATTACCCAGAATTAAACTTTCCTTCCAACATCAGCAAGTCTTCAACTGTGAATTGTTCACCAACTTATTTAAAGTAAGCAATATAATGCAAGATCACTGGATATATTGAAATGTATGTACTATGTAAAATTTGTTTTGCTGGTCTTGAAAACAATTTTGCTTTATACTTTATTATAGCAAAGTGGAGTTTTCTTTATTGTAAGATGCAAATAAAATTGAAATTCCATGTGCAGTTTGCATTCTTCATAGACTTGAAATGTTCACTGTAGTATCTGTTAGAATTTCAGTAAAATTAAGACATGTCTATATTCAGTTTTGCATTATTATATAATGTAGTTTGTTTTTTAGCTTCCCCAGTTGAAAATTAACGCAAACTTACAAAAGCAAGGCAATTCAAAGTTATAATTACCATTCTAACCTGAAGTCTGGCTGGAGTGGCTAGATAGTGCAACTCGTAATGAATGTACAGTAGGCTTACTGTGGCCTCTGATAAAGAACCAGATGAACTGTAATATCTGAAACAATGGGGTGATTTAAAGGTGGAATGCCCACCCCATTTTCTTTGCCTGTGATCTTTTAAAATCATAGTCTGTGTACTATCGGCAAGGCATTTACCTAATATAATGTTGTAAAATTACAGAAACAAAATTGACTCAAAAATACTGATAGATTTCATGATGCCTTCTGTACATAATTTAATTGTATGCAAAATATATATATGCTTACTTTAAAATATTTGAGTATGAAATTAAAACTATATAGGGCACATCAATGCTCTAAAGTTATTAAAACATAACCTATTGCTGCTTCTTTCTAGATTTTCATTGAGTTTTGAAATGCTAGATTTGTCTGTATAGCCCCATTGATCAAAGACTCTGGTTTGTTCTAAAGAATATTTTAAAATTAAAATATGCATCAGGATTGATGATTTGTCACTATTCAGCCAGTGCTGTTTGAAACAACGCTAGCATTGTTTGATGGTAATGCTGACAGGCCCTTAACTATAAATGTGCTTCCAAGCAGTGCTTTATGATCGCTCAGAATGATAAATATTTAAGATCTTCTTCAGCTACCTTCATTTATTCTGTTCAGTGTCAATATTTATAGTTTGCTGGGTTGTTTGTGACATGGTTGTTGCTGACCTAATTGTTAATATCTGTATTCTAAAAATCAAAATTGTTACTTTTCTTATTGGTGTTAAAATGTAGATATGCCAAGGAAGGTATTTGTATTGAAAGTTTTTTTTGTTTTTTCCCCCCAAATAAAACTTAATTGTGCACCAGTTTGAGCTGAATATTCATATTCAAATTAGAGCAACAAAACAAACCCCCAAGTTTTCTAGAAGTAAGCAGATGGAAGATTAAAAGAAGCAGAGTAAAAGCAGTAAGAAATCATAGAATCATAGAATTTCAGAGTTGGAAGGGACCTTAGTAGGTCATCTAGTCCAACCCCCTGCTCAAAGCAGGACCAATCTCCAATTTTTGCCCCAGATCCCTAAATGGCCCCCTCAAGGATTGAACTCACAACCCTGGGTTTAGCAGGCCAATGCTCAAACCACTGAGCTATCCCTCCCGCATAAATCATGGAATCTCAGGGCTGGTCTACACTAACCCCATAATTCGAACTAAGATACGCAACTTCAGCTACGTGAATAACGTAGCTGAAGTCGAACTACTTTAGTTCGAATGAAAAAGCACTTACCCGGGGTCCACACGCGGCGCGCAGGCTCCCCCGTCGACTCCGCCTACTCCGTTCGTCGAGCTGGATTACCAGCGTCGACAGCGGAGCACTTCCTGGTTCGATTTATCGCGTCTAGACAAGACGCGATAAATCGAACCCAGAACATTGATCCCGCGCCTCCGACAGGACGCGTAAGTATAGACGTACCCTCAGAGTTGGAAAGGACCTCAGGAGGTCATGTAGTCCAACCCCCTGCTCAAAGCAGGACCAATCCCGGATTTTTGCCCCAGATCCCTAAATGGCCCCCTCAAGGATTGAACTCACAACCCTGGGTTTAGCAGGCCAACATTCAAACCACTGAGCTATCTCTCCTCCCCGTTGAATACATTGAACTGGATAGTTTGATTATGAATGCAGTACATTTGCAGTCGGAACAAAACAAAAATGTAAGATTTAAAAGCTGGAAAGTAAAATCAGGTTAACTTAGTTCTCTCAGAAAAATGCTGAATAAACAGTTATGTTTTGGTTAGCAGTTCACTAAAATAATACAATGTTTTAAAGTGATTTCTGCAGGTTTTTATTCATGAAATTGTCTTCTCTGTAGATGTTGGATGTGTTTTGTCACACTGAAACAATTTTAGTCATATTTTCTGTGCCATAGGGTAAATTTACCCATACTATTTGCATTCATTTGGAGAACACTAATTGGAAACATCCTTGTTTTTAAAATATCTGATATGGTAGAACCTATAGAAAGATAATTCTACTACATTCTGTGACCTGCATCCCTGAATACAAGAATACGTTGGTATAGACACTCACTGTATTAAAACATCTTTAGTTTATTTGCTAAAGAAGCCTACAGCAATGGAGTCTATGTATAAATTTTAGCCTATTCCTAATAAGTTCGATTTGACTTGTATAAAAACTACCAATCCAGACTAGTTTTTTCAGTTTTTAGCATCTGCCATGATTATCCTTCAACTCATTTATAATCTGTTGTAGGGCTGTCAGATACAGCTTTGACTTGCTTCATTCCTATTAACATCAGAGATTACCATGCCTCAATTCAGATCAAAGTCTCTCTCTCCTTTGTGTTGTAGTTTGCCTCCTGGATCATTGCTGGGACCATATTATTCTACATTTACATGTTACTCGGTCTTTACATTCTACACTGCATTTTTGTTGTTAAGCAGATGATGTCATGATCTGCTGCAAACTTCATCCATTTGTCAGGTTGAGTTTGCCACTGTGAAATGTGATACAGATATCAATTTCACATTGATAGAACCAAACCAAAAATGCCAGTTGTTTGATTGTTGAGTTGGGGCTCTCAGGTTGGCAACTCCTTTTGAGACCCTCTCCTAATGAAAGGAATGTGGGTGCTGTATTGACATAGATCTTTGTCGGTGGATTTATTCTCAGGTTTCACAACTAGAATATCATTCTATCAACTAGAATATTTCTGGAATGTTGTCTGGCTGCTACATTTTTTTTTTTAACAAGAGACTTGGAATGCTTGATAAATACTTTAATTTTTCCAAGACTCTACAACAGAAGGCTTTTTTGTGGGTGCTCCTAATTAAATCTTTGTCTATTATCCAGTAGCTGCTCACATTGGTGCCCTCGCTCCATTAAATTGTGTATTAATTTTCAAACTCTCAAGGTATTTAATGGCTGTATTTTTCTTCATCCGAAGAAACTTTTAATGCCCTGTATCCTAGATTGTCCATTGATGAATCAAGTGACAATATAAAATATTTATTAGTAACCATTCTTCAGGACTATTAAAGCTTTTAATACTTTTTTTGTTAGATTTGGTTTTTAATAATAATTATCCTTTTATAAAGTGTCTTGAGGATTCATTATAAATGAAACTTGCATTTGAAAGATGTGTTCTAGTAGTGGCTCCTTTTAAATTTCTCAAATGAAGAGCAAAGAATTAATACATTTTTGTTGGGACTGTTTAATTTCAGATTACTTAGAAAGTGCACAGTTAAATCTTCCTACAATTTCTTTCCATTTTTAATTCTCTTTATAATTTGTTTTTGGGGGAAATTGAACTGTACTGTTTGATATTAAGACAGATGGATTCATAAAAGCTACTTACATTCTCTTTCTGAGTAGAAATGAATGTATCAAATATTGTCTGTTATTGATAGTGCAAATGTGACATTAATGTATTCATTTCTTTGTAATAAGCAGTTAGATGTTAAAAGCTTTCTGAAAACGTGACTCAGGCATTGCTTATTTAACTAGCTAATGATTTATTTTGAATAGGCCTTCCTATTCAATTGAATGTGACTAGTTACATGAACCAAAGCCCTCAGATTTTATGTAAATCCAGTAGTCTGTGTCACTTCCCATGACATCCGGATTCAATCCATTGGGAAATATACATGCTCTTGAGAACTGCTTTTTTCAGATTCCTTATATATGCTGCTCACAGCACTTGCTGACTAGGAGCTATAGCTAAAAACAACTAAATGGATTTCTCTCCCCCTCTCTCTGTCTGTCTTACTGTAGGATGACGTAGCTTTCCCAAGGACTTAGCAGCTAAGCAGAAAATGAGCTTAACGTCCTGGTTTTTGGTGAGCAGTGGAGGCACCCGCCACAGGCTGCCACGAGAGATGATTTTTGTTGGAAGAGATGACTGTGAGCTGATGTTGCAGGTAATTGCATCAGCCTTCCATGTGTAACTGTTCAAAATTTGGATTTAATACACTAGATTTATATTCCTTTTGAGAATTAAGTTTGCCAGTTGTTCAGTTTTTTGGACTCTCCATTTCTAGATCTTGCCAGCAGTTTTAATTGATCTAATATTTTGCATTCCTCATGCAGGAAAATGGTTAATATGAATGTGCTGCTGTTTGTAGCTTTTGAATAATAATTGTTAAGGCTGCGATTTGGTCATGGAAGTCACAGAATCCGTGACTTCCAAAGACCTCGGTGACTTCAGCCAGCGCTGCAGGCGGCGGGGGGACCCCTGCCACTGCTTTTGGTGTGTTGCAACTGTTACCTGAATAGCGTCCTCCCTTTAGGCCCTGAGCTTCAAAACATGCATGTGATTAATTTTATTACCATGAATAGTCTTCTTAGCTGCAGAGGGATTACTCATGGTAGTAAAGTTTAAGCATATATGTGTTTTCAGAATCTTGGCCTGAAACACTTTGTGAGTATCTTACTTGATCTTCCTGACAGTATTTAAAAGGGGGGTTAGTAAGAAAAATTTTAAAATATAAAGCAGAGATATTACTTTTTATTTATTATGACTACTCTCTTAAACTCTCTACTGCATTTTGTCCAAAAACAGTAAAAGGCAAGGCTAGCTATTACAACAGGGATGTACTTGAGATTTCTATTTATTCATTAAAACAACAGTTTTTAATGCAGCCATTAATGGCCATATCAAAATTTCCAGTGCAAAGAGCACTTTCGAAAACTTGTATGTGTAGTCATTACATTCTGGCTTTTTCATACCTCATAAAGAACCCATTGTGCACACTAATGGCAGATATATGTGCCCTACTTTATCTTGTATAAAAGGCTGTTGTAAGAAGAGAGAGATTTTTTTTTTTTGAGAGGGGGAGAGGATGTTAGAACATTTTAAAGGGTAGGGCCCTGGGTGATTTACGAGATAAGTAACAGGACAAGATTCTTGCCCAGAAGAATTTACAATCTATTTTGTTTACAATATAATAAATGAGTAAGGAAATATAGGCTGCAGCGTGAAGTGTCTTCAGTGTGCTGATAATTGACTGCTTTGCTATTTAATTTTATACAGCAGATACAGTAGTGTGAATGACCCAATGTCTGAATGAAATTGGGGGTTGAATGAGGCTGATGGTCAAACAAGATAAAAGTGAAGTCATGCTAGTAAACTTGGAGAAGCAACTGGAAATATTGTCAGAGATTATTACAGTATCCTGGATTAAGGAAGTGTCTCTACCATTTGTAACACAGGCTTGCTGTTTAATGGTGTTCCTATTCAGTGTGTTTTAGCTACACTTAGATGCTCAGGTCACTGTTTATTGACTGAGTGCTATACTGTTCTTTTCTTCAGGAAGATGAAAAATGTGACCATTTCTTTTGAATGTGATATATAGTTGTTTATACTTTGTGACCTATATTACTGTAGTATGTTCTTCATGGCTTTACACCTTGGAACCATCTAGAAGGCAAAGTTGGTGCAGAATGCAGTCATCAGTTTATTAAGCTGGGTCATGCAGAGAATCTGTTGGACCGATGTTCATAATCTGCACTGGTTACTGGTAGGTTTCCTGGAGGTATTTATTCTGAGTTTAGAACATGGATGAACGAGAGACCACCTCCTTCCCAGTACATTACTACCACATTTATGCTCAGCAGAGGTGCTTTCACAGATTTTTCTGGTTTAACTAGGAGGAGCTGCTGGAAGGGTGCTCTCCATGAGTGTCCACCCACAGCGGGAGTCTTTCTCTAATACTTGGGAGAAAGATGATATGAGTAAGGCTACCTTTTAGTCACAGGTATTTTTAGTAGAAGTCACGGACAGTAAACAAAAACTCACAGCTCATGACCTGTCCATAACTTTTAATAAAAATACCCCTGACTAGAACTTGGGGCGGCGCTGCCCGGGCATGCTGCGGGTGCTGGTGGAGGGCAGCCCAAGTGCTGGGCGGGGGAGAGATAGGCGGCAGTCCACGGTCCGGGACCCCCGCTGGTGCTGGGGATGAGGGGGGTTTGCCAGCAGGCTCCCTACCTGACTCCGTGCCTCCCCCCCCCCCCCCTCAGCAGCAGAGTTTGGGTGTGAGAGAGGGCACGGGATTGGGGCACAGGATGGGGTAAGGCAGGCTCTGGGCAGAGCTTACGTGGGGGGCTCCCCGGAAGCAGCAACATCCCCCTTGCTCAGCTGCTAGGCAGAGACGTGGCCAAGCAGCTCTGCACGCTGCCTCCTCTCAGAGCCCTGGCTTCGCAGCTCCCATTGGCCAGGAACCGTGGCCAATGGGAGCTGCAGGATTTGTGCCTGCAGGCAGAGGCAGTGCGCGGAGCTGCCTGGCCACACCTTTGCCTAGCAGCTGAGCGAGGGGGATGTCACCACTTCCGGGGGAGCCCCCTAGGTAAGCGTCGCCCAGAGCCTGCCTCACCCCGTTCCGTGCCCCAACCCCTTTCCCCCCTCCCTCACCCAATCTCCGCTGTGGGGAGGGGCACGGTGGCCCAAGACTGCTCCAGCAGTGACTGGTACTGCCTGAGCTGCCCCTGAGCCAGGCTCCCTGGCTGCTGCAGAAGTCACAGAATCTGTGACTTCCGTGACCTCCATGACAAACTTGCAGCCTTAGATATGAGTAATATATATAATTACTCATATTGCCTTTCTCCCAAATGTTAGATTACTGAAATATTGATCACTGAAGTATGATGATGATGATTGATTATTATTATGGTGGACCATTATTGAGTTGCATGATCAGTTATGTAGTATTTAAGCTTTCTGTCTTTAATATTCCAAAAATACTTGTTTAGTCATTCTTAATGTATATGGTGAGATAATATAGTTGTTCTTATTCTTATTTTATGAGTGAATTGATACCAGTGAAAAATTCAAAACAAGATTGGTTTAATTTTAAATATAATTAGTGATTTATGAAATTATCTATATCTCGAAATCAATACAAAAAACATTTTCATTCCAGAATGCTGTAGTGGAGGGTTAATACAAAGCTCACTGTAGTGGAAACATTTGTATCCCTATACCTATTTTAAAAGAATGTTAACATTTAAGACATTGAAATAGTTCCTCTCTGTCAAATAATTTTTTGTCACTCTCAATTTCCTCTTCCAACTTATGTTGTCCAAGCACTTGAAAAATTTCTATGGTAAATGTTGCTCCTGCATATATTGTAATATTTCTGCCCACACATCAGTTTTTCTTTTGTCTCCTGAAAAATGTACTTAAATAAAGGAGATCTTTCAGGTGTTACATATCAGTGTTTTGCTCAAAAAAGTTGGCTAACTAAATATTTAAAGGTTTTTAGAAGTATCACTGGTCTTCAAATAATTGTCTGTCTGCAGTACACACTTGATGGTAATTGGTTTGTGTTTTATCTGTTGTCGTGGGCAGTGTTCCAGTGTTCCATGGACAGTGTTCTCTGTTATACATCTTACCAACAAAGAAAAATATGGAGTTTCAGCTTGCTAGAATGAGACCAGTGTTTTAATTCTAGTAACTTTGTACTAAAATCCTTCTGTGTTTGTACTTTTTCTTTTGATGGTTTTTATCACTGTGAATAATAGTGAGTAAACCAAGTTACACTAACTCAATATTTTATTTTAATTGCACAGTAGAAGGTCGCTTAATTTATACATTTCAAAGTTTTGTTTAGGACTAAACATGAGGGGAGAATTTTTAATGTTATTTCTAAAACATGAATAGGAGAGGTGGAGCTCACTCCTGCAAGGTGTTGAGCTCTCCAACACTTTTCAGCATGAGAACCATATAACGTAACCTCATGGTCACTGATTATTTCAGACTGTCTTCTAGAGCTGTATGTATACATATCTTGTTATGTATACCTTCTATTGTTGCTAGGTATCTTTATCCATCTCTATGGACAGCACATGTAACACAACAGTTGCTATAACTACTAACCATTCAAAATTCATTTTGATAGTCAGCTTATAAATTACCTTGATGACAGCATTAAACTTAGGTCAGCCTGAGGTTTCATTCCAAGGAAGCTTTTTTAGCCAATACACCTTATGTGGCAAAAAGACTATATTAAGGTACATATATTTTTATATTTTGCTAGTTGAACTCTGTAGCATATACCAATTAGACATGTTACCTTTATTGTCTGAAGTATCTGTGCAATCCTCTGACTAGATCGTGTTTCTTTGGTTTCAGTCAGAGCCACTGGTTCATAGAGTTGATTCTAAGAAAATTCCATTATGCCTTCAAGTACAAAAGAGCAGTACTGTTCTCTGTTGTCTACTCCTTACCTCTCTTCCCCGTCCCTCCATTTCATTAATGTATTGGAGGGTTGGCTTTTTTGTTTCATAAAACTTTTCAGTTAGTAGTATTTGCACAGCTCTCTGTATTTTACAAATTAAAGATGTAAAATACGTACAGGACCTTAAATCTCATGTTTGATTGTCAATCAGCAGCCTATACTTTGATCACAGAATTGTAAATATTGTATAAACTTTTTTGTTCTGTATTTAGAAGAGAAGTAGTGGTAGTGATTGTCTGGAAAACATTGCTTTATTTTTTTTTATTTGTTTTAGGAGACTAGAAATATAAACAATAAATGCTGCATACCTGTTTCAGGGTTGCTTCATCTTTGCAGTGACATTTTGTAGGCTAAAATAATGTGCTCAATACAATTAAGATTTAAAAATGCATAAATTTTTGCACAGAACATGTTAGTTAAAATTCTGCAAAGAGTATGGTTGTTTGTTCAATCAATCAATATTCAATACAGAACAGTTTTTAATTCCTTTTTACTTAAAAATACCAGTCTCTGTTAACTGTAGCTGCTTCCAGACTATAACTAGAGGAATTATTGATGGGTTATGGATCCTTTTATTGAAAGGTTGCTAGTTCAAATCCAATGTATGTGGGTAGTAATTAAGTCATTATCTGACTATTTAGAAGACTTTGTGACGGGTCTGGATGGAGCCATTCCCTTTCCTTGTGGAAAAACTTCAAATGTAACACAAACCACTACCCTGAGTGACACATAAGCATATTGGTGGAGCAATACCAGGCAGCTTGTACTGATGCTGCCTATCTTACTCTGTGGATAAAGAGCTTTAGACGCCAGGATTTTCCAGAGTGGCGTGTTTTCTAGCGCAAAATTGACTTTTTAAAAATGTCCGAGGAGAGGAGCAAAAGAATTGACAGTAGATTAGAAAAATTGTAATCTTTAAGATTGGAATTTACTGCTTGAAATAAACTTTTTCTTTATTTAATTTTTGCATCAGGAAACGTGGTGGGCTAGTACTGTAGCTGTGAATTTATTTTTATTTATTTTTTTGGTCCTGAGTTTGGAAACAGATGCAAACTTAGGAAAAGGATGTCAAGAATAAAAGGTTTCCATTTCTGACAGGAAGAACTTAAAGTTGAGTTTAGGGACCCTACACAGTTTTTTGTTAAAAAAAAAAAAGGTAACCTGTCTTGTTTATTAGTATACAGGTTACTTTAATGATCAAGTCTTGTTACACTCGGTGAAACTTGATATGGGAGCTCAAAAGCTCTTGTGTCCTTTCCTTTCTTTCTCCCTCTTTTGGCAATATTATAATTGTTGCTGCACTGTGACTGTGTATCTTGCTGCTTTACCTCATTACCCATTCTGTAACTTGTATATGGATACCAATTTCTGCACTATTACTGCTTTTGTGCTTGTATATCAGTCAGGTTTTCTTCTTTTGCTATTTGTCATGTGACATGAATTATATCTATTGCAGAAAATGGATTAACACAGTTCTGCTTCAGAATTCATGATCAGATTTGTGTTAATTCAGTGGTATGTTCTGCTCTCAGGTGTACTGGCACATTGCTGTTGGGACTCTCTTGCACAGCAAGTTTAAGAATCACATTGAAAAAGCAGTGTGCAAAGCCACAGTGATAAGTGTGAAACCCAGAAGCATGGGAGTGTGACCTTTCTTGCTGAATATTAACGCTGCCAGAGTAGCTGGATTTGCTGTTTCTTCAGGAACTGTGGAGACAGTGTGAAATATGTTAACTATCTTGTGCAGTCTAGCATGTAGGAAAATTGAGATTTAGAGTGGAAAGAGAGCCAACTGTATCTTGCCAGATTTTTTAAAAAATGCACTGCTTATTATCTAAAATGAGATACTTCTACCTTTTCCAGACCTTTTATAAAGCTGTTTCAATATTGCCATTTATTTAGAAAGCTACTTACTGAATATTAACTGTTATGTAATAATATACCTTGTTCTGTAGTCCTCTCTAAGCATGTGCTAAACTTACTGTTACCATAGGACACTAAAGATATTTACAAGCCTATTTTCTAAAGTGGTCCTCCATGTTTAGAAAAATAATTATTTATCTGGAAAGGTGGATTGTGCAGTATTGTAATGGGTTATTTTCATGCAGTATTTTCTATGCTTACTATATGATAAGAGAATATCTTTAGAATTGTTTGAAAGAACACACAGTTGAAGCCCAGGGAATTAATCAAAGAAGAAATAGTATTATTCCTTAGGAAACTGAGCAGATCTGAAGTGTTAGACAAACTTAAAGTTGAGATTTGAATACTCATAGGACTTGCTCCAGAGAGAGACCAGAACTGCAGATGTTGAAATAGGGAAGAGCCAGGAATGAGGGAGAGACTATAGTAACACAAGAGAGTGGAGAAATCAATAGAAGAGAAGTTCCAATTGAAGGCAAGCATCAAGTACTCAAATGGGGAGGAAGGCTAGGGGAAGGAAAACGTGAAAGGAGCAACGTTGAAAAAGAAATGGTGAGGTTTGAACAGTGGGGAACTTGGAAATAACAAAAGTGAAGACACGGCCGTTCTTCATGAAGATCAGATCAACAGTGACATAGATGTTGACTATGGGGGTCCAACCAGAGATGAAAAGTCAAATAAATTTAAGAAAGTGGGAGGCAGTGGAGTCAGCGTGTTCATCAATGTGGAATTTAAAGTCACTTCCGCTGGGAGTAGAGAATTGAACAGAGAAAGTCATGGAAATGGAGGATGGTCCATAGAGACAGGAGATAATAGCCACTTAGGGCTTGTCTACACTTACTGGGGGATTGACACAAGGCGAAAGATGCATCAGCGGTCGAGAAGACCCGCTAAATCTACCGCAGATCGCTCTCCCGTCGACTCCAGTACTCCACTGGATCGGGAAGTGTAAGGGGAGTCGACGGGAGAGAGTTTCCCGTTGACATTGTGTAGTGTGGACCCTGCAGTAAGTAGATCTAAGCTACGTCGACTTGAGTTACGCTATTCACGTAACTCAAATTGTGTAGCTTAGATCGACTTTTTCCTGTAGTGTAGACAAGGCCTTAGAGAGGAGGGAGAGAAGAAGATAAAAATCTTTGGAAATATGTACAGTAGATGCAACATATCAATACCCTTTTGCTATGTTGCTTCTAAGTTGCTGTTATGGGGTGTGTCGTCTGACCAAAGGCAGCCTGCTTTTTCTAATATGTAAAATAGCTACAGTACATGCTAACAATCTGTAATTGTAACAATATGATGTATGTTTATTATTATTGCTTCAGTATTACATTAGTGTATGTAGTGTACATTTTTAAACATGTGCTCTGTTCTGCATTTATAGCTTATTACCATATTGTATCCAGAAAGCAGTATTAATTGAGTTAACATTATAAAAGTGTAGTCATTTTTATTTTTATGTTTAAGAAGAATCAAACATCAACCATGACAAGAAACGCAACCTTTTGCTCTTGTAAACATTTTTTGTGCTTGCACTTAACTGTAATACTTTGTATGCACTGTAAATTGTCCTGGATTAGGACATCTGCTAAGCAAATAATAATAATAATAATACTATAGTAACCTAAATTAAAGTATTATTCCACATCAAAGTGTATTTTGTTTATACAGTGTGTATCAACTTGTAAATTAATAAAAGAATGGATAAACTCACTCATTTCAGGAAAAAGAAGTCTTAATTTGCTCTGCTTCTTCTCAGTCACAGTTTTGTTTTGCAAATGATATTCAATGTCCCAAAGAGACCTGTAGACCCTGTCACCAAGTTCCTCTAGCTGAGAATAGTGCCGAAGTGTGTTCAAAGCCTTCAGCAGCTCAGAGTTTATTGGAGGGAGAACTTCATCAAAGTCATTCTCACTATCTTGATTATGATATGTTTAATCAATGCAATCTCATTTCTCTGGCCTTGCAGCAGTTGCAGTGCGCAGTAATTCCTCATCAGTTAGCTCTCAGAACATAGGCAAATCCTCAGCCACAGCAGCTACTCAGTTCTCTTTTTTTCCTTGGTGGAACATCATTCGGGGTTTTGTCAAATTCATTAATATCTTCGTCTTGCACACTTTCCACTGACACAACATATTTGTCTTTCCTGAAACAGTTGGACATGATCGGTTTTACATCTTGCCATGCTTTGGCAACAAAATGAACGCAATCTAGCAAATTTACAGTTTTCAGAAATGTCTGAACATTTGTGTTAGGGTCTGCATCAAGAGCAACAATAATCCGGTCTGTGATTTTTTGATCGGTAATGTCCCTTCATGTTCTTAATCACACCTTGATCAATAGGTTGCATCAAAGATATCGTGTAAAAATTCGAGCTGAATGTTAGTGAGACCCACTCCTTGAGGGTATGTGGAACAGTTATCCAATAAAAGGTACATCTTATAGCTCTGCAAGCGAAGCTGAGGATCCCACATTTAGCTAGTTGATGAAAATCTCACCTGTCATCCAGGCATTCATTGAATTGATATAATTGAGGGGAAGTTTACTGAAATCCTTTGGAAAGCATCTTGGTCATTTTGCCTTCCCGATCATGAACAACAGGCATTTGTCACTCCCATCAATGTTAGCGCAGATGAGCACATATCCCCTGTCCGTTGAAGCTTTCTCAAGAATGTAAGGAAGTTTTTCGCACTGCCACTGCTCAGCTGCTGGTTTGTCCACTAACTGTTTTTTGCCATGCTCTTTTTTGTAAGCAACACTGAAGCATTTCTTCCATCTGGTAAAGCAACCATCACTTGCCTTAAAATCGTTCAATCCAAATGAAGTGACAAGGTGACGGCCTTTTTCCTTTAATGCCGGTTCAGCAAGCAGTACTCCATGCACTCTCTTCTTGTTGAACCATATAAAGAGAGCCCGGTTGAAATCAAGGGCTTTTCCTTCACACTTGAGCTTACGGCAGCTATTTCATAGTCCGTCTTCATATTTAGCCAAAAGTTTATCCTTCTGCTTTCATATTCTGAATTCAACCAACCTGTGCAACTCCTATTTGCCTGCAGTTTGCTTTTGAGTAGTCCCTGGAGTTTGACAGTCTCAGATAATCTGTATTTTTTCTTTCAGTAACAGACCCATTGGCATTTTGTCTGTTTTTGCTACACCAAAAAAAAAATGCAAGTAAGCAGAAGATGCAATATCACATCACCACAAATGTTGGTCTTATGCAGCGACTATGTTGCTGTTACCGAGTGGACAATTCACAGTAGGGGAACTGTTGGCAGGGGAAATGTTGCTTGTAAGCAGCAGTTGCTCTTCTGAGGTGTTGCTGCTAACAAGCATCTACTGTATAACATACATATGCATGTGTGTATGTTTGTTTATGTATACATATAAATGCAACTGGATGTAGTTCAACTGGCTGTACATTAAAGCATTGCAACTCAGATTCAAACATTGAGGTAGGTATCCCTTCCAAAGGCCGTATAGGTTGATTACTCATGAACCTCTGATGTTAAGATGTCATATAAAAGAATTTCTTCCATTGTCAGTAATAATGTTGTCAACTCATGATTTATCATGACTCTTGCAATATTTTTTTGTTTTGTTTTTCATAACTCCAGCTCTTGGAATCTAGTTATGTGAGAACTTTAGCTTAAAAAAGATTTTTTTAGTCCTCTGAGTTAGAGGAAAACTTAGAAAAAGTGACTCAATTGCATCCTAAAGACTCGTAAACCAAAAAACAAATTAGAATCCAAAATTTATTTTTTAAAGTTCTCATGACTTTTAAGCAATTTTTTTTATTTTTTAGGGCCTGACTCATGTTTTTGGTAGTGCTTGGGGTTGGCAATGCTGAGATATTCATAGTTGTGAAGAAAAGTAGGGAGAATCACAATAGTTCAGCATATAGTTCCTTTAGACTGAAGCACAGAAAGGCAAAATTTGCTCCAATCAAATTGAAACCTTGAAAAATCTAGTGGCATCCACTTTCAGTTTCTCAAGGGCTCTTGAACTTGCAAACACCCTGTCATGTTTTTGGATGAAGTCCAGACCAGCAAGGGGTCATGTCACCGCTTCTCCTGTAACCCTGAATGTTCTAAAATGTTCTGCTGCTGTGTGTTAGGCAGGAGCTCTAACTCCAGCAGCCTGGTTGTTACACCACAGCCACACTCTGGTAACCAAGGCTGGTGGAGACTACTAGCCAAGTGATCCAACACACTCCCAGTCCAGAATCTCCCCAAAACTACCTGTTCTGAAGTGTCTGGTCCTCTCCTGAACCATTCAGAGAAATAATAAGGTTCATTTGACCCTTCAAAGAGACAATACCCAACTGCTAGCCACATTAACTGAAGTTCAGACACAGCACTGGGTTGGTTTAGTTTAAAAATAAAGCAAGTTTTTAACAAAAGGACATAGGTTAAGTGGTGCCAAGTACAAGAAATAAAGGTAGGGAGAGTTACAAGCACATACAAGTGAAAATACTCATCTAAAACTCAAGCAGGGTATGGTCTTTAAGATGGTCTCTCTCATGAATTATTCTTTGTCCAAAATGGCTGACTGTCTCTCAGATGGGATCTCCCACAGAAGTACAAGGTGCCAGTTTCCCATGTCATCTTAGGTGAAAGACCTTTGCCTAATCAGGTTTTTCACCTATATTCAGTTCCCAAAGGCTTCAACCAACTTGTTTGAAGGACCCATCTTTCTCAGCATGTCCTTTGTCTGTTTAGTGATGGATGACAAGATGGCTTCCTCTGTCTTCTTATAACTTCCATATTCACTTTTGTCTCCTGACTCAGGATGACATCATGCTGTTCTTCCATTGCTGTGGACTTCCCATCCCCCTGCTGATTTTTATGTAAATAGGGCTTTACATAAAATAATTGGTTTTGGTCATGCCTTGATTAATTTAATTGAAGGCAGGTAGATACCTTTCCCCTGTCTGTGAGAGAACCTATTTAATCAGCTTCCTTTGTTTGGTCACAGACTTGAAAGCATAACATCAGTGATTGTTTTTAATTCCTCATATAGTTCTAATACATACATTTTACAATGATATTAATCACCGGTGTGCATTAGCTTTCATAAAAGACCTTACTTGATACACTCATATAATAAAGCAATATTGTATACAATCAGTTGATTGATTTACTTATTTAAAATTCAGAACTCCCCAAGAGACTATCTTCCCACCCCCACATTGCTAGGTTGAATGGTTTGTTAACCCTTTATCTAAATGTGTCTTCATTGTCTCTGCCTAACAATCAGGCTGGTCAGTCAAGCAAATACACTTTCCATTGTCTAGGGCAGACTGGACTTAGGCATTCCTTGTCAAACACATTCCAATAATATAATTCTATCAGGTTTCCGTAACTCTTTGTACACATCCCGTACATATATCATGCAAGAAATATTAATGATCAGTGGGTTTAGTATTCCAATGATATCTGACATGCTACCTATTGTGTATGTTATGTATCATGACAACAGTATATTAGGTGTAGCGAGAACATCAGAACTGGCAGGAGTTGCTGACACAGAGTAGTGAATCACCAATGGGCCTCTGTCACACGCCCCTTGTTTGTTTCAGTAGATTGTGGAATTGTGTGTTAACTTATTGCTACCATCCCAACTCTCAGTGGATATGTTCATTCTCAAGAGTTATATACCTTAAGTTGTAAAATTTCTTTTAATTGCTATTTTTTCTATCTCATGCCTTCAGGAATCCCAGTGTAGTGTCCACTGTCTTCAAAAATTCTCATAATAATTTGTGGTATACACTGAAAGTAAAGCATTAATAAGAGTTTACCATTGTCTGTCTCTTTCCAATCTGATACGCAAGATATTTGGCTTTCTGTATTCTAAACCACCATAATGAGTGAATTGAATTTTGTGTCTGAAATATAATTTTTTGTGTCCAGCTGCTCAAATGAAGTATTTAAAACTGTTGGGAGATGGTTTTTGGTTATTGCTATAATCTGTTGTGCCACAGAGACAGTATTTCATCATCCCTGGCTTCTGCTATCACTTGCACATGGTGTGTTTATTCTTATATCTCACACCAGGTTACAAATCTGATCCACACTTTTGTGATTTTGCAGTTTTCTGATGGGTAAATGGTGTGAGTTTAGGTTTTAATGCTTGGAGGTATGGGAGTTGAGGCTTCACACTCCTGTAGCATTGCATGTTCTATGTGCCAAAACTTTCATGCCTCCTAAAAGTAATTTTCAACTTTTAATTAGGATTTTGCAATACATTCCACTATTATACAAATTTCATCTTCCATATATTTACTTTGTAGTGCGAGCAAGCAGAAGCCAGGGCACGCATGGTTTGAAGCATGTTCTATTTAGTATACTTACATGGCTTGCATTCTTGCATGACTATAATAGCCCATGGGTAAAAAATAATAATGACTTTTTGTTGTGCATATATAGTTCTTTGTGCAGGTCCTTCCATTTTACAGTGATGGTTCCATTATTCTCTAAATGCAAAGAATGTGGGCAAAACACGATAAAAACCACTATTAAATGCCAATTTCTTTATCTTCTCTGTTAACTGATCATGGATATTATAGAAGCCTTGCTAAAAATACTTTATAAAAGGGAAAAAAAGGAATAAAGCGGAGGATTAAATTTTAGATCTATGCCTAATCACTGTTGTTTTAACAGATGTTTTATTCAAGTCTAAGGATGCAGACTTGCCCTAAAGTGGATTTTTATGTAAGGTATACAAAAGCACTAGTGTCTATAACTTTGTATTTGAGATAAATCTAATCTTGAACAGTACAGTACGTAACTTTACTCTGTGTAAATACTGCATGTTTTAAAAAAATATTTATTTATTTTTATAAATCAGCATAGTGAGAGAACCCATTGTTTCTGGGTGGTAGAATAAACCATCACCCAGAAGGTGAAAAATTCTGAATTGTTGATATTACTGTCGATATGAGATAATTTTGGTGCTCATATTTCAGATCCATTATTCCAGCCAAAAATAACTTTTATTTTTTTTCTTTGTGTGTACACATTCTTATTTTGTAACTGGGGCTTTTACATCCTGAACACTTCCTTTCCAATTCAGATTCACTTAGAATACTGGATAATTTCTAGAAAAATTGGATAGACCTTTTTTATGAATATCATACAAAGGTAAATAAAACAAGATATTTCGATTCCCATATACCCACAAAGTCCTACCTTTTCAGCCTGTGAGCCACATGTTATTTCAAAAGGATCCAGAGACTGCAGTTAGTACTTTGGGGAAGATTCTATGTTTTGTTCTGCTCTTTGTACTCCTCAAGTGGTGCAAGGAGAGCAGAAAGTTGGAGGACATAGAGCTGTTGTAGCTGGTTCCTACTTCCGCACATTCTCAATGAACAAACACGGGCAGCGGATATCATAGGCCAGGTGAGGCTAAGCCTTCTGTAACCCAGGCCGTGGCCCTGCCCATGCTCCTCCCCAAGGCCACGCCCTTGCTCCCCCTCTCCCCTGAAGCTAGTGGGGGCTCAGCTCCAGCTGGTGGCCTAAGACTCGGGCCCGCTGGCGTCTCAGTGCTGGGGCTGGCGCTCGGGGGTCTGGCTAGCCAGCAACTCGGGGCTCCTCTGGCTGCGGGGGATGTGGGGAATACTCAGGACTGCTCCGTCGGGCCCGGGGGGTGCTCGGGTGGGGGGCAGAGCCAGTGGGGTAGCCTCCCCGAAGGGGGGGTTCACCCTCCACCCATGATGAACAGGGTGGGGAGAAGAAATAGGCGTGTAATGCCAGCTGGTGACCACCAGAGTTCAGAATGCAAACAACATTATGTCACAAAATGTATTTGTGCTCACTGTTGGGAAATAATGAGTTCTGTATTGGTGTGCCTGGCAGTTTGACTTGCTGCCACTGCAAACCATTACAGTACTGAATTGCAAGACTGATTGTTTGCCTCTGGAAGGTGGAGAAGACAACGCAAACTGTTTTTTGAGAAGATGCAGCTGTGTATTCCACTTTAGTGTGTCTGTGCGCCCAGTGCACTGGAGCCAGAGAAATGTACCTAGCAGTACCCGTAGAGAGGTGGTGCTCATCCCTTGTGGCCGTAGCTCTTCCCCTGGCATCATCCCAACCCTTTCTCTGTTCCTTCTTATTGCCTACAGGTGGAGTCAGAGCTGTGTGTGATCTCAACCTCACAACCTCTCACCTGGTTAATTTTTTCTCTTGTGGTATATAGGTAGTAGTACCCTTAGTGTTAGAGTAGTTTGTTCCCCTTGGCAATGCCCTCACTGGGATTTAAACATTGTCCTTCGTGTGGGGGAGCGAGCCCCAACAGTGATCCCCACATGTGGTGCTTGCTGTGTCTCAGTAAGGCCCACATCAAGGAGCATTGCACGATATGCAGATCATTTAAGAAATGGATTCAAGTGGCTCAGGATCTTCTCCTGAAGCAGCATCTGCTCAAAAAGGTCAGGCGGTGTGCTTCAGTAAAACGCCCTCATTGGTCAGATATTGCCCTTGCGCTCTGAGAGCGCTGACGGTCCTGATTTTGGGGTCTTTTTCTTATATAGGCTCCTATTATCCCCCCACCCCCGTCCTGATTTTTCACACTTGCTGTCTGGTCACCCTATTATTCACCTACATATGTTTGTAATATTGTAGCTAAAAATACTTGAGTTTAGCATTTTGATTTCTTCTTTAACAATTGATGTTAGTAGTAATACAAAAACAGCTGTCTGTGGAAAATGTATATTGCCATATATCCCAGAACAATGGCAACTGCAGTACAGAAAATGACCTTTGAATGACATTCTGATAACCAGCACTAACCATCTGGTTATGTTGACCTTTTCCAATCAGAAGCTGGAAATTAAAAATGGCCTCTTCCCTGTTTCTTTGCAAATGCTACTTAACTCTGGAAAAGGTGATTTACTCACCTGTCCCAATGTTCTCCTAAATTCACCATGAGGTTTTGCTCATGGTATGATGTCCCCCCATTCTGCACTTTGGGGGGCAAGTATATGGCTAAATGTATGTGTGTTCTCTTGCAGCAATGGACACAAATGCCATTTGTTAGCATTTAAGAGGTTTCATTGTTAATTTCAAAATCGATGTTCCGTGAGTACACCAAGTGCTGGTGAGGGAGGTGGATACAACTTAAATTAACAAACATCTATCCATTTTAGTACACAAAATATTTGGGACAATCATATTTCTTTGTCAGACAACCAAACTTGATACACACATTGCCTTTGGAATAATCACCTTAAAATCATTTTTTCTAGCATACTAAATGATACAGAGGGGAAGTTGGTTCCCTGGTCTTAAACATTTTTATTAAGCTTCTTTGTAAAGTAATGCTTTCATGGTGCATTGTTGTAAATAGTGTAATGGGATAATACTCTAGCCCAGAGGTAGCCAACCTGAGCCTGAGAAGGAGCCAGAATTTACCAATGTACATTTCCAAAGAGCCACAGTAATACGTCAGCAGCTCCCCCTCCCACCCCCCCGCTCCCAGTGCCTCCCACCCACTGGCAGCTTCGCTGATCAGCACCTCCTCGCACGTCCCGATCAGCTGTTTTGTGGCATGCAGGAGGCTCTTGGGGCGAGGGGGGAGGAGTGAGAGCACAGCAGGCTCAGGGGAGGGAATGGGAAGGGGTGGAGTAGGGGCAGGGCTTGTGGCAGACCCAGGGGTTGAGCAGTGAGCACCTTCCAGCACATTGGAAAGTTAGCGCTTGTAGCTCCAGCCCCATAGTCAGTGCCCATACAAGGAGCCGCATATTAACTTCTGAAGAGCCGCATGTGGCTCCGGAGCCACAGATTGGCCACCCCTGCTCTAGCCTGTTGATGCTGAAGGTTTAAGTTCATCTGTATTTGGCACAAATATAAGGATTTTAGTCCTTGTTATTTCCACATTATTTATCCATGTTACAAAACCATCTCTCTGCTAGCAATCCTTGGGGAACACCTGGTACAACAGAATATACTTCTAGCCCAGCTGAAATAGTGTGATAGTTTTACATTTCATTAAGGGCTTGTAAATGCTTGGAAATGTTGTAAATCTAAACTATGGAGGCTTCTAGTGACAGAATTCTAGAAAATATAACTCAGGACCATGAAACAAGGAAGATCTGGTATCCAGCCTGTATAAGAGAAAATAAATCACACAAACACACTGTTACTTTTGATAAACTTAGTCAGAACACATCAATAGAAAGCACATAACTGTACCTATGTTAGTATGAAAAAGATTGTCTGTAGCTTCTTCTCTTTTCATATGTAGCTTTCCTATTATCTCCTTGCATTAATGTTAATCTTTTTAATATTTCAGTCACGTAGTGTGGACAAGCAACATGCTGTAGTTAACTATGATGCCTCTACAGATGAACACTTGGTGAAGGATTTGGGCAGCCTAAATGGGGTAAGTTAACAAATCTAAGATGGCTTCCTCAGTCATGAAGGATATATCTTTTTTTTTCTTTGAAAACAAACATAATTAACAAATAATCATGAAGTTCTTGTAATGCAAATAGGGAGAACAGCTAAAGAAAATGTTTTTATTCCCTGCTACTATGGAACATTTAAAAGAGGCAAAGTCAAATGTTACAGTAATACGAGAGCATAATTGTGTTAAATTAAAGTTGAAGTAGAGGAAGTTCAGAAGAATAAAAATGAACATGATGTAAGTATTTGTATAGCATATATCGCAGTAGGTTCCTGGTCCATGACTAGGGCTCTTAGGCACCATGTTAATACAAATAATAAAAGTACTTCTATAGCATTTCAGAAATACAGAAGCAACAAATCTCTAGCTGAATAGGTCAGTATATAAGCACACTAATAGATGGCATCTCACACTCTAAAAATTTTAGAACTAGGGAAAGCATACGTACCGTAGGAAACCATGTTTAGCCATGTTAATAGTGCATTGGAATCCTTTTTCCTCTTTTTTTCTGGAAAAAAGGGATATGGTATGTGAAAAAGTTATCCAGTAGTTGATTTCATATAAAATTATTTTCCCATAGTTTATTTTGTAATTTGTCTTTGCGATTTTAACATGTCTTCTTTTTTCATTGTAATTTATCTGTGAATATCATGTAATAAATGTGAAGTTAGTGGATAGAAAATCTATAATATAGTAAAGAGTTAATAAAGTTCTCAAGAGCTGAACCATTCATAAAAAGCTTCATATGATCTTTTACATTTTAAGGCACTTCTAGGGATTGCGTTTGCAACCTGCTGGGTAAGCTTTCACCTCTTTGTAAGTGTGTTAAATATATTAGTGTACGTCATAGTAGTTTATTTTAAAGTTTAGCGACTGTCATAGTTTAGTAGCCCTTTTAGACTTTACCATATGAACTTTATATAGCCTGTAGCTGTGATCGAATTAAAGAATGTGGAGTATAAAACCTGTTTATTTTACAGTAGAACCTCAGTTACGTACATCTCAGGAATGGAGATTGTTCATAACTCTGAAATGTTCGTAACTCTGAACAAAACGTTATGGTTCTTTCAAAAGTTTACAAGTGAACGTTGACTTAATACAGCTTTGAAACTTTGCTATTTAGAAGAAAAATGCTTCTTTTAACTATCTTAATTTAAATAAAACAAGCACGGAAACAGTTACCTTACCTTGTCAAATCTTTTAAAAACTTTTCTTTTTGTTTTCAGTAGTTTACGTTTAACACAGTACTATACTGTATTTACTTTTCTTTTTTTATGTCTCTGCTGTACCTGATTGTGTACTTCCAGTTCCAAATGAGGTGTGTGGTTGACTGGTCAGTTCATAACTCAGGTGTTCGCAACTCTGAGGTTCTACTGTATATTTTTTAAAAGTGTTCAGCTGTGACTCCTGGGACTGTACTTAGTGAGAATGCCATCTCTTCACTGCACTTCAATTCCTGCAATATTTATGACAAGCTAAATCAGTATTGCCCATGTGTTTATTGATAGTCTTTGGTTTGATTTTTTGTTTTAATCTCCCCAGCATCATGCCTCAGACATCCTGTGATAGCTCACCCAAGACGCAAAGGATACATATCAAAGGATTCCTTATTTTCCCCAAGTTAGGGTAGAGAATATTAGGTCATATGAATGCAGTCCTTACATTTTTACCCATCTCTTCCTTCTGAACCTCACCCGTTTTCTGCTAAACCTGATGCCCGTAGCTCATAACTTTCATTGACATCACAATGTCATACTTCAGCCAAACAACAAAAGTTGCTGGGCAGTGTATACAGAAACTTCGCACCTTTCACAGAACTAAAAAATTGAACATTGCCTTGGTACACACATCACAACTTAATTTCATTTATGTGCTAACAATATGATCTCAGCTAGTAACATACTTGATGTTTTAAAAGGGTCAATTTCCTAAAGTTGAAAACAAGTATGAGCAAAATAGAATGTGAGGAGAAATTTAAGACCAATTCAAACAATTTCAGATCCTTGCTTATGTTTAGGGCGTTTTGTCTTTTTATTTTATTTTAAAAGGGGGGTAATTCCTTGCTTGGCTCTCTTTTTTTTTTTTTAGTCGTACCAGATGGCATAGCTCAACCAACTTCTGTGTAGTTTTTTATTCTATTTTAAATGACAGTCTTTGTAGCCTACTGTAGAGAGGTCATGCTGAGGTGTGAGGAAAGTTAAGGAGGGATTTGCCAAACCCAGTGGTCTCCATGCAAGCCCAAATGGGTAGGTAACAGAATGGATAAGAGGCTGCCACCTCTGTTGTGGTAGTGGAGGTTTGAGGTGTTTGTGAGACTTCTGTGCTCATGAGCCTTCATTGGTCTCTTCACAATGAGAATTGCTGTGTTCATATGAATACAAACCAACAGTTCTCTGTAAACTTAACACGAACAGCATTGTGCCGGGGGGGGGAGGGGGTTCACCCCATCTGCCCTGTCCTCTTCCTTCTTCACATACTTGGCCAGTAACTTTACTATGATCTCTGTAGTTCAACAGTGGCACCCTGGTCAGCAAGGCATTTAGACATCCAATCATAAAAAAAGCTTTCCAAATTAGTTCAGCTGAAACTCAATTTTCTTGTCAGACAAATATTCATTAGTTCATTGTACTTCACTGGTATGATGGCTTCTTTTGTGCCATGCTCCAAAAATAGTTCAACAGGCATCACAAAGAAGCAGGTGCTGGAGAGAAACCACTTGCATACGTAAGGGGCTTCTGAAAATAGTGACCTTACATTAGTAGAGTGCAAAACCTTGACCAGAAGGGTCACTTGAGTGGTGGTGGCTTGAGCACTGTTAGATGGTAATGGGCGCTGTTATAGCAGCACTTGCTGTCTATATTGGATATGTCCACATGTGGTCACACTGTTACTACTCATTATGCCTGGGGTGGCCAAACCGTGGCCTTTTACAGTTAAAGTGCAGCTCTTGGAGTCCCCCATGCCTCCCCCAACCACACTGTTTGGGAGAGTTCGGGGCTTATGCCAAGCAGTGGGATTGGGGGCTCTAGGGGCTTCTGCCCAGCAGGGAGTGGAGGGGTCTTAGGACTTCAGCAAGAGAGGGGTGGAAACCCAGAGCACCGGCAGGTGTACCCCAAGGGGGCTGGATCCCCAAGACCCCACATTTCAGAAGCCCCTAGCTCCACCACCCCACCGCAGGGTTGAAGCTCCAAGCCCAGGCTCTTGAACTTCTGAATATTGTAATATGCAGCTTGGAGAGTCAGTCAGTTTGGCCATCCCTGCATTATGCAATAATCTGAGTTTATCTCTGTGATGGGTTCGATCACAGAAACCCCCTTGGGACTGTCACCTGGTGTTTTGAGACTACCTCTGAGCCCATTTTCCCTGCCAGCTTGGGACTCCAGAACCCTGTCTTGTTGAGCCGGACACACCAGTCTGCTCCAACACAGACACAGGGTCTAAAACACTAGCCCCAAAGCTGCAGACTTAACTGAAAACAGCTTAAAAGTGCTCCTGTCTCTAGCACCCAGACACCCAACTCCCAATGGGATCCAAACGCCAAATAAATTAATTGTATTCTGTATAAAGCTTATACAGGATAAACTCATAAATTGTCCGCCCTCTATAGCACTGATAGAGAAAGATGCACAGCTGTTTGCTCCCACAGGTATTAGTCACTAACTCTGGGTTCAATAATAAGCAAAAGTGATTTTATTAAGTATAAAAAGTAGGATTAAAGTGATTCCAAGTAATAACAGTTACCAAGAAAAATTAAACAAAACATGCAACTCTAAGCCTAATACATTAAGAAACTGCATACAGGTAAATCTCACCCTTAGGGTACGTCTACACTACAGAATTAGGTCGAAATTCTAGAAGTCGATATATTAAAACCCGAATTTATGGAATCGATTGTGTGTGTCCCCACTAAAGAGCATTAAGACCATGAGGTCGATTGACTGTGTCCACAGTAGCGGGGCTAGCATCGACTTTCGGAGCATTGCATTGCGGGTAGCTATCCCACAGTTCCCGCAGTCTCCGCCACCCTTTGGAATTCTGGGTTGCGATCCCAAAGCCTGATGGGGCAGAAAACATTGTCGCTGGTGGTTCTGAGTACATGTCGTCAAGCCATCAAACGTCCCTCCCTCCCTCCCTCCGTGAAAGCAATCTTTTTCGCGCCTTTTGTCCGGGGTTTCCGTGTTTGCTACGGAAGCCTGCTCAGCTCACAATTACCGTACATCTCCAGCGTACGCCTGGACATTAGGTCTAGTGGGGATTCAGTCACACTATAATACGGGCAGAGGAATAGCTCAGCATTCTGAGCGTTGGCCCGCTAAACCCGGGGTTGCGACTTCAATCCTTGAGGGGGCCATTCCGGCTGAGGCTGGTAGTCGCGGGACTACACAGCATAAGCTCCTTGCCTTCTAGCTGCAGATGGTGCAATATGCTATAAATGGTTGTGGTCGCGGGACCATACAGCAGCAGCTCCTTGCCTTCTAGCTGCAGTTCGTACAATATGCTTGAAATTCGTGTGCTCCTGGCCGGCGGCCTATGCTGTGGCTGGCCGGGGGCGCTTGGACATAAATGGGAGTGACCAGAGTGACTCTGGAACACAGGCAGAGGGATAGCTCAAACGTCCCTCCCTCCCTCCCTCCGTGAAAGCAATCTTTTTCGCGCCTTTTTTCCGGGGTTTCCGTGTTTGCTACGGAAGCCTGCTCAGCTCACAATTACCGTACATCTCCAGCGTACGCCTGGACATTAGGTCTAGTGGGGATTCAGTCACACTATAATACGGGCAGAGGGATAGCTCAGCGGTCTGAGCGTTGGCCCGCTAAACCCGGGGTTGCGAGTTCAATCCTTGAGGGGGCCAGGAGATGAGGATGGCTATCAAGCATATTGTGCCATCTGCTGCTAGAAGGGAAGGCGCCTAACCCTTGCTCACCGCATATTGTACTATCTGCAGCTAGAAGGAAATGAGCCTAACCCTTGCTCCCCCCCTCCCTCCGTGAAAGCAACTGAGGGGGGAGCCAAAAATCCTTTCGCGCCTTTTTTCATGCGGGCGCCATATTGCTGACACCATTGTTATTCACCCGCCGCTTCTGCTCCCACTCTGCTGTCCTGCAAACAGCATACCAGGGAAAACATGGAGCACAATCAGATCACCGCGGCTGTTCTCGCCGTTATGAACACCACGCGCATTGTCCAGGAGTATATGGAGAACGAGAACCGGGAGCTGCTAGAGCAACAGGAGGCAAGGAGGCGACAGCAGCACCCTGAGGACAGTGATGAGGACATGGACACAGACCTCTCTCAAAAAAGGCCCCCCCGCAAGGTGGACATCATGGTGGTAATGGGGCTTGTTGATACAGTGGAACGCCGATTCTGGGCCCGGGAAACAAGCACAGACTGGTGGGACCACATAGTGCTGCAGGTCTGGGATGAATCCCAGTGGCTACGAAACTTTTGCATGCGTAAGGGCACTTTCATGGAACTTTGTGAGTTGCTTTCCCCTGCCCTGAAGCGCCAGAACACCAAAATGAGAGCAGCCCTCACAGTAGAGAAGCGACTGGCGATAGCCCTGTGGAAGCTTGCAACGCCAGACAGCTACCGGTCAGTCGCGAATCAATTCAGAGTGGGAAAATCTACAGTGGGGGCTGTTGTCATGCAAGTAGCCAGGGCAATCACCAAGCTGCTTGTACCAAGGGTTGTGAGTCTGGGAAATGTGCAGCTCATACTGGATGGCTTTGCAGCAATGGGGTTCCCGAACTGTGGAGGGGCGATAGACAGAACCCATATCCCTATCTTAGCACCGGACCACCAAGCCAGCGAGTACATAAACCGAAAGGGTTACTTTTCAATAGTGCTGCAAGCACTGGTGGATCATAAGGGACGTTTCACCAACATCAACGTGGGATGGCCGGGAAAGGTACATGACGCTCGCATCTTCAGGAACTCTGGTCTGTTTCATTTGCTGCAGCAAGGGACTTACTTCCCAGACCAGAAAATAACCGTTGGGGATGTTGAGATGCCCATAGTTATCCTTGGGGACCCAGCCTACCCCTTAATGCCGTGGCTCATGAAGCCATACACAGGTAGCCTGGACAGTAGTCAGGACCTTTTCAACTATAGGCTGAGCAAGTGCAGAATGGTGGTGGAATGTGCATTTGGCCGTTTAAAAGCTCGCTGGCAAAGTTTATTGACTAGGTTAGATCTCAGCGAAAACAATATTCCCATTATTATTACTGCTTGCTGTGTGCTCCACAGTATCTGTGAGAGTAAGGGGGAGACGTTTATGGCGGGGTGGGAGGTTGAGGCAAATCGCCTGGCCACTGGTTATGCGCAGCCAGACACCAGGGCTATTACAAGAGTACAGCAGGGTGCGTTGCGCATCAGAGAAGCTTTGAAAACCAGTTTCATGAATGGCCAGAATGCTGTGTGAAAGTTCTGTTTTTCCCCAGTAATGAAAAGCCCCGCCCCTTCATTCACTCTACTTCCCTTTACCCAAACCGCCCTGCCCTCCCCCCCTCGGTCACCGCTTGCAGAGGAAATAAAGTCTTTGTTGCTTAAAAATCATGCATTCTTTATTAATTCGTAAAACACAGAGGGGGAACTATGGGGGTAACTGCCACAGTCTCCCGGGATAGGTGGTGGAGGAAGGGAAGCACCAGGATGGGTGGTGGAGGAAGGGAAGCACTAGGATGGGTGGTGGAGGAGGAGATGAGGGAAGGACAAGGACACACAGCACTTTAAAACTTACTGAATGCCGGCCCTTTCTTGCTTGGACTGTTCTCTTGGCTTGAGTGGTTGGGTGCACGGAGGCCACCCAAACGTGTTCTTGGGCGTCTCGGGGATGAGGTTATGGGACTCGGGAAGGAGGGCTGTTGGTTACACAGGGGCTGTAGCGGCGGTCTGGGCTCAGGCAGCCTTTCCTGAACCCTACGCCTTTCCTCAGCCATAAGCCGGAGGATTTCCGTTTGATCCTCCAGTAGCCTCAGAATTGCATCCTGCCTTCTCTCTGCACGCTGACGCCACCTACTCTCTTCATCCCGCCGCTGTCTCTCTTCATCCCGCCAGTCATTGTCTTCAGCACGCCACCTGTCCGCGCGATCAAATTCTGCCTTCCTGGACTCCGACAGTGTCTGCCTCCACGCATTCTGCTGGGCAGCTTCAGTGTGGGAGGATTCCATGAGTTCTGAGAACATATCGTCTCGATTCCTTTTTTTTTTACTTCTAATCTTCGCTAGCCTCTGGGACGGTGATGAAAGGGGTGGCGTTGAAACATTTGCAGCTGTGGGAGGAAACAAACGGGAGAGGAGTAGTTTTAAAGACACATATTAGAGAACAATGCTCCAAACATTACATATCACATGTGCATTTGGTCCAAGGTTGCACTTTGCCTGTTATATTGAGGGTCTGCCAGTTTGCTGTGAGAGATCACACAAGCAGGTCCGGCGGGCAACAGAATTCTGCTTGCAGTCAGCCATGGTAAGCCACAGTCTATAGGCTTCTTTAACCTTCATAACATGTGGGATTGTTTTCAAACAGCAACCCCCTCATTTCCCATAACAAACATCCTTTGGGCTGGCAATTTAAAACAAACAGGTTGGCAACTGAAAAGGGAGGGGAGGCGGTTTTCGGGATAACATCCAGCGCGAACCTAATCTACACCCCCCCCCAACACAGACACACATCCAAGATGTTCGCTGTTCCCCCTCCCCCCACCGCGTGGGTCACAGCGGGGAAGATTTCCGTTCAGCCACAGGCAAACAACCCAGCAGGGACGGAGCCCCTCTGAATACCCCCTTAATAAAATTTCCCGTATTTCAACCAGGTTCCCATGAATGATATCACTCTTCTGAGGATAACACAGACAGATAAAGAACGGATGTTGCTTGAATGCCAGCAAGCACCAGGACCATACGCCGCCATGCTTTGCAAAGCACTGATTCCAGACTACGTGCTACTGGCCTGGCGTGGTAGAGTGTGTTACCACGGAGCACAAGATAAGGCTGCCCTCCCCAGAAACCTTTTGCACAGGCTTTGGGAGTACATCCAGGAGATCTTTCTGGAGATGTCCCTGGAGGATTTCTGCTCCATCCCCGAACATGTTAACAGACTTTTCCAGTAGCTGTAGCTGTACTGGCCGTGAATTAATCATTAAACACACTTGCTTATAAAACATGTATTAATTTAACAGAGGTACACTCACCAGAGGTCCCTTCTCCTGCATCGAGCACGCCTTGGGAGGGTTCGTAGGGTACTGGCTCCAGGGTGACAAAGAGTTCCTGGCTGTCGGGGAAAAGGGCTTCTCCGCTTCCTTGCTGTGTCTGTGCGCTATTTTCAGCATCATTATCATCATCATGCTCGTCTGTGGTTTCTGATGATCCACATACGGAGTCATACCACATGGGTGGGTCAGTGGTGGCTGCACCTCCTAGAATGGCATGCAGCTCATCATAGAAGCGGCATGTCTGGGGCTCTGACCCAGAGCGGTTGTTTGCATCTCTGGTTTTTTGGTAGGCTTGCCTGAGCTCCTTAATTTTCACACGGCACTGTTGCGCGTCCCTGTTGTAGCCTCTGTCCTGCATGCCCTTGGAGACTTTGGCATATGTATTGGCGTTTCTTCTTTTGGACCGTAGCTCTGCTAGCACGGTTTCGTCTCCCCATACAGCGATCAGATCGCGTACCTCACGCTCGGTCCATGCTGGAGCTCGTCTTCGGTTCTGGGACTCCATCATGGTCACCTCTGCTGATGAGATCTGCGCTCACCTGCAGCTCACCACGCTGGCCAAACAGGAAATGAAATTCAAAAGTTCACGGGGCTTTTCCTGTCTACCTGGGCGGAGCATTCGAGCTCAGACTGCTGTCCAGAGCGGTCAGATGTTGCACTGTGGGATAGATTCAGGAGGCCAATACCGTCGAATTGCGTCCTCACTAAGCCTACATCGATTCGGCAATATCGCTTTAAGCGCTAATCCCCTCGTTGGGGGTGGAGTGGCGAGATCGATTTTAAGAGCCCCAGAAGTCGCTGTTAAGGGCTTCGTCGTGTGGACGGGTGCACGGATCAATCGAAATAATGCTAATAAATTCGACCTAAACTCGTAGTGTAAACCAGGGCTTAGAGATGTTCCAATAAGCTTCTTTCACAGACTGGACTCCTTCCTAGTCTGGTCCAGCAATCACTCACACCCTGGTAGTTACTGTCTTTTGTTCCAGTTTCTTTCAGGCATCTCTTCGGGGTGGAAAGGCCATCTTTTAAGCTAGTTGAAAACAAAATGGAGGGGTTTCCAGGGCCTTTTATATTTTTTCTCTTGTGGGCGGAAACCCCTTTGTTCTCCTGTCCAAAATCACAGCAACAAGATGGAGTTTGTAGCCACCTTGGCAAGTCAAATGTCTATGAATGGTTCAGCTTTTTACAGGCCAACGCCATTGTTTACATGTTAGTTTAAACGTTCCCAGGAAAGCTCAGATATGGTCTTGCATCTCTCAAAGTCCATTGTCAGTTAAGTGTTTCTTGATTGGACACTTACTTACTGAGAATAGTCCTCTCTCAGGAAGCTGGCCAAATGCTTCACTGAGGCTACTTAGAATCAAACACATTGAGATACAAGTACATAGCCAATATTCATAACTTTAAATACAAAAATCATACACACATACAGACAGTATGATCATAACCAGCAAACTACAACCTTTCCATAGACACCCCGCTTTCCCTCCTGTGCACAAGACCTGGTGCAACCATAGGACCCTGGTTGCAACAATGATACGGTCACAGTTTGTCAACCACGTCACAATTGCCCTTCTGGAATAATTAGTATTACTCGTTTGTGTAAATTAGCATATATTTTCTTTGTTATTTCTGTTACAACTTTGGCTACACTATATACTATATAACACTATATAAGGGGTGCTGTTGTCTGGTACTACGATACACTTTGGTCTCCGGGATTTAAGCCTTATACTTACTGCAAAAAGTCTATGCCAATGAGTGACCTTCATTCCAGATGCCTAAAGTGCCTCTTTGAGGGTCACATTTGAGTGCCACATCTTCAGAGGATTGAAAAAAGAACAAAAAGGGACTGAAGGGTAAGACTGCATCACTTCCTCCTGGAAGCCGCTCTGCATCCACCTTCTGCATCTTCCCACTCAGGGCAGGTACCAAATACTTTCCCCTTGGATAGGAGTGCCTCTCCAGACATTGCACCAGAAAGTCATCACTGAACCCCTTTTCCAGTGCCAAGAAAGAAGCACAAAGCATTGGAATGGCATTCTTCGAAGGAGCCAAGCTCCTTTGGCAGGTCCAGCTCCCCTGTACCATCCACTAATAAACACTGAGGAGGCAAAATATTACCTGGAAAGACCACCCACTTCTCATCAGGAGTTGTCGGCAGTAGTACCTGAGCCATTGGACCAACTCCCACTGCAGTGCCAACCTCTTTGATGTAACAATAGCAGCATCAAGGAAATGTCTTGGTACCGATGAAGCCAGAGGACACACAGCAACACAGGACCAGTTCTGCATCTCAGTGCGAGATTCTCCGGTGGTGCAGGAGACACACGAGCCGGTACTGGTTCCTGCTTAGGCTGTGTCTACAGACTTACCTTTAAGACAAATTCAGCCTTGGTACCATGTGCAGCTACTTCTTCAGACTATCCAGCACTTTCTTGCCCTGTCCAGTCCAGGGTAAACCTAGCATGCTGTCCCTGGTACCAACATTTTCAGAAGATGCCACCTCACCTTGATATCAACTAGTGTAGCTCCTCCATGGTCAGGGGATCAGGGTCCTACTTTGAGTCTGAGGTAGATTTTGATGACCTTCACATCTGCGATAGAAGATGACACTCACCTTCATAATGAGGATTCCACTTCTGGTACCCATCAGATTTCCTGAGATCAGATCAGAGACTCAGATCGTTGGAGTGATTGTGGCTGGGGTCCTGTGTCTTACCAACTGCCTTACTGGAACCAGTTGGGCTTGCCTCCCACCACCAGATATCCTGATTCTTTATATAGATCCCCAAGCAGACATTGGGCTTGTTCCCACGAGGAAACCAATGGTGACATTGCCAGTACCAAGCAGGAACCTCAATTTGTGCCTCAGATTTTGGAATCTCAATCCACCCCAGTACAAAAGGCTCATACTCAACTTTCTTTGCACGTCTCATTATCACCTGACAAGGCTGTGGTGCTGGGGATTGTTCTCCTGTCCAGGACAACTACAGGGCCTACCAGGAGTTACTAACAAAAATAGCTACCTCTCTTGGCATTCAGGTTTAAGTGGTTCAGGAGAATTCCCATAGCCTGGTGGACATACTGCATTCGGTAGTATTTTTTCAGGTGGATCTACCTATAAATGAAGCCATTGTGGAACCTACAAAATCTTTGTGGCAAATGCTATCCTCTGCCTCCAACTACTAAGAGGACTAAGAGAAGGTACCATGGCCCTTTTCAAGGCTATGGACATTTTTACATCCACCCTTTGTCACATTCCTTAGTTGTTTCAGCAGTGAATGAAAGAGCATGTCAGGGATGGCCTTCTATCCTAAAGGACACAGACACAAAGAGACTAGACCTTTTTGGTAGTTGGCCATAGCTGCCCTACAATTGTGTATCTCTAAACAACAAGACTTACTGGCCAAATAGGACTTCTCCTTCTGCAACAATGGGTTCAACAGGGTTCTCAGACAGGTTGCCAGAGAATGCCTGGCAGAAATTCCAGTCCATCTTGGAATGTGGGAAACTGGTGTCTAGGACCTCTGATAGCTGTTTTAGATTGGGCAGCTTTGATAGACAGAGCCATGGCATCTGCAATAACTAAGCGGAGGTGTTCATGGTTTCAATTGTCAGGTCTCCTGCAGGAGGTCCAGCAGATTATCCAAGATCATCTCTTTGAAGATCCTTCCCTCTTCTCACAGAAGACAGATGAAAAGCTCCTCAGTCTCAAAGATTTGAGGGCCATGCTGAAATCTTTGGGAATTTACACTCCTTTCCCTAAAAGAAAACAGTTCCACCCTCGGTGTCTCCAGAGATACCTGCTCTTCTCGCTTATGCAGCCTGACCACTTTAGGGGAAGTGTGTGTGTGAGGGGTGGAAATACAGGATAACTCCACCTCCTCAGTTTTCTTCCATGATGTGTTTTTCAACATCAGTCTGGAAATCCCAAGCAGCCTGTTTGATTCTCTTGTTGAGGACAGAGTACTAGATCATTACGTGCCAGTTTCTCCCTTCCCTGTTTTTTCCCAACAGGTTATCCTACTTTCATGTGCTTGGGTCCATATGATCACAGATTGATGGGTTCTTAGTACTCTGGAACAGGGATAAACACTGCAGTTTATTTCCATCCCTCCCACCTGCCTTCCCTGTCCCTCTTCAACAAGCACTCTCACAAGGGTGTCCTCCTCCAGCAGGTTAGTCTCTCCTCCATTTGGGAGTTATAGAAAAGGCTCCCTCTCTCTGCTGAGAGGAATGTTTCTGTTCATGTTACTTCCTTATCCCAAGGGCTTTAACTATATCTCTCCATCCCATCTAAACCAGTGAAATTTGAATAGCTAAAGCAAATAAGGTTTCTCATGGTCACTCTAGCCTCCATAATCCCCTCCCTGAATTCTCGTGGCTGGTACATTACCTTCAGTTTTTCATGTGGCTTTCCATCAAAGCCACAGGAGATTCCTATGATTTCTAGTCAACAGCACCCATTATCAGTTTACAGTTTTGCCCGTTGATCTGTCTGCTGCTACACAAGTATTTACAAAATGCATGTCAATAATGGCTGTATTCCTTGTAAAGATGCTTTATAGCTCAGATGTGTACGTTTGCTTGTGGAGAATACCTGTGCTTAAAAATTTCCAATAAGAGTGCAGATTATTCTTCCAGTGATGTTCCTATGGGTGCTCAGCTGTAGGTGTGGCAGCACCCCCTGCACCAGGGATCGAAGATCTTCATCAGCAGTGCCTGTCGGACTGCACAGTCTTACCTCCTCCCCACACATACACTGTGAGTGGGACTTATATATAGTGCTGTGCAGTCTGATCACCCCCCAGTTCCTTATCTACTGCCTTTGGTCAGGGACAGAATCCACAACAGAGCCTGCTTCTCCTTTTCCCGTAATAGATAGTGCCTTACCTGTCAGTTTTAGTGTAGTTATTACTACTTCTCCTTCTCTTTTTCTCTTTAAAAGAAGTACTTTTTTTGTTTTCGCTTTACTTTTACAGTTACTCCATAGATGAATTTCTTCTTAGAGTGCTTGACCATGTTGATTCCATGTTAGGTGTGGGCGCACTGTGTGCACTGCTGCCAGAGATTTTTCCCCTAGTGGTATCTATAGAGTCGGCTCTGGCACCCTCTGGAGTGTCGTACTCATGCGCCAGTATATGAGGCGCCACCAGCCCTGCACCGTCTCAATGCCTTCTTACCGCCCATGCCGGTTGCTGGAACAGTGCTTTTGCTTCAGAAAACCTCTAATGGTTTCTTTTGATTCCTGTTGTAAACAGTTGTTAGTAGTTGTCGTTACAGGTAAGTATTGTATGGTTTCTCACTATTAGTTAGTCCCCTTTCATCAGGAGCTCCTCAAGAGGGTGGCAGCCAATTTGGGCCTTGAGGCAGAGGAGCCTAAGGTGGCTTTGCCGGTTCATGAGGGGGTGATCAAACTGGTAAAAGCTGTGTGGCAGACCCCCTCGTCTCTGCCCCCTACTTCCAAATGGGCAGATATGAAATACTTTGTGCCCACAAAGGGATTTGAATATGTTTTCCCACCCTCCTTTGGGATCACTAGTAGTCTCTGCAGCTACTGAGCAGGACAGGCAAGGCCAGACTAGTTCTCCCAGAAATAGAGGCCAAATATCTGGACCTGTTCGGTAGGAAAGTTTATTCTCCCGCAAGTTTATAGCTCCTCATTGCAAATCAGCAGATGTTGCTGGGGCAATATGATTTTAACATTTGGGACTCCCTGACCAAATTCAAGGACTCTGCCAAAGGACTTGAGACAGGAATTTGTGGCCAAGGAAAAGGAAAAGCGGTGACTTGAGCATCTCTCCAGGCAGCTCTGGATGCAGCGGACTTGGCAGCCAGATCCATGGCATCAGCTATGAGGCATGGTTTATGGCTGCAGTCATCGGGACTCTCCCAAGAGACTCCCGATGACTCCCATTAGAAGGTGCTGCCCTGTTTTCAGACCAGACAGAGAGTAAGCTGCACGGCCTCAAAGGCTCTAGGGCCACGTTACACTCCTTGAGCCTCTATATCCCTTCGGCCTCTCATAAACACGTCAGGCCACCACAGCTGTCTCACTTCTCAAATCTGACTAGGCATGAACCCTATGAGAAAAAAGGGAAAGGGCTCAGATGCTGGCAGAGCCAAGCACCGTTTTCCACTGCCCAACAGGGTACCAGCCATTTCCCAGGAAGTGCTGGGAAAAGGAAAAAGCAGGCCTTTTGAAGGTGCACTTGGGGACGGATTATCAGTCTCCCTTCCAGATCAGCAGCCCTCGCCTTTGCCTCTGGTCTGCCTTTTGCCCTACCTCCCTGCCTGGGTGGCTATTACATCAGACTGCTGGATACTGAGCACCATTGCAGTGAAGGAACTCGGCGCAATCCGCTTGGCATGCGAGGTGTTCCTCCCCTAACTCATGAAACAATGCAAGTGTTGATGGACAATACAGAGGTGATGTTCTACATCAACAAGCAAGGAGGGCCCCATTCCAAGGTCCTTTGTCAGGAAGCCCTCAGACTATAGAACTTCTGTGTGAAGTCATTCTCCAAATGCTACATATCGTATGTGCTGTCAACATTTATACCGAGAGAACTTTCTGCAAATTTCCTCATCTTGTTATTGGTTTGAGTATAGCTGTAATGGGATCCCGTATATGTTAATTGTCTTTTTGAGTGGAAAGTAAATTGTATTGCAACTTGTTATGAAGAGAAGCTTTTGCTACAATACAGTTTCACTACAGTTATGATGGCTTCTGAAAGCGTGCAGTTTTCCAGATTCTTAGTATAACTCTTAGTGGCTGATATATCTGTCAGCATTATTTTTAGATTGGAAGATAGGTAGCAGTTTATGGCAATGTAGCTCGGCAAATTTCTTTTTAACTGCCCTAAGTGTACTTCCAAGAGGGTTACTCCTTGTTAATTTCCTGGTATGGTAATCTATGGCAGTAAGAAGAATAATGAAAACAAAACCAAGTTTGTTGTCTAGTAACTGGAGTTCAAGTGTATTGATGCCACACTTCCACATTTGCCCTTCTTCCATTTGCCCTTCTTTCATCACCACTAGTTTTTGGAATTGCTGTCTCCAGGCAAAAAATGGTTATGGTAAAGATTGCTTTCTCCTTGGGTCTATGCCAGCATAGTGAGTAGGCATTGATACAGGTGATCATTCTTTTAGATCTGCTTTTAAAAGTTCTGAATTTGTGCAGTTTGGAAGACCTCTTAATGAGTGGTGGTTTTCTGTGATGACAGCATAGTTTGGACAAATTCTGTTATGACAGCAAGCAATCTTTGCATCAGAACCTACAACATAACATGGTCTACATTTCTTGTTTTTCATAATTTTAAAACTTGTTTCACAGTTATTAGAAATTGTTTTCTTGGTGCTCAGATACTACAATGTTGAGTGCTATATAAAAGCCCAAAAGGATGGATGATGGTAGTATCAAGGAAATCAAAAAAGTCAGTTAACATTCCTATGAATTAGATAAGGCTACCAGGAAAAAAACTATTTGAGGGAACAGCATATTGTTGTAATGTACAATTCCAGTACATGCTACTAATAAAATTAAAATGGTAATAAGCTTTACAAGGTTATTCTGATTATACCACCCTGATTAGCTGACTCTAATATTTCACTTCCTTCTTTAAATACTTTGTTAGGTGTGTAATAGCTTTACACAATTGTTTAATTCACCAATAGCATGATGCATTATTAACTAGTACTGTTAATTATGTAGTGCTGCAACTTCTTGTGCAAGATTAGATTGGTACTGGAAATTTTATTACATTTTTTAAGTATAACAATATCTATTTTCTTCTTTTTATTTTGTAGACATTTGTGAATGATGTGAGGATTCCTGAACAGACATACATTACTCTGAAGCTTGAAGATAAATTGAGATTTGGCTATGATATCCTTGTAATAAAAATGTACAGCTATTTGCAATGCATTTTTCTTGTAAAAGTATATTGGCTCTTCTTACTTTAGCTGATCATAAAGTGATCTGATTTGCATGCTTTTCATATTTCTTTAGTATTTATTAGAAGTAAATCTGCAGCATATATTCCTCTGCCCATTAAGAAAATATGAATTGGCGAGAACCTGTAGTTTTAGAAATATTATGTCCTGTGGCAAAATCAAGAATGGACTAAGGAACGTTCTCTGAAAAACAAGGCCTAAAGAAAGAACTTTAGACAGCTAAACTGTTGCTGAATGTTACAAGTTCCTGCTAGTATCAGATATTAGCTGTGCTGCTAAAAAGTACCATGCTCATCTTATTAATACTCCGTGCATTTCAATGAAATGTTAGTGAACAGCAGTAGTAACATAGATAAGATGAAGAAACAGTAGTGAACAGCCATACGTGCACATTGAGGAAGACAATGCTGGTTACTTAGTGAATGCTGATAAATACCTTGTAACTGGCACAATATTTCATATAAATGCTTTAAACAGTAATTCAAAGATAAATATGGAATTAATTTGACTGTAACAACCAGAACAATGTTTCTAGTGAGGTTTTCATAAAGGAACTAGAAAGAACATGATCAGCCCAACTCCAGAGAGAAAATCAACTTCTCCTACACTAAGTGGAACAAAATTTCCTATCTCTATGTATGTTGCCCATCAAGAGGGAGATGAACAAGACTTACATATGGTAAAAGTGAGATTAAGCAATGTGAAATGTACACCCAAAAATATCCTCATTGTAAGTCAGTTTGGTGGGCTAGTGGTTTTCCAGTTTTTATAATGAAATAGCAATAACGTCCTTTGGCATCTCCATGTGTCAGAACCCAGTATGTGAGGTGGTAAATAATCTCTTGCAAAGTGTCTGTTACATGCCTTCTCAGCTTTTCCAATGCTCCCTGTAACCATACAGAAGGATAGAGCAGCCATGTTACCCTTTGTCTTTCTAGCTGAAGAGGCAATGGCGGTCAGGTTTGCTTAACCTAGCAACGGACCTTCCAATGTCTCTATCTCACAGAGAAGGTTTTCTACTGGAAAAAATATTCCTTCATCCTGGACTAGACCACTTCAAATTGGACACTTCAATGAAATGAGTATCATCACTCTCATGGACCTGAAACAGAAGTTAGCACACACAACTTATTTTCTTGGCTGGTGCAAATTCAGTGTTAAATAACTGAAACATAGCCTTGAGTTCTTCCAGGAAGGCCTTAATGTGAATGTATGACTGTCCCAGAAAAAAAAGTGAAATCTCTATAATGTATAGAGGTATAGTATAATGATATATGTATAATGTAATGTAATGATAATAGCCTGTTTAAGAAAAGGAAGTTTTGTGTAAATTCCAACATTAAATGCTTCCTTAGGGCAACAACCCATATTCCAGCCTCACAAAGTCAGCTCACGACCTTGGAACCTGTGATGCAGCTCCTTACTCTGCTACCCAGATTGAACTCCTTTAGGAGCTATCATTTCACTTCCTATCTATTAAAGTAAACATCTGGATAGCCACTGTCTCCAATCGGATGAGTTTTGAAATCTGAATGTTTCTCCAGTGAGACCCTGTATTATATTTTTAATTCAGACAGGTAGTCTTCACAATTCATTCATTCCCAAAGTAAATTCAAGAAATGTTCCTCCTTCTGTTAAGCATTAAAATCCAGTCACTAGGAGCACTGATAATCTGAGTACTAATGTCACCTGTATTGAGATCTGATGGGCAGCTTCATGGCTATCTGTAAATTTAGCATATTGGTAATCCAGTCTTTAGTCAATTTCATTTTTGGAAAACTCTTCTTCACACCGTAGTGGTCCAGATGAAGAAGGAGGGTAAATAAATACCTCATTTTAGATGTCCATATTTAAAGATGAGTCTGCATCCCACCCTGGAGGCACAATCCTGTGAAAATATGATTGTGGTGGGTCTGTGGATTTGAGCATGATGAAGAAGAGGAAAACTTGTGTGCCTATCAGAAATGCCCCTTTTTTAAGTAAGAAGTTCCACAGATCTGGCTGTACTGCAAACAAATAGATAATCCAGAATAGAGATGGAAATTTACATCCAAAGATTTTAGGTTTGTTTCATTAGGGGACATTGCCCATGCTCTGCAGGAGTATAAATTGTGCTTTTTCTTCTAAGTATAGTTAACACAATCTGTAATTTAAGAAAGTACAATTAAATCATCCTGCCTGTGGAAGATGTCACAACTGGAGCTAACTTCAGGGGGCTAGGACTGACTTGCAGCCAAAGACTGACTGACCTTGTTTTAGCCCCACACTCCAAGTAGACTAAGGTACCCTGTGGACCTCACTACTTTAAAAAAAAAAAGAACTTTCAATTAAGCACAGATAAATGTTCCAATCCTGGACACTGCTCTAAATGCTAGTATATTAAATGGAAAAAAGAATAAGATGGTGACATAACATTGGTCACATGCACTGATACATAAGTACATCTCATGATCTCTCAGGTCAATCCTTGTCCTCCCAAACCTTTGTTTACTGTCATTCCTTGTTGAATGTCTTATTTGTAAACTCTTCACAGCAAGGACTAGTACTTTTGTACTACTGTATTTTCAAGGTACATACTTTAGCTATTGTACTGTATTTATTACAAGTAATCACAATGTGTTTATTTTGACAAATATACTTCATAACATGTTAGTCATAAGTGTAATATATTTTTTGAAAACAGTGATCTTAATAATATGAGACTGCATTATAGTATCTTCTAGGCCTTTTAGAATCTGGATGAGACTGTCAGGGGTTTTGTGAGAGCTTATGTAAGTAAGCAAAGTAAGAATTTATCAAATATTCTTATACTGTTTGGTATTTTCATCCTATTAAGTTACATTTATTCCATTTTAAAGAAAAAAATCAAAATGTGTTGCTGTGGCTTATCTTAAAGTAAGATTTTCTGTCTATAGTGTAAATTTTTTTGGAGCTGTGAAACTTTTCAGGTTGTTTTCCTTATCATTTCATACATACTAATCTTTTTACTGTAGTCAGAGGTGAAATGAGGGTCCCTGAAGAAGCCCTTAAGGTAATAACATACAATCATTACTGTCACAGTTTAAGGGTTAATTGCACCTTTGACCTCCCCTCCCCCCACTTTGTCTTCTCAAGGGCAAACATTTATGGTTTCAGATTTTTTAGCGGTCACCTTTCTCACGTGGAGACCCATGTCTCTCTCTCCAGGACAGCTTTTTGGGTTGCAATCCCTTTGCACCTCACTGTGAGATCTCCAGCAGATCTGACTTGAGTCCAGCAGTGGTTCACTCTTTCTCCAGGTGCTAGACTACAACGATGCAGACCAGTTATCAATCAGCATTCGCGAAGCAAAGTACATTTACTCTTGAGACATAAGCATCAAAGACAAAACATTAAAAGCAAAAAAACACCCACATCATCCAACAGATCTACACATATGCTAAAAGCTTACTAGAAGTCACTCCACCTCCAGCATTTGGCTCTGATAGGTTTCAGTTTTTGAAATCTTTGTACTTGGTTTTCTCTCCTGGTTTTACAATTTCACATCATGTTTCAGATCAAGAGCAAGAACACCCTGGGACAGTTTAGCTTTTTCTTTATAGAGTTTGGGCATTTGATCTCTGGCCGACTGTAACAGGTAACACCAGTCAATGCTCTTCTCCTCAGGGGGCAAAGCTTCAAAGGCTGAGTTTTTTGCGTAACTGGCACTGGGGATTTTGTATTAACTGCCCAGTCCCCCAGGAAACCAACTCACCGAGCCAGGATGCTGAAAAGGCATTCAACATCTATTATAGTAGAAGTCCATGCCTCTCTGGCACATTTTGATATAATAGTCTTTTAAAGTCCTCATGCTTCCTAGATTTCACATCTGTCACACCTTTATTTATGTATTCTGCCCTTCTCTTTATATGTATAACTATAGTTTATGCAGTTTGTTTTAGTTGTGAGATTTTTCTTTTTTTCTTAAATATTGTTTAGCATGAAAAATTTACAAGTCAACTCCAGTTATCCCAAAAATCATCAGAGGCAGAAGGATCAAAGCCAGTCGGCTCCACAGGTGCAGAGCCAAAGGTACCAGATGCCACAGGTGAAGTGTATCACAAAGCTACAGAAGCATTGAAGTCTGAAGAAAAATCTATGGGTGAGATGAATTTTTTGTAGCAATACAATGTATAATTAGAGATGGCAGGTTTTTTCTTTCCTCAGATATTTCAGCAGATACTGTAGACACATTGCAGAAGAGATTTTTAAATATGATATATTTTTAAAAGGTTTAATAATAACCCTCAGAATTTTTAGCTTTCTTTATTACAGCATCCAGACATGAATATAAAAACTTGCATAAGTTTTTTTCTCTGAGTTTCCTGAATTTCCAGCTCTTCCACTGCACACTGCCACCACACAGTGCAAATTTTTGTGAACCGTAGCCATGGTAGAGTGGCACTTTATTGAATTTATTCACTAATGAGACTTTTCAATTAACCAGTGATATTTTAGTACTCTTACGTTCTTGAGAGTTCTACTTCGTTGTATTTTTCTGTAATATTTTTCTGTTTTAGTGGTTATAGCATAATTTATTATTTTTTTCTGGTTATATTAATATTGTTTGTATTACTCTAGCGCTTAGGGACCCTGATAATAGACCAGGACACTATTGTGCTCGGCACAGTGCAAACACAGAAGAAAAGGACAGTCTTTGTCCCAGAGAACATACACTCACCTCAGAGGTAGGAGATATGGATTCAAATCTTCTCTCTGTCTGATTCAGAAGATGGATTTGAATCCACATCTCCCATCTCAGCGTCTTAATCAACAGGCTATACAGTTGTTTGTTCTCTCTCTCTCTCTCTTCTCCCCCCTCCCACCCCCAACAGATATTTTAGCAAAGTTGGAACAGCTTCATTATGAGCAATTGAGAGCAGAATACCCTATAGCCTGCTGGTTAGGGCACTCATCTGCTAGGGGAGAGACTTGCGTTCAAATCCCTGCTCCCATGAATATTTAAATATTTATACAAAATGGAACATATTCAACAGGCGAGATTGAGAGCAACCTACCCCCGAATACCTATAGTTTGGTAGTTAGGATGCTCACCTGGGAAGGGAAGATCTTAATTCAGATACCTATTCTAGAGTGGGAATTCAAGCCTGGTTTTCCCACCTGCCAAGCAAGTGTCCTAACCATTGGGCTAAGGGGGCGCACACATTCTCTCATTCTTATCTGAAGCACCCTGAAAACATTTTCATTTTATTGAATAAACTATTTAAAAAAAATTTCCCAGCTCTACTCAGAAGTGTATTGCGGTCTTGATTTTCTCTTCAGCCACTTGTTACATACATAAGTGTTTGCTATTGTTCATGCAGTTAAAGACACTAAAATTCATTCTATCGTTTGATGCTGGGGGTTTTTTACACTACAGTATATTCTAAGGTAGAAAAACATGGTTTTGGAAGAAAAATAATTAGATATGAGTATTTTAAATTGTATTAAACATTTAAAGCAGCCATCTATTTATTTGTGGGTGAAATTTAACCCTTTGAACACTACTGATCAAACCATTATTTGCTAACAAGGTAGAAGTTCACAAATAGTCCTTATTTCCAAGCATGCAAATAGTGCATATTACTGTCAAAATATATAATACTTTCAGATGCTCTATTTTGTGCACCAAACAAAAATGTATGATATAAAATGATAGAGATTTGGGAATTCAGAAAAGGAAACGGAGCTGTTTTTACCATAGGGCGCACATATACCCAGTCACTGAGGTATCTGGTGTTGAAACACAATATAAAAGAAGTTAAGATATATTCAGTTAACATCTGTAGGATATTAAAATTGCCAAATATTAATAGGGTGCAATATTGTCTTAAGAAATATGAACTGTTCTTAATACGGAGAGCAGGTCAGAGCTCAACTGTCTGGTTAGTCACGGAGGTGGAATAACTATTTCATATCTAATTTCTTACCTAACCTTTTCCTAGTCAGATACTTGTACTATGTATATTATAAGTAAATAATGAGATTTAGTTCTTTTTTGATAGTTATATTTTCTTAGTTAAAGATGGCTTTAAAAAATAGTGTAGTCGAACTAACTAATATATAAGTGTGTAGGTATTGGTGGTCTTTAGTAACTGCCAGTTATTTGAAACCTTGGCAGCATTACAAAATTTGATCAGTTTTCCATGTGATAGGCATTCCAGCGAAAGGTCAATGTGGGTAAAAGAGAGAATCATTTTGCAGAAATGGTAGTAGATAGCTTTTGATAATGTGCTGATAGTGAGATGATTTGTCTTTTAAATGAAAGCAGAACATAATATTTAAAAATACTATGCAGTAGCAGTGAGATGTAAGTTACTTGTATTTGCATAAATTCCTAAGCAAGCAGTTTTGGTCAGATCATTGGTAAGCTTTTATATTTAGCATGCAGGACATTTGTCCAGACATTAAATTGGTTTTGTATTTGAGGAAACACATGCAATCAAACTGTTTCAACTTTCAACACAAGATCAATCAGAACTTCTCTTTCTCCTTGTCACTTGTTTCTAAATATCTTACGTAAAGTAAGTGATAAAGTAATTTCTTTGGCGTTGGAATATTTTTATAGATCTTTCTGCCATGCCTCGTGGTACACCTTTGTATGGACAGCCATCCTGGTGGGGTGAGGATGAGGCTGATGAAAAAAATGGTTGCAAACAAGATGTCAAACATGAAGAAAAAATACATGAAACAGGAGCTTCAGGTGAGATTATTCAGAAAACATTTCAATTTGTAGTATCTTTTTTACTCTTTAGTAAGTAAGTTGCTCTTTAAATGTGGGACCCCACAGAGGTGTATATAAGTAAGATAACTGTTTTTCAATAATTAATGACTTATTAAACAATTGTGTATGTTCTTTTATCACTGTTAAATACTGTTACTTCACTAGTATCTGAACTTTATGTTGTGGAGTTGCCTTTCTCTGTTGACCTTCTGTTTTTTGTCACTGTTTTATGACAGCAAAGTACTTCAGATTTTCATCATATTGGAGTCTATGGCTGAAATCCTGGCCCTATTGAAGTCAGAGGCGAAAACACCCTTTAATTTTAATGGAGCTAGGATTTTGCCCTTTGTGAATGCCTTCTTTAGTTCTCCTCAACTATTGTCATGATGCAGTGGGCAGAGTTATTCTCCAAATATTTAATAAAGCTGTGCTCACATGAACAAAAAGGATATAAATACATGTTGGAGATTCTGACTGCTTAAGAAATTTCTCAACTTCACTCATTTTAATACCAGTTCACATAAGTGCTGGAACTAGGGCATTGAGGGTGCTGCTGCATCCCCTGTTTTGAAGTGGTTACCATCATATACAGGGTTTACAGTTTGGTTCAATGGCTCTTAGCACCCCCACTATACAAATTGTTTCAGCACCCCTGCCAACTCAACCCACACATAGATTTAATTATTTGATTCCATGTAATATCCACTATATATTTAATCCAAATTCTAGTAAATGAAATTTTGTTAACCAGCCAGGTTTCTGGATTGCTGACAGTTATTCAGTGATAAAAGCTAGGATAAGTTTGGCTAGTAAAAAAAAATGTTGCTAAATAGCAGTTCAACAATAACAGAACTGTACTGTTCTGAGTACAGTGTGTTACCTACATCACTTTGTACACAGTATAATAGCTTACTAGTGGATATAGTGAGTAAAGTAATTCTTCTGAACTAGTATCGATCCGATAGTGTTAAATCCCCATCTGTCATTTGCTACAATAAAAATTAATCCATTGTAACGGACACTCACCAAATCAGTATCTCTGACTGTGAAAAGAAATGGTTCTGTTTTGTTTTGTTGTGTGGATGGCAGCAGTACAAGATTCCTTCTGGCAACATTCTGTCGTACTGTCATTCCCTAATGTTTCACCAGCATTAATGTTAGTCCATATTTAATGCACACAAAAAAGATATTTTCATGTTCTGATTTATGTTAAATTTGCAAGAAAAATCCTTGTAATGTTCATTCACCCATAGTATCTGTAACTAGGACTTTCCATTTCTACTAGTTATGCTGTTAAAAGTTAGTTTGTGTAAAATATATGGCCAAAACTTACAAACGTGGGTACCTAAAGTTAGGCTCCTAAATCCATCTTGAGGGCATTTAAATAAAAGTGGACTCACTTTGGAAAGTGTTGAACACTCACAAATCCTATTTAAATCAAGGCAAATCCAAGCCACTTTTATTTAGGTGCCTATACATGGATTTGCGAGCCTTACTTTAGACTTGTGTGTGTGTGTGAAGATGGGTTTAAAAAAAAATTGGAATGATTTTTGTGTCCTTCCTCCTTTTACATCATCTTTTTTAGTTGCCATGAATCCTACCAGAGAGAGGTTGGAACAAGCCCTAAAAGTCTCTTAAAATAACCCCAAATAACTTAAAAATGTAGTGATCTTAAGATCCAATATCTTAGGACCTTTGGGGATTATATGTGAGTTTGGAAGCCTTGAATTTCCACATTCTAATGGAATAAAGCTTCATTACTAGGGCTTTAGATTAGTGAGTAGAGACTGGGTAAAGATCTTCAAAGGTTTCTTTTAAAGTGATGACTTTTTTATGTGTAAAAAAGTTTTTTGTCACATTCTGAGGTTTTTATGGCTCTTCTTGAGTCTTCTACAGTTGGACTAAGACACCTAGTTTTACAGGCATAGGTATACAGAAATAGTCACAATAATGTGCATGAAACTCTCTAAACTTCACTACAAAAAATCTGTACTGTATGTGGGATAAATAAAATGCATGATGGTGTGATATAAAGGGTTTGTGAGTAATTGTCTGAGATAACATAACTGCATAACTCATTTGTAGGTTTACCATCCTGCACTTCATGTTAATTAAAAAAATATTTCTCTGAAGATACCATTTGTGCAGCATTCTCGGTCCCAGGTCCCTAGCAAGGGACAGGTAGAATTCCCTGAACTCTGTGGGGTTTTGGTCTATAAAGATGGTGTTAGAGTTTTATTCAGGTTCTCTGTTCTCATAATAAAGTCATCAGTGACTGCCTTCTGAAGAGAAACAAGTGACTAACAGCTGTCATATGTGGTTCTGTCTTCATTCCTCTCACCACAGGGAAAATTGCATGTGTTGTGAGGCTGGGTAAGGAAAAATATCTGTTGCTATCTGTGAAGGCAAGTGGGAAGCAGTGAGCTTTAGCATCATAGCACTTTTCTCCCTCAAGCTCTCTGGTGAGCTCTTACCATCTCCATCTCTTTGGAGCCCTCCCTTTAAAATATGAAGTATGTTGTAGGGTGGTCCACCTTCTTGCTTTTTAAAATTGGGAGATTGTAAAACACTGGTCATGAAATCTTCCACTCTGCCATCTTTCTGTCTCTTCCATGGTGTTATCTCCGCAACCCCCTTTTTTGTCACCTGGTCAGATGCCAACATTTATGGCATTGTTTACTCCATAGGTCAGTAGTCCTGACTGGGCTTCTGATTCAGAGAAGGAATATTGTATGTGAACATGTGGAAGGATAGTTTTCTTAAAAGAAAACTAAGGAAACAGAAGTTAAATGAAGAAGGGTAATTTTAAGAGGGATTTAAAAAAAATTCTTGTATCCATTTTTGTTAGTTTAATGCCACATCTTGAAAAGTGAAATTGTGTAATTCTGTGGTTTTGTTGTAATTTTTATGTAGGACTGCTTGTTTTTTAAAAAAAAAATTAAAAATCTCTGCAGAATATATGTTGTGCTGAAATAACACCACTCTTTGGGTGACTTCTGAAGATCGCACCAAGGTATGAAAGTACTCCAGAATTATGTGCAATTTGTTGTCTTATTTTATTCATACATTAAAATTGCTTTCTTCAGAATAGCATAAGTACTTTGTAAAAGAGAGGAGTGGCTTCTACAGTGCTCTCTGAATTCAAAGAAAAGCAGATAAGAGAAGCTAACATCTGATTAAACAAAGTAGTCAATGAGCGCAAAACATGCCTTAGCAGTAGAAGGGAAGGAAAAAGAGTTTGTCTCTGCTAGAGAAGAACTTCAGTAATGAATGGAAGTCTAAAGGATTTGCTTAATGTGCTCAGTTGTGGTAATTTACAAACAAAGTGAAGAATGGCAAGGTTAGACAAAATTTTGATACAAGGTTATAAAAAATATTTGGACATGGAGCCTCACAGGAGAATACATAATGTGCATCATCTCACTGTGTGAAACAGTTCCATGTTATCTTTGAAATACCTTTTCTTTGGTTGTTTAATCATGAAGGTACCTGTTACAAACAGAATCACTGTAAGAGAGATTAAATAAAAATATTTGTGCAAATAGCTTCTTTTTTAAAAAATTGAAGGATTATTACTTCTAACAAAGAATGGAGTTCAGCTTGTGACAGAAGAATATAGTCAACAGACTTAAGTGAATAAAGTTGTACAAGAGCATTAAAGAAAAAAGGGGAAAAAAGCCCCACAAAACAAACAAATCACAAACCCTATATTGGTGAATATTTAGTTCCTTTCTCTACAAGGATTCAAATTGCAAGGATTTAGAACTTTAAGATCTCACACAAAAAATAGTGATTTTCTTAATCACTTTAGGTTACCATAGACTTTCAAACTCGGTCTCCATGTGTTCCAACTTCTCTGTATCTGATGTAGAATATTTATTAGTGTTGGCAGAATCCCTGAGCAGACATGTCAGGTGGAAGGCCATCTTGAGGGGACAGAGGGCTTTGTCTGGACTGGCAGGAAGAAATGGGTTGTGGCTCCTTTTCGTGTCCCCTCTCCCTCTGAGGTTGGGAGGGAGTTGGCCAGCAGGTGAGGAGGGCATCATCTGAGCTGGTGGATGGGCTGGTAGGGCTCAAGTAAACCATTGGCCCATGAACACATGGGGGAAGTGTATATAAGCTCTGGCCTTCCACCCTGAATCCCCTCTCATTTCTGGATTAACCGCTCCTTCTCCCCCATACCTGGAATTAGGGTAGGACTGGGTTTTTTGGTCTACTGTAGGCATTATGGTAATTGCTTTTTGTGACCGGGAAGGAATTTTTCCATCACTGTCACATTGGCTAAGGTGGAGGGTGGGCTTTTTGGCATCCCCACAACAGCTCAGGAACCCTATCAGAAGGTAAGGTTCAAGCCATTGTAATTTAGCAGGTGGCAGGTGTTCAGTGCAGGTATTTGCTCCTTAGAGGTCCAGTTCTCTGAAAAACTGGCATTTGAAGTAGCCTTCAAGACCATTCCTAAAGAAGCTGAAAACAGCTCCTAAAGTTTGGTTCTGCAAGGAGACCAACCCTCTTTCCTCAGACTCTTAACCCTCATGTGAGGGGAGAGTGGTGGGGTCCCAACAACGGGCTGGGAACCCACTGTGAAGGGCTGGAGGGCTAGTGGTATCCCTCTACCAGGTGGAAACAATTAAAGAAGGAACCATGATCTGCACTGTCCAATTTATTACTGAATAGGTTGAGTTAATGAGTTAAATTTGGTAAAGTTATGACCTAATTAAATCACATCCCTTGGATCCTGGCTGTCTTCTGACATGTGCAGGACAAACAATTTTGTTCTATGTGGTATACCTTAGTGGGCTTCCCTCCCCCCCCAAAAAACCTGCTTTCCTGTGATATTAATATTTGCTGTAGAACTGTTCCAAAGTTACTAAATATTTTTGCATGCTTTAATACCAAATACATTATTATATGGCCTTTTTTGGACCACTTCACTGGCGCATAATTTCCTAGGCTTGCTCCTCCTTAGGTTTCCATCCTTACATTAAAACTTATTTTTGTTGCTTTTCAACTGACTTGCATATAATTTCTTTGTGTGTCTTAACATTTCAGCATAAGTACATTCAGACAGAAATTGGAAAAACAATCCATGTGTGACGGAAACGTTCTTTCTTTATTATAACTAGAACTCCTGTGAAATTTCAGATCTCCCTGAATGTTTTTTCAACTTTTTAGATCTAACCTGTAGTCCAGCACTGACCATCTGAGATAGTAGATGTAACATATAATTTGCTTTTTTATATGGTAAATCATTCTCAGATATTTAACACAAACAAATAAAAGATCTTTGAAACAGCCTTTTTAATGCAAGACTGTCTAGAACAGTGGCCCCCAAACTTTTTTGCTGGTGCACCCCCCCTTACCAGGTCCGCCCCTCCCCCCTCCCCCCCCACCCCCCCGGAAGCCACGGTAGGGAGCCGAGGCCAGGTGCTGGGAGCACGGGCGCGGCCAGGAGCAGAACTGTGGGCGGAGCGGGAATTCTTCAAACTTTTGTTTCAATAACACAAATCTAAATATTTTAATAAATTAATCTAAATAAGAGTCTCCATCAGACTTTAACAATTTGGAAAAAAAGTTCTTTGACTAGAAGGTAAAGTATACATTAGATGGAGCATGGTTTAATGAGATTGATATGGGAGATTTGTCACTGCTAAACGAGCTATGTAAAATTAGCCTTTAAAGTCTCAAGTTAATGAGATTATTTTGCTATTACTGTCTTTCAACCTTAATGGAAAATCTTTGTAGTAAACAGAGCACAGTGGACTCAATTCCAAAAAGACACATCCTTGTTAGAGAAATATAGTGATGTAATTTTATGAGCTATTGATCCATGAAATTGTGTTTGCAGTATGACTTCATATATGACCCAATACTGCTGCTTTTGAGCTGAGTTCAAAGTGCACTCATTTTCTCTAGCTTTCTCTGCTAGTGGTAAGTATACTGGGATCTAACTCGTTTCATCACACCCCTTTCCTCTGCTCACCACTTTTCCCCAAAACATTTTTTTGTGGTTTCATTAATTGCTGTAGAATTTGGCATCACTAATTCTCCTAATCTGAATTTCTAAATGTGTAGGAATTTTTAAATTCAGTTTAAGGCTTTGAGGAGAACATTTAAGTTATTCATACAGTTCTTTTTATGATAAGGAACTAAATATTTCTGAATTCCAACCATGGGTAACTTTAAATTTATTTTTTTATATATAAAGTTTCTTTGCAGGTAACAAAAAATTGCCATTCTAAGGCAACAGTAGAATATTAAATCCATAAAAGATAAATTAAGAAGAGATCCAGGTGATCCTTAAAATTAAACAGTAAGGCCTCTATTCAGCAAAACACTTAAGTACGTGTTTAAATACTTTGAGGTATAGGGACCTAGAATAAATGTGAGTAATGCTTATGTAAGCCTATGCAAGGCTATAGAAGTGAACATGCACATCATGTCACAGGAAGCATTCAAAACTTTGTAGAACAGGGACCTTTTAAAATATTTAGACAAAGCTTCTAATCCTCTTTTTGTAATTTTTAGTTAATTTACTACTTGTGAAAAGTGACATACAAAAGATTTTAAAAAAATGTTTAGAGAGCAACTTTACACATTTGCTAAAAGACAAGTTGCTATAACATAAAAATGTGGGAAAATATTTGTATTTAATAGCGATAAATTATTATATAGATTTTTCTGGCCCTCATGGGAAATATAGGACATAAAGTCACTAGAAAATTGTGAACTATGAAAAGCAAAAGGGCCAATAAAGGAAAAGAGAGAGGAAATATGAAAGAAAAAGCAATAGGCTGGAAAAGAATCAGAAAAGGGAAAAACAGGATAAGAGATGAGAAGAATGGGATTCCACTAGGTACTAATACTAGCACACCTTAGCATCTGTCTCTGAAAAATTGTGTTACATTTGCTTTCAAATAGTGGCTAACAAGACTTTTCAAGAATTTTGGATTATTTTACTGGCATGTAAATCTGCTGTTCTGATCTCCAATTCATGCTTTTAGGTTTACCTGGCTAACATTAGTACTGTATTTGGACACATGCAGTTCATGTGACGTCAGCCTTGACTTCTCCCACTATCCAACCTCATTCACTTTGCTCTCCAACACTAAGCACCAGCTGCTTTTTTCCTTGTGTTCCTCTGATGCAAGACCAGGACATTGCTTCCTTCCTCTGCCTTTTCCTGCACTCCCCACACCAGCCTGGTGCTGTCCTCTCCCCAGCCCACTCCACCACAATGATAATTTATAATCCATTCACAAACGCATTTTTGTAGTTCCTATTTAGCTCAGAAATTGTTGTGATGAACCACTTCAGGGTTAAGTGTTTATGCAGTTACGTTTCAGTACTATATACATTTTTCTGATGCATAGATTGCTTGGGCAGTGCAGATTACTATATGGTATTATGAAGGCAAAGGTGAGGCTATTTTATAGATTCTTATTCATTTTAATCTCTACAAATCTAATATAATACCCAGTAATTTAATTTAAAAAGATAACATAGTTGGGGCATTCCCCAAAAGGAGATCTGCATCAACATGAAACTTGGGTCTTTTTTGTTTTTGCTTATACTAGTGGAACCTAGAAGATTAAAACTATATTACATTTTGTTTCTTGTGCTTCTTAATCATTGAAAATCTCACTTTACACAAGATTGCAAACGCTATAGTTTGAAAAAAGTTCCTATTTTTTAGCTAATATATTTAGTTCAATTGTATTTGTGGTTAATTTAAAAAAAATTCTTACCTGTTTTATGAGAAATCACTCCTTGGCTTGTATGGGGAAATCTAGAATTTTTTTAAAATTACCTTTTACTTACTAAAATTACTTACTACATCATACCTTTTTCTTTACCTAAATTATTTGAGATAAATTCATTCTTTGTCATACGTTAGGTTTGAACTAGATTGACTCCCCGTCTTAAAGTGTTCAGATCACATTTTATGTATTTCAATATGTTTTTTTCAGGCAATTTAAAGACCTCACTTTTTACAAGAAATGGTGTCTTGATATGGAAGTCAGGAGAAGAATTTAACTTTTGATATGATCTAGTTTGTACTTTTAAAATAGGTACAAAAAAGAAAGTAACTTAGTTCAAGGCATACAAATTGTTTTAAGAGATCTTATTCTGTAAGATTCCAAGCATGAGAATAAGGGGAGGATGTACATTAATCCTCTCATCCCTCCTTAGTATCATTCATTCTTGAACTTTTCCAACCTCTGTGTTACTCTCAAAGTAGTCCATATTACCAGGATCAAAGCACCCATCCTGTTTTCTGAGGTTTCATCATCTTTTTGATCTTTTTCTAAAGACACATGATGCTGAAAATAAATCAAGACTTCTCAAAAAAGCAAATCTTTCCTGAAGAATAACAGGAAATATTTATAATTCATTTGTACATTCCTTTATTTACATTGCTACCTTACTGGCTAAATAACAGATTTCAGGTACAAATTTAACTATCTTAGGTGGATACAATTTGTCTATTTTCAGCCACACAATGAACATATTAATAGGATTTTTAATACTTCACTCTGTGTCCTAAAATCCTTTTCTACAAATCTTAATATGAATCATGTAAAAAGTGTGAGAACCATTTGAATTATGCTGTTTGGAGTCTGGCTTGCTGCTATTAACTTTTCAATGAATATCTCTTGCTTATGGTGCATCTTTACATCAGATATTCTGGCTAGTATATTTCTTTTGCCAAATGAATGTAAAGGCTAGTTTTCTAAAAGGAACTGATTGCTTTGCTAGCAGCCACATGAAAGCTTTAATTTAACATTCATTCAGAATGTACAGTGGGACACTCATTTCCCATCCCACTCCCCACTTCTCCTGTTTTCTTTGCTCCATTCAAAAGCATGACATTTATTAAATTCCTGAATTCTTTTGGCTACTGTAGTTTCTAGCCTGCTTTTCCTGTGCTTTATAAATTGTGTTCAGTGAAATAGGGGCACGTATGATTAGGAATTTAGTTAATTCACCTTTTGTAAAAATATAGAACATGTTTGTATTATAAAACAGTCTCAAATGCCTGTTCTTGTTCTTTGTTTTAACTTTCACATGGGAGCTCATTTTTATCTTGCATTCATATTCGAATTATTTTTCTGAACAGTCTTGCTATGAAAAATTATACTGACTGTATAATGCTTAGGAAATGACGTCATATCAACTCTATCCAATTCAGGACACCTGTTCCATAAATCTAGTCAGTTGCTTTTTGATTTCCAGGTAGCTCTGAATGCAATATTATTTTTCAAAATATTAGCTCTTATGATTTTTTGAACTACATTCTATGTTGCTATTAATATGAATCTCCTTCCATCATCCACAAATCTGTTGGAGTGCAAATTTTCTTTGACAAATTTTAAGAACTTTCTGCCAGCTTGACATGCTTACAGTCATGGCTGTCCTCTCTTCAGTGAACATTTTTCATATAACAAAAATAAGTTACAGTTCCAGAAGTACATTGTTCAGTCTTCTGCATGGGCTTGTGCTGTTTTCCAGGAATTACTCCAGTGGCCTTTATAGGAATTCTGAAATTCCTTGAAGACCCCGAAGTTCCCCAGTATTGTGAAATCTATTGTTTATTTTTCTTAATAGGATGCAGCACAGATGCCAAGCAAGTTGAGGAGAAATCTTCAGCTGCAAATGAAGAAGAACTTTATCCTTTCTGTAGGGAGCCAAGTTACTTTGAAATTCCTACAAAAGAATTTCAGCAACCTTCACAAATAGCAGAGAGCACTATTCATGAAATCCCAACAAAAGACACCCAAACCTCACATGCAGCAGGTGCAGGGCATGCTTCATTTACCATTGAATTTGATGACACTACTCCAGGAAAAGTAACTATCAAAGATCATGTGACAAAATTCACTTCAGATCAGCGCCACAAACCGAAGAAGTCTTCTCCTAGTGGACAGGACCTGCCTGGGCTTCAAACTGTGATGATGGCTGCTGAGAGCAAAGTAGCTGACTGGCTAGCACAGAACAATCCCCCTAGAATGATATGGGAAGCAACAGAGGAGGATTCCAAAAGTATTAAGAGTGATGTTCCAGTGTACTTGAAGAGGCTGAAAGGTAAAGTGAATAATTTCCGCTATATTTATTTCCTAAGGCTTCAACCTTTCACAGAGTTCATGGGTGGACTCCTGCAGTCTTGTGGAGTCCAGTTGAAGTCACTGTTGCATCTGCACAGGAGAGTGTGGTAGCAAATTTCTTTGCAGGATGGAGTCTTAAAAAAGTAAAACAATTAATTTAAATGATCCTACGGTAAGTATACCAACTGGAGTTGTGTTACATTATTATACAGTTGAAGACTTCATATGTTCCAAAAGCTTGCTCTTTGAAAGAAAAAACATCTTGGGAAATGTTACACAATTTATAAGACTGTACATACATTTGTTTACAAAAGTTGAATCACTCTTGATAGTCTAAACTTGTGACTTAACACTCGTTTCTGCAGTTCTTTCAACAGCAAACTTTCTGTTGGATACATAAAAAAAAATCCTTTTGCTATAATCACATTCATGAGTGCTAAAGAAGATGCACATTAATGGCTAGATATGCAGAATACACAGATACTCTATTTAACATACTGATTTGGGACCCTGGATTCAACTTTAAGTCCATACTCTGATATAAACCAAAATATTTTGTAATACATCAGTAAAATATTTACACAAATATTTTTGTCAACCAAAGTGCCAATTGATTTCAGATGTTGATTTATTGCAGACTACAGATCCAATGACATTTCAAATGAAAATGAATTCAGCGGTGGGTAATAGCTTATCCAAGGAGTAAATCTATGTGGGGATTTCATTGAGCAGAATTAATGAAAAATTCTGTTATGATTATTTGCTCATGAGTATTCCACTAACATTTAAACTTTTCAGAAAGAAAACTTGTTGACAAATATTTAAGTCTACTAATTACTTACTTTTTAAAAATCCTGAAAGCTTAACAGTACAGTTCTTATTTCTTAGCTTTGCAACCTAAATATACTGTTCTGCTCAGTCAGTTGGGATTGAGTAAATGTTCTTTGTCTCTTATTGGTCAAAAATTTGCTTTGAAAGCTGGCTTTTCCATACAAGTCTTAGAAAAAGCAATATCACTGTGCTATTAGTGAAATAATAGCATAGTATTATTGCAGTGTTTTTAGTGTATAATATCACAGTTACTCCTTTGCTGTTCTTGACATTGGATTGTACTGGACTCTTAAAAATTCTTTATACTATCAGACATGTTAATGTGAAAAATGGGAAGAACTATTGCCTGGGCAGGCATATGCATGCAAGACTTACATCCCATTTATGGTAGCAGAAACTTGAAGAAGTTTGTTACAAATGCACATTTACAGTTCTTTCAATTGAAAATGTATGTTGCACCACAGGAATTTGTTCTGGATAATGCACTGCATGACCTATTGTATCACAGCTGGTCTCTTGCACTTCTCCCCTTCATGAGGGAATACCTACAACCACTCTGAAAGCTTGGCTTTGAGCATTGTAGTGAAGCTTTTTAAAATATTGGTATCTTCTCCCTGTCTGTCTTCTATTCCTAGCTAAACCTGCAATGAAATCATGGTGCAAAAAAACGTGACCTATAAGTTTCGCGACAGTATTACTATTGTTATATTGTGGTAGCACCTAGGATCCCTAGTTTTAGACCAGGACCCCTGGTGCTAGACTCTGTGCAAACACATAATAAAAAGATGGTTCCTGCTTCAGAGTGAAGAGTTGTCATAATAGCTTATGATGTGAAGATTATAACCACTGCAGTAATAAGAACAAGCCATGTATAAGTACACTTTTATCCTAGTGTTAATATTAGAGGTAATGGCAAACAGAAAATCTAAAATGTCAAATCTTTAAAGGTTTTTTGTCTCAGTTAAGTTCTAGTGCAAAAGCCCATCTTTTAAACCTACTGTGTATATGTGTATGAATATTATATTAGTATGAATCATGGAATATTACCACAGTTCCGAGCTTCTTCCACATCCCTGCTTGGTAATCCCAAATTTTTGTTTTGGTAGATATATTGTATTTTCATCCTCTAACAGAGGAAAGAGCAGACTTAGTCTAGATCAGGCGTGTGGCAAACTTTTTGGCCCGAGGGCCACATCTGGGTGCGGAAATTGCATACAGGGCCATGAATGTAGGGCTGGAGCAGGGGGTTGGGGTGCAGGAGGGAGTGCGGAGTGCGGGAGGGGCCTCAGGACAGAGGGTTGGGGTGCAGGAGGTTGTGCGGCAGGGACTCAGGGCAGGGGGGTTGGGGTGCAGGAGGGAGTGCGGAGTGCGGCAGGGGGCTCTGGGCAGGGAGTTGAGGTGCAGGAGGGGTGCGGCAGGGACTCAGGGCAGGGGAGGCTGGGGGTGCAGGAGGGTTCAGGGTATGGGCTCCAGCCCTGCACCGCTTACCTTGAGCAGCTCCGGGGTGGCAGCGGTGCGCAGCGGCGCTAAGGCAGGCTCCCTGCCTTCCCTGGCCTGCACTGCTCCCAGAAGCGGCCAGCACCACGTTCCTGCAGCCCCTGGGGGAGGCGGGTGGCGGGGAAGTGGGCTCCACAGGAATGGGAGCTGCAGGGGGGCGGTGCCTGCAGGCAAGGGCAGTGTGCGGAGCCCTCTGCTCCCCCCTGTCCCCACCGGGACCACAGGGACGTGGTGCCGGCCGCTTCCGGGAGTGGCGTGGGGCCAGGGCAGACAGGGAGCTTGCCTTAGCTCCGCGGCGCCATGGGGGTGGCTATCTCACAGGCGGAATCCAAAGCCCTGACAAGCCGGATCTGCCCCGCGGACCGTAGTTTGCCCACCCCTGCTCTAGATGATGTCTGATTGCTCGATAAGTGCTGTAGTTATTCTATTTTCTTTGTTACATTACCTGTGCAATGCTCCCATTTTGCTTAAACAGAGTACCAGAAATTCCAAATTAACTGTGGAAAATGAACTTCTATTTTCATGTAACATAACATTATCAACGCAGCCAGCTAGATGACTGTTTCATATTATTATCTAGCTGATACTTCTGTGTCTGGTAAAGGAAACAAAAAATGAACACTTCATAATCTTTCTAGCGTACAAAATAGCTCAGTGGTTCTCAAACTTTTGTACTGGTGACCCCTTTCACATAGCAAGCCTCTGAGTGCGAACCCCCTTATAAATTAAAAACACTTTTAAATATGTTTAACACCATTATAAATGCTGGATACAAAGCGGGGTTTGGAATGGAGGTTGTCAGATTGCGACCCCCTGAGGGGTCCCGACCCCCAGTTTGAGAATCACTGAAATAGCTGAATTTAAATTTTGTAATTACTATATTAGTTTTCCAATAATTATGATTATTTAATTGGTTTAGCACTAACTGTTTGATGCTGTACAAAAGACATATCAAAACAGTTACTAACTAGCAGAGCTTCCAATCTAAATTACAATCTAAACACTCTGGGAGACCCAGAGGAAAAGTCAACATTTTACTGACTAACAACATGCATGGTTTGACATCTGCATAAAAAGAAATTACTTAAAAAAACACCTTATGGCTAAAAGAAGAAAATCCAGATGATTTAAAGAGAAAGAATAGTAACTTATTCTATAGTGTTTGGATAGTTTCATTTAACAGAAGACTGCTTTGTAATAAGTTTGCTTTTAAAATTTCAGTTGCTATGTAGTTCCTTTCACTTATATTTCTTTTATATAATAATAAGTTCTCACTCAGTGATCTTTATCCATAGATCTGAAAGTGCTTTACAAAAGCAAGTAAGTAATATCCCCATTTTATATGCTGCTGACTCTTTAGCACATGATGGCAGGAGTGACTGGTCGGAAAATTCATTGTACTTGTGTGAGCGTATGATAAAGGATTAGTGCTGATGCTAACTAGATACCCTTTTCTGGAAACTACAGTGATTAACTAGATGGAAAGTTATTCTGAAAATATTTATAAATAATGTTCCAAATCCGTAGTTCTCAACAGGTGTTTCCCAATAACAGTGAATTATTATGTAACTATATTCTGCATCCCCTTAACCCTTCCTGGAGCTTTTTCAGGGTCAAGTTTTGTTGTCTGCTGACTGCATAAAGGAAGGCAATTTGACTGGGTGACTTGTTGATGAAATGAGACCAAGATCTGGTACAGCTGGTATAATATTATCTGGTTCTGTAAACCATTGATTATTTACAGATTAGAAAAAGGCAATTCAAATGCATCTATGTCACTGATCAGCTTGTAAAAGACTTCATTGTTTGACTGGTAGCAAGCTGAATGCGTTAGTTGTAGCTGTAGGAAGTCTGCAGAGCCTGTTACTGAAGGACATTGGGTTACCAACAGAAAAACAAGTATAATTTCCATGTACATTTTAATTTGCCAGCTTCTATCCATGTGATATTTTTACTTTGTAGTAATATATTTCTTTTTTGTTTTGTTTGAAGGGAATAAACATGATGATGGGACACAGAGTGATTCAGAAAATGCTGGTGCACGCAGGCACTACAATAAGCGAGCAATACTTGATGAGCATTTAAGACATCAACATATAGAACAGAAAAAGTCATACCAGAAAGGCCATACTACAGAAAAGCATGAAGAGCAGGCTGCTATAAGTCAGACAGCCTTTATGATTGAGTTTTTTGATGAAGACCATCCTCGAAAGAGACGATCTTATTCCTTTTCTCAGAATGTGGGAGCTCTTTGCTCAGAAATTCCTTCCTCAACACCTCATGTGAGAGCTGAGAAAGTGAAAGGTACATCTGGAGACATCAAAGGGGTTTCTTTGCCTTTTCAGACTAGTAGGGTAGTACATGGTGCTCATGCAAAACTATTAAAACAAAAATCAGAAGAACCCTCAGTTGCATTACCTTTCTTACAAACTGCATTGTTAAGAAGTTCAGGAAGTCTTGGACATAGACCAAGCCAAAACCAGGAGATGGACAAAAAATTAAAAAGCCAACTTGTTTCTGCTGCTACTGAAAAGGAGAATGATGATGACCAAAGTGACAAAGGTACTTACACTATTGAGTTGGAAAATCCCAATTCTGAGGAAATGGAAGCACGTAAAATGATTGACAAGGTAAGAAATTAAAATACATACCACTTATTACACACTGCATTTCAGTTTTATCTGATGGGAAATACATGCTACTTACTGAAATTACCAGGATACTATAATCATAATGAAATACAGGTTCTCAAAGTAGACTTTAGTATTTGTGTATGGAAAAAAGCATAAGAGGACTTGCAGTGTATTGCCTAAAAATTCCAAATCATTCTTGATGTTATTGCTGCTATTGTTTATTTACTACTCAGTATTCTTTAACGCATTTTAAAAAATGGTTAGATCCTATTGTTGTTTCAATTGGCCCCCAGTCGGTCTGAATTAGAGAGCAACATTTTAGAAATGCTATGTTTTTAGCAAAGTTACTAAATTTGGATTACTACAGTCCTGTGAAAATAGTGATATGTTTTAAAAACTCCATGTCTCTTCCTGTTTTTCCGTACACTGATTAATGTTGTGACAAAGAACAAATTCAGATGAACAAATTATACCACTACCTCACGTTTTCCAGAATTGTAAAGGAGGTATAGTCAATGTATAGCTTGTATTTCAGTAACTTGCCCTAAATTTCAGCATCTGTCATACTCCATGAAATAGAATTAAGAATATTTTCACCTCTCCTGTATACATATAAACTCACTGGTACTCAAACAGTGATCATATGGTTCTAGGCACCTGTTGAGGGAGACTGCAGCTCAGTTATCAAGATAATTTTAGTTTTATAATAAGGGTTTGGACTCTAATATGAAGATAAGAATAACTTACTGTAAAATTTGGTTACTCACTTTTGAATCCGAACTTTTTTTATTACTAATTCTCTGCTTTCCTAAATAATCCATTTAAGGAGAGTTCATCTCTGTAGGACAGTGGTCTCCAGTTTAGACCCACAGCGATACATATTCAGCATGCTATGCAGATAATATATTGCTTATTTGTTCCAAAAAATTACATGATAGTCACTTTAGTTCTTCATGTTTAAAGCCTTTTTTCGGATTGCAGTAAACAGATTTAGCCAATAATTCTGGCTAATGAAAAACAGAAATATAAAGAAACAGATTTAAACTAAATCTTTGGTTTTAGGAAAAAAATACTGATATGGTAAATGGGTGGATCAAATGGAAGATTATTTTTAAGGTTTTCTTTATCCTTTCTATTTTACTTAGGGATTTAATTGAATAATTATTCTATTTTTGGTTAATATAAAATGATTAGATAATTCCTTTCTTATGAGTCCTCAAAAGACCTAAGGTACTTTATTGTGTATTAAAGCAGTTAAAAATTGAAAAGAAAACATTTCAAATGGAACAAATGAAAATAAAGAACACAGTGTACTTATTTTGTGTTAGTGGTCACAAACTTTTATGAATTATTGAACTTGGAGTTGTTTGTCTCCAACTAGATGTCCTCCTAAGGTCCTTTCCAACCCTGATATTCTATGATTCTAATTCTGAATTTGACTCAGAGCAAGCAACCTGTAAACCAAATAAAAAAACAAAATAAAACCAAGCTTGCCTCTTCCACAAAAGTTGACATCAAGAAGATTGTTTCTGAGCTAAAATACATGAAAGGCGAAATTCAGGCAGCAATAAAAGATCTTAAAACTTATGTAGAAGAACTAGCAGAAAGAGTCACCAAAATGAAAGCAGTCTCAAGTGAACATACAAAAACAGTCGCTGACATAGTTAAAATTTTTAAATAAATAGAAAAGGGAGAAAATTATCTGGAACTCAAATTAGACCAGTTGGATATTTACAAAATGAAACTCTAAAGAGTCAAATCTGGTCCTGAGGGGGTGAAAAAAGGAAGCATATAGATCTCAACATATAAAGAATAAGCTATAGGAGCTGTGCATCCTTGAGACTTGGAAGGAACTTCGATTACCCTCCAAAGACTATCTGTTTTTCTCATGCTCGCAAGTTAAACAGATGGCTTGATCACATAATAATTTCCTCTGCTCTTAGATCCGCCCTGTTAGAAACTGTTGTAATAATATATAAGAACTATGTATTATTATCAATATTATCCATAGATTTCAGTGTTTTACAAAGGAGATAAGTATCATAGGGCAGTTCGGTTCACCATGCTCCAGTCTCTGCTGTGCTCTGTGATTTAACTGAAAGTTAGGCAGAGATCTTGGAGGATGAATAACTTATTGCTTAAAGACTCAGGAATTTTAGCTGTTACAAGAGAGGAAATAAAAATGCATTTTGAAATCAATGAAAATGGAGAAACCTGCAGCAATACTATTAGGAAAGCCTGTAAGGCAATCATAAGAAGAAAGTTTCAATATTGGTTCTGCAAAGAAAAGAGAGAACCTGAGCCCCACTATTCAGGGATGAAACCCTTCGGTCCTGGCAACCCCATTAAAACAGGGTCGCCTGTAGGGTCCCGACCCACAGTTTGAGAACCCCTGTAATATAGTCATGATCTTCCCCTGACACATGTAAATCTCTTGTTTTTTCTGGTCATATGCTGTCATGTGGGTATTTTGATAAGGTCCCTCTTATTTATTCGATGTTTTATGGTTTAAATTTGTTACCTCTGAAAAGAATAATATTTTTTTTTTTTACATAGGGCCTCTGCAGTGTTGATGTTTATATGAATTGTTTCAGCTCTCTGGAATGTTTATAAGCAAGCTGGAAATGCATGTCCCTCTTCAGTTAAAAATAATTCTATTTCAGCTGAATATGTTTTTTAAAAGCGCCTTGAGATATATATGCCCATGTGTAAGGCAGCAACATAGACTTCTGTATTTTGTTAAATATTATTAGTTGGGTCATTGCTTAAACTTCTTGTCTGGGGTGTGTACCTCAAGGAGTTGTCATGTAACTGTCTTCCCTGGGATTGAGGGCACTGTTTTAGTCCCAGTAGCCAAGATTGAGATGATGATGTTTTAAAATGAATAGAAACAGAATTTTTCCTACCACTAACATTTTCTACTATACTTCCTCTATACCAGTCCTCAAAAAATTAATTAGATTTGTATTAGTTTTTCTTTACACTGAAAATTCAGTGATAAATGGAATTGTTCTCTTGTCTGTAGTTTTTTAGAACTGGAAGGTCTACTGCTCTGTAATTTATCAGACTAAGTTTGAACAAGAGCCTGTTTGGGTTGAGTTCAGTGTTGGCTCTGTCTCCAACCAAGGATTCAACCCAAGAGTCCAGCGACACAATTAGAGATATCATCATATAAAATTTTAAACAGAGGCCCCTTTTATTTATTTATGCCCAAGCCATACCCACGCTGTCAAAAGTGGCTCACAACCATGAGTGCCTATCTCGGGGCAGACTGTCAAAAACAGGGCAGACCCAAAATGGTAGTGTGTTCTATAATTAGATTTCACCAAGCCAGTAACTAATGTCAACTCCATTATAACAGTCTTTCCATTAAATCACAGACCGTCCCTTTAGACTCTCCAGTCTATCTTGCCACCCAGACAAACTGGACTTACACCAAAAATCACACTGTCTTCAGATTGCTTCCAGTCCCAAGAGACCAGTCACTTACCCCAGATCAGTTGGTACTCTAGCTCTTACACAAAAAACAACGCCTGTAGCCAATCCTGTAATAAACTATCTAAAGGTATTAACTAGGAAAAAGAAATGAGTTATTGACACGTTAAAGCAAGCAAACATATATCCACAATTGAGTTACCATCTAAATCCTAAGTGTAACAGAGTTGTTGTGATCTGTCAATTCAAAGTGTCTTTCAGGACAGACCCAAGAGTAACCCCTGGGGATCTCTGCCTCAGTCTAAAGTCTCTGGCCCTGTCTGAGTTCAAACAGCAAAGAGAGAGATGGAAAATCTTCCTGTGACTTTGTTTTAATTTCCTTCATTCAGCTTCCAAGTGTACAGGACCAGCTTCCTTATACATAGCATTTCCAAGGTGTGATAGGGCTGTTGACCTATCCTTTGTATTGTGATGTTCCTTGATGGCCCATCTGATTTTCATAGTCGTCCTGGATGGACGGGGGGACAATTCTCATGCTTGAGCTCTCAGGCAAAACTTACATATTTTCTTATAGCATGGAATACAGACATTCCAAGTGACATTAATGCATGCAGCAACTTACCAGCATTTCATACAGTCTAAACACCACACTCTTATAAGACTAAGACCTATTTTCAGCAAAACTAAAATACAGGTGAACTGGTCTGGTCTCCAGCTATGAGTTTTAGTTCTTTACTTATCCCTGCAGCCCGGGCAAGAACTGGCATCTGACAATATATATCTATATGGCTGTCCACCATGAGGGATATACATACACACACGTTTTCAGCTCTCACTGGGACAGATATTGACATCCAGGGTACTTCTCTTTTCAGGTCTCACGTGGCTGTCACTTCCTCCTTTTCTCCGTATTGTTCCTAATCATCTCATTCTACTTCTTTTTCCTATGTTAGTTTTGTGCTTTTCATGCCATCTCACCATTTGAAACATGACCCAAGGATTCATCTCACTCTCCTCTACAATCCTCTACAAAGGCTACTTTGACAAATGTAAAGGAAAGAAAAGTCACACTTAAATACATTGTCCTAATTTCTTACTTCATTTGGTTTAATTTTTCAGAGAAGGCCGTGAATGGAAGAAAATATGCTCTTTTCCAAACAAGTAGTTTCAAAAGGGCAAGATTCTTCCTAGCAGGGTAATATATTTACACCCCAGCTGATACCAGAGTGCAGAACACAACAAAAATTCTATTTGGGATTTTGATATGATTCAGAACATGTTTTTAATGTTACAGTATATCAGATTTTCTTGATCACTAAACGGAATAATGGCATTTTTCTCTTTTGCTTATTTGTTTTAGCAGGTGTTCCATGTGTCTTTTGTATGTATTCAAAACTTTTTTCCTGCCCTAAATCCCTTAAAATTACCCTTCACTTATTCATTGGAGAGAGAGTTGGTAACTGATGTAACCTTTCACTAACTAATGAAATGAAATTTGTTCTATCAGAAAAGAAGTTTTTTTCAAAGATGCTATTTAATACAAAATATTTCAAAGTTAGAAAGCCTTGAACCTTAGAAAATGTAAATCTGTAACAATGGTTAGGAGGAATTCAAAATAATATGTATATAAACCATTTACTTTCTCTGAATAAAAGAAACTACTTATGTTCTGTAGGTGGAAAACTTCATAATGCTGTTAAATGCATCACAGCAGGTATCTTGTATTCATAAAGGACTGTGATAATAGTTCTGAGCATTTTGGAAGTATTACATATGTTTATGGCATAGCAATGAGCAGGCAGCAACCTTAAACCTCTTGCAAACAATATGAAGTATTAGCCTGGTTCAAATGGGGTTATGTTGTCTTTGCCTTACATATTTCTTCTGGCTTGTCTTGTTCTCTTGGAATGTATTGGAGACAATTTTATATTTCAGAAGGTGGAGAAAGCTATTAGGGGAGAGGCTGTTCTAGATTTGATTTTGACAAATAGGGAAGAACTGGTTGTGAATTTGAAAGTGGAAGGCAGCTTAGGTGAAAATTATCATGAAATGGTAGGAAACTCAGGAAATTGGTAGGTAAGATCCTATGGGAAGCAAGACTAAGGGGGAAAACAGTTCAAGAGAGTTGGCAGTTTTTCAGAGAGACATTATTAAGGGCACAAGAGCAAACTGTCCCACTGCATAGGAAAGATAGGAAGTATGGCAAGAAACCACCCTTGCTTAACCAGGAGATTGTCAATGATCTGAAACTTGAAAAAGAGTCCTACAAAAAGTGGAAACTAGGTCAAATTACAAAGGATGAATATAAACAGATAACACAAGTATGTAGGGACAAAATTAGAAAGCCCAAAGCACAAAATGAGATTAAACTATCTAGAGACATAAAAGGTAACAAGCAAACATTCTATAAATACATTAGAAGCAAGAGGAAGACCAAGGACAGGGTAGGCCTGTTACTCAGTGGGGGGCGGGAGGGAGGGAACAATAACAGAAAATGTGGAAATGGCAGAAATACTAAATAACTTTTTTGTTTCAGTCATCACCAAAAAGGTTAGTAGCGATTGGACGTCTAACATAGTGAATGCTAGTGAGAATGAGGTAGGATCAAAGGCTAAAATATAGAAAGAACAAGTTAAAAATTACTTAGACAAGTTATATGTCTTCAAGTCACCAGGGCCTGATCCTAGAATACTCAAGGAGTTGACTGAGGAGATATCTGAGCCATTGGCCATTATCTTCAAAAAGTCACGGAAGATGGGAGAGATTCCAGAGGACTGGAAAAGTGCAAATATAGTACCAGTCTATAAAAAGGGAAATAAGGACAACCCAGGGAATTACAGACCAGTCAGCTTAACTTCAGTACCTGGAAAGATAATGGAACAAATAATTAAGCAATCAGTTTGCAAACACCTAGAAGATAATAAGGTGATAAGTAACAGTCAACATGGATTTGTCAAGAACAAATCATGTCAAACCAACCTAATAGCTTTCTTTGACAGGGTAACAAGCATTGTGGATAGTGGGGAAGCAGTAGCTGTGGTATATCTTGACTTTAGTAAGGCTTTTGATACTGTCTCTCATGGTTTGCTCATAAACTAGAGAAATGCAACCTAGATGGAGCGACAAGGTGGGTGCATAACTGGTTGGAAAACCATTCTGAGAGAGGAGTTATCAGTGGTTCACAGTCAAGCTGGAAGGGCATATCAAGTCGGGTGCCGCAGGGATCGGTTCTGGGTCCGGCTCTGTTCAATATCTTCATCAGTGATTTAGATAATGGCATAGAGAGTACACTTCTAAAGTTTGAGGATGATATCAAGCTGGGAGGGGTTGCAAGTGCTTTGGAGGATAGAATTCAAATTCAAAATGATCTGGACAAACTGGAGAAACGGTCTGAAATAAGTAGGACGAAATTCAATAAGGACAAATGCAAAGTGCTCCACTTAGGAAGGAACAATCAGTTGCACACAGACAAAATGGTAAAAGACTGTCTGGAAGGAGTATGGTGGAAAGGGATCTGGGGGTCATAGTGGATCACAAGCTAAATATGAGTCAACAGTATAGCACTGTTACCAAAAAAAAAAAAAAAAGGCAAGTATAATTTTGGGATGTATTAGCAGGAATGTTGTGAGCAAGACACGAGAAGTAATTCTTCTGCTCTACTCCACACTCATTAGGCCTCAACTAGAGTATTGTGTCCAGTTCTGGGCACCACATTTCAGAAATTCGAGAAAGTCCAGAGAAGAGCAACAAAAATGATTACTCTGGAGGTCATGTTTTCTAGACCTTTAAACAAACCCATTTTTTTCAATCTTTCCTCATAGAAGAGAAGACTGAGAGGGGACATGATAAGTTTTCAAATCCATAAAAGGTTGTTACTAGGAGGAGGAAGAAAAATTGTTCTCTATAACCTCTGAGGATAGGACAAGAAGCAATGGGCTTAAATTGCAGCAAGGGTGGTTTAGGTTGGACGTTAGGAAAAACGTTCTAACTGTCATGGTGGTTAAGCACTGGAATAAATTGCCTTTGGAGGTAGACAAACACCTGTCAGGATGGTCTAGATAATACTTAGAATCATAGAAGATTAGGGTTGGAAGAGACCTCAGGAGGTCATTTAGTTTCAACCCTCTGCTCAAAGCAGGGCCAACACCAACTAAATCATCCCAGCCAGGGCTTAGTCCTGGCATGAGTGCAGGGGACTGAACTAGATGACCTCTCGAGGTCCCTTCCAGTTCTATGTTTCTGTGATTCTGTATATAACCATGTCCAGTTTGTCTCAACAGTAACTGCATTGCAGTACATTCCTGAATTTCTTGAGGCCGTAAAATGCTGCATTAAGCTTGCTACTATGCTTAGGAGAATTTCAGTCTGCATTTTCCTGTTCTGTTCCTTCACATCCTAGAGCATACGTGTGTTGTGCATTGCTTATAATCCTATCTTGCCAGCGAAAATGGAGTCGTATGGTTGCTCAGCTGAGAATCTTTTAAAATTATTTTGATTTCACAATTGTTTCCTTTAATTGTAATTCTATTTTAAGTTGAAAGGTAAGGTTGCTAAGTGTTTACATGAAACATTTCCATTCTTCACTAACAAAACCATTTTATTCCCTACATATAGCCACACTAACGCCTATAATTCTTAGAAAAGTTTCTAGATGGAGAAATTCATGATAATCATTTAACTATATTCTATTCTCATGGCAAGTGACAAGGTAAATATTGGCATCATGGATCAGTTTTCACTTTTAAAATAAAAATGTATTGAGTTTTGAAACAATAGATAATGTTGTATTTTAATGTCCCAAATTAACTGGATAAACAAGAGTTAGTTATACAGAGATTCTGTTAATGTGCATAGCATCGTAGTACTTAAAAAAAAATAAATGTAGTGACCTGTTTTTAAATAATGCGTACTGGAAATCTAGACTTTCTGCCCAAAATTGTTTGAAAGAATACTTTGACTCAAGGTCACCTTGTCTTTTTAAAAATTGTTTTAGAATACCCTATTTAAGCTAATTTCATGAAGTCTTATAGGCACAACCATAAAGGTTTTCTCCTTTACTTTCTATTTCTTCTTTTGACAATCATACTTTTTTTAAAAGAAAGATGAAGCATTTCTAAGCAGTTATATCAATGTGGTTCTACTTTGAAAAGTGACTAAAATGGCACCTCCTCACTCAGTTAGACCAGCTCCTCGTGTGCAGTCATTCATACTGTTTGTTACTAACATAAGTTTGATCTTCAAGGGCTGCTGTTGATTCTCCCTTGTTGGTCCTAGAGCTTTCTACTGAAAGAGTCTTTATGCTTGTTTTAGTGCCAGCCAAAAGAACCAACTTGAATTGCACATCCTTTTTAATTGTGAACTGAGTAGTTTTGGTGTGGCAGTCAGTGGAAGGCAAATATAGAACTACACAATGCCATCTTTTACAGTCGCTTTTCTGAGTAGAGGTGCATTTGAAATAAAACTCAAATTTTGGCTGTACACTTTTAAAAGCTCTCCATTGTCATAGAAAGCTTGTGCTGACTGGTGTTATATTCTCTTTTGCAAGTCCTTAAGTAATAGCTATATCAATATTCTGGCAGCTGTAAGGGAGCAAGATCAGTATTAACTATAAAATTATTCCTATATGTGAAGAGGGTTTATTTTGGAATACTTTACACTTTAATTTTAAGATTAATAACCAGTTACTATATGAATGTTGGAGCAGCAGGGCTATTTTGTTTAAGAACATATTAATATACATTTTATTATACTCTCATTATTGTATTTGTAGTAATCTAGTTTGTAAATGTGAATGTTAAACTACATTAAACCTTACAGTATCTGTATTTAAGCAGTAATTGTAAGGATTTGAATTAAAACTGTAAATCAGGGAGGGGTGTGTCCATTATTTTTAACAAAAAGCATTTCAGCCTTCCTGTATGTATTTTAACTGGCAGATATAATCATATAACATTATCCATATAATAAAGTAAAGCATTCTCACATGAGTGTCAGAAATTGTGTAGCAATCATATTGCAAAATCTGTTTACCCAACACTTTGTAATAATGACTGACCAAAACAGTAATTATATTTTACTTATTTAAAAATGTTTGTGAATGGAATTTTACAATGCTGTCATAAAGAGATTTGAGTGCACATTTTCTAATCTTTCTGCAGCGTTGTAGATAATAGATTTCCCTGAAAATAAAACCAAAGAACTGGAGAATAAACCAAGAGTGAACAATCTCTACACACTTAAATTGTTATTCCAGAAAAAAGTGAAGGTATTAAGACAGACATTTCTCTTTAGAAAATGGCTTACAAATCTGATGGATTTTGCACAATCATCTGGCTTAATTACTTTTTTCACAGCTCTAATGATTCATGCCAGAAAGAACAGTGCATCAGCCCAACAGATACTCCTGGTCACAGAACTGGACTCATAAATAATTAATATATTGAAAGGTCATTGGGAATAATAAAACCCAGTGAATCACCTGAGGAAATCTATCCTAATTTATTTTTTTTTGGCCATTTTTCAAGAAGGGATACTTCTGTTTAATCTGGTTGAGCAAGAAATGCAGAAAGTGAATGCTGAATTTGCTTTTTAGAGCTCTGGCTAGACTTTGAACTTCTTGGGGCAACTATTTTGTTTTGAATTTTGAAGCCCTATAGAAAATGAAGACTTCATGATGACAAGCAAGTACAAAATACATGCACGCACGTGGATATGTAACTGGCTTCTGAAAGAATGTGGGAGAACATTAGACTTGGCACATTGACATCTTTGGTTTCTTTCTTTAGATGCTCTTTTGCGCTAGCAAATTCTCAATGATTTCTATTTTGGGGAACCGTCTTTTATGTTGTGTTTTCTGATTTAACTTGTTTACTTTGTAGTAGGAATGATTTATAGAATTTGTGTGAAAGTTTAAGATCACTTCATGAGGTCATTCTGCACTATACAATTGACCTGTTCTCTTGGGTTACATTGCTAAAAAGATGATATTTTAAAATGCTTATCCAGGCTAACTATCAAGGACAAAATCCATTGAATCTGAGTTTGAAAATCAACTTAAATATGGGCCACATGTATAGATAGGGAAGTGGGCATGTGAATTCTACTCCGATATAGTATATCACTCATTTTCAAAGGAAAGAATATTCCTGTTCTTTTATCATTGTTTCTTCTGTGTGATCAGTGGTTTTAACCTCTAAGTATGATCTATTTCAAATTATTTTATGAACACAGGGGCTACCATCACTAGTAAAAAGAACAAGTGCTCCGTTTGAGCTTAACCTTAACCCTGACAAAAGTGAGCTCCGGGACTTGCCTCTGAAACCCTTTCCATTCCCCTACTCTTTGTTGGACATCCCCACCATCCTTCCTTTCATTCAGGTCCATAAAGTTAGATTCTTCTTGACTTTCTTCTTTTTTGCCCTGCACATCTAGGCTATGTCCAAATCCTGCTAACATATTTCTAAAATTCGACCTTTTCTCTCTGTCCCTGTAGCTAAAGCTTGTGTCCAGGACAACCTTCTTTCACAGTTTGATTGCTATAACCTTCACCTCTCTGGGTTCCCTGACACTCCATCTGCCCTTCCCTAAGTCCATGTAAAACAGTGGCTAAAATAATCTTTCTTTCCTATAACTTTCCATGTCACCCACTTTTTTTGAAATTCTTCCACTGGCTGCTTGTTTTGTACTACCTTTGCCCTTGCCTTTAGTACACTTTTCAATGTGCCGCCCACTCCTTATTGAACTGCCTCTCTATACTTCTATTTCATCAGTGATGTCAGCCTTGAATGCTCATTTGTCCATTTCTCCCACCTGTACATTCTCCCATGCTTCTCCTTACACATGGAACTTTCTGCCTGAACTAATCTGTAAGGCCACTGCTCTCTCCTCATTCAGATCTCTCCAAGATCTAGTTTTGCTGGCATGGTAACTGACAGCTTAGCTGGGACAGGTGGAGATAACTGTGATTACTCTTGAATGTTAGGTTATATAGATCCTCATTTTCAGAATCACTGAGTTATATTATAGTTAATCTGCATTACTGAACGATCCGTTCCCTTCCTTCCTCCTCTTTGTTACTCTCTTGTCCCTTAAGTGACTTTTGAAAATGAGACTTAGGATATGTCTGCACAGCAAAATAAAACCTGTGGCTGGCCTGTGCCACCTGACTTGGTGGCACAGGCCAGGCTCAGGCTGTGGGACTGTTTAATTGCTGTGTGGATTTCTTGCCTCAGGCTGGAGCCCAGACTCTAGGACCCTGTGGGCTGGGAGGGTCCCAGGGCTCAAGCAACCTGAGTGAAACAGCCCTGCAGTCCGAGCCCCATGAGCCTGAGTCAACTGGCATGGGCCAGCCACAGGGTTTCTTTCTTTTGCTGTGTAGACATATCCAAAGGCTCCAAAGTTGTTTAGTGCCTTTTGAGAATTTTAACCCATTTATACAGCATGTGGCATAACAGGACCCCAATCCTCAATAATATCTTTGGCTATTACTGTAATGCTGATAATTTATGAAGATGATGTTTGTGACAGTAATGTAATTTATACCAGATAATGTTCATGTCCATATAGAATGTCTTATGAAGAAGGTATACAGTGAACTATGGGTCAGATTTGTAAAGATATTTAGATGCCTTAAAGATGCAGTTAGGTGTGAGAGACCTGACAATATCCTGTAATTTCCTGAATGAATTTAGTTCAGTAAAGTTAAACCTGATTGAATTAGGGTTAATACGTTTGGGGTACATTGTATTAGAAATGCAAATGTTTATGTACGATTGTAAGACCTTATGTAGCTTCTTTAGCAATAAGACAAGATTAATGTGCTCTCTAAAAGGTATATGAGGGAGGTTCAAAGGTCTTTTTGGAAAAATGTGTGAAGTGGATTTCCTAGGAATTACCTTGAGGTGAGGGGAATGTAAATTCTCCCCCTCTGAAGCCAACCTTTTGAAGATATACCCTGGGGAGAGAAACTCATTGTATACCAATTACCTGCTTCTGGGTACTCCTGATCAAAGATCTGTGATATGTATAAAAGAGTGGACTAAGCTTGTCATGCATGTGCTTGTTTTGAGCTGAAGCTGTGATGAACTAATAACCACAAGGACTCAAAAAGGGAGAGAGGTTGAAGGATTTATTCTGCAAAAATCCATTTTAGGATTCGAGTTCCTGGTAAGTTTATTCGCATTGTGCATAGGTTCTTGTTTTTAAAATATGTTTTCTCTGTCGTGTTTTTTACCTTAAGAATAAGGTAGGCTTGCTTCGAAAGACTTGTGTGGTACTTATATCTTGCATCCGATGAAGTGGCTACTAACCCACGAAAGCTTATGCTGAAATAAATTTGTTAGTCTCTAAGGTGCTACAAGTTTTTCTTTCTCATTTTCGTTTTGCTGACACAGACTAACACGGCTACTACACAAAAATATATCTTGACTGTCACTCTATCACTCTCTAAAGAGATAGCAAGCAGGGGTCCTTGGGCAACCTGTCTGTTCTGAGAAATACACAGTGAAGGAAGGGAATACCCTGGTCAGAAGGGAGAGATGTGGGTCTCCGCTAATGTTGCCAACCCTCCAGGATTGTCCTGGAGTCTCCAGGAATTAAAGATTAATCTTTAATTAAAGATTGTCATGTGATGAAACCTCCAGGAATATATCCAACCAAAACTGGTAATCTGCACCCACAAGAGACAGCAGCTGGGGAACTGGAAACCTGAGATTGTTTGCCCTTGCTGGGGCACTGGGGAAATACAGGTACAGTTGTCATGAGCTGTGACCATAGGTGTCGAGTGGGATTTTTAAAGTGCCTAGATGTCTAACTCTTATTGAAATTGTGCTTTTGAAAAACCTACTATGTGCCAATATACATCTTTAGGCACTAATACGTTTAGCAATCGGGCCTTATGTTCTTCTGCTCTCTAAATTATATGGTGCTTCTCAGTTTCTTGTAAAGATATGAAAATATTAGTAAAATAAGTGACTGTGGAGAGAGGGACTTAAAATATTTAGAAACTTCTCTATTTTCTTTATAGACGAGCACAAGAACTTAGAATACATTTAAGAATAAGCACAAATGAAGAATAAATACAATAAACCTTTTCTTCCTTCTGGGAACTAAAAATGAACTAAAGTTTGGGTTTGATTTTAGAATGATTATTTTTCTTCTGAATTCTCAAAGACTTTAAGCAAACTTTTTTCTCCAGGCAGCCTTCTGCCCAGCCTGGGGCTACTTCAATGCTGAGGCTCCTGTTCACATGAATTCCTGTAATAGCTTTTCTTGTAGGTGGTCTGATACCAGATATAACCACAGAGAAAAGTGGCAAATATCTGTACAGTATAGTACAGCTATACAGTACATTGCTATCTCATGACAGAGTCCTGTACTGTGTGGTTTGCTGCTGAGGAGAACTGGAGGTCTTTCTTGCAACTATTGTTGTTGGCGTCCGTTAGTCTCGAGAGACGATGGATATGCGCCCATGGGGAATGTTTAGTTGATGGTTGTGCAGCGTCTGTTGTGGCTGTAGAGCCCCACACGAGAGTGGCAGTCTCAATTGCATTTGAAACTGTTGCTTCCCGTGTTGTATCGACGCTGTGAGGCGAAGCTGGAGTGTCCTCTCCAGGGCGCAAGCCAGGGCAGGGTGATATGGAGGAACAGCTGTTGCCCATGCAGCAGAACCCCCCTCTCCACGCAACTGATGGATCCAAGGGAAAGACAATGTCGATACAACTTGGCACCAGTGGCGTCGCAGGAGTTGCCGGAATGACGTTGAGGACAATGTCAGACCGCCATCGGGACTCCGACACCAGATTTGGTTTCAGGGTTGACTCCCTTAGCCTTTCCCATGAGTAGGTATTGCCATAAGGCAGCGGAGGTTTTAAATCAGAGTTTTCCTTCTCCTAGGTGGGCTGCCTTCCAAGGCTAACGAGCCCCACCTGCCCAATTGCAACTATAAACAGCTCCAAAAGAATAAGCAGCAAGATTCAGGACTGCCTGTGTTTGTGACCTGTCTTCTCTTTTGAGTTAGACCATTTGATTAATAGGTCTTAATGCAAATTATGTTGTTGGTAGGAGGAGCATGAGACTCTGCCTGCTGCTATACTTTTATAGTACACTCAATTGCTCCCTCCTAAGGAGGGAAACATCATCTGATAAACTGGATTTACAAATCAGAATTTATAAATCCTTCTGATTACAGGATCTCAAGCTCTGAATGAAACATCAGAAAAAAAAGTACTGGCCTTCCATAAAACAAAGAACTTGGCTTTCCTCCACCTGTTTTGACCCTGGATAGGGTATCTGACTGAGTCAGAATTTTCATTTCCCTATTAAAATGAAGGTTTCCCATAAAGCAGAAGCAGCAGTGACCGCAGAGCTGAACTTTGGACCCGTCTGAGGCCCAACAAGAGCTAGGAAAGTAAAAAAAAAAAAGTTTCTTTTTTAAAGTAAGTTTTTAGTCCTTGTGATGGTGGCTTGGAAACATAAACCAAAGTAAACTGATCGTTCAGGTTGAATGCTTACCCACTATGATTTCATACCTTTCCATTATAGCCATCCAAAGTTTTCCTTTGAGAGTGCATTTTTGTTTGCAAGATTATTTGGGAGGCGCTCGGGTCACTTCGTAGCTGAAAGGATGGAAGGAGAATGCATTGTAGGCTGCCACTGAGAGTTCTAGGGCCATCACAAGTTCCCTCATAGCTTACTACCTGCAAACGAGCTGGTTCTTTAACTGAACAGGCGGTGACTTTGGGGAGAGAGAGTGCAATGGTGCGATGATAGTGTATTCCAGTGGATGAAACATGGGCCTGCATTCTAATTTTGTTTCTGACACCAGATTCCTCTGTAGCCTTGGTCAAGTCATTTAATCTTTCTGTCGTAATGTGAGGTGAGTGTTAACACCCACCTGTCTCATAGAAAGACAGAAGATGCGGGAGAGAGGGTTGTGGTGATTATCATTGTTTGTGCAGTTCACCAAATTATGTGTACAACCTTCCAGTGGATGACAGTCTAGCAGACTTCCAGAAATTCAACTTATTTGAACAATTGTCCTTTTCAAAACTTTGTAAATTATTTGAAGTTGACTCATAATTTTCTGAAACTTTCAAAATGCAGGCTAAGTCTCTGCTCAAAGATTATTTTTTTCTAAGTTTGAGCAAAAAGTGTTTAATTACATAAGTATGGGGAAAGTGGAGGAAAAAAAAGTTTTTCCCATGAGAGAAGAATTCAGGTAACATTTTTTAAATCCAGTTTTATATCCAAAATGGTTGGTTGTATAAAGTTGAAATTTGGCATGTAAATGACCCTAATTGAAAAATGCCTTTGAGTGTTTTTATTAAATTCATAAAATTCATGGAGATGCTGATATCCAAGGCTAAGACAATTTAGGAACTTTCCTTGACTTTCTTCATCCTGTAATACCAGTTATTGGGCTAGATCATATCCTTGCTCCAGTGAGGAGCTCTGTGGTGGGATGGGAGCAGATCTATTAACACTCAGGGTGTAGGCTTATGTGGTATTTTGCCCATGTAGGGCAGAAACACAAAAAGAAAAACAAGCCTCTGGAATACGGGAAATGTGCTGAGCAGCTGAAAAAAAATGTAGTGTGTGCTCCCCATTTTCCTGTCTCTGAGTACTAACCCCCCATCCAACTGGACACTTGCCTAGGGCTATAGAGTACCCCACTCCTCATACTGAGGGAGCACTACTAGCAGCATTTACCTATGGCTTCTCACAGAACCATTGTGTGGAAGGAGGAGAAGATATTCCTTTCATCCTGTCTCCAGCCCAAGTACACCCTCACATAACAAAGCAGAATTTAACGTTCAAACTGTCACATCAGTGGTTTCCATAACAGAAGAAGTGGAATGATTTCATTGGGGCTACCGGTCCACAAGACCTAATGTTGAGATGGAAAGCTATTTTAAACACCAGTGTTTGCAGAGTGGTCAAAAGATTCATTGGCATAGTAAACAGATATTGTTTGATGATAGTCAGTAGTTTATGTGCAGCAAATTACTCCTGTAGTTCTGATTAGATATGTATGAGTGAAGCATCATTCACATCACATTATCCTACAGCCATTCATGCAATAAAATAATCGGTATTTGTTTTCAGTTTATTAAGAGAACTGTAAAGCAATTAATCAAAAGGATTGTTTGAAAATAAAATGAGGAAGATGAAGTAGCTACAAAAAGCAAGTAAACTAAAAGAAGAGAAGAGGTAGTATGATAATTAACTTTATTTGCATCTGTAAATCTTGCCATCTACCCACATGAGTCAAAAGCAGCAGGAAAAGAAGGGAGAATGAGGAGAGGGAAGGTGAAATGGACATCACATCATGTATCATGCCTGTCTTGGGTACAGAAGATATACAAAGTGGTTGTAAAATTACTCATATATGAGATTATCAAGACATAATTAAAGTGTAAAATTAATAAAGCATGTAATTTTTAATTTTAGGCATGTTCTATGTATAAATGATAGAATCAGATGGAGGGCTGACTCTTTGCACTAGAACACTGTGCAAACATATAAAACAAATTTGAAAATGGTTTCTCATTCTCAAGTGTTGGCAAAACACAAATATTAATATATGTGGACTCCTACAGGCAAAATTTACATAATTGGCTTAAATGGGAGTTTGTATGGCTGAACCCTGTAAAATGCTTTTTTTGGGAAGTGAAAATGTGCCCCTTTACAGTATTTTTGGCTTTTGTCGGTTTTCTTAGGTATGGAAAAAGTGTTATGGATTGTGGCCATCTAGTGGTGAATTGGCTTATTTATAGACTTTTAAAAATAGGAAACTTGTTCAGAATTTTGGCAAGCAATGCATCTTGATTTATCTATTAGTACTGGTCAAATTCTCCATTTATAAAAGATGCATAGAAACCTTCTGCAAAACTGAAAAATACCACGTTTAGACAAAAAAAATCCATTATTATTTTTTGTGGTGTTTTGTTACTTGTGACATTTTTATAAGAACAGAGAAGTTGTTTAAATAGCTCCCTATTCCTTATGATAAAACACTCCTCTGATATCGCAAGAGCCAATTATTATATCATAGAATTATAATGGGGAAAAAAACATAAAAATCCTGTTTTAGTGTTGGAGCCCATAGTAGTAGAAGTAATAAAGTTAATTTAAATCTCTCTAAACAGAATTTTCCAAATAATATATTTCTGGGCTTTAAAGTATTTATTTCCCAAACCCCACTGAGTTCTTTTTTGAAAATAACTGCAAGCTATCTATAATCGTGGTTCCCAAACTGTTGTCCATGACCCACCAGTAGTCCATGGAAAAATGACTGGTACCTTTATGCTGACTCTCCTCCTTCTAAATTGCATTAATAGAAGCTAAAACATATTTAATATTTTCCTAATTATTTTTCTAGGTAAGCAGTTACTTTAGTTGCTGCAAAGATGTTATTCTGTCACCAGAGTTAGGGGAAGGTGGTTATACAAACATCAGTGGGAGAGAAGGTGGTCCAAGAAACAATTTATTTCAAGATGTGGGTCACATGATGGGATAGAAGAACACTTGCTATATAACATGGTAACTCATCTGAAAAAGCAGCAAAATTGAAGTATTGCTTTAATTAGAACAATAGCACACTGAGGTGACCGGTAGCAAATATAAGTACATGTTTTTCTTGTTCTTGAAAATATATTTATAAACAATTACCAGGCAAATACTTTGAAATATGTTCTTGTTTTGCTACTGATTTGGCCACTATTTTTGTGCTCTGTTTAATTATTTTGATCAGAAGAATCATTGTTTCATATCTGGTCATTTCAATTAGCATTTCCCTGAATTTTTGGGAAGCTGACAAATATCTGCTCTATTTCTAAAATTTATAATCTGTTCTTTACCACAAATTAGTTGATGTCAGATTAGTGTAAAAACATTTTAAAACGAAGGATCTGACTTACTGTGCCAGTATTGACACCATCCATACATTAAAATTGAACATTGAATTGGGAAAGCATTGGGTTAATATGTATAATGATTTGTTTCATTTTCAGGTGTTTGGAGTGGATGACAGCCAGGATTATAATAGGCCTGTTATCAACGAGAACCAGAAAGATTTAGTAAAAGATTGGGCTATAAATTCTGCTACAGTAGTGCTGGAAGAAAAAAGACCACTGAGTACAACTGGATTTCTTGATACAGAGGTAGAATATAATTTTTGATGGTCTTCTTTTTTCTTCCAATAAAAGAGAGAGAGCACTAATAGTTGACCTGTGAGTGTTAAGCAGCTACCAAAGAAGACTTTGCATACAAAGCATTAATTCAGGTCTCTACAGATTTGATTTTTCTCATCTCTGTTTTATTGTATTGTAGTTTTATCAAAACTTTTTCTGTTAGAGGTAGCTAAGTTAAATCTTGAAGGCATTAAGCTTTGCTACCTTCTGCTTGCACTTGTGTGCAATTATAGGAAATATAGCACGAGCAGTTAAATGACCCACATAGAAAGAAAATACGAGTTCTGAAAACAGTCATAGGGAAATGCAGACGGACATCTTCAGGGTTGGAGCTTGCAAATGAGGCCTGGCCTTTGAGAAGGCACTGATGTTAGATGTCTGAAAGGCAGTGTGGTTTTAGCAATTAGGCAAAGGACTAGAAGTTCTAAGCCTGTATATATAAATCAGTTATGTCCATGTGACAGATGTTTGTCATACCGAATACTGGATTCCTGGATGGCATTCAGATTGAAGGGTGCAGTCTGATGAGCTGAATAGACTAGAAATAGAACAGAATCAGATTGATGCAGGATGATGAACTACATGACTCAAAGAAAGGGCACTACATCTGCTCTTAATTGCCTTGGCAGGACTTATGGTGAAAGATGGTCCAGCAAGAGGTCAGTCCAAGTTTATTAAGTTCTTATTTGTCAAGACCTTGACGCGTGTCTGTGTGTTTACCAGCTACTAGTTCAAATAAATCGTTTTTAGTTGCTAAGAAACTACCATAGCAGAATCTATCTTGTTTGGTGGTATGTTAGTTACTGTGAGATCATGATGTTGACATATGTAGTATATCTAGAATGTATGCTTGAATAGTGACTGCGAGAATATTATTTTCATAATAGTTATGCCATAAGCCAAAATACAATACTTGTTAAACAAGTTCTTTTGTCCTGCTCCATTACTTTCAGCTGTAAATCCACTGAATTATTGTGTTTTTTCCCTGTTCCCTTTTCTTCAGCTTTTAGCTCCCTTGTGTCCTCTCCACCTTCCAATCCTATCTAAAGAGGGGGATGAATTTTTTGTCTTTGTTTAACTGCACACATAGCCTTGTGTGTGTGTGTGTAATGTTCTTTGTGCTTGAGTTTCTAGGCTGGTGTTAGTTTATTAGCAGATAAAAGGGGATTATGCCACAATTATAACATGTATCTGATTTTAACCAATGCCAGAAGATGCAGAATGAAGACTGACACTGTCTCCTAAACTGACTCCATTATGTCTGTTCATTTGAGTTGTTTACCTCAGGCTGAATCCTCAGCTGTGACTAGGGAATATTGAGCATAGCTGAATAAGGAGCTACAAAGGAATTTTTTATGGCTACATACTCTTGGAGCTGTCTGCCATCCCCAACATGGTTTAGAGCAGCTTCAGAGCTGCTCCAACCTGTGCCAGCTAATAACTGTCTTCTGGGGGCCATAATGTCTCATCCCCTGTAACTCCAAACAGGTTCAAACTCCATCTATGCTGGAGTGGTCAGGAGTGGCTGGCATAGAGACACCTATGCTGCTAAATGCCAGCTATGGATTCCCACCTGCACAGGAATCCTCATCTGCCTGTTTAGGGCAGGTTTAAATCCCCTTCATGCTGCTGGAGTTTTAAAGTTTGGGTGTACTTTGGTTTGCAATATCAGATTGTCTCTTGATAGTCAGAATGCTTAGGTTTGTAAATGTTTGGTGGAGATGGAGAACTTTTGGCACAGCTTTATTTATGAGGCTATTCCAAGCCACAAAGGGTGATATCAGAGAAGGTGCAAAGTCATGAGAGGGTAAAGAATGCCAAGAGCATTGTCATAAGAGCATCTTGGATATAATGAATAGAGTCAGAATGAATGCAGGCAGAGATGAAGACTAATGTAGTTGGGGAAGGAGTTAAGGAAGGCTTTGAAAGTAGAAGTAGATTATACTTGAGCAAAAGAAAAAGAGAAGCTAGTTCAAATTCAAGCATCTGGAGGATGGGAATATGATCATGGCAATAGCCTTTTGGATGAACTAGAGAGAGGATTTCAGTATTTAAAGAAATAAAGTTACCAGAATACATACTAAAACTGTTTTGGTATTAGAGAGGAAAAAAATAAATATAAGTTTTGGAGACATAGTTGAAGAGGCAGGATGAGGCAAGGACCAGGATATGAGAGTAGAATGAAAAGGAGGGGGGGGGGGGAAATAACACATGTTGCAAATCTGGGTGATTGGAAGGATGAAAGTGGTGTCAGTAGTCATGCAGATGGTGAAGGATTTTTGGGTAGAAAGATAATTTTGGTCTTAGATGTGTTTAAGTTTGAAATGCCTGTGATACATCAAGAAGAAAGGAGTGAAATTAGTGCCTTTTATTAAGGAGATTAGCAACCTTGTTTTTCATGGCAATGGTTAAATATTCTGAGATTGACTGAAATTGAGGAAGTGAATGGAACAAAATAAAACAGAATGGAGTGAAAGATTTGGATTGATTATATATAATTCTTTGACTTCTTAACTTAAAATTATTGCAGCTCAGTTCGTAATTATTGAATAAATAATGAACTGCTCATCCTCCGATTCCAACCATTCAATAAAAATATTTTAAAACACTCATATTTTCTATATTAAACAGCAGCCACTTGCCACCAGAAGTCAGCATGATTTAAGGAAAAAAGCTAATAAAATTTGTTAAAACATTTAGAGAGTTATTGGTGGGGAAATTAGCAAGGTAATGTTTTTTATGAATTTGATTAATGTGAATACTTAACATAATCCCGGTTTGAGATTAGGATATATCCCTTTCACCCACAGTTTGCACGTAATTTTCTGCAGATTACTTCAGACCAACCACAGTTTTGCAATCTTTTACTTTGATACTAACATCATAAAATTTGTCTCTGCTCTTTTACTTCATAGTTTTCTTTTTCTTTTACTTTTTGCAAAAAATGGAAGCAGTCTTATTAAAATTTTGGTACTCTGCTTTCAGGTTCATATGCACCAGCTTGATGATATCATGGTCTTGTGCGGCTCTGAATGTCTATGTTCACTTTTTCTGTTCGCGTAAAGTAATAGTAGTGGTATACAGCTAGTAAATATTCTGAGGTGTGAGTAAATATATTCTGTATGACTACTTAGCATATTGCATCCGTATTAGGTAGAACAATTGAATCACCATGCTTCATACAGGTTTTATTTTTATCATTTATACTTGCTTTGCATTAATTCTTTGACCCTTCAAAACAAACCATTTGAATGTCAGTAAATTCTCTGATCCATTCATATAGCCAAAGCACTCAGCCTGGAATCTCTGTTAATTACTTTTCCCTTTTGGTGAAAAAAAACTGCTCTGGCATGACTTACGGTGTTCTATGTTATGTACTAAAGGAGTTTTTCATCCCTGTCCGTTAAACCTGAAGCATGTCAGTAGCAACCTTTTGGTGTATAGTCCATAAATCTTACATGAAGATATGCTGCTCTCAATGGAGTTTGGAGCTAAAAGTCACAGTAAGGGGTTATTTGATGCTCCAGTTCATTGGGGATGGAGGTAAAAGGAGTGAATAAAGGGCGCCTTGGGTCAACATGAATAGCTTGAGCGGTCAAAATCTCAAATTTAAATCTGAAACTGTCTGAAAGACTAGTGGGGATTTGGAAACTCCTTATGCAATATAAGATGATGCTCAGAGGATATCTTCTTGGTGATTTGGAAGTCTGAGAGGCTGTTGGTACAACTTCTTATAGGAATAACGATAGGTTAGGATTGGAAACTTTAGTTTTTGCGGGGGGGGGGGGTGATAAGTCTTGTCCTATTGGATGTTTTCCACCATGGTGATGTATGTTAGACTTAAAAATAAAGCTATTTTGTAACTTTATGACTTTCGGTAAGCTATTCGTTATTGTAGTAGAAATTTAAGAAGGAAGGGAAGCTGCCTAATATGACTGTATTCACAACACAATATGATAGCAGAGGTTCGGCAACATAACCTGTAGTCCTGAATACTACATAAAAAGTAGGAGTTTTATGTTGGCAGTGTAACTAATTTAATTGTCTTCTGAAAGTAAAATATAAAGCTTCTTTGTTACAATTAATTTTTGGGTCTGCCAAAGTTGGCCATAATATCCTGTTCCACAAACTGATAGAGTTCAGACTTCTGATAAGAGATTACGTTCCTGGGTTTATGGGTAGTATAAGATGAACCACTCAGATTTCTATTTAGCATATGGTTCACAGGTGGTTAATTGGGCTCTACACCATATTTTGGCAGGCGTTCGTGTTGTAATAAAAACGATACTGTTCGTTAATAGGAACAGGAGAAAATGAAGTAAATAAAGTTTAGGGAAAACCAAAAAGGAAGATGAATCTTTAGATATTAACAAAAGTCTCTTTATTTAATCTTTAAATACTGCAAGTTATTTATATAATTCAATGCAATATATGAACTATTGTAGAAAGGTCTGTCATTCTTCTTGCCATCATTTTCTTCTCCATTGTGGCCAGTAATGCACACAATTAAAGAAAATGAAAAATTGCCTTAATTTTCTGTAAGTAGAACTGAAACTTGTAACATTTGATTTTGAAAAATTAATTCAAATTGCTGAAGTTTGTCTAATGGCAAAGATCAGGCTGATGGGTTCCTCCTGCATTTCACATTCCTAAAATAATGTTGGAAGCTAGATGCATAGCATTCTTTGCACTCTTTTGTGTTATTGATGTCAACCGCATCAGCAGGAGCAATTCAGTACCCTGAATTCAAATCTTGACAATTAAATGAGAGAATGATTTTCAGTTTTGTTCTTTAAAATGTATTATTTCTTTTTGTGAAGTCTAAACATGTTAGTGATTTGGGGGTTTAAACATTTAAAGAAGGATTGAATGGATGGGGCTGACTCGGGATTGTTAATAGAATATAGAACCTTTCACTTTAGACACTCAGTAAAATAGTTTGCTGATATTTGCTAATGTCTCAGGGCTCTCAGATGATTTAGATGAAATATGTAGGAATCTTAGTCCAGTTCCTAGTGGGAAAATGACCATCACAATAGACCCTAACTGGCACTCTGATTGGAAGTGCCAAGAATTCAGTGGACAAGGAGATTCAGCTAAATTCTCAAGAGCTCAAGTAGCTCATCCAGATTCTCCATGAGGTACATTTGTGGGTGTCTCAGTTTCTCTACCTTAATCTATGATTACCACTGTTGTCTAGCTAGAGTTACCCATCTTCACTGGAGTTGTAAATTGTCAGTAAAATTGTTCTTTTTAGACTCTTAAAGATGAATTCCCTGCACACAATCCCCTCCCCCCCTTATATCCGTCCTATTAGTCATCATTAACTTCAGTAAAGCCTTTGGAGAGAAGATTTTTGTTTGTGTGAATGAGTGAGATGCACAGACAGTGATGCTGCGGTATGTTAGATGAAATAGCAGTATTATATTTGCATATTTAGTGACTTTTTCCAGAATAATCTTAAATTCTACAACAGTAAAATTAAATTGAGTCATATAATTCAACACATAGACATAAGGACATGTCCTATATATAAGCCTAATTTTAAAAGTCTAAACTTTGATTAAAAAGGAAAGCTAAGTAAATAGAAATCAAAGCTATTCAAGCATAGTTTTTGATTCCTTACATTGACAACAGTGATACTTCTAAGACAATCCTGGTTATCTTGTAAACCCAATCATTTAATTTTTATCTAAACTAAAAAATGTCCCCAGCTTCCTTTGTTTTAGATACAAAAATGCAATTCAGTCTTTTGGTTCATACATGAAGCTATGTTATTGGATTTTAATTATATAATTTACAGAGCCAGATGCCTTTTCCAGTCATTTCACATTTTCAAGTTGAAATACCAGTTCTAGACACCTTTATCTTCAGACAGTTATGTTTACATATGCTACTAATATCTACTATTTTTTGAAGTACTTCAAGTTATCTGGCTTCTCCAATCCTTAAACTAGTCTTCCTGTCAGGTTCAATTTAATAGCTTCTCTTTTACTCTGGAGAAAATATCTGCCTTCCCCTTTTGGGGTTTTTTTCCCCTGGGAAAAAAATATTATAATTTTTGAGTGGTTAAACCTTCTGCTAGCTCTACCTTTGTCAACAACTTCCTCTAAATTCAGGAATGAACTAATCTAATTTCACCTAGGCATATATTTTTTCACATAGTATATATTGTTTGAATGTTCATCGCAGTGGGAAAATGTTGGGAACCACTGCCCAGCCTGTAGTTGTTCTGCATCTGTTCTGCAATGACTGGAAGATAGCTAATGTAACGCCAATAGTTAAAAAGGGCTCTAGAGGTGATCCTGGCAATTACAGACCGGTAAGTCTAACATCCGTACCGGGCAAAATAGTTGAAACAATAGTAAAGAATAAAATTGTCAGACACATAGAAGAACATAAATTGTTGGGCAAAAGTCAACATGGTTTCTGTAAAGGGAAATCATGTCTTACTGATCTATTAGCGTTCCTTGAAGGGGTCAACAAACATGTGGACCAGGGGAATCCAGTGGACATAGTGTACTTAGATTTCCAGAAAACTGTTGACAAGGTCCCTCACTGAAAGGCTTTTACGTAAATTAAGTTGTCATGGGATAAGAGGGAAGATCCTTTCATGGATTGAGAACTGGTTAAAAGACAGGGAACAAAGGGTAGGAATAAATGGTAAATTTTCAGAATGGAGAGGGGTAACTAGTGGTGTTCCCCAAGGGTCAGTCCTAGGACCAATCCTATTCAACTTATTCATAAATGATCTAGAGAAAGGGATAAACAGTGAGGTGGCAAGGTTTGCAGATGATACTAAAGTGCTCAAGATAGTTAAGACCAAAGCAGACTGTGAAGAACTTCAAAAAGATCTCACAAAGCTAAGTGATTGGGCAACAAAATGGCAAATGAAATGTAATGTGGATAAATGTAAAGTAATGCACATTGGAAAAAATACAATATGATGGGGGCTAATTAAGCTACAACTAATCAGGAAAGAGATCTTGGCGTCACCATGGATAGTTCTCTGAAGACATCCACGCAGTGTGCAGCGTCAGTCAAAAAAGCGAACAGGATGTTAGGAATCCTTAAAAAAGGGATAGAGAATAACACGGAGAGTATCTTATTTCCCTTGTATAAATCCATGGTACGCCCACATCTTGAATACTGCGTACAGATATGGTCTTCTCATCTCAAAAAAAAAATATGCTGGCATTAGAAAAGGTTCAGAGAAGGGCAACTAAAATGATTAGGCGTTTGGAACAGGTCCCATATGAGGAGAGATTAAAGAGACTAGGACTTTTCAGCTTGGAAAAGAGGAGACTAAGGGGGGATATGATAGAGGTATATAAAATCATGAGTGGTGTGGAGAAAGTGAATAAGGAAAATGTATTTACTTGTTTCCATAATATATAAGAACTAGGGGCCACCAAATGAAATTAATGGGCAGCAGGTTTAAAACAAATAAAAGGAAGTTCTTCACACAGCGCAGTGTCAACCTGTGGAACTCCTTGCCTGACGAGGTTGTGAAGGCTAGGACTATAACAGGGTTTAAAAGAGAACTAGATAAATTAATGGAGGTTAAGTCCATTAATGGCTATTAACCAGGATGTGTAAGGAATGGTGTCCCTAGACTCTGTTTGTCAGAGTATGGAGATGGATGGGAGGGGAGAGATCACTTGATCATTACCTGTTAGGTTCACTCCCTCTGGGGCACCTGGCGTTGGCCACTGTCAGCAGACAGGATACTGGGCTGGATGGACCTTTGGTCTGACCCAGTATGGCCATTCTTATGTTCTCATGCTCTTATCTGTCTAGAGCAATAAAGGATTTAAGGCTGTCAATCCAGTATTAACATTAGGATTCTGCAAAATAAATTGAAATGAGTTCCTTTAATATTTGCACTTTCTATGAAAATAATTAAGATTTCAGACACATCTGTTTTTTTGATAATATACCAGTTTATCAACTTTATATCCCATATTTTAAAGCAAAATCTGCTGTTTCTTGTCCTATTTCTTTTTTCCTCAGGAAGGCTCTGCTGCATCTGGAAGTAAACGTTGGGTGTCCCAGTGGGCTAGTTTGGCTGCTAATCATACACGACATGACCAAAATGACTTGAGGTTGGAGTCATCTGTACCTGCTCCTCTAGAAAATGGTAGGATAAGCTGTTGTCATCTTAATTTCTGTAGCAAAGAGTGTATGGAAGTGAAGGACTTGGTTGCAGAACTAGACAAATAGTTTAGTTATCACCAGTATTATAGATTCGTCATCAGTTACATTTCTGCTAAGTCTTAAAAACAAACTCATAATTATATTTTAGTCTGATATTGAATTAGTCTTTATATTAGGGCTGTTGATTAATCGCAGTTTTAATCGCACCGTTAAACAATAGAATACGAATTGACATTTATTAACTATTTTTGGATGTTTTTCTACATTTTCAAATATATGGATTTAAATTACAATATACATTTAAATATAAAGTGTACAGTGCTCACTTTATATTATTTTTATTACACTGTATGTGCACTGTAAAAATGATTAAAGAAATAGTATTTTTCAATTCACCTCATACAAGTACCTTAATGCAATCTCTTTATCGGGAAAGTGCAACTTACCAATGTCAATTATTTTTTTGTTACATAACTGCACTGAAAAACAAAACAATGTAAAACTTTAGAGCCTACAAGTCCACTCAGTCCTACTTCTTATTCAGCCAGTCGCTAAGACAAACAAGTTTGTTTACATTTATGGGAAATAATGCTACCCATGTCTTATTTCAAATCTCACCAGAACAGGCGTGGCACTTTTGTAGTGAGCATTGCAAGGTATTTACGTGCCAGATATGCTAAACATTCGTATGCTTGTCAAATCTTATTCGTATATTCACCTGTATATACCCCTTCCACTGAGCTTTAGTGGACTGAACACTAAACAATCAATCTCAAACTTCAACTGTACAATCCAAATAAACATTCTAAGCATAATTTGATGTTGCTATCGTCAGAGCTCCTATGCAGTTGCCAAACCACATTATCCTGTCTCTTCTGAGTGGCAAGTGTTCAAGCTCCCTCCTTTTATTAACAGCTTTGCCAGACTTGTTTATTTTAATATGCTGTTCCTTATGTTGTGCATTAAAATGTATATTTGACTGTGAAGGAGGTGATCCCTTTCTTTACTTTTTCTCTTCTTTTCATCTTTATTTGTAAAAGTTCAATGCAGAACACAGGGTTGATTATTTAAACACAGATACTTGAAAAGTTAAGGTTCTAGTGCAAAGTTTATAAGGTTATACATTTAAAATCCTGCCCAGGTTTCTTTTTGCTCTTTGTTTTATGGTGCTAGCACAATTGGGTCCTTGTCCATGACTAGAGCTCTTACATGCTGTGATGATAATTATGTATTTAAATTCTTACTGTAAATATTACATATTTATGTAACTGTTTCTATCTTGATTCATTACTATAAAATGGACTGGAAATCACAGGACGATATAGTCTCACTGAGTTTTCCAACTATTGAAATGAGCATACTGTTAATTGACTAGGAATTGATTAGCTCCTACTCCAGTGCTTTAGCTGTATTGTTGTCCTGCAATCAAGGCATGTCTTCTTTTTTTTTATGTCGTTCATGACAACTTTGTTGCTCATGACACAGAAATGAATGTAATATCAAAATTCCACCCTAAAGCAATGCTGCTTTCTCAAAGGCACATTATTCTCCTGCAATAATGGTGGCTGCAGTGCAGGGATAATGTCTTGGAGGAATTTTCTGCTGGGTTAATTTAGGAATTGGTGTGCATGACTTCATTATAAAAAAATGGCTGACTTTGTAATTCTTACGAATGATACAAAGTTAAAACATCTTTGGTCTCAGATAACTACAGAAAGATATTAAAAATAGAAGTATTTAGCACCTGGCATTCCACAACACTCATTACCAGCAATTAGCACATTTGCAAAGGTTAGTGTGCAGAGAGCTGTTGCTGGAAATGCTAAGTCAAATGAATATTTCTCTCTACTTTTACTGTAGTTAATATTTATTGTAGAAATGTCTAAATATATTCTTCTTTGAGTGCTGCTCCCTATGAGTCCATACATTTTTTCAGCATCCGTTGACCCACAGTAGCTTCCCACATACTCCAAGCAGTGGCGTAGCCAGGTTTAAAGTACAGGGGGAGCGGAGCTAAAAAAAAAGGCTTATACTCATCTGGCGGCGCGCTCCAGCTGTTCAGCGGTGGGTCTAGTCCCGTCACTCGCTCCAGGTCTTCGGTGGTACCCGCCACTGAAGTGCTGCCGAAAACCCGGAGCGAGTGAAGGACCCGCCGCTGAAGTGTTGCCAAACAGCTGGAGCGCCGGCGGGTGAGTGCTTTTTTTTAGCTCCGCTCCCTCCCCCAGCTACGCTACTGACTCCAAGGGTAGAAGAGACAGTAGAAGAGCATCAATGCCTCTCCAGTTCCTTCTTGCCGCCCCATGGCCTGAGTCAGAATGATGTCTTCCTTCACTCCATGCATTACCTGTAAAGTAAACTCATTGTAAATAGTTTTATATTTTAGCTTAGTAGTTATAGTTAGTATACCATTCGGGGGAAATCCTCCCTGGTCCCAAATCTATGCACCTTCAGAAATGTCGGAGATTTTTACCCCTCAGTGGTACCCATAGGGATGGCTCAAGCACCTTCTATCGCCACACTGCATGCTGGTAAAAGAGAGCAGAGCTGCCCCGACCGACCTCAGTTCCTTTTTACCGCCAGTGACCGTTGTCGGAGCAATCCAGACTTGTTAATTCAAGGGCTTTCCTCTCTCCTTTCTGTATAAAGATCCTATTTGTTGTAGATTAGTAGTTTATTAGTTATAGTTAGTTTAGACAATTTTAGTGCTAGGCTTCCGTTTTTGTGATTTATTTTTTCCCCCTCCTTTTGACCACTTTTTATCTTTTGGTACCAATATCAGTACCAGAACGATGCCTCATTCGGTGGGATTTAAGTCCTCTGGACGTGTGCAAAGCCCATGCTGGTCAGCGATCCAGATCTGGCCTTCTTGAAATGTTTGTGGGAATCCCATGTTACTAATTAATGTCACATTTGCAAAGATTTAAGTCTCGCTAAAAAAACAACAGTTAGTCTTTAAGGCGCTGCCGGACTCCTTGTTGTTTTTGTGGATACAGACTAACACAGTTACCTGATACTTTGCTGTCTTGGTATTTTGCAAGTTGACTGCCCTCTCCTTTTCCTCCTGTGTGGCATTGTCTACCCTGGGCAAATGTATTGTATTAGAAACAGTATTAAATAGCACAACATTAAATATGATTTTGCCCACAGAGTGGACAAGGACATTTAAAAACATGTTAGTTGGTCATGGGAGGATCCCCAATAAATGGAGTCTTACATAAGTGAGGTGCTGATGGTTCTTATTCTCAGGCAGGTAGAGAAAGATGTTTAATGGAGGACTAAACAATTTCTGAAACAGGACTCTGGGTTTCATAGAAAATATATTTTTCAACGTGGTTCCAGGCTGCAAGGCCAAATGACACAGAGCCCTCAAAGTACATATTCCAGTCAGCAATTGAATCATAGAGGATCCCTTTATTACACAAAGACGAGGGAAAAGGAGGTTGGGCAGATTCAGTCTCATCAGCTTGATGAGGCCACTACAGTTAGAGGCATTGATGATTTATTTTTGCATTAAGTGAAATCAGCAAAAGTATCAAAATAGGGCAATATTAGTGAGCTGTTGAACTTCCATGTTGGACGCGCTCACTTTTTGTGCCTAAAAGCAGTGGAAACAAGTGGAAATCTGACCATCTTCTGCAGAGCAGTTTTGCACAGCATATAGGACTGAAGGGAGTAGAAAGCCCAGTATGCCCACACAATTAAAGTACTGGAGTGGTAGGTCCCATCTTTCCTGTCATTTTCAGATGTACGGGGTAAATCTTTTTTGTTTTTTCTCTTTAGTTTTAAAAACATGAGATACCAGCTTTGTGATCCTGCATGAGCCTAAAGACTGTAGCAGACTTCATGACACACACAATTTAAACTTAAGTAATTTGGAGTTTGGTAACAGCGCTTTGAAGTTACTAGACTCGAGAAGTACCAGGTTGTTTTAGCAATGCAGCTTTACAATTAATCGTTGTCCCGAGAAAAGCAGATTTACTGTGAATTTACAACAGCCACAATATCATAACTTCTATAGTTGTTTGCTGAATGGTAGCTGTGTCAGTCTCATGATATTAGAGAGAGAGAAGCTTACACAGAGTTTGACAGCTTGTCCATTTCACCAACAGAAGTTGGTCTACCTTGTCTCTCTAATAACTTCTATAGTCTATTAAGAATCTGGGTCCTGCAGGGTGCCAGTAACATAAACAAAAGTCCTTAAACATTTCAGAGAATTAGAAATGTAAAGATGGAAAAGATCTGTTAGATCATCTAGACCCGGGGTGGGCAAACTTTTTGGCCCAAGGACCACGAATGTAGGGCTGCTGGGGTAGGGGGTTGGGATACAGGAGGGAGTGCAGGGTGTTGGGGGGGGGGGGGAGGTTGCGGTATGCAGGAAGAGGCTTGGGTGTAGGAGGGGGCTCTGGGCGGGGGCTTGGGGTGCAGGAGGGGTGTGGCAGGGAGTTGGGGTGCAGGAGGGGATGCGGAATGCGAGAGGGCTCGGCAGGGGATTGGGGTGCAGGAGGGATAGGGTGCAGTGGCTTCTGGGGGTGGGGTGGCGCAGGCAGCTCTGCCGCATGCTTCCCTTGCCTGTGGATACCACCGCTGAAGCTCCCATTGGCTGCGGTTCCCTGTTCCCAGCCAGTGGGAGCTGTGGGGGGCGGTGCTTGCAGGCAAGGGCAGCGCATGGAGCCCTCTGCTCTCCCCCTCGCACAGGGGTTGCAGGGACGTGGTGCCAGCCGCTTCCATGAGCGGCGTGGGGCCAGGGCAGGCAGGGAGCCTGCCTTAGCCCCGCTCCGCCACAGGGCTGGCAATCCCGCGGGCCAGATTGAAAGCCCTGACGGGCTGGATCCCATCCACAGGCCATAGTTTGCCCTCCCCTGATCTAGATGCAGTGGATCTCCAGCTTTTTCATTCTTCAGACCACTTCCAGTAGACCCACCTTCGTTCCCATCACCCAAATCCTACTCTGCTTGAATTTCAAATTGTTTAGTTGTGTATACAGCCAGGAAAGACTGAGGGCTACTGGTGGCCCATACTCAACAGTTTGAGAACCAATTTTCTGGTCTTAGATTTTCAACCTTGTGGTCATGAACACAAGGTGGTTCACAATTGCGTGACTGTCCGGTCACAGCCAAAATTTGCCAGTTGTGGGAGGAAAATAAGCCTGTTTGTTAACAAGCAGATACCAGGACCAAGAGAGAAGAAGATTGCTCTCTCTATTCATATTCCTGCCCTGTTCCCACTGTAGTTTTTCACCTTCCTTTGCCCAAGCATGCAACACACCAAGTTCCAGGTAAGATGCTGCTTAAAGATAATATGTAGCTCCGTGCATTTGGTTGTTAGGGGATCCCTGTAAGAAACCACAGCTGATACACACAAGAATTCCATTACTTGGACAGATGTTCATTTCATATCAGTGCTTTGATGTGTGCTACAAAGGCTTGTCACAGAGTGAAATATTACCTTGTTTGTATCAGAACCTTCATGTGCCATACTGTAGCATAAAATTATTTTTTATTAATAGATAATATTTTTCTCCAGTATCTTAAAATGTCTGTTTTGTAACTAATAGATTGGTGAAAGTAATTGACTATTTTACACAATCTGTTGTGTCATGGTTTAAGAGGACTTTTAAATGTCATTTCACAAAAGACAAAGTTCCAGTTCTCTGTGCAACAGAAATAATGTATTTTATTAATTACTTCTATGTAGCCTTAAGAGTGCATGTTTCCATTAGCAGATTTGTTCTTCAATCACTGATTTCTGACAGGGTTTTTCATTCTGTTTTTAGATACCGACATCAGTGAATCTGGTATTTCAGTTAGAAGTGCTAGCTCAGCCACTTCTGTGACTAGCCAAGGTGAGCGAAAAAGGAGAACACTTCCACAGCTTCCAAAAGAGGAAAAAGCCACTGAAAGTTCAAGAGCAAAGGTTACACCTCATCAGAGATCAGAGATAGGTGAAAAACAAGACACAGAACTTCAAGAGAAAGAAACTCCAACTCATGCATCCCAAAAAGAAATGCCACAAGATGCAGGTAGTAGGAGCATGGCTAAGGCAAACAGGACAATGAATGGCCTTTCTCCTAAACCTGGAGGAGACAACAAAGTGTCTTCTCACCCCATTAGCTGCTCTTCTTCCAGTAAAGAGAAAAGTGAAATTGCCAGGGAAACTTCAGTTGTAAAGCAAGCTTTAGCTAAAATTCAACAGCAAGACCAAAAGGAGCAGGCACATAGGACTTCAACTAAAGTGTCTTCAGCTAAGCTTATTGCCAATCAAGTTGAGAAAGGTAGAGAGGAGACTCCTACTCCACATAAAATGTTGGATAATCATCAAGAAAAAGCCCCAGGACATTCTACAAGTAAAGCAGGAATGAAGATTGTACAAAGTGAAGGGAAAAGAAAAAAAACGGAGGAAATTATAAAAGGCCAAACTCCAAAAGGATTAGGAGGAGAGAAGAAAGAATCTTCAAAACCATTAGTGAGACAAGGCAGCTTTACTATAGATAAACCTAGCACAAATATACCTATAGAACTTATTCCCCATATTAATAAACAAACTGGATCTACTCCCCCTTCATTTGCTTTTACCTCCACAAACAGAATACGTGAGAGAAGTGATTCCGTGGACACTGATTCTAGTCTGGATACCACACTTATTTTAAAAGACACAGAAGCAGTAATGGCATTCCTTGAAGCGAAATTGCGAGAAGAAAACAAAACAGATGAAGGACCTGAAACTCCTAGCTATAACAGAGATAATTCCATATCACCCGAGTCAGATGTAGACACCGCTAGCACAATCAGTCTGGTTACTGGTGACACTGAAAGAAAAACCACTCAAAAGCGAAAGAGCTTTACTACCCTCTATAAAGATAGATGTTCCACTAGTTCCCCTTCTAAAGATGTTTTAAAATCTTCTGTAACAAGTGCTAGAGAAAAGATAGAAAAGAAGACTAAAAGCCGATCTTCAGATGCTGGTTCAAGAGCAGAGGGTCGTAAACTTGTGCAACCCAGTGGAAGAATGAGGCAAGCTTCAGTAGATTTAACAGATGATGACCAAACATCTAGCGTACCTCATTCTGCCATATCTGATATCTTGTCATCTGACCAAGAAACTTACTCTGGCAAATCACATGGAAGGGGTCATTTTACTTCTGCAGATGAACTCTTACATTCCAAAATGGAAGGCAGTAAGTCAGCTAAATCAAAGACCTCTCCTGTTACAACTGGGCAATCCAGTAAGTCAACCACTCTTCCAAGGCCTCGTCCCACAAGGACTTCTCTCTTGCGCAGAGCACGACTTGGTGAAGCCTCAGATAGCGAACTTGCTGATGCAGATAAAGCTTCAGTAGCTTCTGAAGTGTCCACTACAAGTTCTACATCAAAGCCTCCATCAGGAAGGAGAAATATCTCCAGAATTGACTTACTTGCCCAACCACGCAGAACTAGGCTCGGTTCTTTATCAGCACGTAGTGACTCTGAAGCCACAATAACTAGAAGCACTGCCTCATCTCGTACTGCAGAAGCCATCATGAGAAGTGGTGGAAGATTAACACCATCAGCAGATAGTAGTAAAGTTTCTGCTAGAACTAGAGCTAATAGCATTTCTCGACTTTCTGATTCTAAATCCAAATCATTGACCTCTGCCCATAATTCTCCATCAGGTATGTGAGATTATTTGGATTTAGTCTTTTTCAGTACTTGATATTTTGTTTATTTTCTTGGGCTTTTCTCTTTTTATAAGTGTTAAACTAATAATGCTTTATTATGAAGCATTAACTCATACTTTAGTTGAAGCAGTCCTCCTCTTTTGAGAAAGAAGCTCCATTAGTTATTGTTGCAGATATTTTTAAATTTAATACAAGGACAAGAGATTTTAATTCCTTAGCCATTTGATTTATGATTTTTCCTGGAAACTTCTAACCAACTATAGTATCTGAGATGCTCAAATGCTGCAGTAATTGGCATAGTACAAAAATGTAGATATACTAGAAACCTCTTTTGCTTGGGTCAGAATTCTAAAAGTTTAGAAGGTCAGCAGCACTGTTCAGTGAGGTAAAAACTAGGAAATGTGTTTGAAAGTTTGTAAGTATGCAAAACTATGAGTGCAGCCTGAGGAAGGCATGAAGCATCAACAAGATAAATGCAAGGTAATTTAAGATTTGCTTCTAAAAGTACAAAAGTGTAATCTAATTACAAAAATAAGCAAAGTAAGAAGTAACAAATAGAAAAATATATATACTTCTAAACACAAAAATACTGAATGAAATATTCCAAAACTAAATGGTGTGTGTGTTAACCCAAATCTCTTTCACTCTCAAGGGCTTCTGGCCTGTCCTAGAACAATTTTTGTTACTTATTCCTATGTGAAAAGAGAGGATCTGTATTTACAGGGGCTAGATCTCTTCTTCCTCAGTAAGTGACAGGTCACTTACTGTCAAAATTGTTGATTCAGCCTCTCTGACATCTCCCCTATTATTTAATATTTACATGAAAAAATATTACAATTAATAGTTTTGAGCCTACCATTTTAATGGTAATCTTGTTAAAAACTGACATATGACAATGGAAGAAAAGGCAATGTAAGAGATTGTTAGCTAGGTTTCAAGTATGACACAACTAGTTAAACAACCTAAAGAAGAATGCTTATGTTTAAATGTCATCTTGTTTATCTGTTTATTTGTGATAACTAGTGCTTTTTTCACCTTTTGAACTTTAATACTGCTGAGTACAGATTTTTCTTCAAAAGCACCAGATAACGTATTTCTTGTACTTGAATGTCTCCTTTGCATTCACTGATGTGAATGGTCATCAGAACAGGGTATTATACTTCCCATCTCCACCTGTTATACAAACAATTTCTATATTTTTTTTACACACTGACTATTTTTTCTTTATACAAACCAAGCTGTTTTGGCAAAACCATTGCCATTGCTGACATATAACTTGCATATTTAATAACTTATGTTGTGCTGTTCATCAATATTTATTGCCTTGAGAGGTAAATACTGGCTAAATCACAGGTTAATTTAAGAGAAATCTATTCCTTAAACAATAAATCTTAATGTTCACTGAAATGTGAAGTCACATGTATTGTTATATTCTGAATGTTGTCTTCAGAAATGCCAGTAATCCTCATGAATTCATGTGAAACTAAAAAATAATAATACCCCAAGCCATCTACCCTAATACTTTAAAAGGGAGATGATGGTATTTTTCCTAGCATATTATCTGTCTCGCTATTTATATCAGGCACGTTTAGTAATGATGGTTCACTGAGATTTGTGTGTCCAGTTGGCTGACTGACTAACATCAGTTCAGGCAAACAGTTACTTCTGAGGAGCCAGTTAGGTTGTGTTAATTTACAGGGTTGATTTAATTAACATTAGCTATCGTTATTCCAGACCCTGGTGGTATTGACCCTTGAAGAGGTAAACGCTGGAAATTGCTTGTTTTGTCATATATGATTATTTTTCTGTTTTCAACAAAAACATGAGTCAGGAGGAGGTTTTTTTGTGAAAATATGAACTACAGTGTGCTTACTGACTTCCATATGACTGTTATAGTTCGGTATTCAACTACTTTAACAATGGGGAATACGTTAGTCTGTTACAGCTTTCATTCCTGCAATGTGCCCGTTGATTTAACTGCATTCCATGGTCAGAACCTACTGCGTTTTTTGTAGAAAATATTCGCAGTTTCAAAGGGAAAAGCTGAAAAGTTTGCCACCTTATGAGCTATCTATCCCCAGCTAACCAAACAAATAAAAAGGGCACACCACCATTGTTTGGAAAATTTGCAAGACTACTATTTAAAAAAACAAAATATTATTATTATAAACACTAACGTTTATGGAAAACAAAAGTTTCAGTGTAAAGTGTAAAAAAATAAAAAAGCAGTTAGTAAAACAGTCAAAGCCAATATCAGAGAGAAAATATGAACTCTAATGAACTCTTCAGGCACTATATAAATAAGGAATATACTGCTACTTGGGAGTTAGGAGTTCTGGTTCCATATGTGGCTGTTTCACAAACTTACTTTGTGACTTGTGACCATGCTACTATGAGCATGGATACGTTACAGAAATTTGTCTCTGTGTAGCTGTCTTGGTGTAACAGTCCCTAATGTACACAGAACCCTAGTCGCACAGTGCCTCTATTTGCCTCATTCTAAAATGGCGACAATAGTTGCCCACTTGAGCAGGTTGTTAGGATGCTTCATTCATTATTTTATTAATTTGTAAAGTCATTTAAAGGCCATTAGAGGAAAGTGTTATATATAAGGAGCCTTGGAATTATCTTAAGCCACAGTTGCAGAAACTATCTGAATCCTGCATCACAAGCAAGGGGGAAAATTTCTAGGGAAGGGTTGCAGTGCAAGTTGGATGAGCAAGCATCTCAAACAGGTTATTAAGAGAAAGCTTATAAAGAATGAAAGATGGGATGGGTCAGCAAGGAAAGCTACCTCTTGGAGATCAGAAAGCATAGGGGAAAAGGGAGAACTGCCAAAAGCCAAGCAAAATTGGACCTTTCAAAGGAAATTAAAACCAATAGTAAAAGTTTCTGTAGCCATATAAATAAAAAGAAAATAAAGGAAAGAAGTGGGCCCACTAAGTACTGAGGATGGGGTGGAGATTAGAGACAATTTAGGCATGGCCCACACCTAAACATAAGAGCATAAAAATGACCATATTGGGTCAGACCAAAGGTCTATCTATCCCAATATCTTATATTATGACAGTAGCCAATGCCAGGTGCTTCAGAGGGAATAAATAGAACCAGTAATCATCAAGTGATCCATTCCCTGTCACCCATTCCCAACTTCTGGCAAACAGAGGCTAGGGACACCATCCCTGCCCATCGTGGCTAATAACCATTGATGGACCTATCCTCCATGAACTTACCTAGTTTTTTTTAACCTTTTTATAGTCAAACAAATACTTTGCCTCAGGTTTTAATAAGGGTATTGAGGAGCTTAGAGGTAGTGGCAGGGTGCCTAATGGAAATGAGGATATGGAGTCAGATATTACATCTGATGTGGAAGTCAATTCTCAAGAAATTTAGTAAGACCAAACTGGGGTACTCAGATAATCTCCATCCAAAAATATTAAAGAAACTGGCACATGAAACTGCAAGCCCAATAGCAAGGCTTTGTAATGATTTCAGAAATACTGGGGGCGTATCCTATGACTGGAGCATTGCTAATATGGTACCTATTTTTAAGAAAGTGGGGGAGGAGTGATCCAGGAAACTGCATGCAGGCTTGTTAGTTTGACCTCAATTGCATGCAAGTCTTGGAACAAATTTTGAAAGATGAAGTAGTTAAGGACATAGAGGTAAATGGTAATTGGGTTAAATACAACATGGTTTTACAAAAGGTAGATTGTGCCAGACCAACCTGATCTCTTTGAGAAGATAACTGATTTTTTAGACAAAGAAAACACAAAATCTATTAGAGTTCAGTAAGATATTTGATACAGTTAAGGGGGTCATAGTGAACTGTCAGGCGGGAGGGAGGTTACTAATGGAGTTCCTCAGGGATTGGTGTTGAGACCAGTTTTATTTAACAATTTCATTAATGGCCTTTGCACAAAAAGTGAGAATATGACAATAAAATTTGAAGCTGACATAAAGTTGGGAGGTCTTGCCAATACAGGGGGGGACTGGAGTATCATTAAGAAGATCTGGATGACCTTGAAAACTGGAGCAATAGAAATGGATGAAATTTAATGCTGTGTAAAGTGCACTTTGGGACTAACAACAAGAATTTTTGCTATAAAATGGAGGCTTATCAGTTGGAAGTGACAGAGGTGGAGAAAGATCTGAGTGTATTGGATGATCCCACCATGGCTGTGAGCTGCCACGGTGATGTGGCCACGAAAAAGACTAATGCAATCCTAGGATGCATCAGTCGAAGTATTTCCAGTAGAGATAGGGAAGTGTTAGTACCATTATACCAGGCACAGGTGAGATCTCATCTGAAATACTGTGTGCAGTTCTGGTCTCCCATGTTTAAAATAGATGAATTCAAACTGGAACAGGTACAGGGAAGGGCTACTAGGATTATCAAAGGAATGGAAACCCTACCTTATGAGAGGAGACTCAGAGCTTGGCTTGTTTAGCCTAACCAAACGAAGACAGAGTGGAGATATGATTGCTCTCTATAAATACATCAGAGGGATAAGTACCAGGGAGGGAGAGGAGTTATTTAAGTTAAGCACCAATGTTGACAAAAGAACAAATGGATATAAACTGGCCATCAAAAAATTTAGGTTTGAAATGAGATGAAGGTTTCTAACCATCAGAGGAGTGAAGTTCTGGAACAGCCTTCCAAAGGGAGCAGTGGGTGCAAAAAAACTAACTGGCTTGATAAGACTGAGTTTGATAAGTTTATGGAGGGGATGTTATGATCAAACTGCCTACAATGTCAAGTAGCAGATCTTCAACTGCTAGTAACAAATATCCTCAACAGCTGGTGATGGGACACTATTAGATAGAGAGGTCTTTGAGTTACTACAGAGAATTCTTTTCCAGGTGCCTGGCTGTTGGGTCTTGTCAAAATACTCAGGGTCCAACTGACTGCCATATTTGTGGTCAGGAAGGAATTTTCATAGATTCATAGGTTCTAGGGCTGCAAGGGACCTCGAGAGGTCATCGAGTCCAGCCCCCTGCCCTCATGGCAGGACCAATTACTGTCTAGACCATCCCTGATAGACATTTATCTAACCTACTCTTAAATATCTCTAGAGATGGAGATTCCCCAACCTCCCTGGGCAATTTATTCCAGTGTTTAACCACCCTGACAGGAACTTTTTCCTAATGTCCAACCTAAACCTCCCTTGCTACAGTTTAAGCCCATTGCTTCTTGTTCTATCCTCAGATGCTAAGATGAACAAGATTTCTCCCTCCTCCTTATGACACCCTTTTAGATACCTGAAGACCGCTATCATGTCCCCTCTGTCTTCTCTTTTCCAAACTAAACAAACCCAATTCCTTCAGCCTTCCTTCATAGGTCATGTTCTCTAGATCCTTAATCATTCTTGTTGCTCTTCTCTGGACCCTCTCCAATTTCTCCACATCTTTCTTGAAATGCGGTGCCCAGAACTGGACACAATACTCCAGTTGAGGCCTAACCAGCGCAGAGTAGAGCGGAAGAATGACTTCTCGTGTCTTGCTCACCACACACCTGTTAATGCAGCCCAGAATCATGTTTGCTTTTTTTGCAACAGCATCACACTGTTGACTCATATTTAGCTTGTGGTCCACCATAACCCCTAGATCCCTTTCTGCCGTACTGCTTCCTAGACAGTCTCCTCCCATTCTGTATGTGTGAAACTGATTGTTCCTACCTAAGTGGAGCACTTTCCATTTGTCCTTATTAAACTTCATCCTGTTTACCTCTGACCATTTCTCCAATTTGTCCAGATCATTTTGAATGATGACCCTATCCTCCAAAGCAGTTGCAATCCCTCCCAGTTTGGTATCATCTGCAAACTTAATAAGCGTACTTTCTATGCCAATATCCAAGTCATTGATGAAGATATTGAACAGAGCCGGTCCCAAAACAGACCCTTGCGGAACCCCACTCGTTATAGCCTTTCCAGCAGGATTGGGAACCATTAATAACTACTCTCTGAGTACGGTTATCCAGCCAGTTGTGCACCCACCTTATAGTAGCCCCATCTAAGTTGTATTTCCCTAGTTTATTGATAAGAATATCGTGCGAGACCGTATCAAATGCCTTACTAAAGTCTAGGTATACCACATCCACCGCTTCTCCCTTATCCACAAGACTCGTTATCCTATCAAAGAAAGCTATCAGATTGGTTTGACATGATTTTTTCTTTACAAATCCATGCTGGTTATTCCCTATCACCGTACCACCTTCCAAGTGTTTGCAGATGATTTCCTTAATTACTTGCTCCATTATTTTCCCTGGCACAGAAGTTAAACTAACTGGTCTGTAGTTTCCTGGGTTGTTTTTATTTCCCTTTTTATAGATGGGCACTATATTTGCCCTTTTCCAGTCTTCTGGAATCTCTCCTGTCTCCCATGATTTACCAAAGATAATAGCTAGGGGCTCAGCTAGGGGCTCAGGTCCTGGTGACTTGCAGGCATCTAACTTATCTAAGTGATTTTTAACTTGTTCTTTTTTTATTTTATCTTCTAAACCTTCCCCCTTCCCATTTGCATTCACTATGTTAGGCATTCCCTCTGACTTCTCAGTGGAGACCGAAACAAAGAAGTCATTAAGCATCTCTGCCATTTCCAAGTTTCCTGTTACTGTTTCTCCCTCCTCACTGAGTAGTGGGCCTACCCTGTCCTTGGTCTTCCTCTTGCTTCAAATGTATTGAAAAAAAGTTTTCTTGTTTCCCTTTATTCCTGTAGCTAGTTTGAGCTCATTTTCTTCTGGGTCAGATTGGCAGAGATGCTAGGGGGGGGAGGGGGGGTTTCTTCCTCTGCAGCATGGATCATGGGTCACTTGCTGGTTTAAATTTGAGGAAATGGTGGATTCTGTGTAACTTGAAGTCTTTAAATCATGATTTTAGGACTTTAGTAATTCAACCAGAGGTTATGTGTCTATTATAAGAGTGGATGGGTGAGGTTGAAGTGTGTAGGAGGTCAGACTAGATGATCACAATGGTCCCTTCTAGCCTTAAAGTCTGAGTCTATGAGATTGATGGGGAAATATGATGGTCTTGAGGGGTGAGCAGCAACAGTAGCAGCAAGGATAGCTGTGAAGGCAGAGTCACATTTTGGAACAGCTGCATGTCACATGATTAGTAGCTGTACTAGTTAGCTAGCCTAAGGGAGAAGTCATTGCAAGCCAACAGATAGAGTGAAAGAAGCAGCAGAGGCAACTCTGTGAAAAAGAAAGGGTTCAAGTAGAGCAGAAGCACTAGAACACTTTGATCTTTTAGTTGACTCAAAGTCTAGGATTATGGGGGCAAGGAACACTAAATGTTAAGACATTTGGGGTTCATTGGGTTGATCTGGCCCCAAGGGTCTGTGCATCCAAAAAGATCAACAGGTGTTTTTTAAAATCCTGTGTCTGCAAAGAGATAGCTAGGTTAATGCAAAACATGCTGAGTTTTGTTAATATGTGTCATGATTTACATGACTTGTGATATTGTTACTGTAACTCCACAATAACAAAGTTTGCTATGAGAAACCTGTAGGCCAAACAGCAACACAATAGCATTTTGGCCTCAGATCTTTATGATCTTTCCAAATATTAAACAGGCTTTTGACTCTATCTACCTTTCTTAGTTATAAATGCGATTGGATTTGTATAGCAATTCTCTATATTTTCAAACTTCGAATTTTCAAACTGTTTCAGAATCAATTATTTTTAAAAGAATTATAATTAAGAATATCTGCAACACCTTTTTTTGCTTTTCTCCAAACCACAGACTGAGGAAGCAAAGGGCTTACACTAAATTCAGCAATAGATTTTTGTTAAGCAAATGCTTCAAATTTGAATGTTTTCATTAAGAATTAACATGATAAAACAATATTTTGTACACAGAGAAATCCCAGCTTCTCCCAGACCCAGATCCTGCTGTTGAAACTTACAGTGGTAGAGTACTAGAAATCATATCTCTTTCTAATATTTCACTATTCATTCAATCTTTAGTTTTTAAATTTGACTACTTATGCTCATTGTACAGTGCTGAGTTGTTCATCTAGCTCTTTAAGAAACACTTCAGAGATATAATTTTTAAGCAAATTTGATGTTTATTTTGATTTTTTTAAAATAAGAATTGGAACAAAGGATTAATTAAAAATACAAAATTATTTTAAAGGACTTTGTTAATAAACTTTGGGCCCAACTCCTAAAATTCTTTCGTCTGCAATCACACACTTCTTGGATGCTTTTTTTGAGGGGAAAGGGAAACTTTTTCTGCTTATATTCTACTTTCCTTGATAAGAACAAGTTAGAATCCCATAAGTTAAGGGGTAGTGGGTCAATGGATAGACCGTAAAATATAACCTAATTGACTTCAATGGGCTTTAAATGTGTTTTGGATTAGGCTCGTAACCATACTTCCTTTTAAATCACCTGAAAAAAATCTGTTAATCACTTTTCTACTTTTAACAATTTAAATGAACAAAGGGATTTAAGCTTGTACTCCAGCTTCATACTCTACATATTGTAATCTTTCAGAGCATTACACAAATCTGTTCTCATTTGAAAACTCACATTGCAAAAAGCTATACCTATATTCACATCTGATTTATGTTTAATTTGTTATCCTTTTAATAAATAACAATTCAGGGAAAAATCAATCTTAATTTGCTTGTGTTTTTATGTTATTCACATTATTTATATCTTGCATTTGTGATTTATAAATTACCAAGAACAAGTAGATCCATTTGGATATACTGGTTTTCAAAAGTATCGTCAGCACACCTAACCAACCTCAATAAAGGTGTCTACAAATTTTCCAGCTAATTTAATTAAGCTTTTGGGCACCTAACACTAATACTAACAAATTACATTAAGAATTTTCCTAACATTAATCTTTAGTCCAAGAGAACTGATTTTTAGAGCCAGTGATTAACAAAGAAATAATATTTGATGATGTGAAGCTCTGTGGCATGAGGTTGATTGGGTGCGGCATGTTATAATAATGAATGCTCAACCATCTAAAAAAGTGTGAGGATGGCTATTCTGAAATCCACTTTCTAGCCATTAACGACTGATTGTTGAGTGAGATCCTCATGCTCAGTTTCAGTTGTCCACTGCTTCTGTCCATTTTCAGCAATGTGTTGTTTTCAGTATGAGTACAAGTCCTGTCTGCTCTGAAGATGCTGTTATTGTAGATGTGTCACTGATCTTTGTAACAAGATGCTGACTTACAAAGTGTTATTATATTTCCAACAATAAATGCATAATTTCTTCTGTAGGAATGATGTGCTTTCTTTATGTTGGCCCATGTTGAGAGACCTTGTGCAAGCCTCAACTTTCCCTCATACATCTTTACACTTTTTTGTGTGTGTCCTGTTTAAAAAGCAATACCTTAAATGTAATGGGAGTGGGGAGAATTTGCCCTCCCCCCCAAAAAAAAGTTCAATCAAACTCTATAAATGTTAATGAATTGGACCCTCATTCTGTAACACATCTTGCTCTAGTTATGTAGGAATAATGGCATTTGCATCTTTTTATCTACTCACCATTATACAAAGAGCATCTTTTTCCACATTTTATTAATCAACATTTATTATTTAACACAAATTTAGTATCTTTCTTTTTAAGATGTAGTAAACACTTTTGTGAGGTACTTGGGGTTTGATATTGAGCAGTTGTGGTGTTTTGTTGTGGTGTTTCTGAAATAATTTTATTGTTTCTTACAAAAGATACAATAATAATTCTTTTTTAATAATCAAACTAATTTAGTAAATTCAAGATGGAGGCGCTTTCCTACAGATTATGCTTCCACCTCAGAAGATGAGTTTGGATCAAACCGTAATTCCCCTAAACATACCCGTCTACGTACTTCTCCAGCCCTGAAAACCCCTCGATTGCAGAGCTCTGGGACAGCAATGCAAACTAGCAATACGTTCAAGCACAGGATCAAGGAACAGGAGGACTACATTCGCGACTGGACTGCTCATCGAGAAGAAATAGCAAGGTTTGTTTTTTAAAAATGCCTTTAAAATATCAAAGCCTTTTCTCTGAACTGGTAGTGCTGAACAAATGAGCTAGTTAAATCACTGGGTGCTTCTACATATGCAATATTTCTGCATGGCTAGGTGTACAGAAATCTTGAAGCCTTGTAAAGGAAAGACTATCAAAGTAGTGCTACCAGCATACCTCTCTTGTGGAAGAAAAGGAGTAGTATTGTCTTGTGGTACGCATATCCTATGTATGATCTCCCAGTTGCATTAGTGAGAGTTACAAATGTATCTTGTTACACTTTGTTCTGCCTCAAGAAATAGTTATATCTGTTTTATACTGCCTTAAAACCAGCAAGTAATAAAAAACATCAGTTAAATGCAAAGCTGATTTGGAGGTATATTTTTTACCATATGAAAGACCATGTTTTCACTTCTAATTTTTAGTTCATTTTGGTTTTTACTCTGCATTGAAGGAAGACTGTCAAATTAAATAATATATATTTGTCCAACAAATCACTCCTTTTGTTTCTAGTGCTTGAGATTAATAAAGTAGTTTAAAAAAATTAATGTACTTTCCCCCTTATTGCTATTTGCACTGCACTTCAACAATGAAAAGAATAGTCTGTTATACATTCTACAGTGATGCAGTGGCAAGGTTGTGAACATTTCATAGACTGTTAAGTATCAGAGGGGTAGCCGTGTCAGTCTGGATCTGCAAGAGTGACAGAGAGTCCTGTAGCACCTTATAGACTAGCAGATATATTGAAGCATAAGCTTTCGTGGGCGAAGAACCACTTCGTCAGACGCATGTTTAAATAAACAAAACTTTTTATGTGAATGTTATTAAAACACTGATTAATAGTCAGTTTTGGGAAAAATTTTACAGAACTTAAATTTGAGGCCTAAATGACCCGACAGTGTCCTTTTAAAAACAATTTTTAATACTTTAACATCACAGCTATGAAATATTATATTTTGGTCATATGAAATACCGTTTTACAATTGCTGGAAATGGTATTTTTTTAAAAAAATTGTACAGTTATATAAATTATGATACATGTAAATGAGCTACATAAATATTGTAAACAAATCAAGGGACTCTGATATGATCTTGGGAACTATTAGAATGAAGCTCAAGTATTCATTTTCCAGTAAGAACTTCTAAAACTTCAAATACCAACCCATGGATTTCTTTCTGAGAAACGTAGGTATTCAGGACTCTTCCTCCTTCTAAACATTGCTGCTGAACCTTTGCTTCCGTGGAAGTGTTAGGGGAGAATGATACCTGCACTTTTTTTGTGTGTGCACGGTTGACAGCCTTGCTATTCTGTAAGGGAAGTTCTTGGCTTAAACCAGACACTAAGGGTACGATTCTGTTATGGCTTTCCTGGACCTCCGTGACTTCTGCAGTGGCAGGGCTGGACTAGCTGAGGTCCATATTAGTGCTGCTAAATTTGTGACCCTCTATACATATAACACACAAACATCTATAGTAAAAGAATATTATTAATGTTGGAAAGTCAAGCACTCAAAAGTTAAGAAATGCCATAATTAAGGTTACCTGTTGTTCCCAGCCCCAGAATCCCAGTCTTGTTTCCCCCAGTTCTTCCAGGCCCAATCTCCTTGCCCAGTCATTCACAGTTACCCCTTCCTGGCTCTTCATCTGATCTATTTCTCTCTCCCTCATCTCTGCATTCAGATCAAGCAACTTCCTCCTACACACTGCTTGGGCCCAGCAGGGTGGGCATAGAGGGTATGTCTACACTGCAATGTGAGCCCAGGGTTAGTGGGACTCAAGTCAACTGACCCATGTTAGGGAACCCTGGGCTTGAGCTTCTGCATTGTATTTTAACCCTGTGTTTAGACTTTTCTAACCCATGCTCGAACTTAGGGCTCTAGCACCATCACTGCAGTGCACAGACCCAAGTCAAAGTAACCATATCCCAGAGTCTCTTGCACCCCCATATCCCAGAGTCACCCTCCCCCCAAATGTGGCAACTCTAGCCCTAGGACCTAAGTGCACTGTGGGAAAATTTTACTGCCTGTCCTGCATGTTATCAGGAAGCAGCTCACTTTGCAAAAGGCTTCTTTGGTTTGCTCTCCACTGAAAACCCAGGAGGCTCTCTGATAATGTGCTTACAGATCCGTAATAGAACGGAATAGGCTAACGCTGACCTGAGCTGCTGCCGTTTACAAAGAGGTGGAGGCATGAAAGGGGCAGGAGGTGTGGCTTCCCTTTTCGGTAGAGTGGATTGCAGATTGTTGGGGTAGAGAGGACTAAGGAAATTGTCCCATGGAATTGTGAGATACTTCCGGCTGACTCCCGAGACAAGCAAGGCTGTGTCTATATTGCAGAGCAATAGGGCTCAGACCCTGGGTACTGGCTTAACTCGAGCTTGGACCCTCCAGCCCTGCAGGATCATGGGACCCTGGGTCTGAACCCTGGATTAGCACAATTGCAGTGTAGATGCAAGTCAGGGGTTAGGCTTGGTGCTGGGCTCAAGCATGGACTTATGTTGCAGTGGAGACGTACCCCGAGAGCACAAGAGAGACAGGCTCCCAGCTTTATGCTGTATAGTTGTAGCCATGTCGGTCCCAGGATATTAGAGAGACAAGGTGGCTGAGGTAATATCTTTTATTGGGCCAACTTCAGACAAGCTTTGCCCAGCGGAGACAGAATCTTTCTGGACTTTTTCTAGCAAATCTCTACTGACTATTTGCAAGCTGTGATTTTTGAAAGACTTACCACTTGGAAAAATGTGCATGGATTTTCATGGGGACAGCTAAAAGCACATCCATGACACACAGGCCCAGCCTCTGCTACATTTTGAGCACAGGGGTGTCAGAGCCTCTCAAAGAAAAGGTCGCCAGAAATTTTTGACATAGGTAAAACAATGTATTTTTCTCTAGCCTTGTTCTCAGACATGGCTAGCCATTTTGGCATAACTTTTTCAGAAATGTTTAGCCTGAGGCATATGCCCAGCATGGAAAATTTTAGCCCAAACACTTGACATCTGATAAAGTTATAAGCATCAGAAAATAGGCTCTTATAATGAGACACATCTTAGAAATAGGCAGTACTACTAGCCCCACCTCTGACCCATTTTTTACCCTAACATAACATATTCATATGATAAATCAGTTTTTTAAAGGTTAATGTTAAAAATGACATTAATATAATAGGGTTGAGAATATAAACATGTAAAAGCAAGGAAATTCAAAGTTATGGTTCCCACATGTACTGTAACTTGAACCATATTGCACGTATATTAGTAGATATGAAGTCATGAAACTTATCATAGGTAGTAGTATACAAGGTTCTGTGCCAAGGGACATTTAATTGTTGTGGGAAACAAAACTTTACTTTTTTTGAATTTAGATTCACAGCCATAGCATTGGGATAATGTATCTTTTTTTTTTTAGTTGAAGTGTATAAATGCTTATGGACGTTTACTGCACGTAGTCAATAGAAATCTAGTGCAGTTGTTTTCAGCTTGTGGTCCACGGACCCCTAGAGGTCTGCAGACTATTTCTATGTGGTCCGCAAAAGGTGACTATTAAAATAAAGGTTTCAGTGTAGTAGCCGTGTTAGTCTGTGTCAGCAAAATGAAAATAAGAAAGAAAAACTTGTAGCACCTTAGAGACTAACAAATTTATTTCAGCATAAGCTTTCGTGGGTTAGTACCCACTTCATCGGATGCATGGAATGAAATTATATTTCAGATATATTTATACAGTCAGAGAAACATGATGGTCCAGGTGTATAGACCAATCTTAAGAGGCTAATTAGTTGAGAGGAAACATGACAGCAGGGGAAGAAAAAGCTTTTGAAGTGATAAACAAGATGGTCACACAGGTGTGAATGAGGATCGTTAACTTAAGGGAAATAGATTCAATTAACATAATGGCCGAGCCATTCCAAATCACGATTTAATCCGGAGGCAACGCAATCTAGTTTGCATATCAATTCGAGTTCAATAGTTTCTCTTTGAAGTCTGCTTTTGGAGTTAATCTGTCGCAACACTGCTATCCTCAAATCTGTCATTGAGTGATCAGGGAGGTTGAAGTGTTCACCTACTGGTTTTTGAATGTTATGATTCCTGATGTCAGATTTATGTCCATTTATTCTTTTGCGTAGAGACTGTCCGGTTTGGCCAATGTACATGGCAGAGGGGCATTGCTGGCACATGATGGCATATATCACATTGGTAGATGTGCAGGTGAATGAGCCCCTGATGGCGTGGCGGATGTGATTAGGCCCTGTGATGGTATCACTTGAATCGATATGTTGACAGAGTTGGCATCGGGCTTTGTTGCAAGGATAGGTTCCTGGGTTGGTGTTTTTGTTGTATGGTGTGTGGTTGCTGGTGAGTAATTGCTTCAGGTTGGGGGGCTGTCTGTAAGCAAGGATTGGTCTGTCGCCCAAGATCTGTGAGAGTGAGGGATCATCTTTTAGGATAGGTTGTAGATCTTTGATGATGCGCTGGAGAGGTTTTAGTTGGGGGCTAAAGGTGACGGCTAGTGGTGTTCTGTTATTTTCTTTTTTGGGCCTGTCTTGTAGAAGGTGACTCCTGGGTACTCTTTTGGCCCTGTCGATCTGTTTTTTCACTTCAGCAGGTGGGTATTGTAGTTGTAAGAATGCTTGATAGAGATCTTGTAGGTGTTTGTCTCTGTCTGAGGGATTGGAGCAAATGCGGTTGTATCTTAGAGCTTGGCTGTAAACAATGGATCGTGTGGTGTGTCCAGGATGGAAGCTTGAAGCATGTAGGTAAGTATAGCGGTCAGTAGGTTTCCGGTATAGGGTGGTGTTAATGTGACCATCACTTATTAGCACAGTGGTGTCTAGGAAATGGACCGCTTGTCATGTGCCAGCAATGCCCCTCTGCCATGTACATTGGCCAAACCGGACAGTCTCTACGCAAAAGAATAAATGGACATAAATCTGACATCAGGAATCATAACATTCAAAAACCAGTAGGTGAACACTTCAACCTCCCTGATCACTCAATGACAGATTTGAGGATAGCAGTGTTGCGACAGATTAACTCCAAAAGCAGACTTCAAAGAGAAACTATTGAACTCGAATTGATATGCAAACTAGATTGCGTTGCCTCCGGATTAAATCGTGATTTGGAATGGCTCAGCCATTATGTTAATTGAATCTATTTCCCTTAAGTTAACGATCCTCATTCACACCTGTGTGACCATCTTGTTTATCACTTCAAAAGCTTTTTCTTCCCCTGCTGTCATGTTTCCTCTCAACTAATTAGCCTCTTAAGATTGGTCTATACACCTGGACCATCATGTTTCTCTGACTGTATAAATATATCTGAAATATAATTTCATTCCATGCATCCGATGAAGTGGGTACTAACCCACGAAAGCTTATGCTGAAATAAATTTGTTAGTCTCTAAGGTGCTACAAGTTTTTCTTTCTTATTTTCATTTTATTAAAATAAAGTTTCAGATCCCAGAAAAGGCATTCCATTCTTTGGATCAAGCAAAAAGTATGTAAATATCCCCATCTACAGGTCAAAACCCGGAAATGTTGTCGTTACCATAGAAGCCCACAGTTTAGCACCCTTGCTCATGCTGTGTCAAGTGCCGAACATGTGCAGCATTTATAGTTGAATTCTGTTCAGTCCGTTTTCAATCTAAGACTTCTATGGTAGGGCATCCACAGATTGAATTTCCAAAGGGGTACACATCTCCATTTGAAATTTTTTAGGGGTCCGCAAATGAAAAAAGGATGAAACCCACTGGTCTAGCGTATATATTGGCATTATGAAACTATCCTTTGGGGCAGAAAGGATAATGGAGTAATTTTTGTGAGGTTTCTTAAGCATTACATATATGATTTCATTGTTCTTTTTCCAGCCAATCCCACCCTTCCATACTAATTTGCATCTCCCTAATCAGAATTTAAAGTTATGGAGTTTGTAAAAAGCCTTCTTGAGTTAGTAAGAAAATGGATTTTGGATACATGATGCCTGTTTTTTGTCTGATCTTATTAAGATCTGTTATTCATTCTTTGACTAATTAGTCTGCTTAGGAAGCTGCAATGCTAAGTATTTGATAAAGCAGTTAAATGCACAATTGAATTAGGAAAACAGATGGTAGCAACAGCTACTTTTATCCAAATTACTTTCATACCATAAGTAAATTAATCTTGTGAAAGGGTTGCCATGCTTTGTCCTTTTCACGCAAATTTGTGTTGGAACAATTTTCAGTTGTTAGTTTTAAATAACTAGTTTAGTTTAAATTTGAGAGAGCTGATTAAAAACTAATGAATACTTTCCCAAATTCTTTAAAAAGAAAAAAGCAACCATTTTAATTCTGTATTTCACAATTTTCTGATAACTCTGTTGGCACACACAATCCGATAATAAGCTGACCCCACGTACCTTGTATCTGGTAGAATGTCAAATACAGAAAGAATTAGGACAAATGTTTAATGTTAGAGATTATTAAAGGATGAAATAAAGGAAATGACAGGTTCTCCAAAATACTAGATTATTCAAAGGAGTTCTGCAGAATTATTTTATTTTCTAGTGGCCTTAATTTTGTGGTAGTTGTCCCCTGGAGAATTTGCTGAATAATAGCTGTTTTATTTTCTACGTTTAAAAAACATGTTTTTACACATTTATATGAACAGTAAAGCTAAAAATAAATTAGTTAATTCCAGAAATATGTGGGAATGTTCATATTAACTACGCGGTGGTGAGCATCTGGTAAGTGAATGTTTTTCACTTTTCAACACTGTTAACATTTATTTACATGCAAAAAGTTCAGCACATTTCTGGGATTAACTTAATTGTTTTTTAGCCTTTCACTTCTGCGTAAATACAGTAAATGATGATTTGAGTGTTTAAGAATATTTTCAGCATAGTATCTCTCACTTTGTATCCATTTTCTGTTTATTCATGCAAGCTGTAAAATAGCATTGTTCCATGGAATTGTGCTTGTCAATGCTGAGCTGTTTAATGTGATGTTGCAATATTGCGATTTGACTGGAAATGTGTTAATTATGCTTGCCATTCTAATTTAACTATTGTTCTCAGTGCTACATTCTCTACCTCTAGATCAGTGGTGTCCAATCATTTCATCCTTAGGGACAAACATATTTCAAAAAACTTAGTGGTCCTCTATCAATATTTAGGGGCAGATTCTCTGCCATGTTCATTTCCTGGCAAAGGGAGCAGAAACCACCTGCAAACCTTTGCTTGGGATTCTCTTGGAATGAGAATCCCCGGTGGGCATAGAGCCAGCATAGCTGATTTTTATGCATCATTCCTCTCAGCCACTGGAAAGGGAAGGGGATTAACTGAAGTGCACAGAACAACTGTCGCAGCCTGGCTTCCTAAGAGGACTGCTGAAAGCTGGCACAAGTTCCTACTCTATTCTGGGCTGGCTCATAGAATCAGAGAGCCATAACTGATGGTTGTGTCTCAGCTTTTCCCCTTTCCCTGTCTTATGGACTGCTCTGGGCTCTGTTGGGGAGGGGAGCAATCCTTTGAGAGGCATGCCATTAAGTTCCTCAGGCTCCTATCTTGTGCTCCCACAGTCTAGCAGATAAGAAGGCAATGGAGCAGCCAGAGATGCAGGGCTGGCTCTAGCTTTTCGGCCACCCCAAGCCAAAAAAAAAATAGCCACCACCAAAGTGCCGAAGCAAAAAAAACACGCCGCCCCAGAATCCCCGGAGTGCCGCCAACTACAAGGCACTGCAGTGGTAGAGCAGCTACAGCAGAGAAAAGAGAACAGCTGTTCAGAGCACTCCCATCACACACTAGAACTGCTCTTGGGGCTGCAGGTGAAGCAGTGGGAGATGTTTTGGGAAGCAGTGTGCCCTTCTGCCTCCTTGTAGCAATGAACTTGATTTAAAAACTTCACTTTAAAAATTGCAGTGCACAGCTTAGCAAACACATTTTCACTTCATAATCAATTCCACATTTTCTTCTTAGCATGGCTTCACCCAAGAGCCACAACTTAAAACTTCACTGCTGCTCTGGATATATGGTATTGAGAGAATGTAACGTTGTCTTTAAAATTATTACCAGGATCAGTCAAGACCTGGCTCTCATCGCACGGGAAATCAACGATGTAGCAGGAGAGATAGATTCAGTGACTTCATCAGGCACTGCTCCGAGTACCACAGTAAGCACTGCTGCCACCACCCCTGGCTCTGCCATAGACACTAGAGAAGAGGTAGGAGATCTTCATGGAGAAATGCATAAGGTTCTTTCTTTTCTTTATTTCTTTTGCTTTTAGCCTTTTGCATAGCTTTTTTAGTTATTCCCACCCAGCCTGTTTGCATGAATCTCCGCATTCTCTTCTTTTGATTTAAGATTCCTTAATCTTTTAACAAAAATCAGTAAGCACAAAAATCAGTCTATGAACACAGATCATTAAAGTGCTCACCCAAACTGTTCATATTGTGTCTGTTTTCACTATTAAACAGAAGACATTGTGCTTATTCACTTCTTGTCCAGTCTTAGATACCAGTGAATAGTATGAGTACTTTTAAAGATTTTAGTGTGTATACACAAATATATGGTGTGTGCACTATATACATATAGTATAGCTATTACAGATAGAAAAGTCGTTGTATTCACAGAAGATATAGACGTTTTCCTGTTGGCATTTAAATATGTAAGTAGCATGGCTTAACAGTAATTTTAGCTCTTCATCCACAATATATTATAAAAAAAAAAAGCTTGAATTAGGTTTGCCTTGTGCTGCAATTTAATTTTTCTCTTCTTTGACTTTCTCTGGAGTACTGTGTATTAAATTGTACTAAATAACTTGTTTTAGTCATCATCACAGGTCTAATGCTGGTAAATATGTTAAAGATGACACTCACCTTCTACCATATTACCATTCAGATAGTTTTTTGTAAATGTTTACTTTTGGTTTTGTTCTTTCTTGTCTTGTTCCCCTCAAAATATGTTTAATCATTTTTGTGTATGTAAGGTTTGGTTAACACATTAATTGACTGTGTTCATTCTGAGACTGTCCTTTTTTGTGAAAAAGGATATAAACAATGGCAAGAAACATACCTTGTGTGTGCAGTGTAATTGACTAAACCCATGTAATTGTTTTAATTGTCTCTTAGAACCCCAACTAAACTTCAGCATAACATAAATATGCATTTACTCAAATTCATTTAAATCATGTTGTCTTACATTTCACTGAATAAGTATGCTTCCCTTTTCCTTTTTTGTTTAGTATTATTAAATTGTACAGTAAATATATAATATAATACTGTAGGTGGCAGTATCTCATTGAAGTAGATGTAGACTCTGTAAGTAGATTGTGACTAATCTGTCTCAAACGGACTAAATTACTCAGTGATTTGCAAAAAAACTTCCTTTTCATTAGTTTCATAGAAATCTGCCATTAAATGTAATTTGTGAAGAGAACGGAGTACCTTTTGTGAAAAGAAAAACAGTTACTCTAATCACTTACAGTCAGCATTGGTAAAAGTATGGGTAAAAGGTTTACCATTGCCAGTTTAAGTGACTGGAATTTTATTTTTTTATGCTCACTACATGATATCTATATATAGGAGAAATCCTCTCCATCTGGCAATCTAATTTTATAGCCATGAATTTCTGGTTTTGGAAAATAGCCATCTGTTTACTAGACACACTATCATATATTAAACACACACATCTTATAATATATAGGAAAACAAAATATTAGTTTTTATTATGGAAATCTTAAAATGATCTACTTTAGAGGAAAAAATTCAGTCTCATCTTTAAGCCCTTGTAAAGTATGTATCCAGAAGGTTTCATAAACTGCCTATTTTTCATTAAATGTATTTATTTGTTTTGCTCTTTCAGCTGGTTGACCGTGTATTTGATGAAAGTCTGAACTTCAGAAAGATTCCTCCATTAGTGCATGCCAAACCACCAGAGGGGAACAGTCGGCCTAATGATTCTAGGCCTCAGTTAGCAGACGCTCTTGATCCTCCAACAATTACACGGAGGAGAACGTGGAGCAGAGATGAAGTGAGTATGCACCAGTGTTCCTGTGTAGTAATATGCTTACTCTTGGCCCCCAAAATGTCATCACATTTTACCATTGCAGGCACAAAATTTACTTGCCCACCTTCTTCCATATGGTTGCAATAATGGAAAAAACCAGTGATATATTACTTTATTACCTAGAGAGAGAGAGCATGTTGTGTGTGTCCTGGGTAAGCTATTAGAATTTTTCAATACTGTATTTATTTGGAAAGAGTAATAATTAGAAGATGAACACAATCAAAAATTGTAAACTCAAATCAGTCATTCATTTTTTAAGCAAATCACACTAGCTTTGTTGTAATGGCACCGATCTATTTTATAGGTACAACCAGAAAGCTTGAACTGTGGATTGTGTGTGATTTCACTGTCATCTCAGGCAGAGAATGTAGTGGGACTCATAATGTCTGGTGTTGTCAGAGTGCTTAAAAAAGATATAATAAACAATCAGTGCCATTTCAGAGATCAGCTTCATAGATAAGAAAGGGGAGATTATTTAATTAATGAAAATTGGTTATGAAACATCGTAAACTTAACCTGCTCCTAGCCTAATTTTAAAATATGCACAGAGAAATGCAGTTTCATATAATATGTACATATAGACTTATTTATTTTCATATTCATGTTTTACAGAATCAGACGTAGACAGTATCCATTCCTTTCTCTTGTAGCTCACCTAAATTGCTCCACCCTATTTAAAAAAAAAAAAGTTGGCAAATTCTGCTTGCTGGCTGACATACTATAGGATTCTGTTGTATACTCAAGTGCACATGACTGACGTGCCAATCTGATTTGTCATGGGAAGCCCAAAGCTGTTCTTGCTCCACAGTGAGCAAGGATATACTTTTCTCCCATTTATATGTTAACATTCCTATGAATCCACACTGCATAATTTTAAATTGGCATTTCCTTCAGAAGTGTTTGTCCTGTTACTAAAGATCATCTTCATCATTAAGTCTCTGTTCACAGATGCCCACAATAATATGTACGCATGCTGAACTGAAAGGACTTAAAACCTTGTGATCTTACCCCACTGTTCCTGTCTTTCCTATCTGCCCATTGGATTCAGGAGCCATATCTCAACTTTGACTGTGTTTTACAGTTGAGTTAATTTGTTGTTAATTTGTTTGTTCTGTTTGCATTTAAGTGCTTCCTGGTGGGTTCCCTCTTGTTGGAACCCACCAGGTGCATAGCTTCTACCATTTGCCAAGCCCTTTAGTGAAATGACACTGTCTTCCAGGTTGTCTCTAGTCCTAACAATCTCCCTGCTAGTTCCTATCTGGCCTTTCTTTTCTAGACTGAATTGCCTTTGTTTAGATATATGTGGTTTGGCATCGTCTTCCTTGAAGGGGCTTCAGTGAGGAACCATGGTACTCATATATCCCTCTTTCTCAAGAATCTTCATAACATTATATTCTGTCACTGCATCAGTAGGAGAATTGGACTTTGAGATCTTTTATATTTATGCGCTTTTCTCAAATAGGTCTTTCCCTGAGGATGTTGTTGAAATGATCTCGAAAAAGGGGTAAACAGTGAAGTGGCAAAATTTGCAGGTGATACAAAACTACTCAAGATAGTTACGTCCCCAGGCAGACTGCAAAGAGCTATAAAAGGATCTCTCAAAACTGGGTGACTGGGCAACAAAATGGCAGATGAAATTCAATATTGATAAATGCAAAGTAATGTACATTGGAAAGCATAACCCCAGCTGTACATATAAAATCATAGGGTCTAAATTAGTGGTTACCACTCAAGAAAGAGATCTTGGAGTCATTGTGGATAGTTCTCTGAAAACATCCTCTCAATGTGAAGAAACAGTCAAAAAAGCTAGCAGAATGTTGGGAATCATTAAGAAAGGAATAGATAATTAGACGGAAAATACCATATTGCCTCTATATAAATCTATGGTACGCCCACATCTTGAATACTGCGTGCAGATGTGGTCACCCCATCTCAAAAAAGAAATATATTAGAATTGGAAAAGGTTCAGAAAAGGGCAATAAAAATTATTAGGGGGTATGGAACGGCTTCCATATGAGGAGAGATGAATAAGACTGAGACTTTTCAGCTAGGAAAAGAGGCGACTAAGGGGTGATATGATTGAGGTCTATAAAATCATGACTGGTGTGGAGAAAGTAAATAAGGAAGTGTTATTTACTCCTTCTCATAACACAAGAACTAGGAGCCACCAAATGAAATTAATAGGCAGCAAGTTTAAAACAAACAGAAATATTTTTTCACACAGCGAACAGTCAGTCTGTGGAACTTTTTGCCGGAAGATGTTGTGAAGGCCAAGACTATAACAGGGTTCATGAAAGAACTAGATAAGTTCATGGAGGATAGCTCCATCAATGGCTATTAGCCAGGATGGGCAGGGATAGTGTCTCTAGCCTCTGTTTGCCAGTACCTGGGAATGGGTGACAGGGGATGGATCGCTTGATGATGAGCTGTTCTGTTCATTCCCTCTGGGGCACCTGTCATTCGCCACTGTCAGAAGACAGGATAGTGGGCTAGATGGACCTTTGGTCTGACCCAGTATGGCCGCTCTTCTGTTCTTATTGCCATAACCCTTTAGCCTTAAGATTAGATTTGTTATTATTTCATATTTAAAGTTATTAAGTAGATAGTTCCCTTATAGTTATCTGATTTCATTTGCTTTTCTCCACACTTGGAGCTTGTAATTTGGGCATGTATCTCATTGTGGTATCTTTTGGATTATGTGCAATTACTTTTGGCTCCTTTTAGGTTGAATGCCTTACATTTTGAAATATGGTTAAGTGATTTGCTTTGTCTTTAAAATACATTTAAGACATTTCTTTTTTCCAGGCACTTCTAGTTATATATTTAATTATATATTTTCTCATTGTGTTTTCCTGTAAAACTCCTGGATACTGATGATGATGATTATAATGTAAATCAATAAATATAATATCTGAACTTAAATAAAAAGTATTTGGTAGGGTGTCCCTAGTCTGACTTAAAAGTTAGATAATAGAAATTGTCTTGGACATGAGCATTGTCAAAGGGCAGCAAAGTGACTGAAAAACTAAGGAGAGGGTAATGATTAAGGTGTTGACCCAAAGCCCACTGAAATCAATGGAAAAACTCTCATTGACGCAAGCAAGTTTTGGATCTGTCCCAACAGCATTGCAGTAAAGCCACAGATTGATACCTAGTTGAGGTGTCACTGATGTCAGTGTTGAGGCCAGTTTTAACATGTGAAGCACTTTAAAATCTCTTCTTCATCTCTGTATGAAGCAGTCATGCCTCCTCCTCCATCCCCGGTGGATGATTTTAAATACTTCCAGGACCTGATCAAGAGAGTTGCAGACTCCCTGCAGATGCCTCTCAAGGAGGTGACAGAGCCTCATCATAAGCTGCTCGATATCCTTCACTCACCCTCATCGGCCTGCATAGTCTTGCTTGTTAATGAGGTACTTCTGGACCCAGCAAAGATCATCTGGCACATCTCCTAAACCTCTATTCTACCTACATGCAAAAGAGCAGATAAGAAGTATTACATCCAAGCAAAGGACTCAGAATTTTTATTTTCCCATCGCTCACCTGACTCTGTTAGTTGATGCAGTGAATGAACATGGTAGGTAGCACTGTGCTAAAACCACGCCTCATGACAAATATCACAAGCGTCTGGACCAACTGGGTGTTATATCAAGAAAATAAAAACCATCAGAATCTTATTAAAGGGGATAAGGCAATATGCCGCATTTATTGTGAATACAGAAAGAATCATATTAAGCAATGCAATCAGTTATAGCTATAACATTCCACTCACTCACACATTCACTCACGCGCACACACAAGTTCTGCCAGGTTGTTGTTATAGTTACAAGCCTTAGAGTTTCTCGTGCCAAGTCACTGGCCGGGTGGCCTAGACACAAGGATGGAACCGAGTCTTGTCAGGTGCGCATCCGATGCTCCTGAAGGGTAGTTGCAGAACCAGACTCAAAGTCCTCAGTCTTCAGGGTCTGTTCTTATAGGGATCCATTCGCATGTATTTGCTTCGTCATGCTGTTGTCGTCTTTGAAGTGATAATCAATGACTGTTCTCACGTTTGAGGTGATAGTCAATCACGCAGATGGCACAGCAATGACGGAATGACAGTATGTTGTTATCTTGTTCTTCGGTTCTTCGGCCCTCCTGTCCTTGGGGCAAGTATGCCCTTAGGGTTATCAGGCTATCTCATTCACTGTATTCTTCAGCCAAACGGTCTTTTTTAAGGCTGGCACCTCAACCTTTAATCTTTTATTCCTCATGTAATCATACATACAATCACACTCCAACATATATCCTGTTACATCTGCATTTTATCACCTACCCATCCTTTAACATAGCCATTCGAAAATCAGTGGGACATGGCAGACTTCAATAAGTCTATTCATCCCACTTGTTACATCTAAAAGGAAACAAACAAGATAAGCATGCATGAGTGGGGGAGTTCACAAATTTTATCCTGGAGTTCAGGAAAACAAAGTTGTAACAGCCGTAAAGGACAGCTGTTATCTCGTTACTTTTAGAACAAACTTTTTGTCTCTGGATGTTTATTTACAATTAGCACAGACCTTGCAAACTGGCAGGCCTGTTTCAATTAGCACAAAATCAGCAGGTTGAGAGAGCAGGCTGAGAGACATATTTCTTTCTAATGGTCAGGCCAAATCCAGGGTCTGTTCTGGAATCTTTCTTTCTTACATTTTCCACAACATAAATGTATTAATTATTACTTTTAATCCAACATGGGGAGGACATCTTATTCCTTGACCTCCTTACAGTTTAGAATCACCAATTATCAAGGGTTAATGGCAAAGTACAATCACATGAATTATACCAATTTGAACTTTTTTGTGGACCATCTGCTGATAGAACACAGGGAACAGTTCTAGGCAATTATTGTGGCGGGCAAACTACTTGCCAGGACAACCCTACCATCCTCCCTTGACACCGCTGATACCACCATCCATTTGATTGCTACAGCAGTGGTAATGAGAAAAGCTTCCTGGCTCCAACTCTCTGAATTCCCAAAAAAGGTCCAGAGTACAGTAGAGGACCTTCCTTTTGATGGGTTCAAGTTATTTGCAGATAGCACAGTCAAGTCTCTGGGAATATTGAAGGATTCTAGAGCTACTTTGCATTCTCTTGGTATTTACACACACACTTACAAGAGAAAACTCAGCAAGTCCAAAATAGCCCAGAGATCCCACTCCATCCAAATCCTTACCTCCCTAGGGTCCTATGAGTCACACCAAAAGAGGTAGATTTCAGAGAATGAAATCATCCACTTCTCAGCCTTGCATCTGTTTACCTCCAAGCAGCAATGTTTTACGGGTTGTTTGAGTGCTCGAATTACCATCCTCATCCTCTTTTTAGTTGCACCAGTTCACCAGCCTTCCTCCCTTCGACTACTGTCTTCATCACCTCAGGTGAGCCTGGGAGTCAATCGCTATGGACAAGTGGGTTTTGGAGATCAGCTCCATGGGATACACCATCCATTTTACTTCACTTCCACCAGTGAACCCCCTCACCCCCATTTCTGTCCCTTTTTGAGGGACCCCTCACGAGAGCTTGCTTCGTCAAGAGATAGACACTCTTTTACACTTGGGAGCTGTAGAACCAGTCCCCATGCAGCACCAAGGGAAGGGGTTTTATTCCAGGTACTTCCTGGTACAAAAAAACAGTGGAGGTTGGAGATCCATCCTAGACCTGAGACTACTCAAGATCTCATAGACTCATAGACTTTAAGGTCAGAAGGGACCATTATGATCATCTAGTCTGACCTCCTGCACAACGCAGGCCACAGAATCTTACCCACCCTTTCCTGTAATAAACCTCTAACCTATGTCTGAGCTATTGAAGTCCTCAAATCATGGTTTAAAGACTTCAAGGTGCAGAGAATTTTCCAGCAAGTGACCCATGCCCCACGCTGCAGAGGAAGGCGAACTCCTCCCCCACCCCCCGGGGTCTCTGCCAATTTGCCCTGGAGAAAAATTCCTTCCCAACCCCAAATATGGCGATCAGCTAAACCCTGAGCATGTGAGCAAGACTCACCAGCCAAACAGGAAAGAATTATCTGTAGTAACTCAGATCCCACCCCATCTAACATCCCATCACAGGCCATTGGGCATATTTACCTCTGATAGGCAATTCACTGATCTTTGACTATCATACCATCTCCTCCATAAACTTATCAAGCTTAGTCTTGAAGCTAGATAAGTCTTTTGCCCCCACTGCTTCCCTTTGAAGGCTGTTCCAGAACTTCACTCCTCTAATGGTTAGAAACCTTCGTCTAATCTCAAGTCTAAACTTCCTGATATCCAGTTTATATCCATTTGTTCTTGTGTCCACATTGGTACTGAGCTTAAATAATTCCTCTCCCTCCCTGGTATTTATCCCTCTGATATATTTATAGAGAGCAATCATATCTCCCCTCAGCCTTCTTTTGGTTAGGCTAAACAAGCCAAGCTCCTTGAGTCTCCTTTCATAAGACAGGTTTTCCATTCCTTGGATCATCCTAGTAGCCCTTCTCTGTACCTGTTCCAGTTTGAATTCATCCTTCTTGAACATGGGAGACCAGAACTGCACACAGTATTCCAGATGAGGTCTCACCAGTGCCTTGTATAACGGTACTAACGCCTCCTTATCTCTACTGGAAATACCTCACCTGATGCATCCCAAGACTGCATTAGCTTTTTTCACTGCCATATCACATTGGTGGCTCATAGTCATCCTGTGATCAACCAATACTCCGAGGTCCTTCTTCTCCTCCATTTCTTCCAATTGATGCGTCCCCAGTTTATAACTAAAATTCTTGTTATTAATCCCTAAATGCATGACCTTGCACTTTTCACTATTAAATTTCATCCTATTACTATTACTCCAGTTTACAAGGTCATCCAGATCTTCCTGTATGATATCCCGGTCCTTCTCTGTATTGACAATATCTCCTAGCTTTGTGTCATCCACAAACTTTATTAGCACATTCCCACTTTTTGTGCCGAGGTCAGTAATAAAAAGATTTAAATAAGATTGGTCCCAAAACCGATCCCTGAGGAACTCCACTCGTAAACCTCCTCCAGCCTGACAGTTCACCTTTCAGTATGACGCATTGTGATCTCCCCTTTAGCCAGTTCGTTATCCACCTTTCAATTTTCATATTGATCCTCATCTTTTCCAATTTAACTAATAATTCCCCATGTGGAACTGTATCATATGCCTTACTGAAATCCAGGTAAATTAAATCCAGGTAAATTAGATCCACTGCATTTCCTTTGTCTAAAAAATCTGTTACCTTCTCAAAGAAGGAGATCAGGTTGGTTTGGCACAGTCTACCTTTTGTAAAGCCATGTTGTGTTTTATCCCAATTACCATTGACCTCAATGTCCTTAACTACTTCCTCCTTCAAAATTTTTTCCAAGACCTGGCATACTACTGATGTCAAACCAACAGGCCTGTAGTTACCCGGATCACTTTTTTCCCCTTTCTTAAAAATAGGAACTATGTTAGCAATTCTCCAGTCATACACTACAACCCCTGAGTTTACAGATTCATTGAAAATTCTTGCTAATGGGCTTGCAATTTCATGTGCCAATTTCATATCCTTGGATGAAGATTATCTGGACCCCCCGATTCAGTCCCATTAAGTTGTTCGAGTTTGGCTTCTACCTCGGCTGTGGTAATATCTACCTCCATATCCTCATTCGTCATCCTACCATTATTCCTAAGCTCCTCATTAGCCTAATTAAAGACTGAGGCAAAGTATTTGTTCAGATATTGGGCCATGCCTAGATTATCCTTAACCTCCACTCCATCCTCAGTCTACATGAAGGCAGAAAAATTCAAAATGGTGATGCTTGCAGCAATAATTCCATCACTAAAGCAAGGGGGTTGCTTTCCAGCCCTCGACCTTCAAGACGAGTATTTCCACATTGTTATCCAACCATTCCAAAAGCAATTCCTACATTTCATGGGCAGCCAGGGCCACTTTCAAAACCAAGTGATCCCCTTCCATCTGTCATCTGCCCCAAGAGTCTTTTCAATAGGCATGTTGGTAGAAGCGACACAATTCCGCAGGAAAGATATCTTAGTATTCTCTGGAATTGGTGCATACACAACCAGATCACCATCACAACGGCCTGTCTCCTGGGGGTTCAGAACATGACCACAGATGCACTCAGCAGACACTTCTTCCAAGACCACAAGTAGGAAAAAGACCCCAGCATATTACACCACATATTCCGTCAATGGGTCACCCCTCAGATAGACTAGTTTGCCACAGAGTCAAACAAGAAATACTCCCACTTTGGCTTGAGGGGTGGACTGGGTCACCAGTCCCTGGGGGATACTTTTCACCTTCTGGTGGCATCAATCCTAGTGTACACATTCCTGCTAACTCTTCTAATGGCCAAAGTTATGCTCAAAGTAAAGGAAGACCGATCCAGAGTCATTCTAATAGTTCTGACCTGGCCCAGGCAAATGTGGTTTCCATACCTGATACAGCTGGCTTGTTTATTCTCTGAATACTCTTCACACCACTCCCTGTCTCCTCTCTGAAAAGGGCAGAAAGATTCTTCATCCCAATCTCACGATGCTTCATCTGAAAGCATGGTTGATGGATGGCTCATGGGACTAGAGACAGCCTGCTCAGAGAATGTAAAAAGACTGTTATTACACAGTAGGAAACAATCTACTCAGTACACACGTTCTCAAAAATGGATGCAGTTTGCCAGGTGGTGTGACCTGAGACAGGTTTCATGAATAGCTGCATCATTTCCAGATATACTGGACTACACCCTAACTCTGAGAACCTCAGGGCTATCAATGAGCTCCTTAAAAGTCCACCTGGAAGCCATCACGGCTTTCCACCCCCCAATAGAGGGCTATTCTGTTTTTCCCACCTGATCACAGCGAGATTCTTCAGAGGAGGGCTGGAAAAGCTCTATCCACCAGTCCAACACCCTACTCTGGTATGGCACCTCAGTGTGGTCCTTAAATGCCTCTCAAGACCTCCCTTTGAACCTCTGGCTACCTGCACTGCTTCATTTATCAGAGAAGACTGCATTCCTGATAGCCATCCCTTTGGCGCAATGGGTTGGAGAAATAGAGGCCCTGATGGCATACCTCTCCCCCGCACTGTTTAAGGACAAGGTCATTGTGACGGGTTGGGGCCACAGAGACCTGCTTGGTGCTGCCACCTGGTGTGCCAAGGCTGCTTCTGCCCCTGCTTCCAGGCCTTTTCCAGCTTGGGACTCCCGAATCCTGTCTGTTTTGAGCCAGATTCCACTGATCTGCTGCAAACACAGACCCAGGTCCGAACCAAGTCCACTCACCACTGTAAGGCCCCTGGAAGCGCTCTTGCCTTTGACACCCAGCTGCTCAACTCCAAGGAGGCTCAAACCCTTAATAAATCCGTTTTACCCTGTATAAAGCTTATACAGGGTAAACTCATAAATAGTTCGCTTTCTATTACAAAGATAGAAAGATATGCACAGCTGTTTGCGTTCCCCCAGGTAAAAACTCAACTCCAGGAAACTTATTAAAATCACTTTTTACTTATTAAGTACAGAAAATAGGATTTAAGTGATTTCAAGTAGTGACAGACAGAATAAAGTGAATTACCGAATAAAATAAAAGAGAGTTCTATGTCTAATCACCCTGTGTACAGATAAACCCCTCACTAGGTCCAGTAAACAGGCTATCTTCCTTCTAGCCTGGGCCCAGCAATCACTCACCCCCCTAATGTCTTTGTCCTTTGTTCAGTCTCTTTCAGGTCTCCTTGGGGGGTGGAGAGCTTCTTCCTTTAGCCAGCTGAAGACAAAATGGAGGGGTTTCCTCGGGGTTTAAATAGATTTTTCTCCTCTGGGTGGACACCCCTCCCTCTCCCTGTGTAGCATCCAGTTACCAAATGGAGTTGGGGTCACATGGACCAGTCACATGCACAACTCAGTTCCAGACCAGCCACATTCCTGGCAAAGTTCAGATGTGGATTGGTGACTGCAAGTTCTATTGTCTGTTAAGTGCTTCTTGATTGGGCACTTAACCTGCACATTCCTTTCTCAAGAAATACAACCGATATTCATAACTTCAACTACAACAATGATACATGCGTACAAACAGGAGGAATAAATTCAGTAGGTCATAACTTTCACAGAGATATGTTACATGGCACATGTAGCATAAAACATATTCTAGTTACATATATACATTTATAAGCATCTCCCCATAAAGTTTTATGGGGAACACCGTCACAGTCATACTGTGGCCTCACCTGAAATTCTTACCTAAAGTTTCTTCATAGTTCCATATCAATCAGCCCATTCACCTGCCTGTTTTCCACCCCAAACTGCATCTAAATCACCAGGAGGCACTGCTACACTCCATTGGCATCAGGAGAGCCCTGGCCTTCTATCTAGATAAGACAAAGCGCTTCAGAAAGACCCACAGGTTACTTGTCTCATTAGCAGATAGAGACTGCCAACCCTTTTGACCTAACCAGCATGCATTTCCAAGTGCATATCAGGATGCATTAACTCTTTTTTTATGAGTTTCACAATATTCATCCACCTTCAGATAAATATACTCATTCTCCAAAGTCCATTGTCACTTCTACGGCCTTCCTCAAGAACGTGGTGATTACTGAAATGTGTAAAGCTGCTACTTGGGCGTCTATACATATGTGCATTGAACACTATGCTATAATTCCCAACTCTGCCTCTGATACTCTGTTCAGCTCTGCTGTACTTTCCTCCATACTGGACTTGACTCCAAAGGCCCATTCACAGTAGACGATACTGCTCAGTAGTCACTTAGAGCAGAGCACCTGTAGGGATGCTACTCAGAAGAAGAAGAAGAAATGGTTACTTGTCCTGTGCAGTAACTGTGGTTCTTCAAGATGCATGTTCCTTCTGGTGTTACACTACTTGCCCCTCTGTTTTGGAGCTCTCTGCCATGGAGCTTCATGGTAGAGAAGGAACTGAGGGTGGTTCGCCCACTCAGTGCTATATAACAATGGCACGGGACACAAGACTGACTAACATGCATGCACGGGCCTAATGGACACTGCTATGAGAAATCTCCAACCAAAGACACAAGGGGGCATTGGTGCACCTAGAGTGGCGCACCGTAGGGACACATGTCTGAAAGAACTACAGTAACTGCACAGGGTGAGTAACCATTTCTTCAGATACCAGGGTGATAGGCATTATCTAGGATTTGTACTGTTCCTGTCTTGGATACTAAACGAAGTAATGACTATTGAGTTGCATAAGTGAGTTATTTCACTCAGAGGCCTGGGTTTAATTTCTACCATAGATTACAAGTGAAAATTAGTTTGTTCTCAAGTTCATTTCCATTTGCACACATCACTAAACCATCACACAGTTCAATATGATTGGCAGTTGCTGTTCCAAAGAGGACTAATAATAACAGTGGTGTTTCAGGTAAGGAGTGAAGTACACTGGAAGAGCTGTGTGTAAAAACCTGCACAGTGCTTGATTACAGTAGACCCTGGACACCCAGATATATTAATTCCTCATGTTAATGAACAGTAAATTCATAGGCAAATTCTTGCCAAAGTGAAGTGGGAAGAGGAATACAAAATCTTTATTTCAAAATGTGCAAAATTGTTTGGATCACAGTATTTAATTCTCAGTGCATTGCTAATTTTTCCATTTTTAAATAATTATTCCAGGTCATGGGAGACAGCTTGCTATTATCCTCAGTCTTCCAGTTTTCTCGGAAGATTAGGCAATCGATAGACAAAACAGCTGGCAAAATCAGGTAGGACTTTTTTTTCTTTTCTCTTTCTTAGATTCACATTCCAGATAGTAGCAGTGAAATGCAGAATGCATGGTAGATCAAGTATATTGGTACACTTCTGTACTTAAAAGGATACTGTTACTTCAACTGCTTGGTGATAAAGGAAAATTTTGATTTGTGAAGTGAATTAATACTCTTTTGGGAAAGGAATGACTGCTTATAGAAATTATTCATATGATTTGAACAAGAATAGAGAAAACTGCAGCAAACCCTAAAGGGAAATAGCAAGATCTGTCATAACTTCAACAAAGGAGCTATTCTTCTGTTCTTGCCTACAATATTCCCAACTGCTGTGCAAAACATATCTAGTCTCCACCCAAACACATTTCAATTCCAATTCATTGTGAAGCTTTCTTTCAATATCTTCTGTGCAAGAAGTCCAGCCTCAGATATTTTTTCATTTTACTGACAGAAAACTTTATTAACAGTCAGTTAAGGTTGCTTAACAGTGCGTTCCTTGTTCCTTTCCAGAATTTAGAAGCTAAACTTCTGAAAATCATGAAATTCAAAGTTAAGGCAATGCCACCCACACAACTTTAACTTTTCCCCCATGGAGATGGCAATAGGCACTGGAAATATAACAGTACCCTTACCCATGTATACCAAACTCTGACATTTTCTATCTGTGCAACACAGTTGGTACCAGCAGGTTACCGGGCCTCATGTTGCCATCTCTGAAGGGTTACAGCTCTAGCTACAAGGATCAAAGATTCCTAATTTATGATTTGTGGATTATGCAGGAGGTTGGACTGGATGATCACAATGATCCCTTTTGCCCATACATTTTTAGAATCTATTCAAGAGTTTTAAAAATCTCTTTGCAGTTTCCATCCACACTGTTCTTCAACCTCCTACATGAACTCCATCTCTTAGGGAGGGTTATGTTACCTGATTTCCTTGAGAAGATGCCGTAGGGTCATAATCAAAGGATGAAATTAAGTTTTTCTTGTACTTACTACAGCTGTTTTAATGTAGGTTAAAAACTGTCTGACAGTCTCTAACTGTGGACTTTTCATATTGTCGGTCTTTCAGATGTGTGTGTTCAGCAGTATCATGGACACAAGCAGCATGCTAAGAAAGACTTATTGAATTGATTGTCTGCAATCATTGTCTGGTGTTCTCCTCTAGTTTCATCCTAGACCATCTCCAGTCCAGCTTCTGCCCTCTATGCTCCACTGAAATGGCTTAGATCCAGTACTTCATCTTCATGCGCCTCAACCTGTCAGCCATCTTTGACACAGCTGACCATGCTTTTCTTTTTACTATTTTGTTCTCTCTTGGCTTAGAGGACTCAATCCTCTTCTGGGTCTCCTCCTACCTATCTAATAGTTTCTTCAGTGTGTTGTTAGGAGGAGGGTTCTACAGGTCTCTGCTCTTGGTCTCCTTCTCTTCTCTCTGCATAATCTTATTCCCAAACATGGTTTCAGCTATCATCTTTATGCCAAGGACTCAAGTCTGCCTCTCTACTTTGATATGTCTCCTTCTGCACAAACTAATATCTTGACCTGTCTCTCTGACATCTCCTCATGGATGTCCAGCCATCAGCTTAAGCTCCACCTGGCCAAACATAACTGGTAATATTTTTCCCCTGAGCCCTCTGTGACGGGTTTGGTCACAGAGACTCCCTTGGGACTGTCACCTGATGTGCTGAAGTTACCTGTGAGCCCATTTTCCCTGCCAGCTTTGGGACTCCAGAACCCTGCCTTGTTGAGTCAGACACGCTAGCCCACAGCAACACAGACCCAGGTCTGGTCCAAAGTTGCAGACTCTAACCAAAAACTGCTCAGCAAGTCACCTATCTCCAGCACCCAGACATCCAGTTCTCAATGGGATCCAAACCACAAATAAATCTGGATAAAGCTTCTACAGGGTAAACTCATAAATTGTCCGCTCTCTATAACACTGATAGAGAGAGATGCACAGCTGTTTGCTCCCCCAGGTATTAATCACTGACCCTTGGTTAATTAATAAACAAAAGTGATTTTATTAAGTATAAAAAGTAGGATTTAAGTGGTTTCAAGTAATAACAGACAGAACAAAATAAGTCACCAAGCAAAATAAAGCAAAAACATGCAAATCTAAGCCTAATACATTAAGAAACTGATTACAGGTAAAATCTCACCCTAGAGATGTTCTAATAAGCTTCTTTCACAGACTAGACTCCTTCCTAGGCTGGCCCTATCCTTTCCCCGGTACAGTCCTTGTTAGTTCCAGCAGACATCCTACGTGGAAAGCAGGGGTGTTCTCATGACTGCAGTCCCCTTTGTTCTGTTCCACCCCCTTTTATAGCTTTGACATAAGGCGGGAATCTTTTCCCTCCTTCTAAATGGAAAAGTACCAGATTTAAGATGGATTCCAGTATCATGTGATCTGGTCACCTGTCCTGTGAGACCTCATTCTTCATTACCCATGGGCTAGCCGTTACCTACACAGGAAGGCTTGCAGGTAAATAAACCATCTACAACCAATTGTCCTAGTGAATGGGAGCCATCAAGATTCTAAACCACCATTAATGGCCCACACTTTGCATAATTACAATAGGACCTCAGAGTTGTACTTCATATTTCTAGCTTCAGCTACAAGAATGATGCATGCATATAAATAGGATGAGCACACTCAGTAGATTATAAGATTTGTAATGATACCTTACAAGAGACCTTTTGCATAAAGCATATTCCAGTTACATTATATTCACATGCAAAGCACATTTTCATAAAGCATATGGAGTGCAACATCACACTCTCTCCTCCCCCTCTTTTCTCAATCATTATGGACAACACCACCATTCTCCTTGTCACTCGGGTCCATAATCTGGGTGTCATCTTTGACTCGTCCCTGTCTAGAACCTCACATCCAGGCTGTGTTTAAATCTTGCTGATTATTTCTGTACATTATCTCTAAAATACAGACTTTCCATTCACACAACTAAAATTCTTATCCAGACTCTCATCATCTTGTGTCTCATCTACTACAACCTCCTTTCTGGCTTTGACAAATGCAAATTTGCCCCCCTTAAATGCTGCTGCAGAGATCATTTTCCTAGTCCATTACTTTGACCACATCACCCCTCTCTTTGCAACTCTCCACTGGTTTACTCTTCTCTGTCACATAAAACATCAGCTACTTGTCTTCACTTTTAAGGCCCTTCTTGGTATACTGCCACCCAACCTCTCATCTCTCCATCACTATCAAAATGTCCATTCCCGCTTCTAATCAGCCAATAATGCCAGCCTCCATCACCCACTTGTCACATTTTCAACAAGCACCTTCTTGTTTTCTCCCATACCATCCCTCACACTTTGGAGGTACTCCCCATAAACATTCTCAAAGCCACCTCAATGTCCTCCTTCAAATTCCTGCTTAAATCTCTCCTTTGCCTTCACACCTACAAAAAACTTGACCGTGGTTAAGCTGCTGGTGTGCTAAGACTGCGGCCTATCATGCTGACCAGTATTATTGTTTCCTTATACTCCCCCATATCTCTGTCTGTATATACCTGTTGTCTCTTGTCTTATACTTAGATTGTAAACTCTTTGGGTGTGGTCTGGTGTTTTTGTTCTGTGTTGTACAGTGCCCAGCACAATGTGGGTCTGGTCCATGACGGGATCTTAGGTGCTATCACAAAATAAATAATTTTTATTTAAGTTCTTTTTGGTGGTAGTTACACATGCCTTTCGTTTGATACTTTTTTCTGGGTAAGAGGTGCTCCTCACCCTATATGCTTTCATTCTCTTAAGTGTTTTCTACACAGTAAGGTACTTGTATATTGATAGCTTTCTTTATAAAATATTGCAGCAGTTAACAGAAAGTACAAATGTCAAAAATGAGAAATAATCTTCACTCTTGCAAGATGCAGTTCACCGTTTTGACTGCTGCATGGACGTACAACACTATGGTAATCCACTTTGGCAGGCATGGGGAAGTGGAAACACTAAATGTAGATTTCGGAGTTCCATAACTTAATGTCCCACTTCAATTGTACTAAGAATTAACTAGCAGCATTTAAAAAGTACAGTAAAAATAATTTGAGTGAATTTTATGTAAAATTTTCTGACTGGTCATATAGAAATTTAAAAATACATGGACGAAGCAGTACAGAATTTGACTGGTATGCCTCGGATAATGTAATTTTAGATGTATGACTGAACTTAATTACCAAAACACAGGTTTCATCCAGCACAGCATTATGCAGCTAGCAATAGCAGTCAAGGTGTTAATATATCTGAGGATATTGTCGTAGTGATAATGAATAGGCTTGCATAAAGACAGAGAAACGTAACATTCTTTTTGAAAGTGTAAAAGCACTATTGAATTCAATTACACCAATATATATATTTTGTTTTCCTTGTATTCCCTAGCAGAAGTGGTGTGACTCAGTGGAGAAGCAAGTAAAATCTTTTTAAAGATCTATCCACCGAACCTGACTACTGCGTTAAAAATAACAGAATACACTGACAGCTATAAAAACATTTAGGAGGGTATTACTCTCATGAACAGGTAGTTTTGGTCAAGGACTGGCATTCATCCATTTCTCTGATCACCACCATCACCACTATGAATGATCATATTATTGGGTTGTGGGATTATGACATCAGAGATAAACCAGTCATTCTCTTCTTCCTCCTTTTTACCTCTTCCACTCTCAAGATGATTTGCATAGTACAATTTATTAAAATGTTATTCAAGTTCTTAAATCTTTGTGTAAAATTTAGATCCAAATTTTTTCATGGTATGCAGATTTACAGAAAAGTCTAATTTATTTGCCTCTCCACTAATCCACATCAGATTATCTGAATTGAACATTACTATGGAGAATTAGCAAGAATGAGACTTTTTATACTGAAGAGTGCAAATGGTCAGAACTCATAAACTGCGTAAGGTTAATATGCCTCTCAGAGAAAGATGTAATTTAGTTTAATAGCATACTGTAAAAGGCTAACATCTGGATGCATGCAAAATTTAATATATTGGTACATGCTATATACTGATGTTTATATATGTTAAAATGTTTAAGAAGGAATTCAAAATGTTGAAATTAGAAACAAAATATTCTTATAATTCAGGTTTATATTTCAGCATAATCTCCCCAAGAAATCACAGTTATGTTCATGCAGTATTTTTTATTTTTTTATACAATTAAAAGTAATCTGTTTCATTAGAGTAGGAATCTTGTTGACTGAATTGTTCTTGAATGTTTCCCAGCATGATACCTGTCACAGGAGTGCCTCAGAAATAATAAATTAGTCAAATATTTTTTCACTTTTTATTCCTTTGTAATCCCTCATCTCAGAGGGCAACCTGATACCTTTTGATATGGAAAAATGTTGCCAACCCAGTTGCAATTCATCATAAACTATATTTAGAGTTCAGTATAATGTCTTTTTGTGTATTCAACAGTTCCTTTAACTCCTTCTGAAAGAGCAGGTTATTAAGTAGAGTCATATTTAAGTTGTTTTATAGATGTGAAAATTTAGAAAGTAAGTTAGGTATTATATAATCACTATATAGCATGAAGCAAACTTGTGCATACTATACATATTCTGTACATTTACAACGGGATGATGCATTTGCATAATACTGTAAAATACAGTGTAAAAGTTTTCAGTAGTATTTCCTACAGTACCTCTCCAAGTGAGGTAATCAAAGATTTTTCATTTTACTAGTAGAAAACTTGAGTAAGTATATATATGCCAGTTGTGCACTCCTGTTAAATTGAGTAGAGTAAATCTTGATTTATATAAAAAGATTCATAATATAAAATTACTCATAATAATATCAGCAGAGAATTTGGTCCATAGTAAGATAGTGAAAATCAGCAAAGACTGACAACTACGAATCTTGCACTATAACAGAGTCTGAGTAGAGTAAATCTTGATTTATATAAAAAGATTCATAATATAAAATTACTCATAATAATATCAGCAGAGAATTTGGTCCATAGTAAGATAGTGAAAATCAGCAAAGACTGACAACTACGAATCTTGCACTATAACAGAGTCCTTCAACTTGAAAATGAAGAGGAATTTTTCAAAGGCACCAGTTAGAGGTGGACACCTAGCTGACCTTTGTGTCTGAAAAATCTTCCCCCAAATTTTGTTGTCTACCAGTGTGAGATTCCGTTACAAAACAAACTCAGCGCAGGGCTACTGGAGTTGTGCTAACGAATTGTATCCTGAATATTATAAACTTATATTTCTCTAAAACTGGTAAAATCTGTCATATCCGAGAAACATGTTTCTTACATTTTAGAGTGAGAGCACTATTCTTTGCTGTATTATTTATTTGCAATACCATATGCAGTTTAACCCAAAAGACCAGCCGAGTTAGGTTCTAAATTTAAGTACATATATTTCAGCAAGACTGCTAGAGATTAAAAATAAGATGAGATACATGTTTTGCTGGCTTCTTCCCTATTTGTCTATAGACAATGATGGATAAGAATCTCAATGGTTGCACTAAACCACCCCAAAATTCCAGAGTTTTCTTGCCCAGCATCGTATCACCAGCTTTTTGGAAGTCACTTATAGTGGTGGCTCCTCACAGAGGGAAAAGTCTGCACAATTTGTCTGTCTTGCTATGTAAAAACACTTCTTACCTATGTTATCAGAAGAGGTTAAAGCAGGAGAATGAGGCACCTAGGAAGGGAAGAGGAAAGTTATAATGTTTGTTTTGGGGGTCAGGAGTCATATGGAGTGAAAGGGTACATCTGCACTTCGAGCTGGGGGTATAATTTCCAGCTCAACAAGACGCACCCATGCTACCTCTGATCAAGCTAGTGCACTAAAAGTAGAGTTTAGCTGCCGTGACGCAAGCAGCACTGCACCAAGTATGTACCCATTTAAGACCATAGGCATATACTTGAAGCAGCTATCCCCTCACGCGGCTACACTCCATTTTTAGCATGATAACTCGATGAGTGCTAGCACAAATATGTCTTCTTGAGCTGGGGATCACATCCGCAGACATATGCTAAGTGTGATCTTGGGAGGGCAAAGCCAGCATGCAGATCTGTGTTGGTGCTAACTTCTAGGCTTTTCAAGTCTCCTATATTTGGAGCAGAGTGTCTAGTATGATGAAAATAAAATGGAGAGCTGCACTGTCAGTTAAGTGTGTTGGAGAGAAGGTTGGGAAGTTGGACTTAATACCACAAGGAGAGGGATGGGAATGAAGACAGCAGTCTTGCAAGAGGAAAACTTCCATAAGTATTTGGATTAAAAAGTTGCAAAAACTTATCAAAAACATCAACATTGTTACAGAAGTGTTTTCTATACTATTTTCACTTTTTAAAAATTCACAATTTTTAAAAATAAAATTGGTTCCATTTTGATCCCTACACAATGGAACAACTTTAAAATATATTGGAAGTTTTTTCCTCACCAGCTTTAGGTAATTGAGATCCATCAGTTACCAATACTGGGACATGAAGTTAAGCACTGGTGGCAACAGGTATGTGGCCTTGATTAAACTCTAGCTGGCTCAGTGTGGTTGTGATTGGACTTGAGAGGCAACAGAAGGGAAATTTGCCCTTTAAATCCTAGAAACCTGCTGCTAGAGCCTATGTGTAGATAGATAGAAGTGTCCATACTTCAGTCTGTATCTAGACATAACAGGAGGTAAGAGGAGATATGCAGAAATCAGGGGAAAGGCAGCACAGAAAAGGAAAATACTGATAGATTATTGAGCAAAAAAGAGAGAAAATACAAGAGGCTAAATAAAATAAGCATGGGGAAAGGGAGAAATTAAAAGATAAGGAGAGCTAAAGATAGAGAAAAATAGAAAAGATGGAGAAACAAACAGCATTAACTCTGGAGTGAGTCAGGCTGAAGCCAGCAGAAGAATCTGATCACCTGACCTACAGGTAGGAAAATTTTAAAATAATAAAATTGATAATAAGAGGGTAAATGAGGAAAAAGGGGAAAAGATGAAAGTGTCATATCTGAGTGAGTGTCACAATGCCTTCTGCAATTTCTTGGAAAAGCATTGAGTGCCTCCTGGTGAATTTTGGAAAATAGAATATTTAGAAACAATTCTGTTCATAATCTTAGATTTTCTGAACTTTTCTTCTACTAAGGATATTTACATTCAACAGGAATGTGTTCTTCTGGTCTAGCTGCATATTCCCTAAATGAAGTACTAATCCCCTGTTTGTTTGTCGTATCACAATCATTTCCACGGAAACTAACAGGTGTGATGCCAAAAACAGAGCATTATGACTTCAGATAAGGAGTAGGGAACAGTAAATAATTCTTAACCAATAAAGAAACTGTGTTCACTGATGTCCAGAATGACAGACAAGCCAGTAGAAGATGCAGGAAGTATAGCCAGAGCTGATTCTCTATGCAGTGTTTCCCAAACGTCTCCAGTACTAAAGAACCTAACTAGCTTTACTCTTTTTGTAGCTCATCAGCCTGCAGGTAAGTCCTAACTGTTCAAAATTAGTCTGACTTTCAGGTCTGCAGGCTTGCAGTTTGATAACTTTGAAGGTGAGTTTTACATCTTCACTCTCTGCCAGAAAACCTTGAATATTTTCCTGCCACCTCTGAGTATATCTATAACCAAATGGTTTTGTCCCACTAGAACTACTGAGTCCTAAAGAGGTGGGCTCCTTCACGAGGGTGTCATCTTTCTCCATACCCTTGATAATTTTCTGGTTTATTCCGTCTTCTTGGAAAAGAGGTTTTATTAATGCCTATCTTTGCTCTGGCTTTGTCTATTAAGGCACTAATTCTCTTCTTCCTTTGGTCCTTTGCCTTGTTCCCGCTGCACTGAGTGTATGTCTACGCTACAATTGGGAGGTGATTGTAGCATGTGTAGGCATATCCAAGTAGCTTTGATCAAAGCTAGTTTGGATAACAATACCAGTGAAGCCACAACAGTGTGAGTGGGTGCATGGGCTAGCCCTGCTTGCCCAGGATCCTGGTAACATTAGTAGAATCATAGAGTAGAATCATCTATGAGTAGAATCATAGGACTGGAAGGGACCTCAAGAGGTCATCTAGTTCAGTCCCCTGCACTCATGGCAGGACTACGTATTAACCACAGCCACAGCTGCCACCCCACCGTTTCACAGCTATTATACAAACTAGCTTTGATCTAGCCCAATCAAAGCTAGCTCAGATATGTCTACACATGGTGCAATCACACTTCCTAATTGCAGTGTAGACATACCCTGAGCCAGCACTTCTTAGTGAAGTGAAACATTTGGCAAGAAAAACTCATGATGTTTATGGTTTGATATTGAGACAACAGTGACTGTGAAGATCAGTGGCAAAGTCAGGAGGAGCAGTTAGGACATTTGAGCTGCCTGCAAAATTTAAAGTATTAATAATAAAGGGGCACAATTTTTGAAAAATTATACCCTTCTATCATGGTGGTAATTTTTAGGCTGAGTTTTTTGAAAGAGCGTAAGGGAGCTGGTGCCAAACACCAACTGCAATTCAATGGAATTTGGACACACAACCCTCTTAGGCGCTTTTAAAAATCCCAGCCTTTAAAAGGTGTAAAATGCCACACATCACACCAATTTCATTTATAAAAAATAATGATTTCCGGAGAGAGCCCCACTAACTTGGTGATTGTTTCAAGTGTGTGACCTTTTGATGGTGCTTTAAATTAATTTGCCTGCCTGGACACTTATGGATGCCACTGTCCCCTGAATGGGAAAAGCATAGGTAAATGCCTTCTGGTTCTGAAATACCACTAACAGATGCATTGATTGCAGCTACATTTTCATTTGTTTAATAACTAATTGTATTATTCAGGGGAAGGCAAATTTGAGGATTTTCTCTCATATGGAGTGATAGTTAGTGGCTTTTATTCACTACTTGAAAATAAAGATGCAGTAACCCAAACATTAAATACCCATAGATCCCCTTTTCTTTGCGATGTGAAACTTTGACAACCTGAAATGACATTCATGTGATGTAGCAAGAGAATATAAAAAACGTTCAATACTGCAGGGAAATAATAAAACAAGAAATTGTCTTTGAAGCACCTACTATAATGGATGCTCTAAAATAAACAATAAAGGGGAATTTGTTTTCATTGTACTAAAAATCTCAAGTTACTAAATTATATACATGCAGTTGAGGTTTCTAAGATTCTAGGTCACTAGAAAAAAGATCTTCAGTCCACCCTCAGAAACCATGTGCTGTATTATGTTTGTTTAACGAAAAAGCTATCAGCATTACTAAATGAGTTTATAAAGTCTGCACAACACAACTGTCTTCATATTTTTCTTTATTTTGCTACCATGCTGTATTTTCCATTAACTTATTTAAAAGAATGAAAATGAGGAGTCATGTTTGATCTATTAACATTATTTTTTCACTTCTATTTGCAAGTGTTGTGAAATAAAAGATCAATAAAATATTTTTTTGCCTGTTATAAAAACATCAAATTGAAAAAACACAGTTCAGTGTGGTAGAAAAAGTAAGAGTGATATTTAGATACATGTTTTCAAAACAATGCAGGTATTTAGATGTGACTGCAATTTTTATTGTCAGTAGCAGTAATACAAGGAAATTTAAATCAATTGCATTGAAAATATAACCCTTAATGCTAGGACTGTGGCAATTGTTTCCATTTCAAATTCCAGTTTGTCAGGGTTTTCAGAGCTTGCTTTTAATTTTAACATCATAGGTCTGTAGATCTTTGAAAAATAGTGTATTTGATAATGTATCTCTTTTTAAAATAATATTTTTGCATTTCTTGTTTATAGAATATTGTTTAAGGACAAAGACCGGAATTGGGAAGAAATTGAAAACAAGTTACGAACTGAGAGCGAAGTTCCTATTGTAAAAACTTCAAGCATGGTATGAAGAAGTATCTTCTTGGGATGGAATGAGACTCATTTTTACCTGACTCATTTTTACCTGGTTTCTGATTCTTAAATAATTGGGCATGTTTTAAAGGGGGAACAAAAAGTTTGAGGCTTTAGGAGACTTTCTGCCTCAACAGCTCTTAAATTCGTTCAGTATCCCTGAAGTATGAAAATTTTAACAAAATTACAAGAAAAACATTCTGTTCTCTAGAATTCAGCATCTTAAGAATGTTCATTTAAAATACTACAAAGCGTAGCTCAACCATTGTGTTTATGTGCACTTTGTTAGGTATATTACATTAGGACAATAAACCAAGGGCTAATGTATTCAGAACATGTCACTCTGAGTGAGAAATGGCTTGAAATAACCTGAGAGATATTTTTCTGAAGAATGGCTTAATAAATCAAGGTGTCAAAACAAACACCAACTCCTTAAAATACCTTTAATTTGAGCAAAGAATAATTTAGTAACCCTCAGAATTTAAGATCTGGATTATGTTTAAGGAGGAATTCTCACTGGACTTATATCACATGCTTGAGGAAGACCGATTTAATTGCTGGCTCTTACTATTTAGAAAAATAGTTGTGCTTTGATGTAGATGAATGAAAATACTTAAGAAATATCATAGGAAGAGCCCTCTTCAAAATTAAGCACATTTGTTTTCTGCTTTTCAATTGACATTATAAACTGTGTAAGTAAGAATTTGTTATTCCTTCTTATTTAAGGCCAGATTGTGGCCCATCTTGAGCACCGGTGCAAGGGAGTGGAGCATGTCAGTTACCCCCTGACTCCATTGCACTTTACCACTGCTTCCTACAAGAAAAGGGAAACATGCTCTGCAAAGCCACTACATCACCTCCTCATGCCCAAAGAAATGGGAAGTGTAGTCACACCAGTGCATTCGGAGTGTCCACCCCCATCAAGGAGCAGTGGGGAGACCAGGAAGGAGACTGAATTTACTAGTCACATTCTCACATTACAACAATGCACTGTTCCTTCCAATAGGCTAAATCACAAGCTGATTAACCCTTAGTTTTCAGTCTTAAGTCACTAGATATTAGAACTTTGTCAGATTTTATCATCTAAATCCAGCTTTATTTTTCTCTTAAACCACTGAACATTTGTTACTGGTCTTGTAATTTCTATAGAACACTCATTTTTCAAAGGCAGATCCACTTTACTGATTGGGTACATGAATTAATTGGGTACATTTACAGTTTTTTTTTAAATTTGACAAATAATTCATAAAAACTTATGAAGTGAGCTTATAGTATTAGAAACATGATAAGTTAAGAGGGGTATTCTCAGGTCTTTTTCAATGCAGGTCTTTCTTTTACCAGGGAGTCTAAGTTTATATCCTAAAATTCATTTATATATACTTTTTATTTAAGGATGCTCATAGAAGGAAGAAATTTTAAAAATAAGTTTTTGTGTTTGTTCCTAACTTGATTGATTTTTAATTTCACTGTTTTTCCTAAGGCAAAACATTAAAGTCCCAAATTTTTTTGGTCCCATCTACTGAATTTGTAGTTTCTATTTAGTATTTGGTATCAACAGTTTATTGGTCAGTGTCTAACACCAGATTGTAGAATTCCAATATTTACTGATTCTAGATCAAATGTTCTCAAAAAATGCTGAAGGACTATCATGACTATTGTCTGTGGTACACTGATGTCTTGTTCAAATGTGGAATCTGCTGAAAGATATTGCCTCAATCCATCAAACCCAAGATAACTGGCTCAAGTCTTTCTTGGCCACCTTCAAGAAGCCATAAATTGGATTAATCAGTACAGAAGTCTTTCAAAAGGATTCCGGAAGTCAGTCGCTATTTTGCAAAATTCTTAGCTTTAAAAGAAGAATGTTTATTCATTGCTCTTTTCAAAGCATTATGAATATTAGAAGTTTGCTGCTTCAGTTTACGATTCTAACATGCCCAATTGGTATTCCAGAGGCAGAATTATAGATGCACCCAAACTGACCTTATTGCAGGAGTTTCACAACAACACATGATACAATATTAAAATGAAATGACTTCATAGCTACAGTTTTGTGTTAATGTATCAGTAATATAAGTACTGGTACATTAGTGACTGCAGCCCTTAGGGCTGTGGGGTAACTGTCTGGTCATAATCATGGTTCGCTAATTTTCTTGAGTGGTGCCTAGACTATACAGCTCAGACTTTCCACGCATGGCCACCATGTTAGCTGGGTGCTCAACTCCAGTAAATTGTATTAGAGCCACTATCAAGCTAACCTCTGCCAGTAAGAATACCTCTTGTCCTGTTGTATAAGCTATCCTGATTCCCCCTAAATCAGCTTATGAGACATGAAGCATCTTCCCCACATCCCCTAAAAATGAATTTACATTGTAACTTTCCTGCAAGGCCTTGCCAGTTAGCTGCCTCAATGGTTTGGCAAAATGGTTCTTTCCAACCCTGGTGCCATGAGGGGATTCAGTCTGGCTCATGGGTGGGAATAGGCTTTGCAGCTCCATGAGCAAGGAATGGAATGAACCTTGATACACATGTACCCCATTTAAGGGATTGGTGTGGGCAACTGGCCAGTCAAAGGAATTCTTTGTTTCTGATAGGGCAACCAGTTGTGCATCCCACAGCAATGCATCCTGACCTAACTGGCCAAGGACCCTGGTTATTTCACCACCTTCCCCATCCACCCCCCACAACCATCTCAAACAAGAGCCACTCCTACCACAGGGAGATACAACCCAAACAACTTATGAGAAGATTTCTTTTAAGTTTACTATTGAATTATTAAATCTGCTTTTTCTTAGTGAAACATAGTACTAGAAGTTTGAATATTTGTTTCTTCCCCAGGAGATTTCATCAATCTTGCAGGAGCTGAAAAGAGTTGAAAAACAGTTGCAAGGTATTTCATGTTTTATACAGTTTTTCTGCATTATGTCTAAATGCATTGCAGAAACTCCTAATAAATACTGACCAGGGTAAGGTAATATTAAGGCTCTCCAAAATGGCTCATATTGATTTATTTTGTTTTAATTCAAGTCTTTGGTTTAAATAATAATTTATGGTACATCACTATTTCAAGGCACTAAGATTGCAGGGTGGATTAGAAATCCCTAATTTCCTGACCTCCTTCATGCATAATTGTACTTTGCTTTGTAAAAGTAATCATTCTGAAGTACAGAGTTAGACATTTTCCATTAAAACCATGTAAACCTTATTCACTTCTTACTAAATATGAATGCTGGGAGAATATATTGTGAACTGAGCTAAACTACATGATTCAGGGGAAGAGTGAAATTTTCTCCATTGGCCAGTTTCTTACTGTTCATAGAAGAAACTGTAAAAAAAAAAATGTTCATGTCATTGTTTGAACCAGTGTATTATATATTAATTCTGTTTGAAGTAGTTAGAATCTCCATGTAAGCTAAAACAAGACTTCCATAACCTATATATATAAAAGGAATAAACCAAAATGTTATTTTAATACATTATAATAATGATAAACAGTAATCAAACATTAATATAATATGAATGTTAACATCTCGGTTAAGAGGCTTTACTAAATTATTTTAAAACTATGGCGGGAAATGATTATGCACTTTGTATGGAAGAGAAAAGGCCAGAGTTGAAATGAAAAGGAGAGAGGCTCCCAAAAGAAAACAAGATACTTACATCAGGAAGGCGTGACAGATTCAGTATTTCTATTTATGTATTTATTTGGCAAGGGACAGTTTTGCAGAATGACAGCAGACATTCAGACTGGTTAGACTGGATAAATCAAGACCTCTCCAAGGCACTAATATATTCATGTATAGAACAATTCAGGACAAGAAAGAAAAATATAGTAGGAGTGAAGCCTGTAGGGAGTGTCTAAAGCAGGTTATTTGATTATGTCCAAAAATTAAGGACTTCCAGATTAATGCTATAAAAGTGATATTTAAAATTGTTATCCTCCATACTTCAGAGTACTGAATAATTTCTTGATAATACATTGAGCTACCAAAATACTAAATAAATGCTAAACTATTGCTTTTTCCTGTGTCAAGACTAAATATGAGGATGTGTGGTGGGTGGAGATATATGCTCGAGTTATAAAAGTTTGCTATGCAGACATGGCGAAGAGTGCATCACATGTATATTGCACTTATAAAATAAATAAAATGCAACTTTAATCTATTAATTAGCTGAGTTTGACTACATTAAAGAGAACCTACACTACAATATAGATAGATATAAAAAATGTGTGCACATGTAAGTGTGTGAGGTGAAGAGAAGATAGATAGATAGATATTTATATTTCTTTGTGATATTGGGTTGTGTAGCCTTGGTTTTTTGTATGTTGTATTGTAATTTGCTATTTTGTTTGTATTCCACTTTGATTTTAAACCCTCTATTAATGTATGTTTTTAAAAAAAGAAAATTTCAGGAGAAAGATCTAGATGTCTTGGACAAGTCATTGAAGATATCTGCTCAATGTACACAAACTCAGAAATGTTAATTTGATTCTAAGATATATCTGCATTAAGGGATGAGTAATAAAGGACATATTTTAATATTATACATCTTTATATACATTGATTACTGTGTTTGGGTTAAGTCACTTTACCTTTAAAAACTTAGAAATATGAGGTCCTGAGAAGGGTAACAAAATGTATGAGTGGGCACACATTTAATCAAAGATTAAAACATTGATTATTTAGGTGCTTAGACCTTATGGAAGCATAGATCGATTCTGTTTGGAAAGCAGAAAAATACACAGTGAACATATCAAATAATTAATTGTACAGTGAAGCTCTAATAGGTACTTCAGTTTTCCCCACTTCCTAATGCAGTCAGTTAAAAGGGGTAAAAGAAATTACTCTTTTATGCAGCATTTAATCAATTTATGGAATTTACTATAGGATATTACTGAAGGAAATATAATATCTTAGTAGTAATACAAATTAAAGACCCTTGTATGTGAATAAGAACTGCATCTGCCATTACAGTATAAGCTCTATTGGCCCTCATGATACCAGATACAAGTTGATCATCAGCTAGTCTTAGATTCATAGATTCTAGGGCTGGAAGGGACCTCGAGAGAACCTCGAGAGATTGTTCATCCTCTCTTTTTTCTAGCCAAACCATGCATTGTATAGGTTTTGTATAGTTTCTTTGAAGTATTGAGGTTTAGTATATGAAAAGGCTTCTGCCAGAGGTAACATGCCAAGCTAATCACCATCATTTTCTTGTATTCAGGTAATTATTTTGTAATGTCCAGCAGACAAAAGGCCAGCCTGTCAATATTCTGGCATTATAGAAAAATCAGTAGAACAGAATCTTTGCATCATCATTTCCATTCAGACTCTGAAAATGAAACAGAACAGTGCTGAGTTATTGATATTAATGGGTTGTCTGCAGACTCTTAACCCAGGGGAAGGGAATCAAAGATTGTCATGCTTTTCAGAATTTGAATTCATACACGAGACTTTGTTTAAGAGTTGTTTTTCTCAAAGCACAAAACCCTAATCTTTGTGTTTGTTTTGTTTCTCTCCCTCCCCCCACTCCTTGGTGGTTTAGTGATTAATGCTATGATTGACCCTGATGGTACTTTGGATGCTCTGAGCAACTTGGGATTCACAAGCCCTGTCTTACCAGCTCAACCTAAACATAAGTCCAGCCCTGTTTCTCACAGTACCCGTGCTCAGATACAACCAAACTGTCAACCAGAAGCTAGGGCCCTTCGGCCTGCCGTCATCTCTGTTTCAACTGCATTTGACAATGTTGAATCCAAGCCTGACTTCAGCATACATTTCAACAGGTTCAACCCAGATGGGGAGGAGGAAGATCCCACTGTGCGTGAATGACATTATTAATTGTTGTCATAATTGCCTTCAATATGGAATGTCTAGAAATAAATGAAGAGTCATAATGTTGGTTTTATACAAAAAAAATGGTTTGTTAAACCAGTTTTCTTTAACTGTGATGCTTTGATTGTCATGCACATCCTTTTCAAACCATACAGATGAGCATTGATACCAATGTAGAAAAGCAGATTATGGCAGGTTTGCCGTTTGTGGTTGTGCGCTTTGCAAACAGAATTATATCAGCAGTCTTTCCCTATATAGATTTTTCTTTTTAAGAGCCATGCTTTTTAAGTGACCTGCAAGCCGACTAACATCCAATGTTACTGAAACCCCAAGTCTCCTGTGCCAAGCTGTTCTATAAACGGACCTCTTCAATTAAAGTTTGTATAGAATTACTGAACAGTTATGTTTGATGCTGAATAAGAGGATTTATATAGGGTACATTATCTTTGAGTACAATAACACATTATTGTATAAGATAAGACAGACTTTGCAAAGCATTCATTCTTGCGTACTGACATTTTCAAACAGTTCTGTGATTTATATAACCTTGTTGCTGCGTAAATTGTCTTGGAGTTTACGAAGTTCAGCTATTATGTTTGCACTAAGAATTTGCTGGAAGTGGTAGGTGAACATATCAATATCAATAGGAGTCAGTCTTCTGATGTACATAGAAAATTGATAATACTGTACTTGTTTCAACAGAACAGTGTTTTAATCCACTTTCCGAAAGGACAATTTGGCACTTTTTGATCTTGTTCAAAATGTCTTTTTGATGTGAATGAAAGTAGAAGGATTTCATATCTCATTTCTCTCCAAATGTTTGTCGAAACTATAAAACAAATTTACACATAGAACTGTGTGGGACATTTAAAAGCATATTGAGGCAAATGGGTTCTCATTCTAAGTTGCAAATTCAGATGCAACATAGTTTAACAAAAGCAATGTGTGTTTCTTGGAATGATCATGAGGGGTAAAATTTTCTTCTGAAGACTTGGAGATAGTAGTCATAACTTGGTTGATCAATAGTCTCACTCCCAAGCAAATAAATTGCTTCTGTATATTTTCCTGTAGAATCCTTGTAAGTCTGTCTCTGTCTTATACATTTAAAAGGACTCTGAAAGAAGACTGCTAATGTAGATTTCTTGCTTATACCACTGAAAAGCAAGTCTATTTAAAATATCGTACATAAACCTATTTTCTATATAAGTTGTCCCAGTAATGTAACATTTGGAAATAATAAAAATAAAAGTAAATGACATTGTATTTCCAGAACACTAATTTGGAGGAATCTTATTTCTGTTAAATGTAACTAATAGACTGGAATTTCCCTGCGTTTGCATCAGTCTCTGTATATTATTGTTAAACATACAGTTTTGCAGCTTTTATGAAATGGTCTTTAGTAGTTCAGCAATAATCCTATATGACATATGTTTAAAATACTTTCTGTACATTTTTTAATTGTACAGGATTTCCGAAGTCACTAAAAAGTTGGACCAGTTAATAAAAATGCAAAAACATTTTTGTAGTGATGTAAGAAAACTAATAATTTGTGGTATAATGGATTTCATATTTGTTTAAAGTTTAAAAGAAAATAGAATATCCTTCCTGTACAACTCAATATTCTACTCCATTAGTTTACAGAGGCTATAGGAAATGTTTGAAATGGTGCAGAAGGGGAAAAATAAATTAAAAATAGGGTCAGGTGTTGAAAAATTAGTGCACCAAAACCACCATCACAATTTTTTCTTTTGTTTAATCTTTGGGAACAGAATTTTTCCCCAAACACATGAAAAATAGGAAACGGTTTAGGAAAAATAAAAAATTTAGGGTTTCCACACAAGATTTTGTTTGTGTTCATTCAGGCATTTACACCCTTATGTTCTGTAATAAGCATTTTGCATTTACTATGTTATTTTGTATGGACACATTCTCCTTATTTATTTTTGTTACATTTATTATGTATGTTATTTTGTTATATGCATTTACAAGTCCATTTTTAAATAAAGTGTTTCTGGAACTTTATATAATGTGTGTGTTTATATATATATATGTGTGTAATTTAATGGTTTGGAACTAGGAAGGTTCAGATGTTTCTGCTTTTTTGGAACTTACATTAAATTACTCAGTTAGGAAATGGCATTTTCCTAAATGTACTTCCAGATAGTCTTTCTTTCCATAAAGATGTTACATTGTGTGCTGTTTCTTCCAGATCAGATACACTGCTCTGACAATAATATTTATTGCTTGCTTTCCCACATCCAGGCTCACCATTCCCATGCTTGTTTTTACTTCTGTTTGTGCAGCTATACAGGCAAAAATCAGACCTATCAATCACCAAGTAGACTCCACCTTCAGAAATGAAAACAAACGAGGTTTGATCTGCTCTCTGGCAGCAGCAAATAGTAGTTTCTAGAGCTGAAAAGCATAAGAAATCCTTTTTAAACATTCTGATTTTGTTCCAGATTGGTGTCTTTGCTTGTCCCAGCTGGGAATTGGCCTTTGCTTTTCTTCAGGATCCTGTCTATTCAGGGCAGTGTGAATGTGCTCCATTGAGCGCAATAGCCTAATGTACAAATTTTGCTCTAAGAAACATTCTCAGCCAACATGTTCCAGCATCTAACTTCAGCCATCAGCCTCACCATTGGCACTAGTACCCCAGGCTTCAGCACTCAGTGATGTGGTGCACACAGAGGCTGGAGATAAGATCTCTGGCCTTGCTTCAACCCAACCTCCACTACAACCTGACAGTCTAAGAAACAGCACCGATGCAAGAAGGTGCTCAAGCTCTGGTGTCTGCACTCGGCAGTGCAGCACAGAGCACAACAGAAGGAACTAACTCTGATCCTGCTTCAGTAACCCTTCCAGACTACCAGGCACAAAACTGGACAGAGGTACCAGAAGCAGCTCCACAACTCTCAACTTCAGACCAGCAGAAGGACCCAAGGATCAACTGACTCCATGGATTCCAATTAGGCAATTCTCTAGCACTTAACACCCCAGGAGGGACATCCCCTATGCTCTTCATGGACCTTGTGCTGTCTCCTCAGGACCTTGTGGTGGCCCCCACCTCAGCTGCCACTGTTGTAAAGGTACCTCCCCTAGCTGACACCGTCTTCATCAGCTGGGAGTGAATGCATCTCCTTGCTGGTATTCCTCACACGCACAGAGCCCCCTCTCTGTAAGCACTGCAGCAATCCATGATTGTCTCCAGAAGGTGACAGTTCATCAGTGGCCTCCCTCTTCAGATGTTCTACCCACCATTCTTCAAACGGACATTGCTCAGAGACTTGTCCCAAATGGCGCCCACTTGAAATCAGATTATTGCCTGCCCTGACTGGCTGACTTCAGGAGGCATGGGGCCCAGACCATCTGTGAACATCTCTTTTTTGTTCCCTTTTACTGTTCTCAAGTTTTACTGTTCTGTTTATCCATCAAAGTTGCATTTCTGGTGGCCATCACATCTGCATGCAGAACAACTGAGAAGTAAGGGCATTGCCAATGGAATCTCAGTATTAACCTGTACAGGATAAGGTCACCTCAACTGCTGCTTTACATCAAAAGACAACACTGTGTTTCATCAGTCTCAGGAGAATGGCTCTCCTTAATATCCAACCTAAAACTCAAGCATATGATTAACATTATCAAGGCAGTTGTGATTTTATTTTGCAAGAACTTGGGCATATAGAAAATCTACAGTTATTTCTCCTGTAACACCCAGCTGTAAAAGGCAAAGTAATATCTACTTCTAGGTAGCTTACAATTATATTAAAGGGAAAAATAAAAGAGGGAGATCAAAGCTCAGCCAGTAAGAGCACTTCCTGTCTCATGGGCCAAAACGTCCTTTGAATCCTAGAAAAAAAAAATCTGCAAAGCAGTTAAGCATGGTAATGAAGGCTAATAATGAAACTAATCTTTCACAGTATGAGAAATGAAACTTAAACATGCAAGGGAATCAAGTACTTTATAGTCAGAAATTGATTTAGGTGAATTGAAGATTTGTGGAACGGATAATAATGAATAGAAATGGATATTAGGCAAGCAGAGAATACTAAGCACCTGACCAAGGCAGTATCTACTATAAGGCAATGCATTCATTGGTGACGTAGAACAAGTGTGAAAAGCGCTGAGTGCAGACCACAAGTGAGAATTATGCTGAGGCCGCAGAAGTGATCTCATTGGGGCATGTGCAGAAATCTTGGAGGTACATTTCCTAGCCCTATCTGCTGCTGTCTGCTTCTTCTGGGGCACCATTCTGCCTCCTCCCTTCTAGACAGGAAGGTGGCTGCTCTCCACAGTATGGGAGCAGAAGGGCTACCTGCACTTCCCATCCCCATCTGTTGGTGCAGAAGTGTAGTGCTCCCTGAGGTGTGGTCTTGTCTTATGCCCCAAATATAACCCATTCTCCCCTTGTAGCAGATAGAGACCGTCCCTCTGCTAGGAAAGAAAGGAGGTGCTTCAATAAATTACACTGATGGGCAGCGTAGGAATGTATAAGATAATGTATTATGCCCCCTGTGACCTTTGTGTTGCTCAGGCTTTCTGGGCATTCTTTATGCTTGTAACAGGGTTGCTATTTACTCAGCACCCCTTCGCGGCCAGAGGCGCCTCTGCAGCATCCTTGCTCTGTTCCTGCTGTTCAGAGCCCCATAAAAATTCCCCCCAGTCTTTCTCAGGACTACCATCAACCACTATCTGAGGCTGGTCCTTGTGCTGCCAAAAGCAGTTCAAATTAGTCATCGGTGTCTCCAAATAAAGTCCATTACAACAACAAAAGTTCATACCCATCTCTGGATCCTCTGCCGCATATGGAGCTCTGCCCCGGACCGTTCTTCACAAAGCCACCACTTCTGTCCTTGCTAGCTGGAGCTCAGCCTTCTGGCTCTGTCTTCTCCCTGTTAGTGCACACCCTGATCTGAGGGAAAAGGCAGCATATATACTGCTCTTCTTTGGAGAGCTTCCCCCAGTTTGGTTGGGAGGAAAGGGAGCCCTGCCCTACCCTACACTACAGGGCTCCTGGCCCTGGTTTTTCCCATCCAACAACTAATTCCCCAGGACCACTTTCTGTCATCTGGCTACAATATCATTTCCAGGGCCTTTGTTTATTCCAACATCCCAGCAATGGCCCCCTCTAATCTTAAAGGACCGTTACAACACTGAACAACAGGCTCTTTCCCTGACTGTTGCACTGCTCAAGATTGTTGTAATCCCTGACCTAACTGGAGGCAAGACATTTTGAGATTCATTGAAATGAAAGTGAATCTTCCCAGGAAGTGGGTGCAGGCTGGAGGTCTGGTCCCCCTTCTCTCACTTGGGGACTGAGCTCATTTTTAATGCACAGTCACGTAATGCAAGTCTCCTACACTCCAGAGCATTCAAACTGGTGTTTACAAATTCACTATATTTTAGAGGTTGTTCTTTGGTCTCTCAGCTCTCATATCAAGATCACTGGGGTTACTGTTAATTGGAACTGGGACATAGTTCCATGGCAGGCAGTAATAACTTTAAAAATGCATGATTAAAATAAAAAATGTATTGCTCTGGGGACAATACCTGCAATAATCCATCAGTACTTCAAGAAATCTGTTACCAGCCACACCATTAGTACGCAGCACAGCATAACTCATGTTCACCAATCACTCTCTAATGGTGGCAGAGTATTGATTTAGGGGGACCTCTTTCCAAGCGGTGGAATAAAAAAATAATTGCACAAGTCAGAATAATTTGGCTTGTGTTGTTTTCCTGGACCTTATTGCTGTTTCTTGCAGCTGACAAATTCGTACAAAACTCTTGTCCACCAGCATCCTTTTTTGTCCATGATGGTGGCTAAGGTGGATGTTTTGTATTTGTTTCTTTAGTTTCCTGATTATTAGTAGAATTTCAGGTTTTACATACATTTTTTTTCTAAGAAGTTTCACATTTAAAATGCTAATCTTTTCTGAAAAAGATACATCCAGGGCCTCAACTTTCTTACTGTGAGAACAACACAGACTCAAACAGAAAACTGAGGAGTAAACAGTCTGTGCTAAATTTTCAACCAACAGCAGCTTCTGATATAACTTCCCCAAGTCAAGAACACTGAAATGCTTCAACCACACTGTACTGATCTGTCAGGGTTTGTAGTTTGAAGTCAATGGGACCTGTGGTCCCAAATCACTCTGGTACTTTGGAAAATCCCACTCTTAGGCTGCTAAACCCATATTTAGGAACCTAATTTTAGGCTCCTATTTTCAAGATTTAGGCCCATTGATATGAAAACGTACCTGATAACTTTAATACACTGAAAGTCTAAATAACACATTCATTAACACTGAAGCAATTTTGGTTTGAAGGGAAAGAGATTTTTATGCCACTAAAAAAAAAGTGTTCAGTAAAAATACTGTTGTAGCCCCTGATTTGGAAAACTCATCTACAAAGGGAAGCCAAGAGCTGTGTTCCCCTCTCATAGGGGAGGTTCCTGGGAGGCTCCCTGGCTGTAAGGATTCAGCGGAGCCAGAAGTTCCCAGAGCTAGGGTAAAAGCACAGGGCCTCCTCCACACAAATAGATCTCTGGAGATCCATGTGATTTGAAAGCTGCTGGAGGTGGGCGAGGAACCCTGGCCCCGATGAAGGAATTTAGAGGAATGAGGTGAACTTGTGGAGTTTTTTTAGTTCCTGGGACCTTCCTTCAGGCTTTCTGCTAGGGGAGGGCACCACTGCAGCCACAAACTGAGGTTCGAATTGGACAGGATTATTTTATGAGCATTCGTGTCATTTGTGGTTTTGCAGTCTAAGGTAATGATGCCAAGGAAACAATAATAAAAGTTTGCCCTTCAGTGATGCCTTCCTTCTACGAATCTTAAAGCATTTTACAATCCTTAGTTCAGTTTCTCAAAACCCTTGGAAGTACTATTATCCATGTTGATGGGGGAAAGGAGCTCACAAAGATCTTTGTGAAACAGCTTACTATGCTGACACCAGATTTTGCTAAAATTAAAAACTCATTAATGACGGTAGCTATCCTGGTGATGATAAAAGCCATTTGGTCCATGAATGATGATGCTTTTAAACATCTAAGGTATCCATTAATTCTTGATAGAGATCGGGGCTCAGTCAAATGTATCTTTCTAGCAAATCAGATTTGCCCCTTATCCCTCAGTATGTGTGTGAAAAGTGTTTGGTAATGTTTTCTTGGCTGTTTTAAAAAAAAATTTGGTACTGCCCCATGTCCTATCCATTACACTGTGTTGAATGCAATAATGTCTACTCATTTTATCTGGGCTAATAAAGGTTTTATGCACTTGAGTTATTGCAGTTCTCCATGCAAACCATCTCTTTTATAGGCTTGGGTAGATTGATTTGTTTCAACCTGTAGCTAGTGCTCGCATTCTGTAGCTGGCCTATATATCGCCTCTACATTTTTTTAAGAGCTTTCAGTTAAAAGTCGACCAGAAATGTCTAGTACAGTAGTAGCAAAAAGTGTTCAGTCATTTATATCAAAGCTTGAGCTTTTCTGTCAGTAAACTAGAGGCACCATATTATTAGTCATTTATGCAGCAGCACAATTAGGCTAGGTATTGAAGGCAGTAGTGTATTTTTAGCCCTGTAATTTAGGGGTTTATAATCTGAAAGTTTATGCAGAAGGTCTAAGGTGAATTTCATGAGAGCGACTGTACTGTTTCTATTGCCTAGAAGTGATTGGGAACATCTAAAGGATGATACACTGTTGTGTTGCAGCTTGTAGCTGTGTATAGCTAGTCTGGGAGCTAGGTTGAGAGAGACTTCTGGACCTCTGTCAGTCTGCTGTGTTGCTCTATGATAGTGCTTGGGGTTAGATCCTCAGTGGGTGTAAATCATTGTAGCACTGGTGACTTCAGTGGACAAGTGCCAAATGACACCTACTGATGATCCAGCCCTGGGCCTGTTTTTGGAGTGTGAAATAACATCCCGTACATACCACAGTATTTAGCTGTGATGTTGTACCTAGATTAGAGACAGAGTCACCTTAACCAGTTTACAAGTACCATGGTTCAATATGTGTCCATACATCAGTATTTCTGTTTTCACACCCATGTTTGGGCATCCACACTTGCCCCACCAGCTAACCATGTATGTTTCAGTTCATTCTGGGAAGCTATCTCATAGTGCTTCAGCAGAGGAGAGAGTACCTGAGCAATGCGGAACCAGTTACAGGAAGCCAACTGTATGTCGTGTAGACCTCTGTAAGGATTGAAACGCTATTACCTGTAATAGTTACTGAGATTTAACTATGACAGTCTGGGCAACCTGATCTTTTAAAACAGATTAACCCTCTGAAATGAAGCCATTTTGACCGGTCTTCACTAGTGCTTAGAATGAGTTGCTACTCAGGTGTGGGTGGAGCACTCCCAGTGCAGGGATCTCAGACACTTGGGAACTAGCATCTCTTGCTCTTTAATGCCTGGATTTGGAGCCACAGCCATAGTATATGAGCCAGAGAATCATTTCTTTTTCTAGGGACTTACACACAAACTCTTCCATTTTTGTTTTTAGCCAATGACCTGCAGCTACATTAGCTAACACTAGAAAAAAAAAGTCCAAAGGAATCAATGCCTTTGATTGTGCAGAAGAGTACCTTTAAGTGGGATCATTGAGAGAGCTTGCCTATTAGGCCTATATCCATAATGCCTCCAGTTACTGCAACAAAGTGGTTAAACTTCCTCCCCCAGCAACTCTGAAGAGTCACAACTGCACCCTTTGTGTGCAAATTAATAATAATAAAAAAAAAAATCAGTACATACCTAACCAGTGATTTGTTTCCTGTCATTTACTGTAAACAACAATCCATCTGGAGATGCAAAGTTGTGCATGTGACATGGAGACTCTGTAATGGAATCCAGTACTGATTTGCCTCCCGATGACTGCAGCTGGGTCCATGGGCCGTGAACAAGTGAAAGAACATTCCCCCATTTTATCTAAAACACTCTTCATCTGGAAGGCAGTGCTGATTGTGCAAACAGCTGAGTCCTCCTCAGCTGGCGATATTCGTCAAACCAGGCCCTGTGAGGTGAATGAAGTAGGGAGAGGCACCAGTCTGCTATTACTTATATTTTGCCATAAATGCACTGACATTGAGGAGATTTTAAAGAGTTGATTTAAAGTAAAAAGGGTACAAACATTTTGGTAGTTCATATACCTCTGGGCTTCTTTAGTCAGAGCTGCCCTTTACACTTAGCTCTGGTCTACACTACAAAGCAGGTCCACACAAGTTGACTTGTGTTGACCTATTTGTTTATGTGTCTACACTAAAATTTGTCTCTGGCTGATGTAAGAGCTCCATTGTGGTGACAGAGTAAAACCATCCCCAGAACAGTGAACCATGGTCGATGTACTGAGCTCAACACAGTGAGTGTAGACACTGCATGACCAGTGTCGACCCTAACAGTTCTCCAGAAGCTGTCCCTCAGTGACCAACATTGAACGCCTTGTCACAATTGTGAAGTCCACTGCCCAGGGGTCACGGAGACCAGAAGCTGCACCCCCTTTTCCCTGCCCTTCAAGACCCCCTGAATATTTTTGGAATGCCTGGAATATTTTTGGAATATTTTCCTGATTGCCCAGGTTGGTGAGCACACCTAGCAGTTGCCCCTTGTTGTGAGCAATTGCCCAGCCAACCATGCCAACTCCATGCTCTAGACGTACTCCTGCCTGGAGTAGACAGGAGATGTTGGATCTCCTAGGCATGGCTGGAGATGAGGCTGTGCCAACACAGCTTCAGACCTGTCGTAGAAATGTGGCATCTATGAAAAGATTGCACAGGAGATGCAGGCGAAGGGATACAACAGGGACCAGTAGCATTGCCACAAGAAAGCAAAGGAACTGTGGCAAGCATACCATAGGGCCAGGGAGGTCAATAACTGATCTGGTGCTGAGCCACAAACCTGCTTCTTTTATAATAAGCAGCATGGCATATTTGGCAGAGATCCCACCAGCCTCCCGCAGACCTCCGTAGCTACCTCCAAGGAGCCTGAGCCACAACCCCCTACTGGGAACATGTGGCTGAGTGTGTGGGGGGGGGCTCCAGCTATGCAACGAACCTGTTTGAGACTCCACCACAGTCCAGCCAGTCCCACCAGCCGAGCACAGATGAGCCTGATGAAAGGAAGGAACCTCAAGTAAGCGTGTGCATGCATTTTTCCTTACAATTTTTAAATGTAAAGTAGTTGTGCATTTTTGATTGATCACATTTTGGCATCAGACTTTCTCTAGTGTAGAGAAAATATAAAGATAATTTGTACATTTCTTTGACTTCAATGGCATTGCTCCAACTCACAGTAGGTATGAATTTTACCCAATATGTTCCACTAGATTTTGTTTTTTCTTCATTTTCCCTGTTCCTTGCCTTCTCGCCATTTTAATCTTTTTTCCTTTGGTTTCCTCTGTTTCAGTGTGTCTGTATCCCTTGATCTAACTGTCCTATTATTAATACTTTAAAATTTTCCCCTTCAAGTATGATTTTCACATCTCCTTTTCTATTGAAGGCACTTCTTTCAGTTATAATTCTCTCTCTTGTCAGGTTGTATATATAACTCGCACACCTCCTGGGTGTGCGAGTTATATATACCGTCCCATCTAGTGGCACCGAGACCACTTGGAGAGAGATGAATGAGTCTTCTACAGCCTTAGCTAAGGGTTGTGTGGCTTTTAGCTCACACAGTAGAGGCTCATGCACTAAGCTCCGAAGATCCCAGGTTCATTCCCGCCCACCGACAACCGGGTTCTGTTGCTGTTTCATATGTTTTTCCCTTCAATGTTTTTCCATTTGGTAATTTTATGTAACTACAATCTACTTTCCCCTAGTTAAGCCTCTCCCATCTTTGTTAATCATTTTTCCTTCCTTTCCTCTGTCTTTTCCTTGTATTACCCAAATATCTTCCCTTCAACTTGCTCATCTCCTGCCTCTCCAACTCTTTCCTGGTCCCCATGTCCTTTCCTTCCTTGGTGGCCCAATTCCTGTGATGATTGGGGACTATGTGAGGTGTCAGATGGAGCCAGTGGAGTCCCTAAAAGGCTGGGGTGGAATTCCTTTTGCTAACCATAGCATTGGGGGAGAGGTGGAGTACTGAATGCCTCTCCTCTGAAATGGGGATGGGGAAAATTTTCCTCGGTCTTGTTAGTCTTTGTCCATCTCCCACAGGCTGCAGTTCTGCCACTGACTATTTCTTCTTCTTATTCCCACAGAGCACTCACTGCTGTAAGTGACGAGATAAAGGGCTGGCGAAACAGCTGTCAATTTCTGTGCAGCTCCATGTATGAGATTTCTTGCTAGGGAGAAATGGTCATCAATTTCCCTCTCCAAGGGCCCCAGAGCACTGGGAAGGGTATTGAGGGAGGCAGAAATGAGAGGGCAGGAAGAGAAATCTATCAAAGAATAGTTTAACAACCTATGCCTAAATGCAAGGCTATTTGTATTATGATATATGTTTAATTGTTTCCTAATACTAGAGTTCATCTCGATTGTTTGTTGTGTATAGGGGATGTGCAACTGAGGGATAAAAATGCTGCCTTATTTGTAGATATTGGCCCTCACATTTAAAGGGGCCCCTCAAAACAGGCTCTGTTCTGCTGTCCCGTGATAAACTCCAGGCGTTTTCCAAGCACTTAGTTGACTAACTTCCCATAAATCTGTGGGTTGTGCCCACAAATTAGGCAAGTGTTATGGATTTAACTTGCAAAAATACAGAGGCTGCCTCTGAAAATTAGGCTCACCAAAAATATGTACAACTAGCTTAATAAGAGAGGAGCCCTTTAGAAGAACGTTAAAGTGAGAATTGAGTTAAGCCCAGAAAATGCCACCACTAACCAAGCTCTGTGAAACTCTCTGGCTTGTCTTAGTTAAAGATATACCAGAATGTCCTTCTCAGTCATCTCCAATACTGGAAGTCCCACTAATCTCAAGTTCTACAATGATACTTTGAAAACACATGGCCCTAAAGCAAGTGTGTCAAACTCGTTTGGAAGAGAGGGATAGATTCCATGTTTAATAATGATGTATGGGCCAGGATATCAATTCAGAACTTCATACACCCCTCAATCCACAGAGGATCTCTCACTGAGCTCAGGGGGATGTTTGTATAGAGAAAAATGGGGAGAATGCTGTTTGTGTAATAAGTGAACTTGTATTTGTTGTTTATTGACCAGTTCATTGTCAGATTCAATATCCCTGTGTGACAATATACCCCCATTTAGACCACCATTACTTTTGCCCTTTGTTCCTCTTCTTTCTCCGTCTTCCTTTCTCTGTCTTTGCGCATCTCCACTGTTGTTCTCTCTGCATTTCCTTCCCTGCAGCAACTACCAATTCCCACCACCAAGGGCTTCACTCCAACCCCTTTCCTAGTCCATCCACTAAAACGATCCACATTGGGATAGTTAATGTTGATATTGAAGTGCCATCATTTGTGTTCAAAGCTGACACTCCAATGAGATTAATAGAGGATGCGGGAGTCCATATGTCTGAGCCATTGCTTCAGGCTGTCTTGCAGACTCAGAGAGAGATCATGACCTCAGTTTACGTTTGGAAAGTTCTCTCTGAAGCCAGGTGAGCAGCAAACTTACTTTTTTCAAAATGGAAGCTTAGCTCTGCATAACCTGATTATGTCTAAATATATATGTCATGGAGCTATGTTTGACACCCTTTCCCTACAGGGACAATATATATTTGATCGCCTCATTCTCTCTACCTTTTATAAATGGGTCATCCTAGAGTGTAGAATCTTTGCACTAGGGCATGTCTCTTCTTATAAGTTTGTAGCAGCCGGCACAATAACACTCTGATCCTCAACGAGGTGTCTGAGGGTCACCCATAAAATAAATATTCATTAATCAGACCAATAAGCAGAGACTAGTCATGTACGATTTAAATCTCTAACTACTAAAACGGATGTGAACCTTTTGACCAACAGTGTGTGTTGTGGAGCAAATTCTGATTCAGCTGGGCAAAGGCCTGTGGCAATCATGCTACTCTGTGTTGAGCCATTGCTGCAATCTGATTAGATTTAAAGGGCTGCTTGAAACAGCATGAACTGCAGCAGTCCAGAGTGAAAACAAAAGTGCAAATAATAAAAATAATTATTTTTTCAAAGCTGGAAAAGGAGAAACGAAAATAACAAACTGAACATGATCACAGTAAGTTCACAGCAAAGTGGCTAGTGACAGTGGCACATCCCCATATAATATAAATGAGAGACTGGAGTAGGTTATCATTACTGTAATGGGATCTTTCTGAGATTTGCATCTCAGGGCATGCAGCTGGGTCTAACATGATCAACAGCTAAAAATGTCTCTAATTTTTTTCAGCTGTGATTATACAGGCAGAAGAAAAGGTTGTGCCCCATTTAGATATCAGCACCTCAGCGTTACAGTGAGACTTTTGCTCTTGGACCTTCACAAGGTGGGCAGAGTTACCAGACGTGGATTCAGACATATTTCCTACACTTGATAAAATCTTTTTGATTATTTCAGCAACTGAACTCATTGTATCGTTGGTAGCAAATGGGTTGACAATAGGTGTGACTTGCGTTGAGTGGCTCAAAACCAGAAAATTAACTTTGTGTGACATGATCTTGACTAGCTTGGGCATCTCCAATTTTTCCTACAGTGTGCAATCTTGATCAATAGTGTCCCCTTTACATTACATCAAATGGTGAGTGCAGAGTGTGAATTATGGAGAGCCATCTTTATGGTTCCGTTAGTAAATATTAACCTTTTTAGCCCTAAAAAGCCAGGCTGCTGAAAACAGGTTGCACAAAAACAGCTCCTTGCTGGGCAGATAGAAAACTGGAGGAAAGAGAAAAAGAAGAAGAGCAAAACAAGGAGTTAAAACAACAAATGGAAGATGTAATTATTTTAAATACCTCCTTGTCTTGTCATTGGCAGAAGACAAGAAATAAAATTGAAGGATTTCAAGAATAAATTAGAAAGCTAAAGAGAATCTGAGATAGAAAAAACAGGCTAGGAATCTCAAACGGGGGAGTACAACAGCAGGTTTCAGCAGGACCAAGACTGGAGAGTGGGGAAAAATTTGAAGCCACCATTTGGATGTATCTAACTATTGCCAATCACTGGTTTGGTTTGCCACCTGGCTCAGTGTCTTTTACTGCATAAAGATTTCCATCTTCAACTGATCCCTCTTCTTCCAGCTGAAGATGAAACTATCAGGGCTACTGACACAGCTACTCATGGTCTCCTTGCAGGCCCACTGACCGGTGGGGTGAGGTGGAGTGGCAATTACCCAGGGGCTCCGAGCCCTGCGCTTTGAGAGGTCCTGCGGGCTAGCGCAATTGGCCAGTGTGGTCGATCCTGGAAGTGACAGGTCAGTCTGGGAAGTGACTGATTGGTCACTTCCGCCCCAGGCCCCGCACTCCTCTAAGGACAGCCCTGGCTCTGTGGCCCGGAATTGCTGTTGGCGGGCCTGTCTCCTTGATCACTCTGTCCCTTCAGCAGGATGTGTATATAGCCAGTATTTAGACAGGCCAGTATTTAGACAGCTCAGTAAAGACTACCAGGAAACACCACGGTGGAATGCAGATATAAGGATACTTCCTCTGTTGGCCTCATTATTCCATCCATGCTTGGAACATATATTCACTTCATTATATTTTTTTAATCATCCATACAATTGTTAGTCACTTCTCTGTGCAAACATATCAAGAGGATGGAAAAAAAACGCAAGCAGCTCCAGGGAGGCCAGCACTGAGGCTCACGACAGTGCTGTTACATCTCTGAGCTCTTTCCTTTTATTTTATATTGTTTATTTTGTGTCACAAGGTCTGTTTTTTTTAATCAAAAACATTTGCTGATGGCAGCCTTTACTTGATATGGTTCTTTGGAGTGGTAATGGCTGCTTATCCTTCTGGGCACTCCATTAGCCTGATTTTAGGCAATCCCAAGATGAAACCATGCCAAGTGCAGGCTGACAGACGAGACTCCATAAAATCTCCCATGACTAGAACCTACAGAAAGAGAGCCATGGCTGTATCGTGCAATAGGAGCAACTTATGACTGGTATCCAGGGCTGTCCCAAATAGAATGAATAGCAGTAGTCCAATCTGAAAATAAAGGAGCAATAATTAAAATCAATAATAAAATCAGGAAAGAAGATCAATAGAAAAAAGTCTGTGAAGCAGGTCACAGACAGTCACTACAAATAAATGAGGAAGTGGATATACAAATAAAAGGCAGGAGAAAGGAGTAGATCATTACAAATGTAATAGAATCTTTCTGAGATTTGCATCCCAACAAACACAGGTGAGTCTTCCAAGTTCAATAGCTGAAAACATCTCCCATCTCACTTTCGGGTGTGATACAAAAGGCAGGACAGCGCAGGCCCCAATACGATACCAGAAACCTGGCACTTCAGTGAAGAGATTCAGAAGCTGGGCAAGCATTAGTGACCACAGGCAGAACCATGTTTCCTGCAATTATTATTTGTTTGATCATTTTAGGAATTGAGTTCATTATAGGGATTATAGCAAATGGACTGATAATCATTGTGAATTGCACTGAGTGGATCAGAAGCAGAAAACTGACCTGTTGTGACATGATCCTGACTAGCCTGGGCATCTCCAGATTTTTCCTACAGTGGACAATATTCATTAACAATATCTTCTTTGCATTATCTCCAGTGATGAATGGATATTGTGACATATGGAGAAACCTCTATATTGTTTGGATGTATCTAAGTACTCTCAGCCTCTGGTTTGCTACCTGGCTCAGTGTCTTCTACTGCGTGAAGATCGCCAACTTCAGCCAGCCTCTCTTCCTCTGGCTGAAGCAGAGAATATCAGGGCTAATGCCACAGCTACTCATGGGCTCCTTGCTGATCTCCTTGGTCATCTATTTCCCTTCAGTCAATGTCATAGATAGAAAGTACATAGACAATTCAACGAATAATCTGTCAGGAAACACCAGAGTGGAATGTAGTCATAATGTTAATTCATATTCTGATCTTATTTTGTTCATGCTTGAATATTCCTTTCCTTTCTTCATATTTGTTGTTTCCGCCGTACTGTTAATCACTTCTCTGTGGAGACACACCAAGAGGATGGAGAAAAACACAAACATCTCCAGGGACACCATTACTGAGGCTCATGTCAGTGTAATTAAAGGTCTGATTGCTTTCATTTTCTTCTACATTTCTTATTTTATGACAATAGTGATATTTCTATTTAAAATATTTGCCCACAGCAATCTCTATTTCATATGGTTCTGTGTAGTGGTAATGACTGCTTATCCTTCTGGGCACTCTGTTATCCTGATTCTGGGTAACCCCAAACTGAAGAGGGTAGCGGTGAGGGCTTTGAATGATGCAAAGTGCTGGCTGAGAGTCGAGGCTTCATAAAACCACTCATGATCATACTCCACAAAAACAGCCCCTTCCTCCCGTCTATTCATGAAATAATTTCCCCCTACCACAGCATGCACTAAAATGAGAAGATTTCCCTCCAGAGCTTTGCTTCATGTGGATAGCAGTAGAGGACAATGTTAAACTTAAAGTGACATGATTCTTTTTATCTAAATGTCTGTGAACTAATAATTAATAGAAGTGAAGGGCAAACTCCTATCAATTGTAAGCTACGTTGCCTGAGACTGAGGAGTGGAAGAACCCTTGAACTGGTGCACATATCTAGTCATACCGGGGTCCTATGGTGAGAGATATCGACTGGCCTGTCCATGGCCAAGCTATGAGATCTGCAGAATACCAGCTGCTTGTAAGGACCTCTGATGAAGAACATCACATTAACAAATGAAAAGATGACCCAGAGGATCTACCCTGTTGTTATGAAAGGTGCTAGAGGCGGCCACTAGGTAAGCCTGTACTCCAAAGACAATGACAGACCAAGTTAAAGTCGATGGGTGTGCCAAGCATTCTTTCAACCTCTACAGAAAGAGCATTTAAGTCCCTTTATGTAGTAGAGACAGCTACAAACAATGGAAGGAATGTCCAAGGCAAATGACTGGTCAGAGCTAAGCTGCATAGACTGAAAGGCTTCCTGGATTGCAAACACAGGGGTTAGGATATTGGTTTATGTGCTACGGGCACAAAGCCAGGAGAAAGCCTGGAGAAGGAGTTGTGAATATGACCCTGAGAGGAAGCAGATGGACCGTGCTTCTGTGGCACAGCAGTTGCTGGAGTGGCAGACTTGGGGAATTTTGAGCCAGGAAGTTGCCTGAAGTTGTTTATTTCTATTGTGTTCAGGAATACAGGAATTTGTATAAACTTCTGTAAATAAACAAGGTTACTCTGAAAAATATCACCCAGCTCATATAATCAATTTCTCATCCTAATGGAAACAACCAGGCAAGGCCCTGAATATTGGCTAACTGCTCATGCCAATGGGGTAACACTGGCATAAGTCACAGGAGAGAGCTTCCAAAGCGAAATTGTGAGCTGGTATTCCTGTTGACCCTCGTGGGAACAGATAATGAAGGTGCTCCCAGAAATCAAAGCAAGTCAATATCAAACTGGGATTTAACGCTGGCCAAACGAAATGAAAACAAAAGCTGGAGATGTCCCAGAAGGAACTAAAAAGACGTAAAGGAAGAGCTGACGAGATTTCAAAAGTAATTAAAGCAACATTTGGAGGTTTCCTAGGAAGGACTGAGAAATAACCAGCAGTCTTAAATAACAAAACTTAGTTGGAGTAGCAGCTAGAAAATTCCCAGTCTGGATGTAAAGAACAAAAAAGTAACCTAGAGAAGGAATTAAATTGTTGCAGACCTCTTTGTGAGTCTGTAGAATTTGCCACAGACTCTTAGAAGCAGCCCACCAGAAAAGAAATTAGCCCCTACCAGTGGGGAAGACGGAAGCTGATCCCCATGAGCCCTAAGTACCGATCTGTGTCTAATTTATACAGTGGAACAGGGAATTCTAATTTATTCATGACACTTTTTATGCATTGGAAACATTGTTAAATGTGGTTTGTAAAACAAGGGGTATTGGCAATGAGGAAAACATTAAGGGAAGCAGTTCAGTTAAATGCTGGTGCTGAAAAAGTTAGGCCACAAAAAGGAGGATTGTTATAAATATACGGCTGACCAGTACAGAGGATCACAAATGCCCAGTGAAAGTCCCAGTTGACAAATGAGGGAACATCAAGCTGAAGGGGCAAAGCTTGAAGGTACAAGGATCAGCCCCATTGTCATTGTTTAGATCTTGCCAGTTAAACAACAGTAAAAGGAGTTAGCTATTGAATGCTAAAAAGACCTAACTGGTCTCAAATCGAGACAGGGCCTGGGGAACCAGGCACCTGTCCAAAAATGGATAAAACTGGGATGGAAAAGTAGATCTCTGGAATAGAGCAAGAAGTCTGGGTAGCCAAGATAGCGAATGAGCTAATAAGTGATTGTGACGGGTTGGGGCCACAGAGACCTGCTTGGTGCTGCCACCTGGTGTGCCAAGGCTGCTTCTGCCCCTGCTTCCAGGCCTTTTCCAACTTGGGACTCCCGAATCCTGTCTGTTTTGAGCCAGATTCCACTGATCTGCTGCAAACACAGACCCAGGTCCGAACCAAGTCCACTCACCACTGTAAGGCCCCTGGAAGCGCTCTTGCCTTTGACACCCAGCTGCTCAACTCCAAGGAGGCTCAAACCCTTAATAAATCCGTTTTACCCTGTATAAAGCTTATACAGGGTAAACTCATAAATAGTTCGCTTTCTATTACAAAGATAGAAAGTTATGCACAGCTGTTTGCGTTCCCCCAGGTAACAACTCAACTCCAGGAAACTTAATAAGTAAAAAGTGATTTTAATAAGTACAGAAAATAGGATTTAAGTGATTTTAAGCAGTAACAGACAGAATAAAGTGAATTACCGAATAAAATAAAAAAAGAACACGCAGTTCTATGTCTAATCACCCTGTGTACAGATAAACCCCTCACTAGGTCCAGTAAACAGGCTATCTTCCTTCTAGCCTGGGCCCAGCGATCACTCACCCCCCTAATGTCTTTGTCCTTTGTTCAGTTCCCCTCAGGAATGTCCTTGGGGGGGTGGAGAGCTTCTTCCTTTAGCCAGCTGAAGACAAAATGGAAGGGTCTTGCAAGGGCTTTTATAGCCTTTCTTCCTCTCCCTGCGTAGGATCCAGTAGCCCTGGAGTTTTGGGATCACATGGGCAAGTCACCTGTCCATGTGCCCTAACCAGTCTAACCAGTTGCATCCTTGCCTGGGGCCCCGATGTGGATTGGGGTCTGCACCTTCTTTTGTCTGTTAAGTACTTGTACTCAACTTGCACATTCCTTCCTCTGGACCTGGCCCCATGTTCTTACAAAAGCTATGCATAAAACCAGCAAATATAAAACCAATGTTCATAACTACCACCACAACAATGATACATGCCTACAAACAGGAGGAATAAATTCAGTAGGTCATAACTTTCACAGAGATATGTTACATGGCACCTGTAGCATAAAACGTTACACATATATAGTTATAAGCATCTCCCCATAAAGTTTTATGGGGACACTGTCACACCCTCCTCCTGAACTTACTGCCAGAGACTTGGACACTGTCCATGGCGGAGGCAGTACACCTAAAATTCCTCTTTCCTGGACAGGGCATCGGCTACCCAGTTCTCCTTTCCTTTAATATGCATAATCTCCATGTCAAACTCCTGTAGGACCAGACTCCAGCGTAGCAGCTTGGAGTTTGTGCCCTTAGTGCGGTGAAGCCACACCAGCGGTGAATGGTCAGTTAGAATTCTGAACCGCTTATTAAAGAGGTATGGCCTTAGTTGTTTGACAGCCCACACAATGGCATAGCACTCCTTCTCTATGACGGAGTAATTCTGTTCGGCAGAGGACAGCTTTTTGCTCAGGAAAGCAATGGGATGCTTCCTGCTGTCTTCCCCCGTTTGCATCAGCATAGCCCCCAACCCTGTGTCTGACGCATCGGTGCACAAATCAAAAGGCTTATTGAAGTCCGGGCTGGCCAGCACAGGCTCCGCAGACAGGAGTGCTTTTACCTTATCGAAGCCTTCCTGGCACGCCTTTGACCAAATTACCTTGTTAGGCTGATGCTTTTTACACAAGTCCGTGATTGGGGATACAATGTCACTGAACCCCTCCACAAACCTCCTGTAATAGTTTGCTAAGCCTATGAAGGATTGAACTTGCCTTTTAGTCTGGGGTACAGGCCATTTCACGATGGCCTCCACCTTAAGAGGGTCGGGGGATATTTCCCCCCCCCCAACCCAGTGTCCCAGATAAGGGACTCTGGCTGCCCCTACCTTGCACTTGGAGGGTTTTACAGTCAGCCCAGCCTCTTTGAGCTTAGTTAGCACCACTTGCAGGTGCTCCTTGTGGTCATCCCAGGTGTTGCTGAACACCGCAATGTCATCTATGTATGCTCTAGCATAACTCTGCAACCCGTTTAACACTCGGTTGACCAGTCTCTGGAAGGTTGCACCCGCATTCACCAACCCAAACGGTAACACTGTGAATTCATAGAGCCCTATATCAGTGATAAAAGCTGACTTCTGTTGGGCCTCTCCCTCCAGAGGGATCTGCCAGTAACCTTTGGTCAGATCAAAGGTACTAAGGTACTTGGCTTGGCTCAGTACATCCAGCATGTCATCAATTCGTGGCATGGGGTATGCATCGGTCACCGTGACAGCATTGAGTTTTCTATAGTCCACGCAAAATCTAACGGTGCCATCTCTCTTTGGGACCAAGACCCAGGTGAAGCCCACGCACTGCCCGAATCCTTAATCACCCCCAAGTCCAACATGCTTTGTATCTCAGCCTGAATTTGCTCCTTCACCTGGCCAGTAGCCCTGTAAGGCCTGGAAGGCGGAGGTTGTGCCCCTTTCGTGAGGATTCTATGGGACAGCAAGTGCGTCCTCCCTGGTTTGTTGGAAAATACCTCGCTGTACTTCTGCAGCATTGACAACGCTTCCTTCCGTTCGACTGGAGTTAGTTGACTACAGATTTCTATGCTTTCCAGGGCTGACGCATCTTGGCATTCAGCCATCAGATCAGGGAGTGGGTGTGCCTCAGTTTCCCCTTCCGCACAACAGATCATGTTGACCCCAGGCACTCTACTGTGATAGGCCTTGAGTCTGTTAACATGTACCATTTGGGGCCCAGCACCCTCTTGGGGCTTTTTAACTGTATAAGTGTCCTCCTTCGACACTTCCACCACTTCAAAGGGCCCCTCCCAGGAGTTTTGCATCTTGAACTTTTTGGCAGGGCTAAGTACCATGACCAAATCTCCTATGTCAAAAGTGCGCTTACAGGTATTCTTATCGTACCACTCCTTTTGCTTGGCCTGACTACTCTGGAGGTTGTTTTGGACAATTTCCATCATGTCTTTCAACTCCCTTCTGAACCTCTGGACATATTCAGTCACGGGTTCCTCCCTTACTGTGTTGCACCCTTCCCAGGTATCCCTGATGAGGTCGAGAGGTCCCCTCACCTTCCTCCCATACAGAAGGTCGAATGGGGAAAATCCCGTGGACTCTTGGGGTACCTCCCTGTAGGCATACAGCAGGAATGGCAATAGTTCGTCCCAGCTCTGGCCCCTTTTCTGGGTATACATCCCCAGCATGGATTTTAGGGTCCCATTGAATCTTTCCACCAGCCCGTTGGCCTGGAGGTGGTAGGGGGCCGTTTTAAGCTGTTTCACTCCACACACCTTCCATAGCTCATTAAACAACTGTGACATAAAGTTTGCCCCCCGATCAGACAAAATCTCCTTAGGGAAGCCCACTCTGCTGAATATGGTGAGCAAGGCTCTTGCCACTGTCTCCGCTTCTATGTTAGACAGAGCGATTGCCTCAGGGTACCGAGTGGCGAAGTCTACTACCACCAAGATATACTTGTTCCCCCTCCGAGTGGGGCGTGGCATAGGACCCACTATGTCTATCGCCACCCTTTGGAACGCTTCCTGGATGATGGGCAAGGGGCGCAGAGGAGCTTTATGGGGTCCCCCTGGCCTCTTCCTTTCCTGACACACCACACAAGTTCTACAGTAATCCCGCACGTCATTCTGTATCCCTGGCCAGTAGAAATTCTTCCTCAGCCTGTCATACGTCCTCTGTACCCCCAAGTGACCAGCAAAGGGGCCGTCGTGCGCTACCCGCACTAATTCCCCCCGGTGTTGGCTGGGTACAACCAACTGCTTATAGGGTTGACCGGGACCCTGGTTTTTTCCCACAGGGGCCTCCCTGTACAGTTTCCCGTCCTCTTCAAAAAACTTCTCCCCCCCCTCCCTTCCTGGAGTTCCCTCCGAGATACACTTCCTTATACTGTCAAGGGAGGGGTCCGTCCTTTGGTTAGCTGCAAATTCCTGACAGACAACCCTTGAGACAGCGTCCCAGTCCCTGGGCACTGACTGCCTCTCCCCTGCCCCCGCCCCTGGGAGCCTGTTGTCTTCAGCTGGGCAGAGGCCTCCATGCACTGTCCTGTTAATGGGATCCCCCCCCAACTCCCCTGTGGGTTCTGAGGTCCCTGCCCCGTCCCTGGGGACTCTCTTCAAGTCACCAACCCCCGTGTCCCCTGGGGTAGGATGTGTTGGCCGTTCAGTTGCATGAGACCTACCGCTATCGCCCGGGACAGCCTCCCCCTCACAGCCTTTCTTCATGCTGCGAGTTACCACACTGACAGCCCTAGTTTTGCTGAAGAAATCATTCCCCAGCAACATGTCTGCGGGGATGTCCTCGAGCATCCCCACCTGCCCATGTGATCCCAAAACTAGTCTAACCAGTTGCATCCTTGCCTGGGGCCCCGATGTGGATTGGGGTCTGCACCTTCTTTTGTCTGTTAAGTACTTGTACTCAACTTGCACATTCCTTCCTCTGGACCTGGCCCCATGTTCTTACAAAAGCTATGCATAAAACCAGCAAATATAAAACCAATGTTCATAACTACCACCACAACAATGATACATGCCTACAAACAGGAGGAATAAATTCAGTAGGTCATAACTTTCACAGAGATATGTTACATGGCACCTGTAGCATAAAACGTTACACATATATAGTTATAAGCATCTCCCCATAAAGTTTTATGGGGACACTGTCACAGTGATTTGGATTCCATTATAGCCAATAAGAAATGCCAAAAAAAGTGCATCCCAGGTGAAACAAATTATTTCTGGACAATGGATTTGCATTGAACAAGTTGTCCTCCTGCCTCCTGGACAACAGCTCCTTGTTGTTTTAGCTTTCAAGCAAGGGAAAGATGGGGAGTGGTTGAAACCTGCTTTGAGACCCAGCGTCTCAGGGGAATTTTAGTTGGTAAAGTTCTTGTGATTTCTGTCTGTTCACTGAATGTTTCTAACAAACAGCAAATGGGAAAAGCAGGAATTTCAAGTGGAAAATAAAACAGAGGCTGTGCAGAACTGGCCATCTCCCCAGACACTCACAGATGAGCAGAGATTTGTGGGCTCTGCTGCGATTATAGAGTGTTTATTTGTGAGTTCACCAATATCGGGAAACATTGCATAGGCTGAGTGAGAAAACGAAACCATTTCAGTGGTCGACAGAGTGTGATTTGGCATTTCCAGACTTGTGACTGCTCCTCTCTTAGCCTGTTCATGTTTCAAAACCCCTTTCATGTTGCACACAGATGCTAGTGCTCACAGATTGGCAGTCGTATTGACACAAGACTATAAGGACCATCTGAGAAGGTTCCGGGGAACAGAATTTCAGCTTGGCTGTCCCAGAAACTGAAAGTGTAGCTGTCGAAGTTGAGGCTGGGATAATTGTGACACTAATGAATTCCCTATTAGGATAGAATAGGAGAAGTCTGTCACAATTTAGAGACCCCACAGAAACTCATGAAATGCTAACTGAGTCTTAGTCATGTAATCCATTTAATCTTGTTATTTGTAACCTAGAACTGCTTGTATCCATCTGCCTGCTAAACACTGGCCAGAGGCTTAAGAAACAATAGTTGATCTGAAACTCCCTCTCATGTTCAGAGTTGTTAGTTGACTAGTTCTGGCACATTGCATTGCACCTCAACACAGCAATAATTTCTGATCACCTCATAATAGCGTGGAAAATAGCTTATCTTGCCACTTCATGTAGTGTTTAGTTAATGATAGTTTTAATAACAGAACAGTGTTGTGGTTCTCAGAAGTGATGCTGCACATCACACTGATTAGGATTTGTACACACGATGTTGCTTTTTATCTAACATCTCCACTGGATAAGTGTGAATGATCCGCACAACTTAATATCGAAGAATATCAAGTGCTTACTCACTCTAGTGATGAATAGTAACAATTGCAGGTTTCTCTTTATAGTGCAGTTATTTCATTGGGGTGGGACCAAATTTCTGCTCTCAGTTACACTTGCGTAAATATGGAGTATCTCCACTGAAATCAGTGGAGTTATTCCAGATTTACATTGATAACTGAAGCAGAATCTGGTTCAATGTCTTTAAATTGGGGACTTTACTGTGCTGGTCAAAAGTATATGGTTAATGATTTCTGTATTCTGTAACAGTGGGAGAGTGTGACTAAATGAATATATCCTGAAAGAGCCATCAAAGATCCTCTTGATTGTGGGGTTTTTGAACTCCTAGTTAGAATGGCAATGATTCTTCAGTTATATTTTCCATCATTACTGAGCAGTGTTTTGGGTGGCACAACAAGATTTTTATATTTCCTTTTTGGTTTTTAAAGGGCTGCTTCCAAAAGTGAAGTCCAATACAAATAAAATATTTTCCATGGACTGAGTTGAATGTTGATTTAATTCCAAAGTTCTTGAACTGTGGTGGAAGCTCCCAAAGAAAGTCTCTGAAGCCTTTCTGTGAGGTCTGCAAAATGCCTTGATTTTCCCCCATCTCATCAAATATATTTAATGTTTTGTACAATATACGGGCCCAGCCCTGCATATGCTGAACACCTCCTGTGACGTTCTAAGGCCCCTCAACTCTGTGAAGTTCTTGGCCGCTTAGGGTGCTCAGCACCTCACAAGAGTGGACCATAAAGCTTGGAAACACATTTGACAGTAAGGGAACTGTTTGATTCCACCCCTAAAATTAGTAAGGGAACTATGATTTCTCAGGAAGTTGGAGAACTAATTGACTCTGATGTCACTTCTGTAAGAAGATTGTTAGGATAGAAAAGCAGAAAGAGGAAAATCATTAAAGCTTGTATGATAGTTATAACTTTATCAGCCTTTAACTCAGGGGTGAGCCAGATTCGGCCCATAAACCGTTTTAATCCGGCCCTGAGCCCCCCTGGGGAGCGGAGTCTGGGGGTTGCCCCGCACTGGCGCTCCAGCTGGGGAGCTGAGTCGGGGGCTACTCCACACGGCTCCCAGAAGAAGGGACATGCCGCTGCTTCCAGGAGCTGCTTGAGGTAAACGCTGCCTAGAGCCTGCATCCCTGAGCCCCTCCCTGCACCTCAACCCCCTGCCCCAGCCCTGATCCACCTCCCGCCCTCTGAACCCCTCGGTCCTACCCCGGGGCACCCTCCTACACCCCAAACTCATCCCCAGCCCCACCCCAGAGCCTGCACCCCAGCCAGAGCCCTCACCCATCCCTGCACCCCACTCCCCCACCCCAGCCCAGAGCCCCCTCCTGCACCCTGAACTCCTCATTTATGGCCCCACTCTGGAGCTCTCACCCCTTCCCGCACCCCAGCCCCAATTTTGAGAGCATTCATGGCCCACCATACAATTTCTATTCCCAGATGTGGCCCTCGGGCCAAAACGTTTGCTCACCCCTGCTTTAAGTTCTGGAGGCTCATGCCGGCAGAGGGAGCAAGAAGAGAGCCTGTCCTGGGACTGATTATCCATGTTGATGGAAATTCTTCTGGAAAATAGTCTGGAAATACTTTGTTGCCAACACTCATGATATTATTGTGAGTATTGCAATGTTGGGCCGTCTCTGGGGGTGCTCACAATCTTGCAAACAAGTACAGGGATCTCAGGAATTTTGCATGAGTGGGATGCACTTTCCCACTTTGGCCTCTAGGGGATGCTGTTACCACTTGTGCTTCAGTACCAGGGTGCCCCTGTGCACTCTGACCAGGGCAGAGCCATGGAGCAAGTGCAACACATTAGAGGTGCCCCCTCTTCAAGTTCATCAGCAGCAGACTTGGCCCCTCCCACCATGGTCCAGGAACCCCCATGTCTCTGCAGGCTGGAGACAGGTGGCAGCTGCAGGAGCCTTCCAGGAGGAAAGGGGCGCTGGGGAAGAGGGGGACTGCTGAGGTTAGGTATGGGGGAGAGGCTGTGGAAGAGCCGGGGTACTTGGAATGCTAGTGTAGCAGGGATCTGGGGAACAGGCACACAGGGGATCGAAATGGGGTCAGGCAGCAGGGGGGCTGCATATTTGTATGTACATGTTTCTATGCATTTAGGTTTGAATTGTCACACACACGGGTGGGAGGAGTGGTGTTCAAAATCCAGATACAAAATACAAATTTAGCCAAGCTAAATTACACGCTCCTTGTAGCAGATGTCCAATGCAGTACTCGAAAAGGCAGGAATATGGTTATTGGATAAGCAAGCTGAGGAAGGGGGTTTTGAGGCTCCTATGTCTAGTACAGTGGACTGTTTTTTCTAGCCTCCCTCTTAAGGGAGCAAAGGAAGTGGGGCTCGGGCTTCTACATTTTGTACAGCAGGAAGCTAACCCTCTTCTTTTTACTAGCCCCCCTTTAAGGGACCAGAGGAAGTGGGATTCAGGGTTCCTACATCTGGTACCCCTTTTATAGCCCCCTTTAGCCTCATACAAGAGGAGGATGGTGAGATTCCAGCAATGGGATGTCTGGGACCAAATTGGAGATTATGTGAAAATAATTAATAAATAATGATGACAGCACTGTACAATTTATTGCTGGGGACTACCGGATATTTTAAGTGAATAAAGTTCCGGCCTAATTAAACCACATACATTGCCTGGCTGGACAATTGCATTGCTTGTTCTCTTTAGATCATTCTGTGGGGTTATCAGTCACTCACCTTTCACCAGCACTAAATTCTCTACAGAGTATACAAATATTTGCTATAAGGTGGCTCATTTTCAGAGGTGCTGAGCACCCCCAACTCCCACTGACTTTAATATGTGCTGGAGGTAATTAGCACCACTGAAAATTGGGCCAATCCTGTTAGATATGCAGAGCTTGTGCTGCAGTTTTCCAGTTCAAAGTGTTATGCTCTGAAAGGTTTCAACTAAACTTGTCAATTGCAGCTGTAGTATCAATATTATCCCACAAGTGTATTGAGCCTTGTACAAGTATTTGTAAAGGTCATTCTGGTCTCTTTACAGTGTACGACCTCTAAGACAATTGCTTTCTTGTTCTCCTGATTCCCGGCAGAGACATTTTGTTGTCTCTCCTCAATTCTCGGCACTGCTGATGTGTCCCAAAGCTGCAAGAGGCCAAGCCTTAAAATACTGGAACAGATGCTCAGGAATTCTGTCCTTGACACTGTCTACTTCTCCTGTGCGCAAGCGTTTTCTTCTCATTTTTCCATCTCAGTTCTGCACAAATAACTCTGTTTTGTTTACCTTTATACATCACCAAATGGCAAAAGAAGAGGCTTCTGTGTTGGGAAGATACAATAAAATCAATCCAGATTCTCTTAAACATTTGTACTGCTTGAAATGCGGAGATAAAAAATTTTTTTGCATTGCAAATATGTATAGTGTTTGAACTGTATGTTTTAATGAATGGAGATATGCCTATCTCATAGAACTGGAAGGACCGTGAAAGGTCATCAAGTCAAGTCCAGTCCCCTGCCTTCACTAGCAGGACCAAGTACTGTCCCCTGACAGATTTTTACCCCAGATCCCTAAATGGCCCCCTCAAGGATTGAACTCACAACCCTGGGTTTAGCAGGCCAATACTCAAACCACTGAGCTATCCCCCGCCCATGTTGAACTTGCTGTATGTTGTTCTAAATGCTCCAGCTGTTTTCCTCTCTATTTATAGATTCCAAGTCAGAAGGGAACCTTGTGACCACCTAGTCTGACCTCCTGTATAACACAGCCCATAGAACTTCCACAAACTAATTCCTAGAGCATCTCTTTTAGAAAAACATCCAATCTTGATTTAAAAATAGTCAGTGATGGAGAATCCACTTGGTAAATTGTTCCGGTGGTTAATTACTCTCACTGCTAAAAAATTATGCCTTAGTTCCAGTCTGAATTTGTCTAGCTTTGTCTTCCAACCACTGGATCATGTTTTACCTTTCTCTGCTAGACCGAAGAGCCCATTATTAAATATTCTCAATGTAGATACTTACAGACTGTAATCAAGTCACCCCTTAACTGTCTCTTTGTTAAGCTAACTAGATTGAGCTCTTTGACTCAATCACTATAAGGCATGTTTTCTAATTCTTTAATCAATCTGGTGACTCATCTCTGAACCCTCTCCAATTTATCAACATCCTTCTTGAACTGGACATGGTTTGTCATCAACGGTTGACCAGTGCTAAATACAGAAGTAAAATAAACTCTCTACTCCTACTCAATTCCTGTTTTTGCATCCTAGAATTGGATTAGCTTTTGGCCACAGCATCACGCTGGGAGTTCATGTTCAGGAGATTATCCCCCACAACTCCTAAATCTTCTTCAGAGTCATTACCTTCCAGGAGACAGTCCCCTATCCTATAAGTATGGCCTACATTCTTTGTTCCTAGATGTTGTGATACAGCATGGCCAGAGGGCAGCAGGAGAATATTCGAGGGGAGATATATAAGCCCCAGGGTGATGAGAGCCCTTATTCCCTGTAGAGGGAAGAAAGTTTGCTACAGGTTAATTAAAGCACCTGAAGCCCATTAGAGCACCTGAAGCCAGTCACCTATAAAAACCTCCTGCTTCAATTAGACAGAGAGCAGTTTGGAGGAGTTAAAGCAGAGTGGATTGGTGGTGGAGCAGAGAGCAGTTTGGAGGAGTTAAAGCAGAGTGGTTTGATGGTGAAACAGAGAGCAGTTTGGAGGAAAGCAGAGGAGAGTTTGGAGAAAGTGCTGCGGCAGGCTAAGAAGACCAAGATCCTAGGTAAAGGGACACCTGGCTTGTGCAGAGGGAAGGCAGGAAGCCCCACAAGCTGAAGGGCGGGAGAGGGAAGTAGCCCAAGGGAAAGAATCACTAGTACAAGTGGTTTACCCGCTATCCTAGGGCCCCTGGGCTGGGACTCGGAGTAGAGGGCGGGCCCGGGTCCCTCCCTCTCCACTCCCCTTCTCTGGGATACTAGTGGGAAAGCTGATACCCCAGTTGAGGGGGCAAGAAATGGCACCCTGAAACCCCCCCACAAGAAGAGAGAGCGCGGAACCCATCATAGTAGTGCCGGTGATTTGCCACAATGTATATGTTTACATGTAACTGTATTGGAATACATATTGTTTGCTTGTGCCGAGTTTACCAAGTGATCCAGATAGCTTTGAATCAGTGAGCTGTCCTCTTCATTATTTACCACTACTTTCCCAATTTTTGTGTTATCTGCAAACTTTATCAGTGATGATATTATGTTTTCTTCCAGGTCATTGATAAAAATGTTAAATAGCATACAGCAGTATTAGTCTGCATTGAGCCTTCCACAAACATTTCTAGAGGTCATCCTGGTCAGCCAGTTTTTAATTCGTTTAATGATGCCATGTTAATTTTATATCATTCTAGTTTTGTAATCAAAATTTGTGTGGTGTCAAGTCAAATACCTAACAGAAGTTTATTACGTCAGTACTATAATCTTTGTCAGCCAAATTTATAATCTCATAAAAATAAATCAAGTAAGTTTGACAGGATCTATTTTCCATAAACCTATGTTGATTTGTATTAATTATATTACCCGCCTTTAATTTTTTATTAAGCAAGTCCCAGATCAGCAGGTCCATTATTTTGCCTGGGATTGATATCAGGTTGACAGGCTGATAATTACCAGGTCATCCCGTTTATCCTTTGAAAAATTAGCACAACATTAGCTTTCATCCAGTCTTCTGGAACTTCCCCAGTGCCCCAAGACCTGCAGAAAATCAGCCTTAATATTCCAGCTTGCTCTTCAGCCATCTCTTTGAAAAAACTCTTGTATGCAAGTTTGCTGATTTAAAAAAGATCCAACTTTAGCAGTTTCTGTTTTAATATCCTCCAGAGACACTAGTGGAATGGAAAGTGTGTTATCAGTACCATATGATGAGACTATATTATCTGGTTTCCCCCAAATATAGAACAGAAATATGTATTGAACTCTTCTACTTTCTGTTCATTATTATTGATAATTCTACCATTTCTATCTACTAATGGACTAATACCATTGTTTCAGGTTTCTTTTGTTCCTAATATCTTAAAAAAACTACCCTCCTTATTTTCCTTAACTCTGCTGGCTGTAGATTTCTCCTTGTGCCCTTTACTTCCTTTATCAATTTTCTATAATTCCTGACTTCTGATTTATATTCATTACTATCAACTTCCCCTTCCTTCCATTTGTTATATATATAAAATCTGCCATCATTTTCCCTCTAAACCAGGTCAGTTTTTTAACTAGTACAACCTTTTCCCTCGATTGTGGGATTGTGGCTTTTTGGGCTTCCTAGCAAGGTGTTGTTAAGTTATTTCCATTTATCATTCACATTTTTTCTGATTAAATTCTTCCTTCCTGCTGATTTGGCTCATAATTATTTTCAGCTTTGTAAAATTGGCCCTGCTAAAGCACTAAGCATATATATTACTGGTTTGGACTTTATTCTACTTGCACATTGTAAATGTGTTCATGTCATGATCACTTGTACCTAAGCTACCATTAATTTTTAGCTCTGTGATCAGTTCCTCTTTATTAGACCTTGTCTTAACAGATAAAGAATACCCCTGTGTTTGCTGTAACCTTTTTTGAGTTAGGAAATTGTTATCTATAATGTTTAGAAATTCCGAAGATATTAAGTACTGGCAGCATGAGACCTCCAGCATATATCACTCAAATTGAAGTGTCCCATGATCATGCAAGCTTTCCCCCCCTATGCTTGATAGATAGATGTGTAAGGAGCTGGTCATCCTGTTCCCTAGTATGATCTGGTGGTCTGTAGCAGACATCAACTAATACCCCATCTTGTGCTTTATCTGTGAGGAGATTGAGCCATAAGCATTCAAGGAAAGTTGTTTTTTTAAAAATTTCAGGCAAGAGTGTATTGCAGAGACAACACTTATTGCTCTGGTGAGTGACCTCCTCTTTCTCAGGGTCAAGGTAAGTAATAACCACTTGCAGAACTAAATGCTTAAGTCAATTCTTCAATTTAGCTGGCCTTCATTAATTTCTGTATTCTCTCTCTCTCACACACACACTCACACTCTCTCTCTCTCACACACACACACACACACAATATACCTTCTCTCACACACACAATCATAAATGAGCACTCTTGTAAACCACACAAGTTATTTTACTTAGCAGCCTGTAATGTAGGAAGAAAGACAGCAATGACTGATGTCCTGTTTCTATTTTTAAATACTTGGGTGCTTCTTGAGGGAGACTATTTAATAACCAAGACAGATAATAAATGCATTTAGAATATTTAGAGAAAGCAAACACAAAAGGGGGACAAACGAACACAAAGCAAATGAATTTAAAATGAATAAAAAACAAGAAAGCAGCATAGATATGTTTGTCAGCATTTTTATGGCCATAAGAATGACAGCATTACTACTAGCACAGATGTCAATGTAAAACCTAAATTCTTTAACCTATGCCTGCAGAAATGCTAGGTAGCAAACTATGCTGCCACACAGCAGTAGCAATAACTAGCTTGCACTCCACTACCCATGACCGGGTGGACACAGACCATGAGAAGTCCCACCTCAAAGGGTCTGATAGGCAGCAGCCTCATTGCTCCCTGTCCTATTTAAATCCAAGGGGCTGCTGAGAAAATGTTCAGGCAACAGTGTGGGTCTTCTGTAGCTGCCATAATAATTTCAGCTGGTGAACTCCTGCTTTTGTCCTTGCCTTGTTTTGGACCTCACCACCTGACCTAGACCCTGAAAACTGACTTTGACTCTGATCCTTGATATTGACACTGGCTTGGAACTTCTCCACTACTCAGCCTCAAGTTTGACCCTGCTTTGACCCTTGGCCCTGACTGCCCTTCTCAGGAACCTGACAGTGAAATTGTGAAACACATGGCCATAGACTCCAAAGTCTTTCCTGCATAATAAAAGCAGTGAGATCATGTCTCACTGAAAAGTACACCCAGGTGGAAAGAGAAGATACTTTCAGTATTCAACTTAAAATTGTGGAAAAAACTCCCGAGTTCCTGTATTTGGCTTCCAGGATCACTTGCATTGTCACTAGGTGGCATATTGGTCTAAAGTTTTGGAAAAATGTTCACACAATTACCATGATTTTGCACACAGTCAAACTGCACATGCAAATGGTTAGTTACACATGAAACTGGTCATTTGCCCATGCCATTACTGTAATTGTGAGTACAGTCATAGTAATTGACTTGTGTCCAAAAATTAGGTCTACAACTATGAGTCGTTATATTTGAAGTAGGTGAAGGGCAGGGTATATGCTTATATACCAGTACCTCGTTGAACCTACTATCTGGTGCTCCAGAATCTGAGATTTCATTAAAAAACAAAGGACGTCTCAAGCTGTTACAGTTGTGAAGAAATGCTTAGTTCTGAATGTTGAGGTTAACTGACACAGAGATGTATGCCAAGAGCCTGGAATGAGAAGATTTAGAGGTGTGAACTGCCCCATTCATCTCAGCAAGGTGTTAACTCAGATGCCCAGTGTTGGTAATATATATGCCAGCTTTGTTAAATTTCAAGAATGGAGAGTGTGGCTCACAGTCCCACACAACTCACTGTGTGAGAGATGTCTTATTTTGGTACTACAAATAGATGGTGTGTGGGAGATACCACCACTCATTCCCCTTTTCCGCCCTCCCCCTGCCCCATTAAGATGGAGCCAAGCCCTACGATCTTATTTTGGGGGAGAAACTTGGAAGAGTACCATGACTATACCCCATCAATTTGATTCCTGGTGAAAAGAATTCATGAAAGAGACATTCAACGGCACAGTTGAGAAACACTAATCCCCTCCTCACTCATTTCCTTTCCTTTCTGTTCTTCTCTTTTCTGTTATACTTTTTATTCATTCTGTGAGGAGGCTGTTGTATGCTGAGACAGTGCCTGGTCCATATTTGGGCAGCCACAGTGTGACAGGATGGACATGCCACACGGGTTAAGGAACGGCTCTGGGTGAGAGAAGTCCCTCCCTGCTGCCCCTGAAAGGCATATCAGGCCTGGAGGAAGGATGTAACAAGGAGAAGCCCAGCTCAGTTGGAGGCAGACTGGAGAGAGAGAGCAGGGCTTCAGTCCTCAGCTCCTGGAGAGGACTTGGTAGAAGATAGGAACTGCTTGAGTGACTGCTGCCATTGGCCCCTCTCCTGAGGGAAAGGAGACCTCCAGTGCTTTCACATGAGTAATAAAAACTTACTTTGGGGCATTGACGGGGCTACAGCCCACCAGAGGCTCCCTGGAGGAAGAGTCCTACCACAAGCTTATGTGAGTTCACTTGTATTTAACTGTGCTCTTGAGCTCTGACAACCCTGGAAGGACTGGGGAAAAGGGAAGCAGTGTTGTTTTGATGGCAGTGGACAGCTGGTTCATGATCTAGGATTCTAGGGATATGACCCATGATAGAGAGAGGGCACTTGCTGTCCTATGGTGGTGAGGACAACCAAGGACAAGCACTCAGAGGAGCTGCACTCTGGAGTGGGATGGGGTGAGGGACTGTATGACCCTTCTGATTTTTTTTAAAAAGGGTGAAAATAGCACAGACCTAGGAGAGCAGGTGTGGCCCAAGAAAGATTAAGGTCTCTTTTTCAGCATAGTCATCTGTTTCATTTGGACTGTTTGCCTTGGATGGAGAGGACTTTTTGATCTGGCTGGTGGGACAAATCACCCGACCAACCTGAAGGAGACTGTTTAGTGGGTAAAATGAGGCAACATCCGCCACTGTCAGTGGAAAGGTAAGCTGCTTTTTCACAGGGGGTTCAGTCTTGCATTTCTTGTGCTCTTCAATCTCTTACTGAAATCAGTGGGAGATATGGGCAAGGAATCCAGGATAAGACATTAAGCTGCACTCTTTCAAATACCATGAAGATATCCAGCACATATTTTTTCTGGGGGTGAAGGTTATTTATGGAGAGTGGCTATTTAAACATAATCCAGAGTTAAACAGAAACCCACATCCTTACAAATAGAAAGCAAACCTGGAAAATGGGAGGGAAAGAAGAAAACTAGAAGCACAGTAAAGAAAAAAACCTAATACCATTATAGAAACGTACAGCTGAAGAGTTGCTTACTCTTACTTCATACAGTATCTGCATGCTTCAGACCTATGGAAGATCCAACACTTTAAAATATTGACTGCTTTTGGGGAATTAGTCTCATGTAGAAAGAATTTTATAGCTTCACTCCAGTAATACTTATATTATTACAATAGTAATGGAAAAATTATTGATTGGTAGCAAAGTTAAATGGTGCTGCTTGAGTAAGACAATAGCATATATTGTATAATATCCACCCATCAGGAAGTTTTATGCTGGTAGTAAACTCTTTTCCTGGTTTGGGTAACCTAAGCATAAATCATAATTGTTTCAAAAACATACCTCACTGTACTATATTCACTGTTGCCAACACTCTCAATTATATTCTCCAGTCCTGGAAATAAGTTAAAAGGTGAGTTTCTCAGCTAGTAGTTTCTCTAAAAAATAAGTGTGTTGTCCTTGTGCTATGGAGAAAAGCTAGAAAACATGACTCGAGAGCACCCTAAAGTCTCAATCGGGAAGGCAAATAAAAACAACCCAATTTCTTTAACATCTCATTGATTTTTAAGCTAAAAATCATTACTTTTTTTTAGGGCCTGCCTCCTGATTTTTTTGAACACTTGTGGTTGGGAATGCTGCATATTTATGAGCGTTATAGGCTGCTTTCTTATTTGGATCAATTGCGTCCCACCTTTTCAGTCTGAGGTGGCGAACATAATATTTCAAAAGGTCATAGGATCACAATCAATACTTCAGGGCAGCCTTTCTCTCCTGTTCTGCTCCTTTTGTGCTGTTCGGGTGGTGCAAAGGAAGTGGAGACTGATACAAGTCGCCTACTGGGGATTCTCCCACCTGGCATACGCAGCTTCTCACTGCTCATGTTGCAGGGGATATGATGGGTGTGGTCCCTACTGCAGGCAATCTTGCAATGCCGCAAAAGATTCCAGCCTTCACTCAACTTGGGAGAGGGAGAATCTAGGCAGAAGAGGCATTAAACGGAAAGCCCGGAAACCATGAATTTTAGTCCCAGCTCTTTCACTGACAGCTGTTAGGGGCTATATTATGAAGGAAGGCCTCACACTGCAGTCTCAGCAGAATGACTAGCCATTCGCTAGCTAAGATAACTGAAAGCCGGCATGATGCCACTTTAGACAGAGTTGGGAATAGAACCCCAGTCTTTAATATACTAAAGCCAACTCTTATCTGCATTATCTCACAGGGTTTTTTGTTTCTTTGATTGTTTTTTTGCAAGTAGCAGCTCAAATTAGGTGCTTCTGTGATTTACACTAAGAATCTGGTGCCGTGTCACCCTCCAGTGGCTGTTATAGACCACATATGATTGCCACTTCTTACATGCTACGGGATCAGGTTGTTTAGCTTGAGTGGTAGTAGCTTGTACACATTTAATCTCCAAAGGTCACAGGTTGAATCCTCACAAACAAGCCAGATAGGGGAGTTGTTATATTTGGCAGTGATGTCTGTAGCTGCTAGACTACGATCTGCTCCTGAAGCCAGGAAATGAATCAAAGATTCTTGATGCCCGGCCTTCCATTACAGCCCCACAAACATAGGCGCCGACTCCGTGGGTGCTCCGGGGCTGGAGAACCCATGGGGAAAAATTGGTGGGTGCAGAGCACCCACCGGCAGCTCCCCGCCATCCCCGGGGCTCGCGTCCAGCTCCCTGCCAGCTCTGGGACCCGCGGCAAGCTCACCTCAGCACCGGGAGACGTTGCGGGGCCCCGCCCCTGATGCTGGGCGACGTTGCATTGGCGTCGGGGGCGGGGCCCCACCCCTGACGCCTGGCGTCAGCCCCCACCGGCGCTACCGGAAGTTGGCGCCTATGCCCACAAATACTTGTGTAACCCACTAGCAAAGTGTGTGCAGTGTCTCCTGCTAGAGGTTTGTCCCCATAGAAGCTAAAGCCTAATGTGTCTGTCTCTCTTTTGCTTCCCATTACCTCTATAACTGAAGTGGCAGAAGTTTGTACTGTGAATCTGCTGATAACTGACCCATGTGGGGGTGAAAAAAATTATATACATATAAGAACCCTAGAGTAATTGTTCAAATAAGTTTGTAATCACAAAACATTGAACTGAGAGGTGACTTTGGACACTGTTAATATTTGCTTTACTGTTGCATTTTTAGGGTCTGCATTTTGGTTAATGCCAGCTACCCCTTTAAGACCAGGGGCATTAAAAAAATAAATTATTGATTGGAAAGAGAATGTGGGTGGAGGATTTTGCCTAGGTGTCCCAAGACAAGAAGAGGCCAGAATTGATTTAATAAACCTTATCTTTCCAGAAAACAAGCCTAATTCTCAAAGATGTAACATTAGTGTTCATGGAGACTGGATACCCCGAGACCGTGCTAATGAGCGCTAGAGCTTTCCAGCTGCAGGAAACCGGTTTTAATTCCTGCTGAACTGGGCAGGATTAAAAGTTGTTCCATCTAATGGCTATTTGGTATCTCCTATATCTGAGTTTGGTGGATCTGTCACAAACTCACCACTATGTTTTGCACCAGATTCTAAGGTTTCCAGGATTGATTTGGTACCTCTTATGTGTTTGTATGGTGCCTAGTGCAATAGGACCCCAATCTTGGCTGAGTCCTCTTGCAGGTGCCAAAATCACCTTTCTAGAGACTTGTGACAGTTGGCAACACGAGTCCGAGGAGTTCAAAATTCAGCAGACAGGCCAAAAATCATGATTTCATCTCTTAACTAAAACATCCCATGATTCTTTTCCAATCACACAATCTTTGTGGGGGTCTGACGCATGACTTGTGAACTCTTGGGGCTGGTGATGTTGGGGCATACCAAGTGAGAGGAACTCAGGGCTTTGACACTATACAAACATATAGTGAGGCACTGGGTTGCTGGTCCCTCTTTAACCCTCTTTCAAGCTGGTGTTTATGGACGTTGTACTGCTGGGGATGAGTCCCTTCTCTCAGATGGTAGAGATGGGTAGGTTAATGCTGACTCATGGATCTGTATTAACTTACCCACAGAGTTTCTCTGGCTTGGCAGGGGTATGACGCCATCTCTCTAGCCCAGGGGTGGCCAACCTGAGCCTGAGAAGGAGCCAGAATTTACCAATGTACATTGCCAAAGAGCCACAGTAATATGCTCCCAGTGCCTCCCACCCACCGGCAGCCCCGCCGATCAGCGCCTCCCACTCCCTCCCTGCACCTCCCAATAGCTGTTTCGTGGCATGTAGGAGGCTCTTGGGGGGAGGAGAGAAGTGAGGGCACGGCAGGCTCAGGGGAGGGGGTGGGAAGGGGTGGAGTCCTGTGGCAGAGCCAGGGGTTGAGCAGTGAGCACCCCCCAGCACATTGGAAAGTTGGTGTCTGTAGCTCCAGTCCCGCAGTCGGTGCCTGTACAAGGAGCCGCATATTAACTTCTGAAGAGCCGCACGTGGCTCCGGAGCCACAGGTTGGCCACCCCTGCTCTAGCCATTCCCTTTAGCCCCATCACTGGCCTGTCCTTATCCGCTCCTTCTCAAGCATGAATCTTTAACAATCTCTGCCCTTGCTAAGGCCTGGTGGAGAGAAGGGGAGGAAGAATATCATGCAGACATATTTTCCCCATTCCCTCTTCCAAACCCATTGGGCTGGGATATGCTGAATTCCTGTATCATCTGCTCATTGATGAGGAGGGTAAAATATGGTATAAGCTCATTGATTAAATTACTAAGCATATATTTAGGACAGCTGTGGACAGTGGTGCCTGTACTGGGGGTGCTGCCATGCCCCCTGGCTTGAAGACGTAATAAACATTATATACATGATTTCCATTATCAGCACCCCCACCATAAAAAAATGTCCAGCATACCTGGCTGTGAACAGCATTTGTTAGTGTCTTTTTACATGTCTTTTGACGGTCAATAAAATACAGAGAGGAAAGATGGCCCAGTGCTTAGAATGCTGGCCAGTGACTCAAGTTCAAGGCCCTGCTCCTCCAGATTTCCTGTGTGACCTTGGGCAAATCACATAGTATTTCTGTGCCTCAGTTCCCCATCTGTAAAATGGGCATAATAGCACTTCCCTGTCACTTAGAGGTGTTGTAATTTAAGAATAAATGAGTTAAAGATTGTGAAGTACTCAGAGATTATGGTAGTGGCTGGGGGCATATAAGTGTGTTTGATAGATGCCAAAATACTAGGGGTTTTATGTAGAATGTTGAGAAACCATGATGCAGACTTGTTCAGTATTGTTTGTTTCTCCAATGTTATAAAATCCAAATGTAGTATAGGCATTTTCAAGACTTGATTTACTGTAGTTACTCATTCTTGGTATGGACTTGTTAGGCCTGATTCTGTTCTCAGATCTGTTTTCACTGATGTAATTCCACTGAGTTGAGCAGACTTACTCCTATCTTAATCTGGTGCAAGGGACTGGAGAATCAAGCCCTCTGTCTCGCATTAATTGAGAGAATTTTAAAGATATATTAAAAGTGCCAGATGCTTGGGATAGATTTTTGTTTTTGTTTTTTAATATACAAATACATCTAAACAAATAGATTCTTAGTGGGGACACAGTCTGCATTGGAAACCTTCTCCTAATCTCTTTAGTAGCAGTAGGTAAGCAGGCTTCCACATTGTTGGCTGCTGGAGTTGACTTCCTGAAACCTCAGCTCCAATCACATCTGCCAAAAATTGCTATCTCACTTTCTCAACTGAGAACAGCCTTCAATGTAATGGGCCTTTATGCTCATGCACAAACGTAAATCAACCAGGTTTAAGGGAGTGGGGATTGATGGTCCTTTAATCTCCAGCTTCACAGATCCAAATGCAGAATCTCGGAATTCTCCCTTTACTGCTCCCAGAGTTGCAGCAGGTTGTCTGACCTCTGCTGCATGAAGAATGGATTACAAAAATGATTCTGGCCAGAACTCTGAAATGCTAGTTGCTTGATATCTTATCAAATTCACCCTGCTGCTCCACTTAAACAGAATGGAAGAGTCTAGAAAAAGTGCAGTATGCTGTGCCAGCAAGAATACCCAATTTAACGCCACAGTGAATAAAGTAAGATGTAAAATACCAAAGAGATCTACATTAACAGATTTCTCTGTTTCCTTTTCATTAATATGTAATGTTCTAAATACCACCCAGAGTCCAGAAAAAAACCTATTTCAGCGTGGGTTCACCAGCAGTAGGCTGGTTATTCACTCACAAATGGGAAACGAGTCCTCTAAGGCCAGACAGATTTTAAGTTTAGCACTATGCTACAATTATTTATTGATTCTCATTTAAACAAAATTGCAACTTCACAATATGACCTGCATTTTGTGACATTTTAGGTGACAGCTGATTTACAAATACAGCTGCTTGGCCACACTTTAACTGCTGACGTTTGGATACAAAATTAATCTTGACTTTGCTTTGGGCTGTTTGCTAGCAGTCAGTCATTATTCACAGATAATGACTGACTTCCTGTAGGCGAATGCTTGAATGTATTCTCCTAAAATTACAAAATATTTTTGTGCTCAAACATATTCCATTGTCAATCCTATTTTTCACGCAACCGAAAATCAAATTAATGCAGAGTGTAGAAGTGCGCTGTTATTCTAAAGCCACTGCTGATATAATTTTGTTTAATGGCATTGACAACTGGAGTACATTAAAGTCCATTAACTGGAAATGTTGGTGCTAGCATTCATCTGAGAGTTGCCAGACTACTGCTGTCAATGATTGCATAATTCCATGGGGGAATATTACTGAAACCCTAGCACCAACTGCATCAAGAAATAACTGATTTGTATTTTAACACTAAGGAACGTGACATTAAAAAAACCCATTAATCCTCATTTAGCAACAAATAAGCCATGAATATTTTATCGATGTCTCTCTAACTGCGACATTCCATTAATCTTCACTGAACAAATGCGATTATGGCTGCAACAAAAAACAATGACTATCTTAACCCTAGCCATGTAATTTGATAAGATGGTTTTGGACACACTGATTGCTGAGAGCCATTTGGTGATGGTTAAGTTTGTTGATGATGGCGTGGCTCTGTTTAAATTCTCAACCAAGCAACTCTCGCAACTGAAAATTGCAAGAATACCATGATAACTGGAGGGTAACTGATTTACAAGGCAATAACTTGGACACCCACTCCCCAGAAAGGGACCAGGTACAACTGCAATCCCTGCATGCCCTTGAGCACAAGCACTGCTCCCTGTTAGTGCTCACCACTCTCTCCAGGGCACTAGCCACCCCCAAGGAGACGGGGGAAAGATAGGACCATGGCTCCATCCTTCTTCCAGTGGCCAGCAGAGACCAAGTCACCTCTGAAAAAAAGGGGTGTGTGTGTGTGTTTTCAGATATGGGGTATCTAAGGTTAATATTCAGAAAACTACAGAAAGAAGCAGATCTCAAGACTTGTCTATGTTGCAGACATCAAGAAAATTGTAACGGCACTGTGTATCAAAGCAACTCACAAGCTTACTCAATAACTGGTAAGCAAGGGATTTCACAGGCACTCAGGCAGAATATCATTGGCCACCTGGCTCACTTTTATTAATGGAAGCAGATTCTGATTAACCAAGTGAACTAAAATAGCTATTGGTTTTAGAACATTAATTTAGTAACAAGGTCATCATTAGTATAAATATTAACATATAGGAGATATCTGCAATATAATGCAAGATACAGGGACAGTTATGATTATTTGGGACCCACTTTGTTTTAGCTGAGGCATCTCAACAGCATATGATAGAGAGAGATGCCTGGATGGATTCTGATCTTGCTCAGAGCAGTTTTACAATGGAGTTTGCTATAGCAAACATTGAATTTACTGGTGTTACACCTTGCTTAGGCTCCGCTGCAGCAAGGAACTTAAACACATGCCACGAGACACTTGCTGGCTTGAACAAGAACATCCTTTGTTTTTCTGAGAACAAGCAGTGCAGGGATCCCCTTCTCAATTCTGTGTTTGGGAATGTCTAGCCTGGGAAAAAAAATAAACCTAGTAATTGTCCCTGAAATGCAGTGCCAATGTGCCTGAGTTGTTTAGAGTGCTTCGTAATGTCATTTTCATTAGTCCCACAAGAGGCTACACGTCTTGTTGAATATCAATCAACAAACTGTGAAGTGAACATTTTTGTCCAGTGGCAGATCTTGAATAATACTGGTTGAATGAATGGCTAATTGTCAGGCTGAAAGTCCATTATGTATTGCAGAATTATTAATATCTTATTAAGGGGGAGCCAGGACTACTGTACTCTGATACAAATACTGGCTTGAGGAATTAAGAATAATGGCTTGCTCAGCCTGTCTAAAATTCTGTTCCTTTCTCTTTAGTCATACATATTAATACATGTAATCAAAGGGGCCAGTTGTAAAAACAATGTTAAGTTTGAGTAAAGGAAATCATCTTTGGATAGTAGAAAAATATTTTTATTAAGGATAATTCTGGGCTTAGTGCCCAGGGTTATTAACTTATTCAATAGAGTTTCTAGGAAGCAGCTGGGAAAATAACTGCATCAGGTACACAATTTTTGGGAAGCTTGTTATTTTGACACCACAATACAACATTATGTATTGTGACAGACTCAGACGAATGGGGTACAGAAGTCTGGTAGAAGGCAAATATACTGGCCACTGGATAAATAGTTTTCTGTTCCCTGAGTGACCAGAGCAGGGGCTGCACTAGAACAATCAGGAACCTGCTGGAACTAATTAAGACACCTGGAGCCAATTAAGAAGAAACTGCCAGAATCAATTAGGACAGGCTGGCTAATCGGGGCACCTGAGTTTAAAAAGGACCTCACTTCAGTTTGTGGCGTGTGTGCGAGGAGCTGGGAGCAAGAGGCACACAAGGAGTTGAGAGTCAGAAGAGTTGGAGGACTGAGGAGTACAAGCGTCAGCAGACCATCAGGAGGAAGGTCCTGCAGTGAGCATAAAGAAGGTGTTGGGAGGAGGCCATGGGGAAGTAGCCCAGGGAGTTGTAGCTGTCACGCAGCTGTTACAGGAAACACTATAAGACAGCTGCAATCCACAGGGCCCTGGGCTGGAACCCGGAGTAGAGGGTGGGCCCGTGTTCCCCCACAAACCTCCCAAGTCCTGATCAGACACAGGAGGAGTTTGACTGTGGGTTCTAACAGAGGGCAATGTTCCCTCTAACTTTTGACAGGCCATGTGTGCAAAAAATGTCTTCTATACAAATTGTTGTGCTTCTGTGCAAATTTTTGTGCGCGCGGTGTTTAGAATCTGTGTGCGCGCGCACATGCACACAGCTTAGAGGGAACAGTGCGAGAGGGGAAGATCTCTGAGGCAAGCAAAATCCGCCAATAAGCGCAGGACTCAGCAAGGTAGAGGAGGAACTTTGTCACAGTATGTACTCAAACTCTCCAGGCCCAGATTCTGAAGATTTATTTATACCTTTATAAGTGGTACTGGAATTTGCCATGGGGAGTGTGCTCAAAGGAAATACCCCTTAATTTTCAGAGAGATTGAACGCCTCAGTTTCTACAATGGCTGAGCAGGGACTCTAACTTGTACAATCAGCCCTTGTTTTAATAGTCTCTCTGGCTGTGTGAGAAGTAGTAAAATGTCACCAAGAGATAAGGACACTTGCATTCAGCTCCATCCTCCAGGATCTCTCTCGTAGTTTTGGTTTGATTATTCAAGTTCGTACTTGCAGGAAGAAGTGTAGTAGTAGGATTTTATGTTTGTATTTTGTATAATTTATAATGAAGAATAAAAAATAATAATGTAGCATGCATTAAATATCTTGATGTATGATTTGACCATATCCTCCCAGTCACCCTTTCTGAAAGCAGAAAGGAATGGCCTAGTGTGCCATTGATAAAGATGCATCAGCCAGAATCTTGTGTCTGAAGCTGATTTTAAGGCAGTGATAGACCTTTAGGGTCACCACTTTATTGTAGATTTAGCATTTTGAAATAAGTAAAAAAATGCAATGATTATTTTCTTCTGCATTGCAATTTGATGTTCCTGTTCAAATGCTTTGTGTAAATCAATTCTGTGTTGTGTGTGAAATGAGAAATGTGTGTGTTAGAAGATAAGTGTGAAAGTCATCACTGGACCAGATGTTCTAGGGGAACATCTAGAGGAATCGAGGATGGATGTAAAGGCGCCAGGAGATTGCAACACACCCCTATTGAGATGTCAGAGGAGGGCAGATTGATGACTCTAATAGATGTGGCAGGCACTCATCAATGGGGACAAGATAGCTGTGATCAAAACCAGCATGGGGTAACTCCCTGACGAAAGAACAAGATAAAGGATGAGAAAAACAATCTAAGAAAACAAACACGCGTCAAACAGCAATTGATTACAGCATGACGGTGCAAAACTCATTGGTCCCAATGAAGGAAGATCACTATATAAACAGGGTGCTTTGCCATGATACTTTGGATTCATCCTGCTAAGACTTCCCTGGAGCATAGTGTCGCGACCGACAGAACCCTGCTCCTCTCTACCTGTGATCAACCTAGCTGGCCACTAGATTGATCCGAACTCTGGACTGGTAACTATAAAATTGACTGGTGGGACTGTGTGTGTGTGTGTGTGTGTGTGTGTGTGTGTGTGTGTGATTGAATGTGTATTCTAATTGTTGCATTTCCAATAAACACGGCATATTGCCCTTTCCCGTGAAAGAGATCCTGTATGCTTCTTATAAGCATAACAGAAGAGAGAAATCACTTATAAGCAGTGCCACATTTAGGGACAAAACAATGTTATGCTCCTCCTCCCACCCATCTTCCCCCACATTTTTCCCTACTAGCAGCAATGAGAAATGAGGGTGTGGACAATGCTTAATGTTTGACAGGACTTCGCAGTTCATAGCCCTGGCACCTCTGGGTTTGCTGCATCAGTTGTGATTGTAAAAAAAATTGCTTGAGCCCCGGCACCTAATTACTAGAGCCCTGACACATCTTTCATTACAAATTAAGCACTGAGTGTGGCAAACCCAACTATTGCCCTCCCTGCATCTTTGCACTGAAGCTGTGCATCTGGATCAACATTTTTAACACACACAAACTTTGTGTTTTGAAATTTTGTAAAGGAATTTTTGAAGTTCATCTAGAAAGGCTATCTCTGGGGGCTTTGTGGTGGTCAGTCCTCAGTCCTTCTACCCTGTCGTTTGGACATTGAAATCTTAACATATGTGTTTCCCCCATCCAAGGTAACTTGAGAACAAAAACATGATGCATTGAACTTATTTTGCTGGTTTGTGTGCAGCAACTGCTGTGCTTGGTGTACTGTAATACTGAAATTTCAAATGTTTTAGCAATGCACTCCTAGGCAGTTGTTTTAGATTCACTGCAACAGATTGGATACTGTCAGTCAATAAATCTTATTTCATGCTATTGAGATTATTGTATTTATTTTATTGCAGTAACACCTTGGGGCCCCAATCATGTATCAGAGCCCCATTGTGCTAGGTGCTGTACAAACACATGACAGAAAGATGATCCATATCCCAAAGAGTTTACAATACGAGTAAAAGAAGAGACAACAGCTGGAACAGTCAGTGTATTACAATAGATGCTTTTGTCAGTAACCACAAAGGCTAGAAAATTACTATTTTTAAATGAAAGCTGAGATACTCACATAAGATCATAGAAATGTAAGGCTGGAAGGGACCTTGATAGATTTTCTAGTCCAGTCCCCTGCATCAACACAGGACTAAGTATTATAGACCATTCCTGACAGGTGTTTGTCTGACCTGTTCTTAAATCTCCAGTGATGGGTATTCCACAACCTTCCTAGGTTTTGTGTTCCAATGCTTAACTATCCTTACAGGTAGGAAGTTCATCCTAATCCCCATCCTGAATCTCCCTTGCTGCAATTTATTTCTTGTCCTGTCCTCAGTGGATAAGGAGAACAATGTATCACCCTTCTCTTTATAACAATGCAAATGCCTGTAAGGTACACAGGGAAAACCTGGTGACCAGGAGAGTTGACAGGAAAAAAATCAAAGCTTATACTCTCGAGCCCCAATACAACCCCTTACTTAGATGTTTACACCAGTGTAAAGTGGGTATAAAATACTATAAAATCAGAATAGAAGCGTTTAACACTTACTTTGCATTGGGGTAAATAACTACATAAGTTCAGGGCAGAGATAAATCGGGTCTTAACTTTTCATCTCGAGAGTTGTCATAAATATAAAGGGAAAGGGGAGAGGGTCTGATGCAGATAAAATCCTCCTACCAGTAAAGGGTTAAGAAATGCAGGTAGCCAGACTGACACCTGACCTGGCTGGCATCTGACCAATAAGGGGACAAGATACTTTCAAATCTTGGGAGGGGGAAAGCTTTGTGTGTGGCTTTTTGTCAGACTCAGAGTGATCTTGGAGTCAGAAGGAACCAGTCATCTTTCCATCAAATCCTCACTTTTCTAAAGTAAGTTTAGATAGCATAGCGAGTAGATTTCTGTTTATTTTTGCTTGGTACGTTCCCTGTGTGAGAGGGAGGGGTTATTCCTTTTTTTCCTGTAACTTTAAGGGTTTGTCCAGAGGGGGAATACCTCTGAGTTTGGAAATTGAGTATCCTGTAAAATAGTTACCATCTTGATTTTACAGAGATGATTTTACCTTCTTTGTTTTAATAAAATCCTTCTTTTAAGAAGCTGACTGTTTTCTATGGTGTTAAAACCCCGGGGGTGGTTTTTTTTAGATCACTGTGTAACCAATTGGTTAGAAGATTATTCTCAAGCTTCCCAGGAAAGGGGGGTATGGGCTTGAGAGGGTATTTTGGGGGTGTGTGGGAGGGAACTTCAAGTGGTCTCCTTTCCTGGATTCCTGTTTAAAGCACTTGATGGTGGCAGTGGAAGAAGCATTTCTCAGGGTGCAGGGAATTTTGTACCTTGGGAGTTTTAATCTAAACTGGTAAAAATAAGCTTAGGAGCTCTTCATGCGGGTCCCCACGTCTTTACCCTAGAGTTTAGAGTGGGGCGGGAACCCTGACAAGAGTAAATGGCAAAAAGCCTCCATATAAAACTGATGATGAATGAGGTTAGTGAGTGATCAGTAGTGGACTTACAAAACTGAATGTTCACCAAAATATGATTCTGTTACTTCAATCCTAAATTCCAGAGAAGTCAAAATTCTAAAGGGCATCATTTTTTATCCAGGGGCAATGCATTTTGATTTAGGTTACATTAAATGCCTTCTGTGATGGAATAATTTCAAATGCTTGTTCAATTGTGGGGTTTCAGAGTCTCAATCAGCTGGGTACATTAAATGATGATCATGTTTGTATTGGGCTTTAGAGATGTGTGCTTTCACTCACTCCATATGGCCAGAAGCTATAGCAAGAGTCTGATTTCTCTCACTTATGCTCTGTTGTACCTGGTACAACAACATAGCTGTTAAGATGTAAATCAAAGCAATGGTTTCTTTGTTCATCTCTTCCTATGATGTATACAGACTTTAGCTAATCCTTTCATCGCAGTGGCCACTTTTCTTCTTTTGAGTTCATTACCTTTTGAAAGGTGCTTTGTTGAATTAAAATCGCATTATTTGGTGTGATGGTTCAGCGTTTTGTCAACTGAAATAATAAACCACCTGCATAAGAGAGGCTGTTGTTTGCTTATGTCATTCCTATACATAGTGCCTGCTGCCTCCCCCCCCCCCTCAGGAAAACCAAGGCAGACAACAAATCTAGCACTAACTCTGCTTCAATATCGTGTTTGATTTTCTCGCTCTTCTCTCATTCTTTACTACTATATACACACCCTGTATATGCAGCCAGGATGATCATTTCATAAGATTTCAGCTAATCCTCCCAGTTATTGCCCTCCTGAAGTCATAACCTTCTGTGCAGGGTTAGAGTGGTTGGAGAAGAAATTAGCAAAGTTGGAGATAAGCAATTGTTATTGCCAAATTCATATGAGGAGGACAAAGGCTTTGGTTTGCTATGACTGTTTGCAAAGCTTGACTGAGGGATGCTAACAGTGTATACATTTAACAAATAGTATTATTCGGAGGAGGAGTGTGACATTATTGACAATAACTGGGACCATATAGATCATTGTTACAACCAAGGTCCTGTAGTGGCCCCAAATCTTGTATAAAGGGGGTCAAATGAGGTGTCTAAGACTGGGTTATGCTTGGCTGGTTATGATTATGCCGTTTATATGCATGTATCAGTGTTGTAGTTGAAGTTATGAATATTGGCTTTATACTGTCTGTAGTTGAATGACTTTATACTGTATGTCTGTATTTCAAACTGGGGCTGGGCTTCTGGGACCCAGGACAAGCTATCAGCTCTGCCAGGCCTGCTGATGGCCCATTAAGGACCATCGACTATACAATTAGCCCATTGAGAGGAGGCAGACACACCTTATGATTCAGTAAGGTATGCAGAGACTTGCCCATGTGACTCCCGACTCCATTTTGCTGTGATTTTCCACAGTAAGGAAAGAGGTGTCTTTACACCTGGAAGAAACTATAAAAGGCAGCTGCCTCATCTCCATTTTGTCTTCATTTCCTGCTTCTTACCTCTGGAGGAACCTTTCTACAAATGGAAGCTCTGAACAAAGGACTAAAGGACCCATCCCAGCTGGGGATGTAATCCAGAGACTTGATTTGAACCTGCAGTATTCCATCTCTGCAAGCCTGACCCAAGAACTTTGCCATTACTGTATGTAATTGATTCCTTTTAACCAATTCTAGCTCTCACCTATACCTTTTTCCTTTTATGAATAAACCTTTAGATTTTAGATTCTAAAGGATTGGCAACAGCGTGATTTGTGGGTAAGATTTAAGTTGTATATTGACCTGGCTCTGAGGTTCGGTCCGCTGGGATCGGGAGAACCTATTTTCTTTTACTGGGGCATTGGTTTTCATGACCATTTGTCCCCATAACGAGTGGCTCTGGTGGTGAGACTGGGAAACTGGAGTGTCTAAGGGAATTGCTTGTGTGACTTGTGGTTAGCCAGTGGGGTAAAACCAAAGTCTCCTCTGTCTGGCTGGTTTGGTTTGCCTTAGAGGTGGAAAAGCCCCAGCCTTGGGCTGTAGTTGCCCTGTTTGAAGCAATTTGTCCTGAACTGGCACTCTCAGTTGGGTCTTGCCAGAACCAGCATCGTTACAAGGAGAAAGTCAGTATAAAACAAAGTTGCCAGGGAACTGGCAAGATGACCTCATATGATCTCTGGGGAAATAGAGAATGTTATTATCATATGTAATGCATCTGTTGCCATAGTTCTCAAACAGAGTCATGACCCTCTGGTAGCTCAGGAGAGGATCCTTAACAATATATCTCAGGGTACGTCTTCACTACCCGCCGGATCAGCAGGTAGTCATCGATCTATCGGGGATCGATTTATTGCATCTCGCCTAGATGCGATAAATCGATCCCTGAACGCGCTCCCCGTCGACTCCAGAACTCCACCTCGGCAAGAGGCGGAAATGGAGTCGATGCGGGAGCGGCAGCGGTCGACTCGCCGCCGTCCTCACGGTCAGGTAAGTCGACCTACAATACACCGACTTCAGCTATGCTATTCACGTAGCTGAGGTTGCGTATCGTAGGTCGACACCCCCGCCCCAGTGTAGACCTGGCCTCAGAAACTGGAGACTAAAAAGCAGGGGTGAAGAACAGAAACATAATCGTAATTAAATTAAGTTAGTGCTGTGGTTAAAGCATTACAGTGCAAAAGCACAGCACTTTGCTCCAAAGAGGGAGAAAAGGAGGGGCAGACACTGAAAGGGATAACAAAAAGTGGAGGGACAGACAGAATGAAGAAAGGGGAAAGATGGATGACAACAGTGATTTAAGCACCTCTCTCTGCAATCTGTATATTAACCACAACATACACTGATGTTGGCAGACCAGGTCATGGCAGAGTATATTCAGGCCAATTCACTTGTGTATTAGTACAGATCAAAGTGATTGTTAAATGTATAAGTGTATTGGGTGTTTAAACTTTATAAAACTAATGGGATGTTATGTGCATTGTTTTTTCCGTCCCTGCTTTCCTTGACTAAATCAATTAAAGGGGTGGAGAATGTTTCCTCATATGCACAACAGGTTATGTTTACCGCCATCTCCCTTTCAAGGTAAGCTTTTAACCTATTGATATGCATTGTTTGTACAGCTCCCCTGCCATTGAGTGGAATATTGAGAAGTTGTGATGGGATCCCTGGAGTGGAACCTGGAATTGGGTATCACTCTTTCCCCTTAACTCTCCAGCCTGGACTGACTCTCTCTCGGTGCTTTGCTAGTGACAAGCAGCAACCCCCTCCAGGCACTGTTATCACTCAGGACAACAGCATGTGAAGCCCCACACCTAGCTGCTCCCAGAGCCACTCATGAATCACACCAGCCAATTCCCCTTCAGCTCCCCAGACTTGCACCCCAGTACTATACAGTCTTGCCCTGGTCAGAAACCAGTTCACCCCTCCCTCAATGTGCAGAGGACATACACAAGCCTTTGTAAACTGAGTTGAGATTTCCCAAGCACTTCAACCAAAACACACTGTTTTAGGTAAAATATAAAACAGATTTATTAACTACAGTAAGATAGATTTTAACGGATTATAAGTGGTAGGCATAAAAGTTCAGACAGTTACTAAAGAAAATAAAAAGTAAGCACACAGTGTAAATCTTGCACCTTATTAGACTGGGGAGGCAGTATTTGGATTAAGCAGTTTTCTCACCCCACTGGATGTTATAGTTCTTAATATACAGGCTTCTCTCTCAAGCCTGGGACCAGTGCCCTCAGTTGAAGTCTTTGTCTTTCCAGCATTCTTGATGCTTCCAGCATAGGTGGGGGAGGAGAAAGGCCAAGGCATGATGGTACTGTCCCTTATTTTATACCCTCAATCCATGTGCCTGGAAAATACTAGACCAGACATGTCCCGGGGGGCTTTGTGAGTCACAGAATTGAGAAAACCCTCTGATATGGTCTTATGCAACTGAATCATAGCGTTGAACAGTCCCCATTGTGTAGTGTTTGCACAACTGTCATTGAATTGTAAATCCCTTGATTACAGCTTCCCTGATGATTAATGGTCATTTAACACCCTTCTGGGAGTAGTTTGCCTTCTTTATGTGTCACTAGCAAATTTACAACATATTTCTGTAACAACCATACAGCAAAATCTCATAACTTATACACAATAATGATATATGTATTTTGACAGAAGGAGTTTCAGCAGATCATGACCTTTCATACGATATCTTACATGGCATGCTTTGTACAAAATATATCAATTATAGCATGGTCTGGATATGGGGGTTCCAGGGTGCTGCTTTGAGGTACAGAGTGCCACAGATGTGCTAAGCAGACTTTTACCAGTAGATTTTGCTAGCAATTTATGTACTTGTTACAGTATAATTTCTAAACACAAAGCCCCTGCCTTATAACATTCTTCCTTAATTAATTTCATTCTCTCTGCTGCACACACACAGTTAAAACATTTCTTCCTATCTCCTTTTTATTTACAGTGTTTTTGTATGTGCATAGTATCAGATCTATCAAAGGAAGCAAAGTTCCAAACAAAACTCATCTTATTTCAGCAAATTCAAACCCCATCTGCTTGTTCCCATAAATACTACAATGTTTGGAAAAAATATGAGCCTTTGCAGAATTGAAGGCCATATCTCTGTGTTAATCTTCCAGAAAACCATTCTTGAGAGGAATGCATTTGGGTTCACTAGAGGCTTTTATTAGTTATTTTTAACCTGACATCAGGAACACAGCAATAATTCTTGCTTTTGAATTTCCAAATGGCACCATGGACCTCAGCATAACTATTTCAGTTAATTCATTTGTGACCATGAAAAGTCTGTCTTCTTGAAACAAATGTTAGCCTGCCTTATGTATTTCTTTTGTTTGACACACAAAGGATGAGCTAAATCTCTCCTGGAATCATTCACACTGGAAATAACATGTTAAATTATCTAATTATTTAATGGGGAAAATAGAAATATGATAATAATAGTATTCTCACCAGCCCTGATCTTGCAAATACTTATGCATGTGCTTCACTTTATATGAGTAGTCCTACTGTCTTCAATAGGAATAACAAGCATAAAATTAAACATGTATAAATCTGTGCAGGATGGGGCCACAGACATCAGATCTGACTTTTGGTCCCATAAAACTGATGGATGCAGGGACTGCCTGATTTCTGGGCTATGTAAATGCCATGGCTAATTTAACCTTTCATTTAAAAAAAAAGTTCTAAATTGGGAAACTACTTAATCGTGTGCTTAATTTTAAGCCCCTGCTTCCATCCCATTGATTTCAACTGTTTGGTTCGGATGAGAAATCTGATGATATGAGTCTGGTATATTCTTTGTTGTAATCTTATTTATTCATAAAAATGCACACAGTCCAGTTTCCCTCAACACAGTGGAAACAAACAGCAGCTGGTTTCCTTGCTTGGAATCCCCAAATGCATCATTCCAGCCAGCGCTGTGCCCAAGAAGCTATGAATCTTTGCTTCTTTTCAGGGTTGCACTGACAGTTCCTTCTGCTTGCTTTTCCCCCCTCACACATGCAGGCTGAAACTAGCATCTTTTAGTCCTTGCATTTGCAACCCCAGAGAAACCCCCATTAAGCCATAAGGTTTAGCTCCCCTGAGGACATGCACCCTAGTGCCTTAGGCAGTAGCCCCCATTGTCTGCAGCTGTTTTTTTACTATGTAAAGGGCCTTGATTGCTCCTTCTGTTGACCCCGAAAGAGTGCTTGGCGCACACATTGGATTTAATGATTGTTATTGTCTTTAGATCCAAGAACCCCTGATGGCAGCCGTTAGCAAGTTTCTTAATAAACAACAAATATAAATGAATCACTAGAATGTAATAACCCCCTATAGTGATATAGACTCCTATGTATTTTGGTAATGTATTCATCTTTACTGTGTTCCTTTCCCTGTCTGTAATGTGAGGATCTAATACATACTTGCCTGTGACTTGGTACTGCACAACATTTTGATGAAAAAGCTAGAACAATGTGAAATTAACATGGCATCCAACACATGGATTAAAATCTGGCTTACTGATATGTCTCACAATGTAATTGTAAAAGGGGAAACATCACTGAGCGGGTGTGTTTCTCATGAGGTACCACAGGAATTGATTCTTGGCCCTACGCTAGTTAACACTTTTATGAATGACCTGGAAGAAATAATAAAATCATCACAGATAAAGTTTTCAGATGATCCAAAATTCGGGGAGTGATAAATAATGGAAAGGACAGGTCACTGATACAGAGTGATCTGGATCACTTGGAAAGCTGGGTGCAAGCAAACAATACACATTTTAATATGCTAAATATACATGTATATATCTAAGAACAAAGAATGAAGGCCATACTTACACATTGGGGGTCTCTCTCCTGGGAAGCTGACTCCTGAAAAAGATTTTGGGGCTTAGTGGATAACCAGCTGAACATGAGCTCTGAGTATGACACTGTGGCCAAGAGAGAGAATGCGATCCTTGGATGTATAACCAGGGGAATCTTGAGCAGTATAAGTAGAGAAGTTATTTTTCCTCTCTGTTTGGGACTGGTTTAACTGCTGCTGGAATACTGTGTCCAGCTTTGGTGTCTACAATTCAAGAAGGATGTTGATAAACTGGAGAGGGTTCAAAGAAGAGCCACAAGAATGATTAAGGATTAGAAAACATGCCTTATATACATATACATAAGGAGCTCCATCTAGCTTAACAAAGAGCAAGTTAAGGGTGACTTGATTACAGTCTATAAATACCTACATGGGGAACAAATATTGGATTATGGGCTTTTCAATCTAGCAGAGAAAGGTAGGACATGATTCAATGGCTGGAAATAGAAGCTAGACAAATTCAGTCTGGATATAAGGTTTAAATTTTTGAGTGAGGTTAATTAACCACTGGAACAATGAATCTATAAATCTCATAGGCGGTATTAGAACAATTAACTGGCTGATATTTGTGAAATATTATACAATGGTGGCTGTTAAAAAAAAATCTACCTAGTTGCTTGGATAACTGAATTAGTATATGCAGTTAAGTAACCTGAATATTTGTACAGTTGCCAGTATTAATACTGCAGATAGGTAATTGCATCTATTTATCTTGGGCATAACTGACAGGATATTACGGATTCCCATTGTAAGTATTACATATTGTTAGTAAACAATCTGAGGAGCAAAGAGAGAATAGAAGAAGAGGAGGAGCAGGAGATTATTTATTGTGGGGCAGAGCAAGGGGTGGAGAAAATGAAGATATTCTGTTTTTCAATGAAAGAGTTGAGAAATGTGACTTTAATAAAAGAGAATACAAAGATGATTTTTAAAAAAGGAAGAGAAATTCGCCAGGGGGATGGATAATCTGCTTTGGACATCAGAGGAGAGAAGGAGAATATGTAATGTGGCAGAGCTCTGACTTTGTCCCCATGGGTCCCACACTTCCAGACAGTTTATGCTAGCCTCAGAGGCTCACTGCGACCCTTCACGTATGTGACGTTATTGACATAAGCTGGAACCATATAGATCATTGTTGCAACCAAGATCCTGTAGTGGCACCAAATCTTGTACAAAGAGGATCAAATAAGGTGTCTAAGAGAAGGTTATGGTTTGCTGGTTATTATAATATCTGTATGTGTGTATCCTTTTGTAGCTGAAGTTATGAATATTGGCTCTATACTGTCTGTATTTCAAACTTATGCTTCTGTGTGAAACCCCAGACAAGTTGGTGTCAGCTCTGCCTAGCCTGCTTGATGGCCCACTGAGGACCATCAGCTACACAATTGACCCATTGAGAGAAGGCAGACACGCCTTGTGACTCAGCAAGGTATGCAGGGACCTGCCTATGGACAGAACAGAAAAATGGGGATTTCCATGCCAAGTGTTGGATAGCTTGTCTTTCAAACAAAGAAAGAGAGACCACATTGCAAGAGACTATAAAAGGCTGATGTCTCATCTCCATCTTGTCTTCACTCCTGTTTCATACCTCTGGAGAGACTTTGCTACAAACGGAAGCTCTAAACAAAGGACTCATAACCCATCCCAGCTGTGGATGTACTCCAGAGACTTGATTTGAACCTGCAGTTTATTCTATCACTTCTACAAGCCTGAACCAAGAACTTTGCCATTACTGTATGTAATTGATTCTATTTAACCAATTCTAGCTCTCATCTCATCCTTTTCCTTTTATAAATAAACCTTTAGATTCTAAAGGATTGGCAACAGCGTGATTTGTGGGTAAGATCTGATTTATATATTGACCTAGATCTGGGGCTTGGTCCTTTGGGATCGAGAGAACCTTTTTTCTTTTAATGCGGTATTGGTTTTCATAACCATTCGTCCCCAAAACGAGTGGCATTGGTGGTGATACTGGGAAACTGGAGTGTCTAAGGGATTGCTTGTGTGACTTGTGGTTAGCCAGTGGGGTAAAACCAGTGTCTTCTCTGTCCAGTCGGTTTGGTTTCCCTTAGAGGTGGAAAAACCCCAGCCTTGGGCTGTAACTGCCCTGCTTGAAGCAATTTGTCCTGAATTGGCACTCACCGTTGGGTCCCGCCAGAACCAGCGTCGTTACAATGGGGAGTACAGCAGGGGTGCCCCCTCTTGAGCCAGCTGTATGCACTGGTGATCGAGCCCTTCCTCTGTCTCCTCCACTGGAGGTTGATGGGATTGGTGCTCCGAGAGCCAGAGCTGCAGCTGGTCCTGTCGGCGTACGCCGACGATGTGCTCCTCGTGGTCCAGGATCCGGGTGACCTGGTGTGGGTGGAGGCCTATCAGGCTGTTTACTCGGCAGCCTCCTCTGCTCGGGTCGACTGGGTCAAGAGCTCTGGCCTTGTGGTCGGGAATGGGTGGCAGGCGAGCTCCCTCCCACCCATGCTTCAGGCCATCCAGTGGAGTGCAGGTCCGCTGCTCTATCTTGGTGTTTATCTTTCTGCCACGCATCCGTCTCTGCTGGAGAACTGGCAAGGTTTAGAGGGCAGGGTGGAAGAACGGCTCCGGAGATGGACAGGACTACTCCGGTGCCTCTCCCTCTGAGGGAGGGCACTGGTGCTCAATCAGCTAGTCCTGTCCATGCTCTAGCACCGACTCAACACCCTGGTCCCAGCCCTGGACTTCCTGGCCAACCTCCGGACATTATTTCTGGAGTTCTTCTGGCCAGGACTGCACTGGGTCTCTGCAGGGGTCCTCCACTTGCCCCTGGAGGAGGGAAGACGGGGCCTGAAGAGCCTGCACACCCAGGTCCGCGTCTTCCGCCTCCAGGCCCTGCAGAAGCTCCTTTATGGTGCAGGTAGTCCAGCGTGGAGCGTACTGGCGCACGCCTTCCTGTGCCACTTTGAGGGCTCCAATATGACTGGCAGCTCCTTTATCTCCATCCGAGAGGTCTTCTGCGAGACCTCTCCGGGCTGCCGGTCTTCTACCAGGACCTCCTCCAGACCTGGAAACTGTTCTCAGCAACCAGGTCCATGGCGGCCACCGAGGGGGCGGAGCCTGTGCTACACAACCCCCAGGTCCATGTGCAGGTGGCGGAGTCCCCTTCGGTGCGCCCACAGGTGCCGCCTTCCGGTGGTGCCGGTGGGTGCGGACCCCCGATGCCGGCGACGTTGCGGGGCCCCGCCCCCGACGCGGGGCCCCGCCCCCGACGCCAGGCCCCACCCCCGATACCGGGCGACATTGCGGGGCCCCACCCCCGATGCCGGGCGATGTTGCGGGGCCCCGACGCCGACGCAACGTCGCCCGGTGTCAGAGGCGGGGCCCGGCAACATCGCCTGGTGCTGAGGTGAGCTAGGCGCGGGCCCCGGGGCTGGCGGGGAGCTGCCGGTGGGTGCTGAGCACCACCAATTTTTCCCCGTGGGTGCGCCAGCCCCGGAGCACCCACGGAGTCGGCGCCTATGGGTGTGCCAGAGGTTGGTCCTGGAAGAAGTTACCAGAGTCGGAGACCTCCTGGACTACGACCGGGGAGACTGACTGGATCCCCTGACGCTCGTTCGGTGCATGGGGCTCTCCAGGCCTTGTACTCCCCGGTGCGTACTTCATGAGGTGAGGGCTGCCCACTGCTCACATTTTCCTTGACCGGGTCCTGTGAGAGGGCACACTCCACCCACCTTCCACTCCAGGCCCTCCGGACCTTTCCATCGGGCCTCTGCCCCATGAACCCGACCGGCCCCTCCGCCTCTTCACCGTGAGCCAGCTGCACGAGTTGCAACTGTTTCAGTTCCGGACCGTGCCAAGAAAACATCTGTACACGCTCATGCTCCACACCCTTCACATCCTCCCCCTCGCGTCCTGCCCCAGCACAAAGTGGCGGGACCTCCTGTCACCTCTGGAGGGTGAGGAACCCCGGTGGGCCAGCCTATATTCCACCCTGGTCCCGAGGCACACCGGGGACGTCAGCTGGCGGCTCCTTCACGGAACCGTGAGCATGGGGGTGTACTTTGCATGGTTCACTCCGCTCCCTGACACCTGCCCCTTTTGTGGCATGAGGGAGACCCTGGAGTGCGCCAGGTTGCAGCTCCTATTCCGGCTCCTCTTGGAATTATTACCACTTTTTTGGTTGCACTTCTCCCCTCACCTGTTCATCTACGCACTCCCTATCTGTGGCCCCACAAAGTAACGGGACCTCCTTGCCAACCTTCTCCTAGCCCTGGCCAAAATGGCCATCTACAAAACGAGGGAGAAGAGGTTGGCCGACGGGGTTTCCTGTGACTTTGGGGCCTATTTCTGCTCCTCAGTCCGTTCACTCATATGGGCAGAGTTTCTCTAGGCAGTGTCCACTGGTTCCCTTGACACCTTCGAAGAGCAGTGGGCGCTGTCCGGGGTTCTCTGCTCGGTGTTCCCATCAGGTTCCCTTCGTTTAGCCCTGGTACCTCGCTCCCATTCCTGTTATCTCCTTGGTTGTCCCCCGCAATTATTTGGAATCCTGGACCTGTGGATCATCCCCTTAGGCAGCGGGGGAGGGGGGGGGGGGTCCTTTAGCAGTGGGCGGGTGCCCACTTCCTGGATCCCAACAGGACCAGACTCCTGTACCCCACTGGTCTGGGTCTATCACAGTAAGAATATTTCTTTAATTGCATGAGCTTATTTCTTACTAGAATGATATACACACGAAAGCTTATGCTCAGATAAATTTGTTAGTCTCTAAGGTGCTACAAGTACTCCTGTTCTTTTAGCTAAGATGTAGTTTTACAGATGGTGCCAGAAAGTTCCTCATCCCTACACAGGAAAACACACACAGTACGCAGGGGGGAAATGCATGCAGTAAGCAATATCACCACTTACTACAGCTGCTCAGAAATATTTTTCTTTCTGCTCCCACCCCACCCCTGGGAGGATTTTTGATGAAAATGGAAAGAAAATCTGTTTTCATTGACATTTTCAGTGGAAAATTTTGACTTTGTCAAAAGAAACATTTTTTTCATTGTTTGGCTAGAAATTGGCAGCTTCTCTGTTTTCAGGTCTTTCAACAAAAAGTCAAAAATTTCTTGCAAAAGCGGATACTTCTTGTGAAAATTGTCTTATAAAAACAACTTTCTGGGAAAAATAGTTTTGATGGAAATTTTTCAACCAGCCCTAATACCAGTGGTGAAAGGTAACCATACATTTTGAAGGTTAAAACATTATATAAGGGCTTTGTAAACTTTTTCTTAATGTACCACATTTTAATAGATATCTCCATGGGCTAGTTCCACTCTAATTTATCCCTGGCAGATGCTCTCTCTCTCTTACCTCCGCTCCCCTGCCAAGTAAATAAATCAGGTAAGTTGGCTTGGCTCTCTCTAACATTTGTGATACATTACTTTTACTAGATACTCTGGATTTGGTAAATGGAAAAAAGTTCTAAATTCAACAAATACAGACACATGCCTTGGGTGGAAGAGGCCATTAGCAGCATCTTTTATGGACCACAGCATAAGCAACAGAACCTTGTTTTTCCTGCAGTGGTGGAGGCTTGTGGCCAGAAGTTCCCCTGTTTTATATAAAATTAATTAATTTTGGAAAGTGCTTAAAAAATCATCATGCTTGCCCACCGTATAATCCTAAAACAGGACCAATGAGCAGACACATGATCAAGGTAGACAGATAATTGGAAAAAATGTGTTTAGTAGGCCATCCCCAAATTCTAAGATCTCTCCTAAATCATCAGCCGGCTATTTATATTCCTACAGCCTCTGAACTTGCATGGTTTGTAACTCTGTAACCTCATCAGTGAGGGATGCAGAATCAGGTGATTGGTGGCTAGGAAGTCATGAGTATGTGAAGGCTGAGAGGGAGCCCAGTTACAGGAACAGGAGGATTATAGGTGAAGTCTCTCATGATTTATTTGGTCAGGGCTCCATAAACTAGGATCAACAATGGCCCAAAGGTTGCATTTCATAGACGAGTTCCTGTATGTTTCTTTATAAAAAAAAAAAAAAAAAAAAGACAGCGATGAAGTTTTCCCAGTAATAAAGCTAAGAATAAAATAATACAGTTCTTCACTCTACATTTCCTTTTGGCTACAGGGTATGCAGAATTCTATACTAAATACTTATTCAAGGAATACACATTAATTTTCTAAGCCAGGGTACTGCAGTCATCTGTCCATTGTTGACTTCCTGCTTAGACCTAAATATTGCCTTTGTGATGGGGTGTATAGACCCCATACTGGGCCCAGAGGAGTAAAAGGACAATGGGCCCAGGTCACCCCAACCATCCCGACTTGCATGCTCCAATTGGAGATGAAGCTTAAAAGGTAGCAACTCAGCTCAGAAGAAAGAGGCTGGGGAGGAAGACAGACCTACCCTGAGGGCTCCTGATCAAAGCTGCTGAAGAAGCCTCCATGTGAGGCTGCCTGCTGAGCCTGGTTGGGACTGAAGGTTTAGTTGTCTTTTCTTTTGCTATTTTATATTGGACTTGGAGACATGGTGGGGAAATGGAAGTGACCCAGGGAGGCAGTTCCAAGGCCACTTCAGAGTGCCGGACACTTGTTTCTCATAGGGCCCTGGGTCAGAGCCCAGTAGAATGGGAGGGATCAGGCTCCCCTACTAACTGCCCTTGTTGCAGCAGGGGAGAGAATGGGGGGAGATAAGCCTCACTTCCACCCCCACCCTTCTTAGTAAATATTGGGTAAGGACGTTGAAAACCTTGAGGTGAAGATAAGCCACATACAAGGCTTAGGAATTGGGCTGAAAGCCCTTTCCATTGGGAGGTATGAGACTAGAAAATGAGCGTGCTACCCACTAGGCCCACTGAGGACTCTGTTACATCCTCCACTCAGCCCCACTGAGAACTACAGTAATATTTTTTTTCTGGCCAGATTTATTGCTGGTATAACGTCAGTGGAGTAGGAAGGATGAATGTGGCCCAAACTGACTATAATTGCAAAAGACCATTCCTTGTATTACTGGAGTTGGTACTGCTAGAGATGGAGATTGCTACTTAACAGACTGCTCCTTTTCAAACTCCTCAGGACAAGCATAGTGACAGCTGATAAGAGAACAGTGATAAGTGCAATACAATACAGTGTTCTGGATCGAAATGTACTCTGTGTCCATTACAGAGGGTGGAGGAAACAGGAAGCCTGGAATGTGGAAAAGCCTCACTTATACACTAAGTATTTGATTCATACAAACTCCCATAGTCCTGAGAGAGCCTGATCATTTTCAGCTGATTGGCTATTAAAGTGGAAAGCAGTTTGATATCTCACTTAGTGCCATGGAAAAGTGACTCATTCTGTTCATTTGTGCTAGAAGCAATCTAATTATAATGTGCAGGATACAGAGAAATGGGAATTCATATTTCTTTTGTGGTTAGTAATTTGGTTTTTGTTCTGTTATTGGCCAACCCCATCAGGACTGGTAGGTTTTTCACACTGTATACAGTATAATTCCAGTTATTTAAATGCCAATTATCTAAAAATCCTGGTTATCCGAATCCACCATGTGGTTAATCACTCACTAATAGTTTCTCAGTTGGCCTCATAGCGCCTGTTAGCGCTGTTGGTACCTATTCCTAGAAAACACATTGGCCTATTCCGATGAGTGCTGAGCCTGTGCCCCAGGCTCCAAAAAGAACCCTGAGCACCTGACCATATTAGCCTATATAACTGGAAATCTGCTAGCCCCTGCTGTTTTAAGCATGTTAAGCTGACCTCCCTTCTTGGAATTTACAGAGCCCAAAGGAGTGCCTGGACGAAAGCTGAGATCTTCCATGCCTGGTTTGTTAACTTTGTCTCTGCTGTAACGTCTTTTCCTTGGTCAAAGGGATTACCCATTCATGGGATCCTTCTGTTCAATAATGCTGGGGCACATACAGGCTGTGAGTGCTTAACCCAGTTCAGTTTTTGTTACTCCTTAATTAAATATTATTATTATTAGTGAGGTATTAAGCATGTGTCAGCATTATTCCCTTCATTCCCTGTATCAGCAAAAGTATCAGTGGAGTAGCCATATTAGTCTGTATCCACAAAGCCAATGAGGAGTCAGGTGGCATCTTAAAGACTAACAGATTTATTTGGGCATAAGCTTTCGTGGGTAAAAAACCTACTTCTTCAGATAAATCTGTTAGTCTTTAAGGTGCCACCCGACTCCTCGTTGTTTTTGTGTATCAGCAAAACTGCCACTAAAAATAGCACTTCTATTTATTTGAACATCCAGTTATCAGGCTCTTCTGGTTTGGGGAACTTAGAGCAGATGAGAAGAAATGTTGACCCAGTGGAAGAGGATGTAAACCAAATTAAGGTCTTTATTTTTACTCGTATTCACTGAAACCTGCTTATGGTACACTTGGTTATAGTGAAATTCCACTTACAGCAAAGTGAAGCAAAAAGCTCTGAATTATTTCAATTCAATTCAATTAACATTGATTGTGGTGAAGTTTCATGCCACTATGGCCATGTTCCACTTAGTTTTCTTGTAGAATGTAGCAACTGTTGCCTATATAGGTGCTAACTTCTGCTTTCCACACAGATTATCCTCTCTCTGCTCTAATTGAGCCAGAAGGAGAGGAAAAGATGCCATTACCCTATGGAGTAAGGGGAAGAAGGGATCCATAAATCTACATCTTGTGGCAGCTGCTTTTTGCTGGGAGTGAAGGTTTGTTCTTCCAGGAATGCATATGATGGCTGGTGACGCCCCTAGCCCAAAGGGTTGAAGGAGAGGCCCTGTCATGTCTCTTGCACCAAAATTGAAGGGGTATTTTGCCAGGAGGCAATAGGTGGCCATAGAGAAACTGGGTTTCTGAGACGTTGCACTGTATAATTTCTCTTTCCCTGCATACATGCCTCATGACACATTTGGCCAGGAGGGATGAAATGAGCTCCTGTCACAGATAAAGACACACAACTCCTGCGTGTTCAACAGGTGATGACATGGAGCAGCTGAGATTCAAGCTTCCTCTAGCAGCTGAGGGCATAGTGCTGCCATTTACATATACCCTATGAACAAGTGATGCTGAGGCACAACCCTAATCTCACTGGTTTATGACACCACCCTTCTGTTCTTCATGTGGAAAATAAATTCATTAATATTCTTCACTTCTTTTACTCTCAGTTCTACCACTGAGCATCAAGCTACTGTTTAAATCCCTTGAGGCCAGGGATTGTTGTCCTGACCCTTGTGTATGGGTGCACATAGTGTGAAGGGGAAGTTTCCTTGTGCCCACCTCTCTTCACATGGGCCAGAGACGACAGGTTAATCCCCACAATTCTTGAGTGGCCAAAGCATGTGGCCAGTGTTAATTTAATACAAAGATCATTTCCATAGCATAGCATCTACATAGTTAATGGGTGTTAAATTCAACTGTACCAATCATTTGTGTTTGCTCTGACCATCTCCACTAGAAGGTATTGGAGCCTTCTCAGAGCCCTGTTTACTCTCTAGAGCTGTGAGATTTTCTCATCTCATGGGTACTGGAAGAGACCTTCGTCTCTACGGTAGCGAGCCTCGAGGACGGAATCTCTGAGGCTGTTGGCCTGGTCGGGGAGTGAGGTCTTTTTGAGGTGGGTTCCTTAAGAGTGGAATTAGAGCTCTTTTTCTTAGGACCTTTCAGAGGAGGTCTATAAGGCTTTCCCCTTTATAGAAGAGTGCTGAGCTGAGGTCCAAATGGGGCTACAGACCCCTGGGGACTGAGGTATGGGGGAGTTCTTCTGACTAGGCTCTGAAGCAGGGTGAAGGGAGTGTGCCATCATTACAGTTGTGGCTTGATTTTCTGGTTCTTCTGTGCCCTGGGTTCGAGGGCTAAGAAGTAGTTACACTTCTGTGGGATGTGCGACTCTCCCAGGTAGTGAACGTGCTTAGACTGTCCAGTGCTGAACAGGATAGCCTCTCTACCCATGAGGCAACGTTTAAGCCCTGATGAATCAGGGAAGCCCCCCACAGGGAGGATTTCCCCAGTGGAAATAAAATAATCTTCAATAACCAGTAACTACTACTAACAAACTAACTAAACTAAGTAGCACAAACTCAGCAAGTAGCTGTGGTATGCACAATGCAGATGCACTTAGCTCTGTCTCAGACTGAGGTGGTTGAGAAGGAACGCAGGGCAATTTGCCTGGGCAGCCTTATATAGCCTTGGGGCAGAGCACGTGGATATCAACAGTGCATGCGCAGGCCAAACGGACAGTGCTAATGAAAATTTCTGATCAACGGTGCGTGGGATGCACATGCACCTAAAGTGGGGGCACTCATAAGGACACTATTAAAAGAAGAAGTGTTATTTACCTTTTCCACAATACAAAAACCAGGGATCACCTGATGAAATTAATAGGAAACAGGTTTAATACAAACAAGAGGAAGCACTTTTTCACACACACACCACACAATTAACCTGTGGAACTCATTGCCAGGGGATGTTGTGATGGCCAAAAGTATAACTGGGTTCAAAAAAGATCTGGATAAATTCATGAAGGACAAGTCCATCAGCGGCTATTAGCCAAGATGGTCAGGGATTCAACCCCATGCTCTGGGTGTGTCTAATCTACTGACTGCCAGAAGCTGGGAGGGGAAGACATAGGTGGATCACTCCAACTGCCCTGTTCTATACTCTCCCTCTGAAGCTCTGGTACTGGCCACTGTCAGAGATAGGATCTTGGGCTAGATGGACCATTGGTCTGATCTAGTATGGCAGCTCTTGTACACTTACACTTTCGCACATCTTGCCATTAATTGGACTTTTTTTGCGTAACCCCTCTCTTCTGGCCCTTTGGGGTGAGGGTCTACTAGTGTATACTCCTTAATAGATTCAGAGCTGATATGTAAAGTATGTGTGTATTGGGGGGGTGGGGGGGAGCAAATGGGTGCCAGCTCTCCAGAAACCTTCACTCTTCTCATTAAAATTCTGCCGCTGCTGCTCAGGAAAGGAAATAATAATATCCACATCTTTCTCCTTTCTTTTTTCCCTTTTAGGTCTTCTCATTACTTTCTATTCTTTCTCTCATCTGTGACCTCTGTCATTCACCATGAGTGAGTGGGGGGGAGGGGGAAGGGAAAGAATATGATTCCAAGGGGATTTTTTTTTCCGCACTGGCCAGGGACCCATGTAAGTAACTTAGAAGATGAGGCTGCTAAATAGGCTCCTTTCACTGTCCACATATCTGGAAACTTCTACTTGGAGTGTGGTATTTGTAAGTTTTCCCAGCTCGGCTTTCACAGGTGCCAAAAGGTTAACATAACCTTGAAACAAAAGATAGGTATACTCCACATACCGGCATATATGCTCCACTACACCATTGCTTTTACTATTAACCAAGTATAGATGATAAAATAATAATACTTGGTCAGTCATTTTGCTGTGAGAATAACATATAGTAAATGAAACAATGAATTCCCAGTACTGTGGCTCTTTTGGGTAATGATGATTGCTAATTTGAACCAGTGAGGTCTGAGAATCACTGGTTTAGAGATTAAAGCGTGGGTACTGAGAGTCTGGATTTTATTCCGCTAAGCCCATTTTGCCCCTTGTTCTCGGGTTCCACATCTGCAAATGTAGGGTATGGGGGGAATTTGTACCTATGCACTTCACAGAGAAGTTGTGAGAATGAATTGCTTTTTGTAAAGCACTTTGAGGTCTTCAAATTACAGGCAGAGCAGAAGTGCAAAATACTTTTTTTGAAAATCAAAATGTAAGTCCTTCAGGAAATTAATACAAGATTTACATTTGGATAGGAAAGGGATAAAATGAATGTAAAAATTGTGAAATCAAGTATAAAACACCAAAAATCACCCCCAAAATTATTTTTGAAAGAAAAATATGAATGTATTTTTAATAAGTAAATGGCTGACATTATTTATGTTCAGAGAGCTCTCTCTTCTAAAACAATGTCAGATTCCTCAGCATCTGTTCAGGTGCAGAGCAATCAGAGGTGCTGACCAATCAGAAAGCCAGGCTCCAGCCAGAATAAGGATAGCGTCATGAATATGTAACTAGACTCTGATGTGATCCCTGATCTGTTGTTCCCCAATGGAACTTAAAAGGACTTGACTACCAGTGACATTTTTTGTGATAGGAAAATTTTTAAAAAGCAAAAACAAACCTAGAGTTGATTTACATGAACTTATTACATCAAATTCATCAGAGGGCCATGCAGACGATGATGCTTTCAATACCTGCATAAAGAAATGAAGTGATTAATGGATATGCATGTACTTTTGAATAATAAGAGTGCTTATATTGTGTGGCCCCAAATAATACATACACTGTAGAAGGAAATGGTTTAATGAAAGCAAATAAGCAAAATGTTTGACGTTATGGATATTGCCAAACATTTGATCTTGCTAAGCATGACTGATCTGAACAAATTTAGATTTTGACCTGATTCGTTTCAAGAGTGATATTTGTGGAGTAGGAAGAGGGAATAGTATGTGTTTATTCCAAACATAAATACCATCAAATTGGCATCCAGACATCCTTCAGTGAAATCCCAGATTGAACAGCAATGGAAATAGTTCTCGGCAAAAAGTGACTCCTCTAAGGGCCACTGTATGAGAACTCAAGTATCAGAGGGGTAGCCGTGTTAGTCTGGATCTGTAGAAGCGACAAAGGGTCCTGTGGCACCTTATAGACTAACAGAGGTATTGAAGCATAAGCTTTCGTGGGTGAATACCCACTTCTTCGGATGCAAGCAGTGGAAATGCCCAGCTCAATGCCAGTTGAATGTTGAAGGTATGTCCCAATCTAAAAGTGACTACCTAGCTTGCGTTATGTGAGACAATACGATTGACATCCTTGCTCTGGAAGAAACACACATCTGCATTCCAGAAGGATCATGCCAGAATAACCCGATACAAAGTTATGGTGTAAACACGCTCCCCGAAGATGACACAGGGACACACTGACCCCTCCTAAGGATAAGGTCCAGATGACAGGGTGACAGACAGACACGGCACTCTGTAATTCCCTGATTGGCTGACATGCCCCATATAAGGCAGGAAGCCTTTTCTGGGAATTGTCTGAGCAATGAAGGTACCATGCCTTAGACACTTTTCCTTGCTGTGACTTGCCTTGATCTCAGACTTCTGGTTCTTAGTTTAGGATTAGCTCCTGACCCTGATCCTGGTTTACTGTCTCTGGCTTAACACCATTGCTGATTCTGGTGAAAGACCTGGCTCAGCCAGGCCCCATTCTCACTTCATGCTCTTACTTTGGTAATGGACTCTGATTCAGTGGTTTTGACTTGGCCTGGTCCTGGATTGATCGCTGACTTTTGGCTCCAACACTGAGCCACTCACTCTGTACCCCCAGGCTGCCCATGACCCGGCTCTGACCCTTGAACCCATATCAAGTCCAATATGAAGTGAATGAACCAATAGGTACAGCAGGGATTAATTTATCCTATTGTTTCCAATTGATCTATACTGATGCAGGCAATGCACTCTAAATTAATGAGCACTGAGAGAGTACTAATACAATTGATATATCCTCTACTGATAGATTACAAAAATACTGGCCCATTTAGATTTATAACATCATTCAGATACAGTTAACATGTTACTAAGCTGTCCTGTCAGAATATTGACAATAATTACTATTTAGGCTTTAGAAGAGATTTACTGAGCCCAAAATTTCATAATATCTGAGCATACCCAGAGATTCATCATAAATAAAACATTATAAGCACCTCTATGGTAGTCATGAAGCGATTTATTGGAAAATAAGAAAGGTCATTAAATGGCAAATGGTGAAATTGCTATCTGCTACAGAGAAGACTCAGTGAATTTGACTTCATTTACTAATATGCCGTTCTTGTTATTTGGCTTATGCTAGAAGTTACATTTTTAAAAGTTCATATAAATGTCACCATTATAATTTAAGCCTTCCATATAATGAAATTCAGGGGAATTTATATAAATAAAATCTAATATAAGTGATGATCTAAAGGATGATGAAACTGTAACTTTGTTATGCATTCTGAACTTTCATTCATCATCCTTTTTACTAGGAAGGAGCATTAGGTTCTGTTTGCATTAAAGGTTGGACGCTTCTACATTTTGCCACAAGAGGATGAGCTCCACAGTAATAATAGCAAATCATGTTACTTTGTGGCCCAACATGCACTGCGTCACCACAATACGAGAACAGTCTATTACGTAGTGACCGGTTCCTGGAAGAATGCCCTGTGCTGTATAGGGTGAGGTGGGATGCTTGGAGTGAGGCTGCTCTTGCTCCCTCAGCTGGAAAAATCCTTTTCTATTTCTCTGAATTTTATCTTGCTTTTCCTGCTCTTTTCTAACACTGGTGCTGTGCTGGTTTGGAGGAATAAAGATCCAATAATGGCTGCTCACATTTAAAAAAAAAATCATTAAAATAGTTTCATTTGTGCAATTGTTGAAAAGACTAATATAAGGCCATTGAATTCAAAGGGAGCTTTCCATAGCAACGACTGCAGCAAAAAGCTCAGACACATGGCCAAATTAGCTTCATATCAGTAAGTGGTTGTGAGTGAGTCATTGGGCCCAGTTCTAAGGTCCAATAAGTCTGCTTTGTGCCAGTCTTTGTAGCACAAAACAGACTTAAGTGTAATTGTGCAGGGAGGTAGGGGATTCCCTCAGGTTGGGGACTCCCCAGGTGGTGAGGGACTGCCATAGTGGCTCTTACTTCACCAAATTACTTCCCAGCCTCGGGTGGTGGGGGGGATCGAAGCTAAAAGGGCATCGTGGGGGCATGGTCAGGGCATCCCTGTATACTGATAATCCCTGATTGCTGGAGTGGCTGCTAGCATAATTTAGAACTGCACTGAGAGTTGCTTTTAAATGTCATCAAAGACCATACCATGATAGATACGGCCAAGGATCAAAGGTGAGGCCACATATAGTTCCCTTTTGCCTCCTATTCAGTTGCGTCCAGCATTCATTGGGTGCTAAGAAGAATCTGGCACTAAATCTGCCAACTTCATTCACATAAACTCCATTTATTTCAAGGGAGTTACAGTAAAGATGAATTTGGCCCACTGAATATAAGGAAGATTAAGCTTGAGGGGCTAGTGGAAGGTGTCAGTTACAGTGATTTAGTCTCCCTTGTCTGACCTTGGCCCATGACATTCAATATAATTGGGCAATAAAATAAAAATAAAATAAAAATTACAGACTTAAATATGTAAATATGAAGCATGTAAAGTCCTCAGTTCAAGAGACAAGGTTTAAGTGCTACTCCTGAAAAATTATAAATCTAAAATTGCCAAGAATATGATTATAAATTATGAAATAAGGACCAAAGTGAAGAAATCTCATATTATACTGCTATGTAACACAGAAATAGGTCAAAATATTTCTACAGCACAATCAATATTAATACAAATTGTCCACAAATAAAAATGAGAGAGGATAGAAAAATCAATCAAAATATTGATTTTTCAGTATTAAAGTTAAGCCCTGGAAGGAAGGAATTCTGAACTAGATCATCTAAAGGATCATTGTTTTCAGCTTGTTTTTCTGGAATATACACCTTTAGCTTCACTAGTTCCCTCCTGCCCTGGTTTAGTCTGTAATGGATTCTATTTTCTAATTCTATTTCTCCTTATAGGCCCCAATCAAGCAAAACTCTTTGTGATGCAATGTATAAACCTCACACTGATTAACCAAGGGCTAACAGAGTTTGATCCTGTCATAAATATAAAGGGAAGGGTAATAACCTTTATGTATGCAGTAATATAAAATCCCTCCTGGCCAGAGGTACAGAATCATTCACCTGTAAGGGGTTAATCAGTTCAATTAACCTAGTTGGCACCTGACCAGAAGGACCAATGCGGAAAGAAGATACTTTCAAATGGGGGGGAGGGATTTTTTGTGCTCTGTTTCTTGTTCTCTCTCAGGACAGAGAGTGAGACCAAGCAGGTAACCAGCTCCTACTGAAATGATTCATCTAAAGTTACAGAAATTGTAAGTAATAGCAAGGAAATGTGTTAGATTATCTTTTGTTTTAGCTTGTGAATTTTCCCTATGCTAAGAGGGAGGTTTATTCCTGTTTTTGTAACTTTGAAGTTGAGCCTAGAGAGAAATCCTCTGTGTTTTAAATCTTTTTATTACCATGTAAAGTTATCTTCCAACCTGATTTTGCAGGTGTGATTCTTTTACTTTAAAAAAAAATTCTTCTTTTAAGAACCTGATTGATTTTCAGTGTCCTAAGAACCAGGGATTTGGTCTGTGCTCACTTTGTTAACCTTTTGGTTGGGATATTATTCTCCAGCCTCCCCAGGAAATGGGGTGAAGGGGCTTGGGGAGATTTTGGGGAAATAGGAACTCCAAGTGGTCCTTTTCCTGAATCTTTGTCTAAATCACTTGGTGGTGGCAGCAATACTGCCAAGGACAAGGGCAGGAATTTGTGCCTTGGGGAAGTTTTTAACCTAAGATGGTGGAATATAAGATATGGGGTTCTTTCATGCGGGTCCCCACATCTGTACCCTAGAGTTCAGAGTGGGGAAGGAACCCTGACAGAGCCCAATTAGGCCACTGGGTGGCACCTGGAGTGGTGTTAGGCATAATTGGTGGTCAAACCCAGCTAGGATGGTGTTTGGTCTTTATAAAGGAAGAAGCTAAGGGAGAGGACATAGGAGAGAGATATCTGAGAGTTCCCTCCCTCCCCCCGCCCCTTGAGTTAAAGGCAAAGAGATGCCTTAGACCAAAACCAGAGGGTTCTGCGTAAGGAGAAAATCTGGGAGGTCAGGTGAAAAGCCTAGTGCTAGAGGTGGATTGTCCTGAGCCAGGATGAAGCTGGAAGCAGTATGACCTAAGGGAAATTTGGATTGAAGTCTGAAGCAGAAAGGGGTTGCAAGGAGAGGAGTGAAGTTCTGGAACAGCCTTCCAAGGGAAGCAGTGGGGGAAAAAGACCTATTTGGCTTCAAGATTAAGCTAGATAAATTTATGGAGGGCATGGTTTGATGGGATAACATGATCTTGGCAATTAAATGACCTTTGACTAATCACCATATTTGGGGTCGGGAACAAATTTTCCCCTAGGATAGATTGGCAGAGGCCCTGGAGGTTTTTCGCCTTCCTCTGCAGCATGGGTCATGTGTCACTTGCTGGAGGATTCTCTGCATCTTGAAGTCTTTAAACCATGATTTGAGGACTTCAATAGCTGAGACATAGGTGAGAGGTTTATTGCAGGAGTGGGTGGGTGAGATTCTGTGGCCTGCATTGTGCAGGAGGTCAGACTAGATGATCATAATGGTCCCTTCTGACCTTAAAGTCTATGAGTCTATGAGAGAGGGAGAACTCTTGTGGTAGCAGAGACTGGAGAGAGCTGAGGGTAACAGGAAGGCCCCTGAAGAGTGGTCAGGAAGCCTGGGTGTGGCAGGAGATCTGTGGAATCAGCAGGATTGGAGCAAGCTCCTGTGGCTGACTGCAACATAAGGGTATCAATCGGACCTCCCAGGGTTTCTCTGCAGAGGTGTTGCTTGTTACAAAGAGCCCATGAAGGGGCTGCGGGAAAAGCCTGAAGAAAAAGAGAGAGAAGTCTAGGGAGGCAGCAGCAAGGTGTCTGACAGGCAGACCCTGGCTGCTAATTACAGGGTCCCTGGCTTGGAATTCAGTGTACAGAGTTGTAATGGGAAGGTGGGAGGAAGATGTAAGGGGATAAGAGCAATTTGAAGCCCTGAGAGGAGGGTGTGAGGACCATGAGCCTAGAGGTGAGGCCTGAACACGACACAAGGATTTGGACTGCTATTTGTTGGACCTCTTGTTACCCTGGAAGGGATGGAACTAAAACATGGCCAGACGCATGTGCCAAGTTATGAGAAGAGACAAACCACCATAGGACTGGAGCAACTATCAGCAGGGAAGTACTAGAGAGGAAAGAGCTGCCATGCCCAGCCACCAGGAGGCGCTCCAGTGGTAAGTCCCCCTTTCTACTCTCTCAAACACTCATGTTTTTAAGTTAAACAGGTATCTGATGCAACTATGTGCTTCAGGTTAAGCATGTGCTTAAGTACTTTTCTGGGTTGGGGCCTAAATGTTGTTCTCATGTGATCATGTATCTTTAGGAGAGTGATGGAGTAGTTCAGGGGTGAGCAACCTATGGCACGTGTGCCAACGGTGGCACGTGAACTGATTTTCAGTGACACTCTGCTGCCAGTCTGGGGTTCTGGCTGCTGGCCCCTTGCCAGCCGGGGTCTCGGCTGCCAGCCCTGCGCAGCCCGCTGTCGGTCTGGGGTCCCGGCCGCCGGCCCCTTGCCGTCTGGGGTCCCGGCCGCCGGCCCCTTGCCGTCTGGGGTCCCGGCCGCCGGCCCCTTGCCGTCTGGGGTCCCGGCCGCCGGCCCCTTGCCGTCTGGGGTCCCGGCCGCCGGCCCCTTGCCGTCTGGGGTCCTGGCCGCCGGCCCGCTCAGCCCGCTGCCAGCCTGGGGACATTGGAAAACTCAGCAAGGAAAAGCAAAAGGCAAGGATCACACTAAACTGATAAGATCTGCATTTTAATTAAATTTTAAATGAAGCTTTTTAAACATTTTAAAAACCTTATTTACTTTACATACAACAATAGTTTAGTTATATAATATAGACTTAGAGAGAGACCTTCTAAAAACATTAATATGTATTACCGGCACATGAAACCTTAAATTACAGTGAATAAATGAAGACTTGGCACACCACTTCTAAAAGGTTGCCAACCCCTGGAGTAGTTGGAGGTGTGGGGACATAATTTTTGGGGTCTCCTTCATTAACCTTGTGCCTGATGCTGTGAAGAACTGAGCATTCCTTGAGAGGTGCTAAGCACCTCAACAGTGATTGAGATATTTAGCACCTTCTAAATTCAATCCCTTGCTTAGTAACTTTGATATTAAATTAGTTGTCCAATGTTCTTTCATTTATCTCTCCTAGATTTTTGGGGGAAAAAATCTAGGAAACCTTGCAACATTTTCCTTGTTCTCTCCACTGGATTTTTCTGCTGGAGGGACCCTATCTTTGTTGAAATTGAAGAACAAACTATTTAATATAACATCTCTACAAAGAGCTTGACCCTGTAGCCATTGAAGTCAATGTTAAAACTCCTGTTGACTTCAGTGGGTACAAGATCAGACCCAGAGAGGGCAGTGCTGCTGGCTATTACAAGCCCCAGTGAATGGTGTTTGGTGTGAAAGGGGAGAATTCTATCTTGGAATTAAATGAAAAGAGAACACACACTGGAACAGCTAAGAAATGCAGACAGTCTCCTAGTTTTATCTTACAGAATCATGTCGCTAGTGCTTCAATAGGTGGAGGAAAAAGCTTGCCAGTTAGATTAGGAGATTATAAATTTTATTTTCAGGAGAAGAGAGTACAACCTCCCTAATATGGATGCAGTTATACTAGTAAAAAAGGGTTCATAGACTAGTGGAGGTGATAGGAAGGTGAATAAACCATGCCAGTATAACTGCATCCACTCTAGGGCTTGTAGTGGAATAACTATTTTGGTTTAAAAAATAAGCACATCACAAACAATGTAAGAGTGGCCACACTGGGTCAGACCAATGGTCCATCCAGCCCTGTATCCTGTCTTCACTCCCTCTGAGCCATCTGGCATCAGCCACTGATGGAACACAACAGGGCAATTTATTGAGTGATCCATCCTGTCATCCGCTTCTAGCAGTCGGGGTTTTAGGGGCACCCTGAGCATGAGTTTGTGTCCTGGGCTATCTTGGCTAACAGCCATTCATGGACCTATTCTCCGTGAAGTATCAAATTATTTTTTCAATCCAGTTAGAACTTTGGCCTTCATGACATTGCCTGACGAGTTCCAGAGGTTGACGGCATTGTTTGAAGTACTTCCTTTTGTTTGTTTTTAAACATGCTGCCTATTAATTTCACCAGTTGACCCTGATTCATATGTGAAGATGTAAATAACACTTCCTTATTTACTTTCTCCACACCAGTCATGATTTTGTAGACCTCTATCATATCCCCCCTCAATCATCTCTTTTCCAAGATAAACAGATCCAGTCCTTTTAATCGATACTCATGGAAGCTGTTCCATGCCCCTAATGTTTGTTTTCCCTTGTCTGAGAAAGGTATGACATGATCCAATGGCTCGAAGCTGAAGCTAGACAAATTCAGACAGTGCGTGTAATTAAACCTCGGAGGAACAACTTACCAAGGGTAGTGATGGGTTCTCCATTACTGGCAATTTAAAAATCAAGATTAGATGTTTTTCTAAAAGATATGTTCTACGAATAATTTCAGTGACGTTCTATGGCCTGTATTATACAGGAGGTCAGATTAGATGATCAGTGGTCCCCTTCTAGCCTTGGAATCCATGAATCTATGCAGTAACTTTGTCGGTGATGCTCGCATGTTAATATCCTAGACTGTTCATGCACCTGTGACCTCCTTTGTAAAAATGTCAATGCATAGACATACAGTGCATGTGTTCATCTAAAATAGCATGAGTTGTTACAGCTTTTAAATAAAGAACCTGGAGTACATACTTCTGGTATTTAAGTAATTAAATAAATGGGCCAGATTCAGTGCCTGGCATGCAACTGGTGACTCAAGAGTAAGACTAATGCATCTCAAAATAGCAGTGAGGTTGCGAAGTGAATGGTATTAATTGATGTGACTTATGTGAAATGAGCTAGGCACAGCACTGATGCTCCTAGAAGTGTGTGTGTCGGGGGGGCTTGATTTGTCTAGTGTGCTCAGGGACTATTTCTTCAGTGTGATCCAGTGAACAAACACCATTGCAAGAGAAATGTTAGTAGGTTGGATTTTTATTTTGAAAGCTCAAAGGCGTAGGATTGCGTTGCAGGGTACCACACTGGACTTGTGGCATCCTTCTCTGCCTAATGTGGGGTTAGTGGGCATACTGTCAGTTTATTTTAAGAAAAATCTTCTAAAACCATGTCATGCTTGTGTAATGGTTGTTGAGAGAACAGTATTCTAATGTAGTCAGCTGCAGGTCCTGGTGTCTGAGTTGGTGCAGATGCTACATACCGCATGGCAGTCACCACTGCACTAGTGTTACATTTGAGAGCTTGGGTGGTGGTGGTGGGAGCACTCTAGATTTTTGTGGTTAGTGAACCTTTCATCCAGGTACACCACTGCTGGATAACTGTAGTTGTCAAATGTATATTCTCTTCTCTCTGCATCCCTCACTCAGCCTGTATTCTCCTCCATCCATTAGACTATACTTACTTAGCAAAGAATTGCACCAATGTGCAAATTAAAGTTCTATCTCATTTACATGCCCCAAGTGAATATTTTGCCAATGAACTGAGCACAATGTTGAGATTCAGAAATCCCACACCAGGATTCTGGCTTGCTGCTAGTTCAGCACATCATTAGAGCTGCCAACCTTTAAGAGTGGCTTTCTATCTGGTTCTGGTGGCTGTTCAGGTGAAAATGTAAGTATTTATTGGGGGTTCTCTGACTTTACTGTGGATTATTTAATTAAAGGAAGATCCTCTCATGCCACCTCCCCTCCTAAAACCACGATCTTACACTTCTGGCTTATCAAACTGCTTTTTTTCCTTTCTATTGTTGTATGAAGTATTGCCCTAGGATATTAGAGAAAAGGAGAGTGAGATAATATCTTTTATTGGATCAACTTCTGTTTGATGAGAGAGACAAGTTGTCAAGCTTACAGAGAACTCTTCTTCAGTTCTGGGAAATGTATTCATTGTCGCAGTTAAATACAAGTTGGAACAGATCCTTTAGCATAAGGAGTTAATGCACATTTTGAGGGACTCATTCAAGGTGAAGTGGCCTATTAACATTCCTCCTGTCATAGGGAGGAAAGGAAGTGTTGGAGGGAAGCAACTGGGAGGGAGGAGGGGAGAGGGTTATGGCTTCTTATAATCTATACATGCAAGTTATCAAACATTTACAACTCGTACTCTATAAGGACCCTGTTCTGAAAGAAATCTTTCCTGAACCCCTATTTCTGGCCTTTTAAACAACCCCACAAGCTGATCATCCGAAGCAAGCTTCCCACAGACCAGAACACAAACTAAAGCAGCATCAGACCCTGCCAGAACAACAGATGCAAAATCTGCAGACAGATTTCCACTGCTACAATGATCAATACCCTCCCTGCAACACTCCTTCAAGATCCATGGGTCCTAAATATGCTTATCACAACACATGGTGTACCACATCCAGCACACTAAATGCCCTGATAGCAACTATTGTGGGTAAACCAGACAATCAATACACTCTGTTGAATGAACTTGCGCAGGAAAATAAGACTAATACCACATCACCTGTGGGTCAGCACTTCACAAAGTGATCACTCCTTATCTGACCTCTCAGTCCTTCTCATCAAAGGAAACCTGCACAACACTTTCCAAAGATAAGACTGAGAGTGTAAGTTCATAACTTTGTTAGACACTAGAAATCATTGACTGAATAGATCCACTGGATTTGTGGTTTATTATAACAATCTGTAACCCACTAAGACCCTCCCCCCCCTTGCTTTTCCCTTCCATCCTTTCCTTCCTGAGTGGAGGAGTATTAACGGGCCATTTCACCTTGAATGGGTCCCGCAATGTGGGCAGTCAGGAAGGACTCTGAGAACCACTGGTGATCCATACACAATAGTTTAAGAAACTCTAAAAAAGGGAATAACTGTAGTGTCTTGGCCAACTTGCTTTTCCTTTCCTACTAACACAGGCTTAATGTCATGTCCAAGTCTGCGTGTGAGTTATTGATGAACACATAATGACGGCCATATTTGCCTACAAAGTTACTGCATTGCCAGTATCTCTTTCATTGCCTTTGGGATACCTGGAAGTGAAAGGTGTTACATGAAAACACATTCTATTGTGGGTTGTTGGATTTATTTTCACAAGGGCTTTGGCAAAGAGAAACTGACATGATAGCTGGAGGCTCACTGCTTTGAGCAAAATGGTTGGTTAACTCATTCAGAAGACAGTGTCTATAAAATCAATTCAATATGACTGCAGAAGGAAGAAAGGTCAGCGGCTTAGGAATCCAAGTAGACTTGCAGTCACAGATGCAGCTTTCTTTGATGTTTAGAGCAGCTTTCATGTCCTGAGAGAGATTTCTTGTTTCCTCAGCAGGGCAGATCACTAATCTTTCTCTTTTGTTTGCATGTTCTGAAGCTGTTCAAATTCTAATATGTAATTAAGAGGTATATGAGATGCTAGCAACTCAATCTTCATAGCAATACAGGTCAATAATTGGATTGTCATAGTACAGCTATTTTTCATCTTAGGTGCAGTATTGTTAGTATGTCTGTCAGTTTCTGAAACTATAGACCAAAATATATAATCCTACAACATCCGAATCAGCCCACACAGAATGTAGCTGGTGCAATGTAAGTGTTCCTCACAATCCTTCCCCAAGGGAGTCTGCTGTCCACCCACACACTGGCAATAATCTGACCAGTACTAAAGAAACTATTGCTTGACTCTAGAAATATTACAAACTATCACCCAGTGTCTAATCTTCCTTTTTCAAAGCAAGCTAATAGAGAAATTTAGTAAAAACAGTCTCCAGTGTCAGCTGCCAGGATCCCATGTTCCTCTCAGTCAGGCCTCAGGGCATGGTACAAAGGCAGTTGTTCCCTGGTGGATAACCGCTTCCTGCCCATAATGAAGTGCCGCTATGTGCATCGTGCTGGATCTCTCTGGGCATTTATTCCTTTTCTGCCTCCTAGATGCTACTGGGTGAACGGAAGCACCCTGAAATGCGAGTTCCCTATGCTTCAGTCTTTCCCCCTGTATTATTCAACCCCCAGAAGCCAAAGGGAGAGCTGGTGAGACAATTTGCGGCAGCAGTATTCAGAAAAGCATCCAGCTCCTTCTGACCAAACATAAACAGCACCGTCTCCCAGCTCTCTCAATGCTTAGCCAAAATCAGCAGTTGGGGGAGGAGCAGCTGACTGAAGCTGAACTCAGGCAAGACTAAAGTCGTATTGGATGACAAATCTTTAAAGAATTTGCCGCCTCCTTCAACGCTCCCCGGTACCCTCCCCCCCATTTAAGACTGATGCCCTCAAATTGCTAGATCCGCCCGCTGTCAACAGCCTTGTGGCCCCTTTGGATTTCTTTGCCTCTTTGGATGCCCAAATAGCCCGGAGCAGCAATACTGCCTATTTCCAGCTGTGACTGGTAAGAACATTCGATCCTATTCCCTTGAACACAGATCTGAGTACTGTGGTTCATATATTTATGGCCTCCAGGCTTGATGATTACAACTCATTCTATCTAGGAGTGAAATCATGTGTCCTGAAAACCCACAACGGCTACAAAACACAGTCACCCATCTGCTTAACAGTACAGGCTGCCATGAGCACATCATCCTGGCACTCTGTTTTCTGGACAAGCTTCCTGCTAAATTCAGAATCCAGTTCAAGGGCTTGGTCCTAATATTCAAAGCCTTCCATGGGACTGGTGACAGCTGCCTGAACAGAATACCTCTTCCTCCATGACCAGGACTTCCCACAATGGCTACTTTCCATCTGAACAAAGGACCTATTGGCCAGCATGGGGGACTCATACCTGTAAGAGAACACTTTCACAGTAGCTTGACCACCTTCTTCTTTTTTTTTTTTATGACTTAAAGACAGCAATAGTAGATGTCCAGGTCTAGGTTGGCAGTCCAACTGATTGCCTTCCCCTCCACATCACCTGTCTCCAAGCAGAGATACCACTAAGATGATCATTTGGGACATTGGTTGATGAGGTGTTCCACACTTTTAAAAGTCTGCTTCTGCACTCACAGATAGGATTGTCTGTCTCTATGCAGGAGGTAAGTGCATCTGTCATGTCATATGCAGATGCAATTCAAAGTGGACCTTATTTGCCATGGGAGTGAAAAGCCACTGGGTTGGGTCCTTGATGAGGTGATTGTTTGGGACCTGGATGTCCTTCCTTCTTGTTTGTCATTGATGTTTGGGGCAGAACCGTGAGTCTGAGCTCTTGTGCTGCAAGCCAAAAATGTTCTGGATTTGTGTCAGAATCTCAGTTATATTACTTAAGTCTTCATGTATTGGACATTTCTTGTTCCTCTGAATATAGATGCCAAAGGGTTCCAGATGAATATGGGGTGGGTATGTGTGTGCCAGTACAGGAACTGTGTGGGCCTTACTCTGCCTATAATCTCCCCATGATAAGTTTAAACATTGACAAGTGGTGTGTGGGGAGCTCTCTGTCCAGGTTGGTAACCAGTATTCTATGGTAGCATAGACAAGGGCCAGTGAGGAGGTCTAAAGTTTTTTCACATCAGTAATTTCTGCCAGTTTCTGGATGAGATTTACACACACCTTTTATTTTGTTGTGGATGTTTTTCAGGTCCTGGTAGCATGTAACATTCTGGTCTTTCACCAAGGCATTTTGGGGTGGGATTGTCTTGTGTGCTGGCCACAAGTCCATGTGCAGTACTGCCCTAAACTTTTGATTGTTTATGTAAGCAGGGGATTTGTCCTGCTGTAGTAGGGGAATATCTATGTACACAGTATCCTGGCTGAACCAAGGGATGAAATGATCAAAGGCTCTGCCCTGGTTCACTCATGCCGGTACTTGCACAGCTTGACTTTCCCTCCCAGCCCTGCATGAGCCTGATTTTTGTACTCCTGCTTTTTGCCTGATTTTGTACAGGAGTCCAAAAACTCCTGATTTTTGTACTGGCTGCAGTATGCTGTGCCCGGCCAATGCGGGCTGCGGGAAGCGGCGGCCAGTACATCCCTCAGCCCACGCCGCTTGCCGCAGCCCCCATTGGCCAGCCACCGCGAACTGCAGCCAGTGGGAGCTGCAAGCGGCCAAACCTGCGGACGCAGCAGGTAAACAAACTGGCTGGGCATGCCAGGGGCTTTCCCCAAACAAGCGGCGTCCCAAGTTTGGGAAACACTGTCCTACAACATATAGAATACCTTTTCAGGTTGGCTTATTACTGTACAGTCAAAATGTGGTGGTCACAATGTTGTATTAACCATTCTTGCATTCAGCAGCTCACTCCACAGCTGATGAATGATTCTCCAGCAAGATTGTGTCCAACTGCAGCTTTGAGGGCAGCTCAGTGGTCTGAATTTAAATCTAATTTGTTTTCTGACTGCTATCCTTAAGTAGTTTGGCTAATATTTCATTGGGATCTGGATAGTGAATTGACTTGGAAAATGCATGCTGCTCCGTCGTCGTCTTTTTAAGCTGGTTGCTACTACCAGGGCTGACACATCTTCTGTTATTGAAGGAGTAAAACAGTTAGTTCAGCAATATTCAATTCATCTCTCCAGCAGTCGTATTGTAACTAGGCCATAACCTACAATGTAAGATTATTTCACTAGATAGAATCGGAGTTTAGGTCAAGATGAGCTCAGTATAGCAAGGTTCTCATACTCATCCATAGTGTGCACCACACCTCAGAGAGTGCACCTCATAGACCAACTCCTCACTCCTATTCATAGAAGTGTAGGACTGGAAGGGACCTCGAGAGGTTGTAAGGCCAGTCCCCGGCACTCATGGCTGGACTAAATATTATATAGACCATCCCTGACAGGTGTTTGACTAACTTGCTCTTAAAAATCACCAATGATGGAGATTCCACAACCTCCCTAGGCAACTTATTCCACTGCTAACCACCCTGACAGGAATTTTTTCCTAATGTCCAACCTAAACCTCCCTTGCTGCAATTTAAGCCCATTGCTTCTTGTCCAATCCTCAGAGGTTAAGAACAATTTTTCTCCGTCTTAATTGTAACAACCTTTTATGTACTTGAAAACTGTTATCATATCCCCTCTCGGTCTTCTCTTTTCCATACTAAACAAACCCAGTTTTTTCAATCTTCCCTCATAGGTCATGTTTTCTAGACCTTTAATCATTTTTGTTGTTCATAACTGCACAAACTGCTTTCCTTAGCAACCATAGATATCTATGGGCCTGGGCACCATATGACCTGCGAACCTCAGTCTTTAATGTTTTTATTCTTACAACATCCCTGTAAGGTAGTGAACTATTACTATGTCCATTTCACTGATGGGGAATTCTGGAATAGAGAAGCTGTGACTTGCCTAAGGACATAAAGGGAACTGAAGCTGGGTCTCTAGAATATAACTCTAGCTCCCTACTCAATGGATCATCTTTCCCACCTATAACTTTGTGACAATTGTAATGGTAGCTTCAGTGGAAAAATATTAGGAAGGTATTTAGTGGCTGCTCAACACTTGAAAAAACAGGTCACTTATCTAGTATCTTAAATATACATTTAGGAGGCTACTGCGAAAAACCCCAAACAAACAAAAAACTTAAAAACCAAACAAACTTGGCCCCGATCCTTAAATAAAATACCAGTTTTGTCTGTTTCCTAATGCCATCTGTCCCCCACACAGCAAGAAAATCCCAAAATCATAGAATCTCAGGGTTGTAAGGGACCTCAGGAGGTCATCTAGTCCAACCACCTGCTCAAAGAGGACCAACCCCAACTAAATCATCCCAGCCAGGGCTTTGTCAAGCCTGACCTTAAAAACCCTGAAATCTCATGCTATCTTATGAAAGTGGTGTTTTATTTTAAAGTTTTTACTGTATAGTAGTAGTGGCAGGTGGACATGTCTGCTTCTTGTCTTCCCTCCAGCACTGAAATTCTTCAGATAGGACCCTCCAACTGTATCTTGAGAACCAAAACCTGTTTGGTGCAACACGGGAAGTGAAATGGCATCATTTTACTTTTAGTTGATTACTTTCAATGTTATTCTAGTCGATGTAAATTCTAGTAGACTCCAGCACTGCTAATTGAGTCCTGCAATACACAAGAGACAAGATTCTGTTTTTGTTTAGTGAGACTAATTAAATTCTTCACTTGAGTAGCAAACTGGCAATTTACTGGATATTGGCTGAAATTAAAGTCTGGTTTTGATTTAAAACAAAAGCAACCAAACCACTAGCATTGTACTGCAGAAGGCCTAGCTTTCTCTTCCAAACAATCAGTGCTGATTCTTTTTAAATCCTACAGAACTGCACATTTTGAAGTCTTATTGGATATTTTTTGGGGCAGTTTGGCTTGGAAGCACATGACACATCTACAGTAGCTGAGTCAGCTGGCACATGTTGCTGTGTTATAGGGTTTATCTCTGGAACTAGAATCCCACTCTACTATTCTATTCCAGTCTTGGCTTTTCCTTCAGTCATTCCAGGCCATTGTCTTGTTTTTTTTTAGCTATGACAAAGTGCCCCCTTGCAACAGAAATTAAAGACATTGGTAAAATAGTCTGAGGCCTGGTCTACACTAGGAGTTTGTTGAATTTAGCAGCGTTAAATCGAATTAACCCTGCACCCGTCCACACAACAAAGCAACTTATTTTGACATAAAGGGCTCTTTAAATCAATTTTTGTACTCCTCCCCGACGAGGGGAGTAGCGCTAAAATCGACATGGCCATGTTGAATTAGGGTTAGTGTGGACGGAATTCAACGCTAATAGCTCCGGGAGGTATCCCACAGTGCAGCACTGTCGCCTCTCTGGACAGCAGTCCGAGCTCGGATGCTCTGCCCAGCCACACAGGAAACGACCCGGGAACATTTGAATTCCATTTCCTGTTTGGCCAGTTTGAATTTCATTTCCTGTTTGGACATCGTGGCGAGCTCAGCAGCACTGGTAACGATGCAGAGCTCTCCAGCAGAGGTGACCATGCAATCCCAGAATCGAAAGAGGGCTCCAGCATGGACTGATCGGGAAGTGTTACATCTGATAGCTGTATGGGGAGATGAATCTGTGCTATCAGAGCTACGATCAAAAAGACATAATGCGAAAATCTACGAAAAAATCTCCAAGGCCATGACAGACAGAGAATACAGCAGGGATGCAACGCAGTGCCAAGTAAAAATTAAGGAGCTGAGACAAGTGTACCAGAAGACCAAAGAGTCCAATGGACGCTCCGGGTCTCAGCCCCAGACATGCCGTTTCTACGCCGTGCTGCATGCTATCCTAGGGGGGGCCGCCACCACTACCCCACCCCTGTCTGTGGACTCTGACGATGGGGTATTCTCATCGGTCGCTTCCTCTGAGGTTTTCACGGATGGGGAAGATGATGAAGGAGATGATGAGGACGAGGTAGTCGACAGCGCTTTGCACGCCCATTTCCCCGAAAGCCAGGAGCTCTTCATCACCTCACAGAGATCCCCTACCAACCCTCCCAAGGCGGTATCCCGGACTGTGAATCCGGAGAAGGAATAGTAGGTAAGTGTATCTTTTGAACAGAATAGACATGGTATTAAAGCGATTGGTTTTTAATGATTAATTTGACCTGAGGACTTTGTGGCCAGTGCATTCGTGGCCAGTGCAGCTACTGGAAAAGTCTGCTAACATGTGTGGGGATAGAGCAGAAATCCTCCTAGGACATCTCCATGAAGGTCTCCTGGAGGTATTGTGAAAGCCTTTGCAGAAGGTTTCTGGGGAGAGCGGCCTTATTGCGTCCTCCATGGTAGGAGACTTTACCACGCCAGGCCAGTAGCAGGTACGTTGCCTGACAAAGCATGGCTGCATATGGCCCTGGTGTTTGCTGGCATTCACGCAACATCTGTTCTTTCTCTGTCTGCGTAATCCTCATCAGAGTGATATCAGTCATGGTGACCTGGTTGGAATAGGTGAATTTTATTTCGGGGATGGTTTGCCTGTGCCTTTTAAAAAATCCTCCCAGCAGTTTCCAGCCACGCGGTGGGTGCTGGGAGGGGGAGCGTTCATGCTGAGCGGTTCGCGGTCAGCTAGCAGGGATCTTCCCCGAGACCAGCCACATGGTGGGGGCGGGGAGGGGGAGCGTTCATGCTGAGCGGCTCGCGGTCAGCTAGCAGGGATCTTTCCCGAGAACAGCCACGCGGTGGGGTGAAGGCTAAAGCGACCATACCAGAGAATGGGATGGCTAGGGTTACTTTGGTTTCTGCCGCTGCATGTTAACCCGCGCAGCAGTAATTGGCCAACTCCAGGAGCTCTGCTTGGAACGGGAAAGGAGGGCGCTGCTGTTAAGTAAGGTTTCAGCAGCCAAACGTCTATGGCTTACCATGGACGCCTGCTAGCTGAATTCCGTTGCCCGGTCCCGCTGGTGTGATCTGCACACCAAAGCCCCAGGCACTCAATATAAAAATTCAAAATGCGACCTTGTACTGAAAGCACATGTGATAGGTAGTGTGAATGGTCTTGTTCACCGCGAGAGACTACATTCATTGTTCTGTAAAATGTATCTTTTTAAAGAATTCACTCCCTTTTTTTCATCCGACAGCTGCAACTGTCTCTAGGCTTCCCCTGGCAACTCCCTCCCAAAGGCTGTCACAGATAAGGCGGTGAAAGAAACTCACATGAGACAAGATGTTCTCTGAGCTAATGCAGTGCTCACGCACTGAGGTAGCCCAGCAGAATGAGTGGAGGGACACAATTTCCCAGTACAAGCGAGCGGCCAGTGAATGGGAGGACAGGAGGGATGCTCGTGAGGACAGGAGGGACGCTCGAGATGAGAGGTGGCGGCTGGAAGACCAGAGGGTGACTGAGGCGATGCTTGCGCTACTGCAGGAGCAAACCGACACGCTCCGGCATCTGGTGGATGTTCTGCAGGAACAGAAGCAGGATGACAGAGCGCTGCTGCAGCACATCTATAACCGCCCTCACCTGCCCCCAAGTCCCATAGCCCCCTCACCCAGAGTCCCAAAAACGAGGGGTGGCAGGCTCCGTGCGAACAACCAGTCCACCCCGGCAGACTGCTCAAGCAGCAGAAGGCTGTCATTCCCCAAGTTTTTTGAAGCGTCCTTTCCCTCCCTCCACCCGCACCCCACCCTGCCCACCGTCCCAGTTCCCTCCCTTTATTGATAAATCTTGAATAAAAAATACTTTTTTGTTGAACAATGTTGCCTTTATTTTCTTTTCAAAGCAAGGTGTGCTTGAAGGGGGTTGGTAATTGGAGAAGATAGGCAATATAAACAGAGTAAACAAATGGGGGCAGGTTCTCCTCAAGGAGAAACAAACGTAAGAGTCACTATTTACCCTGGTCAGTCTGGAAGCTAGTTTTCAAAGCTTCCCTGATGCGCAGCACGTCCCGCTGTGCTCTTCTAATCGCCCGGGTGTCTGGCTGCGCGTAATCAGCGGCCAGGCGATTTGCCTCAACCTCCCAGCCCGCCATAAACGTCTCCCCCTTACTCTCACGGAGATTGTGGAGCACACAGCAAGCTGCAATAACAATGGGTATATTGGTTTTGCTGAGATCTGAACGAGTCAATAAGCTGCGCCATCGCCCTTTCAAATGTCCAAAAGCACACTCCACCACCATTCTGCACTTGCTCAGCCTGTAGTTGAAGAGCTCCTTATCACTGTCCAGGGCGCCTGTGTATGGCTTCATGAGCCAGGGCATTAGCGGGTAGGCTGGGTCCCCAAGGATCACTATAGGCATCTCCACATCCCCAACACTTATTTTCTGGTCCGGGAAGTAAATACCTTCCTGCAGCCGTCTAAACAGACCAGAGTTCCTGAAAACGCGAGCGTCATGAACCTTTCCCGGCCATCTGATGTTGATGTTGGTGAAAAGTCCCTTATGATCCACCAGTGCTTGCAGCACCATTGAAAAGTTCCCCTTTCAGTTAATGTACTGGCTGGCCTGGTGGTCCGGTCCCAGGATAGGGATGTGCGTTCCGTCTATAGCCCCACCACAGTTAGGGAATCCCATCTCAGCGAAGCCATCTACTATCGCCTGCACATTTCCCAGGGTCACTACCTTTGATAGCAGCAGCTCAACGATTGCGTTGGCTACTTGCATCACAGCAACCCCCATGGTCGATTTGCCCACTCCAAATTGATTCGCGACTGACCGGTAGCTGTCAGGCGTTGCAAGCTTCCAGAGGGCTATCGCCACTTGCTTCTGGACTGTGAGGGCTGCTCTCATCCTGGTGTTCTGGTGCTTCAGGGCAGGGGACAGCAAGTCACAACGTTCCAGGAAAGTGCCCTTACGCATGCGAAAGTTTCGCAGCCACTGGGATTCATCCCAGACCTGCAGCACTATGCGGTCCCACCAGTCTGTGCTTGTTTCCCGGGCCCAGAATCGGCGTTCCATTGTATCAACATGCTCCACTGCCACCAGGATGTCAATTTGCGGGATCCCGTGCTTTGAGAGACATCTGTGTCCCTGTCATCGTTACTGTTGTCACCGTGCTGCCGTCGCCTCCTCGCCTGATTTCTCAAGTTCAGCCTCTGCATAAAGTGCACGATAAGGCGCGAGGTGTTGACAACGGCCATTACTGCTGCAATGATCTCACCGGGCTTCATGCTCGCGGCGCTATGGCATCCGCACTGTCAATCAAGGGAAAAGGGCGCGAAATGATTGCCTGCCGCCGCTTTCACGGAGGGAGCGGGGGAGTGAGGGTTGAATGACAACAGTTACCCAAAACCACCCGCAACAAATTTCTTGCCCCATCAGGCATTGGGAGCTCGACCCAGAATTCAAATGGGCAGCGGGGACTGCGGGAACTGTGGGATAGCTACCCACAGTGCACCGCTTGGAATGTTGACGCTTTCCCCGGCACTGTGGACTCACAACGCCGAATTAATGTGCTTAGTGTGGACACACACGTTCGACTTTGAAATATCGTCTTCAAAAAATCGGTTTAAGTACAATCGAACTACTATTGTAGTGTAGACATACCCTGAGAGTACTCCTATGCACTGGGATTCGGACAAAGGGGTAAAACAATCAGTTTACCCCACTTCTTAGTGTCCCCCTTTTTCTAAAAAAACAAAACAAAACAGGAATAAAAATTACTCATGAGAATTTTTTTTAATCATGTCATCTGGTCCTTTCACTAGAGGTGCATAGAATGGTGTCAAATTCTGAATGTTGTGTGCCTTAGGATCTTGTGAGACATGTAATATATTAAAGGATGCAGAGTAGTTTCTTAACTTCCCTGTGTATTACTTCTCCTAGCCAGTGGAGGAAAGAGCACAGTATTGAGAGAGACGTGGTCCTGAGTTCCAATTTTGGTTGTGCCACATAGTTGCTGTTACCTTGGGCAATTTACCTCTCCAGCTTCTCCAAATGTAAAGAAGTTAATACCACCTACTTAATTCACAGAGATGCCAGGAAGATTGATTTAGGTAATGTCTGAACAGTATTTTGATAATGTACCGTACTAGTAGGGTTAATCCTACTTCATAAACCTCAAGCTAGTCAGGTCTTCCTCCTATCTAGATCACAGCTGAAGCAAAGTTTTCTAGATGTCCTGAATGAGGTTTTTTCCCCTTTTATTGGATGTTTTACTCTGTACCACAGAATTCAAATTTCACTGTATGGGGAGTCATATTATTACTAATCATGTTGATTACAGTAGCACCTAAGAACCACCCAAGAGTGGGGCCCATTGTGCTAGGCACTGTACAAACAAAGTAGCAGACAGTCCCTTTCCTATAGAGCTTACAGGCTAAATAGAGCAGACCCAGGGTGCAGAAGTGACGGAAGCTCTTTCCCTTGGGGCCCTGCACCCCATCGCTCACCCTTACAGCCAGTAAAAAGTGATGTGTCTATGGCCCTCTGGCCCCCCTATTCTGGTGTCTCTGCCAGGGTGGGGGCGGGGGTAGAATGCACAAGCAGAGTGAACAGTGTGGTGGCAGCAAATGTCATGTTTAGTTCCAGGGGTTTGGGGGGGAGGGGGGGTTTAATTAGGAAGGAATCTGCTAAATGGAAAGAAAAGGTACACTGAAGGGAGGAGGGGTGAAGGGAATGGGGCAGGGGAGAAAAGGGTATGCGTCGGGGGCGGGGGGGGGGGGGAGGGCAGGGTCGCCCTCTCAGATTTCCTGCTTGGCTTGTACTGAGCATGCTTAGTACCACTGCTGATGCCGCTGCCCTCATTCACTCCCACAGTAGCACAGCCAGGTCCGGTGTGCAGGGGGAGCAGCGCTATAAAAAGGCGCCTCCCCCTGTACTCACCCGGCGGCGCTCCGGGTCTTCGGTGGCACTTCGGCGGTGGGTCCTCACTCACTCCGAGTCTTCAGTGGTACCCGCCGCCGAAATGCCGCCGAAGACCTGGAGCGCCGCCGGGTGAGTGCAAGAAGCGGCGCTTAAAAAGAAGCGGCGCCTTTTTTAGCTCTGCTTTAGCGGTGCCACTTCCTTTTTAAGGCGCCGCTTCTGCTCACGGGAAGCGGCCACTCCCCCTGCTCCCCTCTTGGCTACGCTACTGCCCCCCCCCCCCGCCACTATCGGCTGGCACTGGTCGCTTGAACAAACTACCAATCAGCACAGGGCAGAGAATGTCAGTTAAAACAGTAGCGAGTTCCAAAGGCCCCTGCTTTGGCTGCTTCTGCAGCTGCCCCTACCAGCTGGAGTCTCTGGCTGGTCACCCTTCACCTGAGCAGAATTGCTATCACTTTCTAAAACATGCTGATTGTTCCAACGTGTTCACTTTCTTCCTTTCCTTCCATTGCCTACATTTACTGTTACTTCCTCTTGCTACTACCCGTGATGCAGCACCAAGATGATGATTGGACGAAGGGAAAGCTGCCCATATTACGGTAACTGATTTGTATACACTTTTAAACTTGGAAGTATTTAATCTTCAGTACACTTTTCTGGCCTGAGACCTCTAGTGCCTGATCAAATGCCTCTTATAGTAGATGGGAGTCTGTCCATTGGCTTCAGTACCCATTATTGAATCAGGCCGACAATGAGCCAAACACTTGACCTGAGGGGCAGAGAGCAATGTGCTAATCCAGGTTCTGGATCCAAGTGGGTTTATTTATCAGCTTTAAATAAGGCATTTGAGGAATTTTAAAAAGTGGTCTGATTTAGTTAAGTTCTTCATAGCTCAAGGCAGGTAAAACTTTGAACTAGTTGCCTATAGATTTCATGGCACTCAAAGCTGATGGTGAAGTATTGTAGCTATTTCTATGGCTGCACAGAATAAGATTCTCTAGCCTTATCAGGCAGATATTGCAATATTCTAGCTACTCTTACCATTGCATTTTTCCTTTTATGGTACAGAATTTAGTGGCATAACTGCTCTATTCATCTCAGGGATAGTTTCTGACAAACATAACAAGCTTTAAGGGCAAATGGATCTTATGTTTATAAAAACTGACATTTTTTGTGCCAATTTCAGGTGTTCAGTACACAACATGCTAAAGTATGCTGCTGCTGAGTAGAGCTGAAAAACACTTTAAAATACACAAACATAAAATAATACATAGCCATCATTAGTGTTTCTTCTTAATGCTATAAACTTATATTATGCCTTCTATCCCCAGAGAAAATGCAGGAGTGGAGTGCCTCTCCTTGCCCAGGCTTAGGCAGAGCCTGTAACATGGCTGGAGAAATAGGGCAGAGGCTGTGGGGGATGTGTCTGAGGCAGCTGGGCTTGCTTAAGCTTTGAGAGGGGTGGTAAGCTGTAGACAAGACCGAAGTGTGTGGATCTTGGGGGATTTACCCTTTCCTCAACTTGCTGGGTATCTGAGCGAATGGACAATAGGTCTGTTTGGAAGGAGCTGTTCTGAGTCACTTGAACTGGCCACTGGAGTTGCCCAGAGTGGAGTGTCTTGCAGTATCAATTGCAGTCAGGCCTGTCATGTTTACATAGTAAGGAGGGTGCTTCCCCAGGATCCGGTCTCAGTGGCAGAACCATGGAGCTCCACTTAGATGCGAAGGGAGCAGAACCTGTCCCCTGAGGGCTGCCCTCGTGAGGGACTGCAAGGGGGTACAAAACATTGATTGCCCTGTAACCATGGCAATATGGTGGGGTTGGAGGTTGGTTGTAGCCTGGGGACCCAGCCTAAAGTGGGGTGGAACATGCAGTTCCACTGTAGGAAGAGTGCAAGTAGAAGCCTGTCAGTGGAAAGTCTCCGTGGGAGAGACTGGGGGAAAGACCACAGGTGCCACTCATCCCAAGCCATCACAGGTTCTACACACAGCACTGTGTGCAAATCTTTCCTAGATTAGCCGGAGTCAAATGCTTGTGTGGCTGGTCTCATCTAGACTAGAGCGTGGGTGAACGTCAGTGGGTTGAAAAAGCATCATGGATGTGCACATTTGGGAGTGTTATACCTGTTTCTAGATGGCAGCCTGTTTCTGGCCCATCCCTACTTACTTTGACTTCTCCAAAGGGCAGAAGTGCTCATTCAGGGGAAAAAAATAAAAAAAACCCTCAAACCAAAGCTTAGTATCTTTGTCATCTTGGTGAGGTGAACGGGAATGTGGAGTTTTGTGCTACCGCATGGTGCTGCATGTGGCTATATATCAAACATTCCCAGGACCATTCCTGTGACTCCAGAGTGGGGTCCCAGGCAGTAAGCAGGAACTGCTGGCTTCTGATTCTAAAGCAGACCAAGGACACTAGGGAAGCACTTCCCAAAGGTAAGTGTGTGCTCACACTTCTAGAGTGGAGGGCAGAAAGAGGGGACTAGCTCTGTAGTGTGTACTCTGAAGCTGTCTTCTCTGTCTGTATTGTATCAGGAGGGTATCCACCACTATTATGCATGTGGGTTAACCCTTCAGTGTCCAATCTTCCCCTTTGGGGTTCATCTTCCTTAATGGAACATTGTGATGGTGCAATGTACTACTCTTGAGAAATCTACAAGTATCCTTCTAGGACTTTCCTAAGAGACTGTAGGACTTTATGCTGCTGCTGAAAGCTCAGTGAGTTTTTTTTATACTTAAAATCAAAGCATGAGGATTAAGCTTTTACCAAATGCAGTATTACCCTCTGCTTTTCCTGGCCCTTCTGAGCTACTTCTCTACTCAGGACCTAACATATATGCCAGAGTTTTAGTCTGAGTGGCTATTGATATTATAGTAGCCTTTAATTCCTCAATCCGGGCTCCACTGTCCTAAAGAGTGTGAGTATGTGTATATGTATATATACATAATTAAGACAGTCCCTGTACCAGAAAGCTTCTAGTCTATGCAACAGGTGGATAAAGTAAAAGAAAAGGGCAGATCAAGGTGAACAGTAACTGTCATAGTAAGTAGCAATTTCAGCATACCAATTGCCTAGCCATTGTCAATGTGTCAACCTCACTCCTCATCTTAGCTTTACAAATCCCATCCTCCTCTGAGAAGACTGAAATTAGTGTTGGCAGCTTCTCTAACTGGTTTATAGGTACATCTTAAATTTTACCTGGACACATACTTTTAGAGGAGATCAAGTAACTGGTTTCACCAGGAATGTGGGAAATTACATCACAGCAGAAGTAAAGACCAGCTTTGCACTGTCATTCATTTCAAATCCCAAGGAGAGCCCATTGTTAAAGGAATTTTATCCTTTTTATTTGCAGATAACAACACTGTGACTCTTTCTGTGTAACAAGTGCTATTAAGGGTGCTTGACTTCAGCCTAACTTTTCTGCAAACAACAAAGGCACCTCATTACTCCCAGCATTATTTGTGTAATGCTGACTCAGAGGGATGAGTATCTACTAAACTTCCCACTCCACTTCCTGGAAGTCTCCCATTTAGGTATTGACCCAATCTGACCTGGGTAAATCTGTGGGATGAGAAGATCACAGTCCATGGTGGCATAGCTGCAAGCTAATATATTTGTTATCAGCATCTTCCAGGTCAGACTGAAGAAAGGAAAAATCCCTGACTAGAGGATAGGTAATGCTGTCAGTATTTCTTGCTGCTTTGCCAGACAAACTGTGTCCAGGCTGTTTGTCTGCTGGTACTCCTGATGGACCAGTAAACAGTGTAGGGATATTCCATTCCATCTGTAGGGGGTTGGTTTTTTTTAATAAAGTCACGAGAGACTAATTACCCTTAAGAATAGCAAATAGTGTTCTAAAAGTGCCTCGCTGTTGCATGTTGTCTTTGTTACTAAACAGATCCAAATGTCACATACAAGTATCATGTCTCAAAACCAAAACGTATTAACCTACAGCAATTTAGACGAGAATTAATGCAATCGGGGTGAACTGTACAGCATTACCAAGCCTGGGATTTCAGCTTTTAATGACCAGTGGCTGGCTCTGGATTTATTCACAGCAGAATACAAATGAGGGTCTTGACAGACGCAGTCCCATTTCTGGTTTGCCAGAGAGACTATTTACCACTGTGCCAGAGCATAAAATTTATTCACTGTACTGCCCTGGGATTTAAATGTCTGCATGACTGAGCGGATTGCTGATATAACAAAGAATTGTACCTGATTCTCATGGATAACCTGACTTTTTATTCTTCTCACAATATATGAAGAAACACTTCCTTTGCAAAAGAATTTTTCCTGTGAATGATAGAGGCTTCATATGGGTTGCTTGACTTTTTCTTCTGTCTAAGACTATGTAAAAGAAACAATCTTAATTGAATCCCAGTGTGTTAAATTTAGTATTTCTAGATTTCTAATGCAGGACTCTGGTTTTTGCGGAGTTTTATCAGGATCTTCATACCTCTGTCACATGGTGCTAAGAAATGGATCCTGCTACGTAATATAATATACTACACAATGAGATGCAATGGAAATTGGAAAACAATCTGGATTTGACAGGTTTACCAATGAATGACTGAAAATATTAGTGAGATACTTGATTCAGACGTCTTCCCAAAGTAGGCTTTCTAGCTGTGGTGTATAATGCATCTCTTTATTGAATATCAATTTCTTCTGAGTGAATTTTATGTACTTGTTACTTAGAATTAATGGAGACCCTCTTCACCACAGCTCACTTACTCATTTGGTCTTTGGTCATAATGCCATATGATTTCAGAGTACTGTAGTTAAGATGCAGTATGACAACCCTGGGGTATGAGAAGACTAGAAACATCTTGGCAGTTAGGTTTTTGGGGCCAGATATTCCAAGGGGGGGAGTTAAGGTGTGTGTTTATGCCCTCCGATAGCTACTCTCTGACACTAAATCAGGTATCTGCATGTGTATAAGACCGTTAGCTGCCTGCTGGCCATAGTCATGTGCAAATACCTGATCTAGGCATGTGCATAGGTTGGACATATGCAAATGAATCAGAGTGCCACACTGTAAATCTGGTTTACACAATTTTCCTCTAGTCACTGGACTACATAGGTTTGAGTCTGCGTGGCCTTTGAGCTAACATTGGTCTTCTAGTGCAGTCAGTAGAGAGTCATATTTTTAGATTCCGAGGTTCCCAGCTTCAAACCTACCCAGGGGCTTCACATTACACATGCAATTGTACATACCTAAATCTGGTAACTTGACCATTGCCACCTAATCCTTCTGAGATCAGTCCATACAGTTTATAGTAACTTGCTCGTATGCAACATACACCAATATTTATTGTTGCTTTGTGGAAAGATACCTATGCTTCCTTTAAAAATAAAGGACCAACTTAGTACTCCTGGAAGTGCCCCAGAAGCAGTGCAAACTTTCCCTGCATTGTCCCACCAATCTGCCATGACATAAATAGCCTCTCAAAATCCCTGCATATCTTGGTGCCCATGCCCTTCCAATACTTGGCCTCTCTTCTATGCTTGCCAACATGGGGGGCCAATCAATGTCAATTATGGGACTGTGTATGTGATGGGAATACCTGTCTGTCAGAAACTGGACTAAGACCAACTCATTTCACATAGGTTATGGAATAGACCTAAGCCAGTGATTCAGCGATGAGAGGCATCATATCTCATGACTAATGCTCTGCTTGGGTTTGTCTTGTGGTGGCAGGTGGGTGAGAGGTAAATATGGGACAGAAAATAGCTAGCATTAGAAATGAGTCACTCCTATATAGCTCATCCTGAATCAGTGCTGGGAAGAAGTATTGAGTAATTACTATCTTGTTCAACCAATGTCTGCAAGTAAAATAAATTTTTATTTGCAATCTAGCCTAAAGCAAGGTTAATGAGGGGAAAAATAGAAGACTGAACATCGTTTTTTTATAGAAGTACTTAGAAAAACAAATGTACCTAACTCAGAGCTCCCTCTGTTGGTAAACTGAAGTCACCAGTGATCCTAAAGTTTTGTCTGTAAACCTGTGGTGACTAAACACTGTAAAGGAGTGTTAGTGTATTACACCTGTGTGCTGAGCCATTATTCATACTTACGTTTTCCCTATGCCCTATTGATATCTTATAAGAAACATTTCCAGTCCAGTTAGCTGCACATTCCAGTTAGCTGCCCATGTATTGAGGATTTCTTGTAACATTCAAATTTTAGTGAGCAAATGTACCATCTCATGATTCCGTTGTGTAATCATTTGAGTAATACACTATCTACAGTAGGTATTCTAATATTGTCTCTGGCAACAGATGTGTAAAATTGTCATAATGACTGGAACATCTCTAATAGATCACATTAAAAATTAACCAGTTAATCAGTACTGCAATTGTTGATCTCTCATTACATGATTGAACAGGGCACCTCAGGGTCCTTTAATTTAGTGATAAGAATGAAATTTACCAGACAGCTCTCTGAAGGAGTTCTAGATTGATTATTGACTGCTGATGTCTGGTAGCCAAAGATGAATGAGATGGGATGTAAATGCTCTTCTCCTCCTCCACAGAGAGGAGGCCAAAGTGCAGAATCAATGTAGCAGTGAAAATGTATTCAGCATTCCAAGGACTGCAGGAAGTGGAACATCTGAATCCCTCAAGCTGGCTGTGGTAAAACTCTCTTCTCCCAACTGCTTTTGAGTAAAGAGAGAGAAGATGACTCACTCAGGCCCGTTGTGTGACATTGGGCAAGTCTTTTCACTGCTCTGAGCCTCAGTTTCCTTATCTGCAAAATGAGGGTAACAATTTACTTCCTTGTTCTCTAGTTTATAGATGGTTCTCTGCAGAAAAACCAGTAGACAAGACGTAGGCTTTTAATGGAAAAATCAAGCAGGAGAAAAGATTCTCTATGAAATACAAAATAAAAATGGCAAACCCCCACTGTTTTCATGGTCACCTTTAAAGTCTACATTTGCATGTTCTATCCATACCTGAATGCTAGTTCATGTCCTGGTAGTAACTTGAGTCAAGTTAGGTGGGGTTTGGGGGGTGGGAGTGCTATTAACTATATGCACAACCCAATTTACTCTGTGTGTGTGTGTGTGGGGGGGGAAATGGGGGTGTTCCTAAAACCTAGGTTAAGTCTTCACAGCAGCTAGGAGCGTGTTTCCCAGCCCAGGTAGACAGACATGCACTAACTCTGCTTATGCTAGAGAGCTAAAAATAGCAGTGTGGTGACAGGGGCACGGGGGGCAGCTTGGATCTGTCCAAGTACTATCCTGTCTGACCTCCTGGTTAAATACTAGGTGGCTAGCCTGATTGCCTGTCTAGGTTACCGCAGCCACACTTCTACTTTTAGTGTGGTGGTTTGAGCAGAGCTAGTATGTGGCTGTCTACATGCACTGGGAAGTACCCTCCCAGCTGCTGTTGTGGACTTATTCATAGAGACGAAGTTGTGCAGAAGAAAATCTAATGAAAATCTGGTTTATGGGGATGCACGGACCTGATCTTGCAACTGCTAGCAGAAGGGTGGATTATGAGGGCTGTGTGGAGTCCCACTGAAAACAGCAGAGTCCTGCACCCACCCATAGTCAGTTGTAAGTGAGGCTTATTACATTAAAGCCTTTTTCTTTTATTGTTGTGTGGTTTAGACTGCCATAGGTGAGCACAGTGCTTGGACTGAATGTTTAATCAACATCTCCTTTGTAAAGAATTGAAACAATACATGGCGTGAAGTTTGAAACTTCATTGCATGTAGAACTGGATGTGAACTAAAACACCTTATTTTGTTTGAAGTTTTTAGCTTTTCTATTTCAGTTATTTTATAAGTAACTTTGCCGTATAATTGCCTTCCCGGTCAGTAGGGAGGTGTCCCTTAGCTAGATTCTCGCCTATAAACAATTTTCTCTAGCTTTCCATTCAGACTCTGTGCAGACTGCTGCATAGTGGGACCCCTTTATGTTGCTACACAGTACAGACTCTCTTACAAGGATGTTTATCACTTTTTTCCTAGCATGTAATTCTAGATGAGAACTTTTGTCTTTTTTTTTTTTTTAGAAATCAGATAGTTCATACAAACACTTTCCCATTGATTTGAGTGGAATTTATTCTGAAGGTATCAGGACCTTCAGTCCTATAAAAATATGATCTAGCCACTGGAGGAATATTTTAAACCATCAAGTTCAACAAGTCATGATTAGAGCTAACTTGGTCCCTCTCCTAGGGCTCCATCACTACTACTGGCTTCAAGCAGAGGTGAGGGTGATCACGATCAAGTACTGAGAGCTGATAAATCTGCTTACTAGAACTCTGGGAGTGGGGAGGCAAGTAAGCCCTTGAGCGCCAAACCTCCATTTTAGTCTCTGACAAAACTTTAACACAGCACAAGGCAGCCTTAACTCTATCTTGTGCCCTTCCACAACGTAGAATTTAGCAAAACACAAGCTTTTGAAAACCAGGAAATGAAGAGTTAATGTAAATATCCATGCAACCTCAACTCTGCCCTTTCTCAGCCATGCCCCAATATGTCCATAACACACTTGCATTTTACCTTTGCAGTGTACTGACCAGGCGCTGCCTGCTCTGCACTCATGTCACCTACTCCATAGAAAGGATACCGTATCAGCTAAATGTTACAACCTTTTCATCCATAGGCACACTGCCCTCTAATACCATACTTTCCCATACTCTTCATTAAACCCATAGATCACACTCATCTCACACCTAACTGCTGACAATCCCCCCTGGTGTTACCTCTTGCATATGAGGTGTGCGAGGATACACCGGCAGGGAGTCACATTCCTCAAAATGACACCTTCCATGCAGCCTGACCTAACATGTACCATAAGTGTGAGGTCATGCTGCTGGGGGGCAGGGTCACACTAGTGGGAGGGCCCGTGCCCTTTCTGGAACTACCAGAAGGGCCAGTATCCTGGAAATGCATGAGTGGCCACCCTCCATTGTCTATTCCCTCAAAAGTACAGAAGCAAGTAGAGGAAAGGGTTAAACCTCCCAAGGTCCAAGCACTTGGGTTCCATCCACAGCTCACCATCCCTCTCAAAGCTTAAACAAGCCCAGCTACCTCAGACACCTCCCACAGAGCCTCTGCCTTCGTTCTGTGGCCCTGTTGCAGGCTCTGCCTAGGTCTGGGCAGTATGAGACACTCTGCTGCTGCAGTTTGTCCTCTCGTCATGAGCATGTCTACACAGCAGTCAGGGTGGTGACTAGTAGTTAATGTGGGTGTACCTTCTTTAGCTGTACTTAAGCTAGCTTGCTAAAAATAGTAATGAGGGTACAAGAGCATGGGCTGCACAAGTGAGTATGTACCGGAGGTGGGGTGGGTGGGTGGAGATGGGTCGACGCAGCCCACAGTGAAGCCTGCACCATCATGACCTCATTGCTATTTTTAGCGAGCTAGCTAAATTAAAGCTAGTGTGGGTACATCTACGTGACTTGCTATTCACCCCCCTGGCTGCTGTGTAGATGAACCCTAGTGTCCTTCGGCAGCATCTCTCCCTGATCAACAGTTGCCACTTCATCCTGCTTTGCTCGCTAGATCAGACATTTTAAGAGTTCAGTGTTCTTTTGATCTTAGGCCTATGTTTCGAAGTCCGGAGCCTGTTATCTTGGCTGGTAACAGGTATGTAGAGATTTCCCCATGACTAGCTCACTCATTGTTCCCTCAATGACTCTTGGTAGTCTCCTTGGAGGACTTTATCCCTGTTGCTATTTTGTTTTTTAATGCTTGTCTTTCCCTCACCCCCCTTTCCTTCCTTTACAGACTCCTCTGATTTAGTTTTAGGCAGTTAGTTTATCTGCCTGATGATATTCGGAGGCACACATAATACTAACATAAAGTAATAGATATCTCACTTGTTCTCCACAGAGCCATTGCCTGATCAGTGGCCACGTGTATGTCATAAGAATGGCCTTACTAGGTCAGAACAATGGTCAGTATCCTGATTCCTGGCAGTGGCCAGTGACAGATGTTTCAGAGGGAATAAATGCAACATGGCAAGTGATCCCCTGTCATCCAGTCCCAGCTTCAGGGAGTTGCAGGCTTAGTGACACCCAGTGTGGGGTTTCATCCCTGACCATCTTGGCTAACAGCCATTGAGGGACCTGTCCTCCAGGAACATATCTAATTCTCTTTTGAACCCAGTTATACTTTTGGCCTTTACAGCATCCCCTGGCAATGAGTTCCACAGGATGACTGTGTGCTGTGTGAAGGAGTACTTCCTTCTGTCTGTTTAACCTACTGCCTATTAAGTTCATTGGGTGACTCCTGGTTCCTGTGTTATGTGAAGGGGTAATAACACTTACTGTCTCCACACCATTCATGATTTTATAGACCTCTATCATATTCTCCCTTAGTCATCTCTAGTAAGATGAACAGTCCCTGTCTTTTTAATCTCTCCTCATATGGAAGCTGTTTCATACTGCTAATAATTTTTGTTGCCCTTCTTTGTAGTTTGCTGTATCTCAAAAAAAAATTATAAATATTCGAATTGGTCAATGAGAACTGCATGCAGTATTTCAGGTGGGGGTGTACCATGGATTTGTATAGTGGCATTGTGATGTTTTCTGTCTAATCCATCCCTTTCCTAAGGGTTCCTAACATTCTCTTAGCTTTTTGTGACTACTGCTGCATGATGAGTGGATGTTTTCAGAGAACTGTCCATGATGACTCTAAGATCTTTCTGTGGTTACAGCTAATTTAGACCCCATTATTTTGTATGTATAGTTGGGATTTTTCCCCCCCAATGTACATTACTTTGCATTTATCAAAGTTGAATTTCATCTGCCATGTTGTTGCCCAGTCACCCAGTTTTGTGTTATCCCTTTGTAACTCTTCTCAGTCAGCTCTGGCCTTTATTATCTTGAATAATTTTGCATTGTCTGCAAATTTTTCCAGCTCACTGCTCATGCCTTTTTCCAGATAACTTATGAGTATGTTGAACAGTAGTGGCTCAGTACAGATCTTGGGGGACCCTGCCAATTACCTTTCTTCACAGTGAAAACTGACCATTTTTTCCTACCCTTTGTTTCCTATCTTTTAACCAGCTACTGATCCATGAGAGGATATTCCTTCTTATCCCATGACTGTTTAGTTTGCTTACGAGCCTTCGGTGAGGATCTTGTCAAAGGCTTTCTGAAAGTCCAAGTACACTAAATCTACTGGAGCACCTTTGTCCACGTGCTTGTTGTCCCCCTCATAGAATTCTAATAGATTGGTGAGGCATGATTTCCCTTTACAAAAGCAGTGTTGACTCTTTCCCCAACATTACACGTTCATATATGCATCTGATAGAGCTGTTGATTAATCACAGTTAACTCATGCAATTAATTTAAAAAAATTAATCACAATTAAAAAAAATAGTGATTCATTGCAGTTTTAATTGCCTTGTTAAACAATAGAATACCAATTAAAATTTATTTAATATTTTTGGATTTTTTTTTTTACACTTCTTCCCACTTGCTGCAAAGCTCTTTTGCTATGAGCTGGGTCAAACAGTTCCCATTGTGTAGTGCTATCTCTGAGATTTCTATTGTACAGTTCCTGGGGTGGTAATCCTGCTTGTGTGCATTTTCTTAATAAGCCATTAACATTGTTTGGCCTTTTTCCTGTTGTACTTGAAAGGCTGCTTGTGGGTGTTTTCAACCTCACAACATGTTTCAGTAACACATACATAGCCAAACTTCACATATGACGATAGCACATACAATCCAACGAGATCTTACTGTCTAGCAGATCAAGACTTTTAGAATGATACCTCACAAGGCATACGTCATACAAAACATATTCTAATTACATGACAGTGGTGAATATTGGTGCCAGGGTGTCCCAGGAAGCTTGCCCTTTAGTTTTTAAGTGTAAGCCATAAAATATATTCATGTGTTATTTACACACAAGATTATCAGAACAATTAAAGCTTAAGCAATACCCCAAAAAAGACCATCAGAAACATCTGAAAACTTTTAAAACTAAAGATACCTTTTTCTATCAGATATGCATTATTTAAATGGGCAAAAGGTCACCATCCTAAATGGTGGTCGGCAACCCCAGCCTGTGCACCAGTGGCTGAATGTGCCACCTCCACCCAAGAAGTGAGCCTGCTTGATCAGTTTTGAGACACACTGGTGAGGAAACTCACACTGCAACTCACTGTTTTATTCTGTAGGTATAGGTTATTAGTAAGTGGATGGCTGACGACCCTGGATATTATCACAAATTGTCAAGCTCACTTAGAGTATGGTTTTGCATCAATTTTTTACAAGTTAGGTTTTTTTGGGGGGGTGGGGGTGGTTGGATGGGACAGAAATATTTTGGGTTAAAATTAGGGGAGTGTACTAGAACTTTGGACGTTCAGAGAATTTGAACACACAAACTCTAGATCAGATGTGATGGGTTATTACTATTGTAAATTGCCAAATGAGTCTCTACAAACTGAGTTATATTTAACAGGCTTGATCCAAACCCCACAGAAGTAACTTGAAAGATCCTAATTGATTTCAGTGAGATTTGGATCATGCCCACAGATTAAAGTGAACATATACCCCAGTTCTAATGAAACTGTCAGTTTTTGTATGGCATCCTTAGAACTTACTTACTTGGGACACCTGAAATATCTAGCATTTTCATTTTCACAATCAAAACATCTTTTTTCATAGCAAAATCTTTGTTAAAGACATATGGCTATGCCAAATAGAACTTGTTCTGTGTTTTGTCAGGAACAAACAGTCCTGTGGAACACGTATTCATTGTGATGAACAATGTTTGGTGTGAAAAGTCAAGTAATTGAAGATATTATCAAAGCTGCTGTTCTTGCTAAAACCAAAATTTAAAGATACTTGTTCAGTGTTTCATGATGAATTAATTCAGAACACTAAGGTCTAAGGGAAAAAAATGTCAACTGTGAGAATATGTCCACGTCACTGCTGTGTCTGAAGCTGGCAGTATGGACACAGCACATTTTTAAGTGTACTTTTGTATGACTATTTCATGATTAATGATTCTCATTGCAATAATGTTCATTGATTTTGAAAATATGGTCATGAAAAGACAGACTTTAATTCCTAGACTAGCATTGTAGTGAATACTACGGTGTACCTGATACATTGCTAAGAATTTGAAAATGAAACTAGGATAGAAGTCTTATGGATGTCAAAGAACTTCTTACAGGCAGATTTCTCTAACATTAAGTGAATCAAAAGCAGTCTGACTGGATGAAAAATAAAAAACAAACAGAATGCACATTATTTTACACTTCATTTGTTGCACTAGACAGTTCAATTACAACCTGGAAGACTTATAGTCCAATAATTGCACTTACTGTCTGCTTGCTTCATGGATTTATGCAAAACATCCCTTTTTGTTCCTAAACTTGTGTGGGAGGTTCTGGAATGTGGTAAAGAATCTTTCATGCCAAATTTTATCCCTTGTATAACTACTCTGCCTCCAGTAGTGTTACACCAAGCATAAGTCTGGTCTTTTTTCTGGTATTGTATAATTGTTCCTTAGGATCTCATGAGTATAAAATGGCATTTCCCTCCCCAGTGGGAATGGATTTTTGAAGCACAGAAGGTGAAAAGTAGGTTTTTAAATGGGTAATACCCTCTTATAAGACAGCTTTTTTTTTTTTTGCACACTCAACATATCACACATAGGAAAGATCTATAGGGCCAGCCCCTATCCATAAACTAGAGTATTCAGTTGTTTAAAATGAGAGGTTTAAACCTAAAAATCTCTCCAAGGGGACTCAGCTCATCTTCTCTCTTCTGTATATTTCTTTTTGTTGATGTTGGTTTTGTCTCTTTGCTTTAGTTTCCTTTAGGTTATGGTTATTGAAACGGTTGAAGCTCAGTTTGTAGTGTTTCTTGAGTGTAGCCAACATATCATGTCTGGTCCAGGATTTAGTTCTCCCTGTTTAGTAGATGCTGGTTCTACTGGCTCCTGCCACTGGGAGAGTAGGGGAAATGTCATCACATTATGGGACTGTTCCTCTGATCCAGCTTGACTTCAGCTGGATCAGAGACTGCCTACCTGAGGAAAGAGCCAAAACTTCAACCTGAAGCTGACAAGTCACCACCCACATGCCACTGGACCAGAAAAAGAGCATATATTCTTTCTCCCCCCCCCCCCACCCAATCCTGTGTGTGTCATGTTAGTTTGGGGAAAACATAAGAATGGCTATACTAGGTCATACAAATGGTCTATCTTGCCCAGTGCCCTGTCTCCCAACAATGGCCAGTGCCAGATGCTTCAGAGGGAATGAACAGAACAGGTAATCAAGTGATCCATCCCCTGTCGTCCGTTCCCAGCTTCTGGTGGTCAGAGGTTATGGCCACCCAGAGCATGGGGTTTCATCCCTGACCACCTTGGCTAATTGCTATTGATGGACATATCCTCCAGGAACTTATCTAATTATTTTTGAACCAAGTTATATTATTGGTCTTCACAACATCCCTTGGCAACCAGTTCTACAGGTTGAGTGTGCATTTTGTGAATGCCTTATATTTGTTTTAAATCTGCTGCCTATTAATTTAATTGGGTGACCCCAATCTATGTGATTGGGGTCTATGTGAAGGGGTAAATAACACTGTCTACACACCATTCATGACTTTACAGACCTCTGTCCTATCCTCCTTAGTCATCTTTTTTTCCAAGCTGAAAAGTCCATCTTTTTTTAATCTCTCCCCATATGAAAGCTGCTCCATACCCTTAATCATGTTTGTTTGCCCGTCTCTGTACCTTTTCCAATACTAATATGTCTTTTCTGAGATGGAGTGACCAGAACTGCATGCCGTATTCAAGGTATGGGTTTACTGTGGATTTATATAGTAGCAATATATTTTCTGCCTTATTATCTATCGCTTTCCTAATGGTTCTTAACATAGTTAGCTTTTTGAGTGCCACTGCACATTGAGCAGATGTTTTCAGAGAACTATCTACAATGACTCCAAGAGCTCTTTCTTGAGTGGTAACAACTAATAATATCAATCAGGGCCAGCTCCAGGCACCAGCTTTCCAAGCTGGTGCTTGGGGCAGCATTGAGAATGGGGCAGCAGTCCGAGTCCTGCGGCAGCAATTCGGTGGCAGGTCCGCTCTTTCTGCCGCCGAATTGCTGCCGCGGGACTCAGACTGCCGCCCCATTCTCGCCTGCCGTGGTGGCAATGGGGTGGCAGGTCTGCTGCTCTTCCCTTGCTGCTGCGGACTGGGACTGCCTGCGTCGGGGGTGGGGCCCCGCCCCCGACACAAGCAGACGTAGCGGGCAGGGCTGTGGCAACTGCTTGGGACGGCAAAATTGTGAGAGCTGCCCCTGATATCAATCCCATTATTTTGTATGTACAATTGGGATTGTTTTCCAATGTGCATTACTTTGCATTTATCAATATTGAATTTCATTGGCCACCTTGTTGCCCAGTCTTTTTTTTTGTGAGATCCCTTTGTAACTCTTCACAGTCTGCTTTGAACTTAACAATCTTGAGTAATTTTGTATCACCTGCAAACTTTGCCAGCTCACAGTTTACCCCTTTTTCCAGATCATTTATGAATATGGTCCTAGTACAGATCCCTGGGGAGACACCACTATTTACCTCTCTGAAACTGACTAGACAACACTTGCAGCTTTTGTAAGCAAGCTGAGAATGTTGACATTGTAGCATTAGAAACAGCACATCATTTAGGGAGGAAAAAGCTGGTTTTGTCACTTGCAATTTTTCTTCACATTTAAGCTAATGAAACAGAAGGCTTAACATCATGTGTAGTTATTGAGAAGCTGAGCCTAAGATCACTAAAACACTGTGCTGAGCCAAAGAATTCTGAAGTAACATCTAAATAAATCTGTCACCACAACAGGAGAACTCTGCCTGAGTGAAGGGTTAATAATTCTTTTATTCACAGTAGCCTTCACCTGTTCCTTAAAGTGACTAGAACAGATTCTGTTCTTTTTCTTACTAATAGTTTCTGACATGCAGTTGGCAGTCTTGCCTTTGACAATCTGTCTGTAGTGTTGAGCCAGTTTCAGTCTTGGTATTAATCTTATTTAGAAATCAGAGCTTTTATTTTTAAAGAAATTCAGTAAAACTTTTAACTTAATGAAATGTTCTCTTTCTAAAGCCAGCATTACAAAAGGTTAAACACAATATTTGCTGTTTTCTTTTTATTGGGATCCCAAGCTTCTGGTGTCACTCTTCAGTAAGATCACTGCCAAAAGTAACTGTCTCAGAAATGCCAACTTGAATTCAAAACTTGATTTTCAATTAGAATTCAGTTTATAGCTGGCGAGACATGCACTTGCCTTTTGAACTTTGCGACTGCTCTGTGTATGAAAAGTGAAGTGTCATTGCAGAAAGGTGTTCTCCCCAGAATGGCATTCATAACTGGCTCTGGTGTAGCAACAAAATGCTGGGTAGCATTTGTGGTCCATGCAAGTTGGTCTTTATTTCACTGTGACTTTACTTTTGAAACTTGTTAGAACTAGAACATAAACTTCAGTAACTTTTTCACAACTAACTATACAACTAGCATTCGGTAAACTGGGCTGCAATAGTCTCTGAATTACAGCCAACATAACTTTTACAGAGATGTCTGATATCTATAGCTTCTACTATACTATCTGTACTGAGCATCTCTCTGGCAGCTAGTTTACACCTATCAGCTTTCACTGTCTGAGAAAGATAAATACATGTCAATACAAGAGACTTTCTCAACAGAGATGCTGGTTGAGCATTGTAATTGACCAATCTCACTACAATATTAAATCTGCCTACATCAACAATTTAAAGGTGAAATGCAAGTTAAAATGTTTACTCCTCCTATTGTCTTTTTTTAAAATAGTATTTGGGGATTTTCAGCACTTCCAAAAATCAGGTAATCTATATTTAGGTGCCTACATTTTGATTTAATTAGCTTCACTTTAGGCACACACACAACATTTTCAAAAGTAATATATGGCCAGGTTGTGTTAGGTATTTAGGTGACTAATAATGCAGATAGGCACCTTGTAGGATTTTCATATGAGATATGTGACTCGTTAGGAGCCTAAATACCTTTAAAATCTGTCCCTTAATTTCCTAAATCAACTTTGAAAACTTTACCTATGGACTTGAAAATGTTAGCCTGAATATGTAGGAATCCTATTCCCCACAGAGATACAGGCACCTCTGGAGAGGTGAGTGGCAGCCAATACACAATGTTAGGGAAGTGAACTATTTCTCCATCTGATGGAGGAATGGAATTGTCTTAAATTGGCTGAATACAATGACTTGAATTAGAATATGGTTTTAAGGCACCAAATAATAACCTAAACCTTGCAGATGCTTTATGGGATCTCCAAGGACCATGAATGATTGGGAGCTTTTTATTGTTCCACAGACACTTTAGTGCTTGGCTGCTGCCATTGTTAGTTTGATTTCAAAGTGCTGATTTATGCCCTTGAGACCACCAGATACATTTATACTACAGTGGTAGACTTCAGCTTTCCTAATAAGATATTCTGCAGATTCCAACAGAGATGGAATGCAGTTGCAAAGCTTCTCAAAATTGCTCAATATTCAAAGCATATTGCTCTAGTGGCCAAATGTTTCTACAGACTTTCATTTCATAAGACTTTACTTCTTGCATACAAAGCTTTGGATGTTGTGTCCATTCTGCCTGGAATTACCTTTCTAAAAAAGCTACTATTTTCAATACAGACCCTATAGCAGTATGTAACTGGCTGCTGCATGAGCAAACATGATGAAGTTTTCTGTCTCCCTCCTTAATTTAATGGATATTGTCTCTTAAAGCATAGGTTGTCCTAAGGAACTCTTACTGTTGCTTATTTTGTATGGATTTTATGTTGTATGTCTCCTGTTGGGTGAGGGAAAACATGGTGCGAGAAGCAGAAGTTAGCTTAAATTGGTGCGGGAATAGGATTTATACAACATCTTGACCTTATAAAATGGAAATAGGAAAACCAGATTTTTTTTTCAAATGATACTGCAATCTATTTCTATCCTATTTTAGGAATAGCAACAACAGCTACAACATGGTATTCTGCTTCCTTTACTTTAGTATGGGCAAATAAATGTTATCACTAAACCGTGATAGCCTCTCATGCCACAATTAAAACAGTATTTTTGAGGGATATTTACTAAAGCAGTTATACTAATACCAAACAAAGTCATGGTCCTATGGAGAGGCAGCCATTTACTGCCATTCAAGCATGATTCTATTATAAGGCTTTGTGATTCTCTCCTGTAATCTATTTATTTTCTATCAAAGGCATGTTGCAGATTCTAGGTTACAAAATACCTATATCTATCTCCATCAGCTTCGCCGAGCTTTTCGGGGTAGAGAATTTCTGCACTAGCATCCGCGTCATTAAAATCCTTTTTGATATCATTCACTGGTTATCTTTCCTGTTGTGTTGCTAAGCTGAGGACTGAAAAAATAAGAAGGAATCCTTCTTTTGCCAGGTCTCTCTTCTTATAGACAGCCTCCAGCATCTACTCTGTCTTGAAGTGTAGCAGCTATGGTGCTTTCTATTATGGTTTGCTTCTGGATCTACTTGGTTCCAGGAGGTTAACTCCTCACCTTGCACAGGTGCTTGGGGAAAAGTTAGGAGGATGGCTGCTTGAGAGACAGAAGTGGGGAATTTAGGTAGAGAAGGGGAATGCCTTGTCTTACCTTTGCTGAGTGAACTCAAGGTTGGGGAATCTATTACGTATATTTTCTCTTGTGGTAACCTGTCTTCAGCTGTGATGACAATCAGAAGCAAATCCTTATTTCTGCTGAGTCACAGCAGCAGGTTAATGTGTTCAGCTGTAAACGGCAGGCAGTCCAACTTTTGTGCTGAGGGCATCAAGTTTTACATCAAGGGTTTTTGGAAGCTAGTCCCTTTTTTGCCCTGATGCATGCTTTAAAGAAACTCTTTCAAACTTCGCATTTACCCTGTTATACTGTCAGCTGACTTAACATATTACTGGAACATAAAAAGCATTAGAGTTTGTAGAAATAATACCCAAATAAGGTTGTCTTATAGATGGATGGTAGGATCTCTCTGGTAGTATATCTGTCCTAGCTGATGGCCAAGTCCCAGAATAACCTCTTCATTCCCTATATGCCTAATTGTCTTCAAATGGCTCTTATCTACTTTCCCAACCCTTTTTGGTTTATAGTTTATAAATGTTGTACTCCCTTCCCCACCATGGCAGTAATTCTTCCCACTTGAGATTTGTATTGCTGAGTTTGTCATTTATTTTAAATTAAATCTACTTTAGCAATTTGATATAGGTTTTGGCTCATCAGAACAGAGAATATTATAAAAGTTTTATATTGTATTGACTGCTTGTCAATATATATATTAACTGAAGGATACTGGCATCTTTGGAGCCTCAAATAAAAATATTGGAACTGGCACTCAATGTTTGATCATGGGCTTTCATATGGAAGGCAAGCCCTTTGGCTTGAAGGCAAGGACCTGCCCAGGATTTTGATGATGTTAAAATGCTACTGTAGGATCTATTGGAGGCTTTGTTGGCTTGATTCAACGAGCCACTAATTTAGATTATTAGCAGAGTACTCATTTTGAAAGCCAGCTTAAACCTTGTTGTTTGTCCCAGTGCAAATTGTTGTTTAAACTAACCAATTAGGTAATGTCAAATCAACAAGGATATCCTTTTTCATTAAAAGTACATTTGTGTGTATATTTCTTCCATTCTCAAACTAAAATTTTAAACACTTGCCCTATTTTTATTACTGTTTGTATAGTAGGGCTCAGAAGCCCCAGATGAAATGGAAGCTCCATTGTGCTATGTACTCTGCACACACATAGTAAGATAGTCCCTGTCCTCAAGAGTTTACAATCTAAATAAGGCAGACAAACTGTGGGAGAAAAGGAAGTATTATCCCCATTTTATAGATGAATTGAGGCCTAGAGACATTAAATGATTTGTCCAAGGTCACACAGGAAGTCTGTAGCAGAGCTGGGAATTGATCTCAGGGTCTGGTTCAGTGCCTTAATCACAAGTTTCTACAACTTGCTGTGCACTCTTAGCATACACCAGGGCCCTTTTTAGCATGTAAGAATGACATGGGGTAGCAAAATTGGCTGACAGAGGATTAGTAGACAGTGGCTACCATTTGGAAAACTTAAAATCTACCAACCGTTATTACTTTTGCTAAAACACAGTATTGCCCTATATGTAGAATATGAAATTACTAGAGTTGGGGGAATAGTAGGAAAAATATTCACAATAAACTTCTATGTAGAATTTTGCTTTTCATTCATTCACTTTTAGTTGAGATTCTTTAGAATTGTTGCTCATACAAATTCATGGAAAGCAAATTTCAGGCCTGTTGCTGAGATTTGGGTAATCCATTTACGTGGACTTCCCCCTCCCCCTCCCATGATTAAATTTTGTTTAGGGAGGAAGCAGTTATCTATTCAGGGCTTTATGGTCACTCCATAGGCTGAAATACAATTGCACAAAGCATTCATCAAACTATTTTTTGAATAGTGAAATGATTTGTAGTAATTGCTCTGTTCAGGCAACTCAAACAGGAAAATGTTACATTTTCTGATTACATTTGAAATGTTTCCCCCAGCTCTAGAAGCAACTCTGGTCTCCCAAATATGGTGACTGCTGATAAATGTTAACAAAGTCTCATTCCTTAGTTGTGAAGCTGAAGAAAACTTTCCTCTACAGTGAAACGCATGTCAGTAAACTTCATACAAATCAAGGTGCTGTTTCTGGGTGTCCTGATCCTTGTGGAAATTACTGTATGAAAAGAGGGAATGTACTGGCGGTGATGACATTTTCTTTTGGTGCATCAGAAGCTAATAGGAAGCACAATCCTCTTGCACAATAGTCCTTTATTGAGTACAGGGGTAGTACGTTGTTGACTGTACATCTGGATTCTTTTCTGGTACAGCTACCTGGAGTGGAAAGCAATGATGGCTTGTGGCTAGATGTCCCCCAAATGTCATTGAATGCTTACAGGAGAGAGTTGGATGACTGTGGTATCGGGGCAAGGTGGGTGAGGTAATAGCTTTTGATTGGATCAACTTCTGCTGGTGAAAGAAACAAGCTCTTGAGCTACACAGAGCTCTTCTTCAGGTTAGTATTCGTGCAAGTCAAAGAAACAAAGAGAGAGAAGCGACAAAGGGTCCTGTGGCACCTTATAGACTAACAGAGGTATTGGAGCATAAGCTTTCGTGGGTGAATACCCACTTCTTCGGATGCAAGCAGTGGATTTCCACTGCTTGCATCCGAAGAAGTGGGTATTCACGCACGAAAGCTTATGCTCCAATACCTCTGTTAGTCTAGAAGGTGCCACAGGACCCTTTGTTGCTTCTACAAATCCAGACTAACACGGCTACCCCTCTGATAAAAGAGAGAGAAGTTGTTTAAAATAGGAATAATGTGTACTTTGTCTACCTCACAGGGGTATTCTGAATGTTAATTGATGGTTGAAAAGTGTAAAGTACCCTATAAGAATTAAGTGTTACTATTCTCTTCTCAGCAGCAGCACCTTTGGAAGTCTTGTTGCTGTTTTGCAAAGTAGATACTATTTTATAATGAGATCCTGATGTGGCTTTATTGCAGAGTTTTCTCTCTCCTGGTGATCTTTCAGGCAAATTCTGCATTCCGTTTAACACTGATGCATATCACAGGTTACATCTCCTAGTTGGAGTGTAAAAACAGTCTGGTTCAAACTGATTGTCTTAAACCCCACAAAAACATAAGTGCTTTGCCATCTTTATCTTCGATCTCCTGAATCCTTTCAGTTGTCCCTTAGTGTTCCCAAGTATGGATCACACGTATTCACTACTGTTCTGCCAGTTACCATTAGACATCACATACAGTTTCTCTAGGTGCTTGACCAACTCACAGGTTGTAATTGGAGAATGAGACAATGTTAGTTGCGTCATTGGCAGACATTGAATTAAATTCTATATTTGTCCTTAACTCTGACCATCTGAAACAGCATATTACTAGTTATAACTTCTGCTGCCAAAGACCCAATTATTGCAGAGGTTCACCTACAGCGTGCTTTCCAGAGCAAAATGGGAAAAAAAGTCTTCTTTTGTTGAATTCTCCAGGTAGGATCCATATCATTTTGTATTTATTTATTTATTTTTAAAACCACATTTCTAAGTTTCTCCTCATTTACACTGTTATACTGTCAGCTGCCTTAATGTGTTCCTGGAACATAAAAAGATTTAGAGTGTATAGAAATAAGCAAATAAGGCTGTCTTATAGATGGATGGTAGGAACTCTTTGGTAGTATATCTGTCCTAGCTGACTGCCAAGTCCCAGAATGATCTCTTCATTCCCTATTTGCCTGACTGTCTTCTAGTGGCTGTTATCTACTTTCCCAATACCTTTTGGCTTTAAAGCTTATAAATGTATACCCCCTTCCCTACCATGGCTGTAATTCTTCCCAGTTGAGGTTTTTTAGCACTGTCAGTTATATTAAATCAAACCTACTTTATCAACTTGATTGTAGGTTTTGGATCATCAGAACAGAGAAGGGCTATGAAAATTTTATGTTGTATTGGATTGACTGCTAGTCATATATTGCCCATCCCTTGTAAAAGGCTCAGTTAATAGGGAAAATGAGCCCTTGATGGAAAAGTGACTCACCAAACACTACTTATACCCTGGCTAGTGAGCCAGCCATTGTTTATGTCCCGCAGGCCTTTCAAATACATATGTTTTTAAATACGTAACTTTTTGTAGGATTTGGGTTTCTCATATCCACAGAATGTTCCTAAGCATGGGGGCTTTGCATTAACAAATTTATCTCTATCCGCTTAGCGGTGACACTTGAGGAGAGTGAAGCAATTTTTTTGTTCTAGCTGAAGGACAGAGAAATCTGTCTTGGAATTGACTTTTATGTAAGATGCGTCAGGATGTTAGAATCTGACTTATGAGCATATTATGCTGAAACCATCCCTTTTCGAGCAACCAATTCCTTCTGGAGATCCATTTGCTCCAGTACAGAGCAGCAAAAATCTCTCTTTTGAATCTGCAGATTTATGTGCAGGTGGCAGTCAAGATAATCCTTCATTTCGATCTCTTACCTTACATCCGCGCTGCAGACCCGATGGAAGGATTTAGCCCCTAGTGATTAAATAGAGAGAGAATGAACTGTAACTACACAAACAAATAACTCTCCCTTCCTAGCACCACTTATTGGCTATACTTTAATATGATCATCTCTCAATGTATTCATTTTCTTCTAATGATGTCAGAATAAATTATGCAGTTACTAGCTGCTAACATTCTATTTCTGGTCTCCAAGCAGTGCTTTTCTGTACCCATGTCTTTATTTAATGGGAACACAGCCTCCTAACAGTTACATTCCTCTGGCTCTTCATTCCACGTTGGCGCAACTGTCCCCTTTGTCTAACACATAGTCTCTGCTTTTATTGCAAGAAATGTCACTTTTCCATCAAGGGCTCATTTTCCCTTTTAACTAAACTGTTTCAAGGGATGGGTATCTGTGGCAGAGGGAGTTAGGTATGCAGAGGGGCACTGCTACAGTACAGGTCTCTGGAAACATTTTGCTTGTGTGGGATGCTGGCAGGCAGAATGCCTCTGAGGGTGCTGAAGGGGACAGAGGCAGCTCTCACATTACTATCCTTCCAGAAACGTGATCACTCAGCCATGCCCTCTTCCACGCCCCCTCCTTTTCTTCCCCGGACCCCCAGCAACAGTCTGCTAGTTGTCTAGAGGAGAGAGAAGGGCATGGTCTTGTACCCCGCCAACTTCCTTTTGTGGTGTCGTGTCTAGCAAAGACAGGAGAATGCGCGTACATACACACACACACTCTTTGTGCTCTTTGCACCCTTTTCCACATCCTCCTGTGTACCTGTAAGAGAGCAGCTGTGATCAAGTATTAGTATATTGGGATCTATCCTCTCATCAGTATACAAGAGAGTCACACAACAATGAACTGAAATAGTAACAGGAGTCCATTATATATATGAACTATGAAAAATTTTGATGCGACAAGGATTTGAACATTTCAGATCAAGTCACCCTGTTTGTTTTCCTCAATATCTTATGCATAGATGCCAAAAAGCACAGTCCCTCCTAGGCACAAATCCAGGAAACCCACATCAGCTGCTGCTTCTCATTTAGTAACTCAGACTCCATATTTTACTGCCTATTTTCTGAGACTGAATGACCTATAAACCCGTATGAGCGGTAGTACATTTTCTTCAGAAAGTAAAAAAGGAAAATTATGTTAATTGTTCATAAGCAGTATAGTCTGTCAGTTCTGCTGGGGTATATAGCTTTATAGAATGAGATTGTTCCTGCAATGGCTAAGATAAGAAGAAAACAATGATGCATCCTGTGAATGCTACACTTGTGTGGACAGCCAGTTTTTTGATTTATTGCAGTGAGTTACACCTGGAGCTGGTCAAATAATACATTTTGAAACTATTTTTTTAAATCACAAAATTAATTGAAATTATTCTACAAGGATTTGCTGCTACTAGTCACCCAGGATAGGCATCTGGGTAAATAATTTGTGAATGCTTCCATATATGTGTGTGCATTTTTTGTGAAGAATTTCAAGTAAAATATTTACAAATAACGTTTGTCATATTGTATTTCCCCAGCTCTGATTAGCAAATTGTGACCAGTGTTCCAAAAATGATAGGTCCAAACCAAAACTTTGGCACCTCTTCCTCAAGTTTAGCTGGCAAATATTTTTAGGGGATGCATGAGAGACAGGACTCTCCTAACATTTTTAAAGGAAGAAGCCAAGGCTGAGCTCTGGTCTTATAGTTGTCATGTATACACAACTCCAATTAGTCTCTCCTGCACTAAACAGGCCTGGTACTTTATTTGGATACAAGCAAACAGACAGTAGCTGAAGTCACAAAGGGGTATTTTTTCATTTTTACATATTTCTAATCTTCAATCTGTTGCCTATTTGTGGCTTTCTCTCATTTTGAGTATATACTGTTACTGTATTGCATCAGTAGCATGCACATTTTAACAGCTGAAGAGACACGTAAGTAACTTGAAGTGTTTTTTAAAATGCCACAAAACCATTAGACTAAGAATAAGGAGAATTTGTTTTGGCCAATTTGTAATCAACAATTTTTGATTGGTTCTAGAATTCAAAAATTAGAACCTCAAAAGTTTTGAATTGTAACTTGCTTTGGCAAAAAGCAAGTTTGACACTGAGCTGCTTTTTTTAATTTGTATTTTCTTGGGACAGCTGGACTTGGGGAAAAAATTATTTTGAAGCAGGAATCTTTACAAGTTTGCATAGTCAAACTTCTTTTTAGAGCCAAATCCTGCTCACTATATACATGAGACTAGCAAGTCATAAGGGTTGGGGGTGTGTTTTGCCTGTGGTAACTGCTCTATTGTTATAAGATTGCTGTGTATAATATTTTTACATTAGCCAGTGAAGAGGCCTGCAGTACTGTGAAGAGGATCTCTCCTCTAGGTTATCCTTGTGTGAAGGATGGGCTTTCTTAAGACCTCTGAGCTAAAGACTCACAAAAAGGACTTAACTTCATACCTTCAAGCTTGAGAGAGTGAGTCCACATATTGATCCAGCATACATTTTCTAGGGCTGTGTTTTCAGTGTACATCGACCCTGAGTAACCTGGGCAAGGAAGGAGCCTGACAGAAGCAGAGCTGGCTGGAGGATGATAGAGCTGTTGTATGGCAACGTTTGAGGTTCTGACATTTGTTTTCATTCCAGTGTTTTGGTGAAAAGGTTTGTGTGTGTGTTCTCTATAGCGTTTCAGTCTATATCCCTCTGCTTCAGAGAGAGCAGAGACCTGAACCCAAGTCTCCTGCATCCTAAGCAGGTGTCCTAGGTACCATGCTAATACAGTCTCTCCTCCACCCCACCTTCGTGTCTAAATGTTTCAGTTTCTACAAAACCAATGTATTTTGAGTGCCCAACCTCAGATATCTTGGGCCTGGTTTTCAGACATGTAGAACACCTACAGCTTTTATTGAATTTCACTAGAATGCTCAGCACCTCTGACGCATTCCATCTTATGGTGTCTCTAGTTAGACACCAAAATAAAGGCAGCCAAAATTAAGGCCCACTTTCAAAAATGTCCCAACTGAATGAACATAATGTGTAAGCATCAGTAAATCCACCTTGAACAACCTATGGCCTGATTTTTATGATGTGTAGGTTCACTTATGCTTAATTTTACAGGAATAAATACATACCTACAGGACTTTAGTCACCAGGGTTGTGATCATTTTTACCAGCATTAAATCTCATGAAAGATTAACACACCACCAACACAAAAGGTGTCTCCTGTTAACGTCCAACACATGCTATACAAGTCTCTAATGCACAGCACACTGAATATGCCATTAGATCCTATAGTGCATTATAGAATGTTTTCTTTTAGTTCAATATTTGCCATTTTTCTTCTGTTTCAATAGTTAGTAGTTTTCGTAACAGTTAAAGGAACACTGTCAACGTTGTTAGGCCACAAACTGGAGTAACGCAACAAATAGTCCCATGTCAATGAGTTTAGCTATAGAAATTCCACTATTGACAATCTGTAAATTGATTCATGTTGCATTCTAAAAACCGCATTTAAAGTCACATACTGCATACTTTCAGGCGTACAGTAAGCAAACCACTGCATGCACATTGTGATAGTGGATTATATAGATTTGATTTTTTTTCAAATAACTTCTAAATGCAAGAAAGATTTGTTTTGGGGGAAAAAGTCCCCACAGGTACATGGTGGGATTTTCAGAGAAAAGCTCAATTATGAAAGTATTATTCTACTCTGAAAAGCGACTCAAAATGATATTGTGATGGTCCATGTGTGCCTCATTAAGTGTCCAGCTGGGAGGAGGGTCTCAGGGTTTCAGCTCCATGGGATGCACCTGCTGGGGCTCAGGGCTTCAGCCGGAGAGGGGCTGAAACCCTGAGCCCCAGCAGGTGTGCCCCAATTCTCGAAATTGTGAAGATTGTCATATGCAGCTCATTGGGGCATTAAGACTGGCCACCCTGTAATAGACAATGAGTAGGGCCCCAATTCTGCACCATTGAAGTCAGTGGGAGTTTTGCCATTGACTTCAATGGAACCAGGCTCGGGGCCCAGGTGAGGGAAGATATAAAACCCAGACTGACACTATGTATCCTGATGTCAATGAATTGCATTTTCAGGGAGAGGGACTGGATGATCTAATGGGTCATTTTCCATTTCTAACATCTAGGGCTCAACGAACAATAAATACTGTTTATATGTGATGTCCAGTCCCAGCTGTAAAATATTACCCAAGGGCCATAAAAGTCTGAGACTCTGATATAATGCCAAAACCTTTGTCTAGAACATCAACATATCAAAATCAATGTAATTTTTCTATCCTGAGGACCATATTTTATATTGCTATTGCTCAAAGTATGTAGTCCCGCCAACCCTTCCTTTCCCCCCCCCCCCGCCCCATCCCCAAATAGAAGTCAAACTATGCCTATTCCCAAGAGTCCCTCCCTGGCCCAGAGCCCCGAGTCCTCCTCCCCCAACCCCGTTCGGCCCTGGAGATTTTGTTGCATATTGAGGGGGGCCTCAGCAAGAAAAAGGTTGAGAACCCCTGATCTAGTTGACTACATTGCACCATTTTTGTATGTCTTAAAGCTGGTAGGACCCCTGCTTTGAAGATGCATATTGACTTTTTTATTACCTTATAAAGCACAAATGGGATATGCAAAGCCGAAGGTGATAAATATGCTACTGTATTACACTTCCCAGTGTGTACCACACATACCATCCAGCAATATGACCATGGTATGTCCTTCATGCTCTTCCTCTAGCTGCTGTCATAAATATTCCTGCTGAGTGCTAACAGTAAAGAAGCTTCAGAAGGAATCATTACCTTTTCCCACTCAAACAGAGCCAGGAATCTTCAATTTACAGCAACTCCAGTTAGTATTTTAAAGGCTCCAGTGTATTTAGTGTAGATATTGTAAACTCGATGAACAGCTTAGAGTATCAGCTGCATACAGTTAGCTGTGTGGACTCTTACTGACCAACTAATGTACAGTTATAATTGAAGACATAAAAAATATTGCCTTCACTTTGTGAAAGTGCACATTGATTGAGAGCCCTACGTAAGCCTGTTACTAGACAGGGAACAACATTTTAGATATTTATTTTTACTAAAACTGTAGAGCAAAACTGCATTGTCTGCCGACCAATGTTTAGCAAAGGAGAGTTTTATTACAAAATAAGGATGCCATTCAGCATAAGCAAAACATGTCAGAATCAGGTCCTTAGATTTTGAACTTTTCAGGGACTGTATGTTGAGTCTTTCTGCAGCACCTAGCACAGTGGGTCATTGATCCTGAGTAGAGTTTCTGGCTGTTACTGTGATACAAGTGACAGCAAACAGCTACGTGAATAAGGCATGTCTGGACTCTTCTTTCAAGTCAAAATTTGGGTGAAAAGATGAGTCATGTGTAACACATTCCTGCTTGGTGTGGCAGTCTGTTCCCCCAGTGGCACCTAAATCTGCTAGAGATTGAGTCTGCTACAGCCTTGGCTAGGAGCCATGTGGTTTTTAGCTCATTCAGTAGAGGCTCATACACTAAGCTTCAGAGGTCCCAGGTTCGATTTCATCTGCCAACAACCGGGATTTATCAGCATTGCACTTGCACCATGCTCATGGGAGGGACCAAGCTCCAAAGGGAGCAAATTCCATAAACCAGGGCTATGAACCAAAAGCCTGCAGCCTCCAATCCAAACGTCTGCACATAAGACCTGTTAGTAGAATTACCTCAGTTGATACCAACCTTCATGGTGTTGAAGAGTGAGACAGGTGGTCTCTGATGCAACCAGGTCACAAAACATTATAATCATATTTCTAACTTTTTGGCAAGGGAAGAACAACAACCACATTTCAGCTCAATTGGGCTCCTATTTTATGAGTGAGGTGAATAGGAGCAATCCCTATTAAAGTACTGTGTAGACTAGGGGAAGATGCATTGAGCCATGAGCCACTAGATTGCAAATTCAAATATTTTCTCTTCCATCAACTGCTGTTGATATTTCCATGTACTTCATAGCCCTTGATGTTGAGAAACAATGTCCTTATGTTTGACGACAGCCCAGTATCAACCACTCTGTCTTACAAGTAAGGTAAGAAGGCTGCACCTGCTTATTTCTAGTAGAACTGTGAATCTAACTTAGGTCTCTAATATGGCAGATGCTTGTCTTATCTACTCAGCCATATTGCCTCTGAGAGACAGGCTCCAAAATCTAAATGATAACTATCCTATTATTAACTATGTTCCAACCACTAGGCACACTCCCCTACCACAGCTGGGAATAGGACCCAGGACTCCTGATTTGAAGCATTCTACTGCTGTACAGCAAATAGTTGTGTGACCAGCTGAAAAAGGTATGTCTTGTGTTCCCCTCTAGTGGCTGGTCCACGCAGAAGCTGTTATTCCTGTACCTTATGTGGTAGAGGACCAGGGCTCAACCCCTGTTGATGACCCAACTGAAGGGTCCCTATAGTTGCACTTAATTGGAAAAACAATTTTTTCTTTCCTTTTTTAAAAAAATATCCTGGTTTATTTAATTCTCACTGCGAGAGGAAAAAATTCTTAACACTTGTGTGCGAGAAATCTTTATAATCTGTCAGTTATGGTGAGCCATGCAACAAAGTGCAGGTTTGCCACATTTCAGTCATTTTGTCATGCATTTTCATGGCTTATATCAGACATTGGGAAGTACAAAGATTGAGAAGTATGAGACAAAGACTTTTGTGAAATTTTGGACATCTTCCCTGAGGGGCAACCACAGCATTCAGTCTCAAACAATGGGAGATGGAGGCTTTCTTTACTGTGGGCATCCTTGTTGCTAGTGATGCAGTGATTAGGTGTACCTCCTGTTGACTTCAGTAGGGTGAGGAGTTCCTCCATTACGTTTATAAAGGATATTAGCAGCTTCAATCCCAATGGGCAACTTCATTCTCATTGCATGGTATGGGAAATGGTGATCGGTTTGAGTAATGGAAAATTGTGAATATAATGGGAAAAGTAATTAACAACTTTGCTAAATCACTAAATTTCTTCAAATGTACATTCAAAGTTTAGTTTCAAAAATAATTTCAACTCGGACAAATAGATTTAGTTGAAAATCCCCAGGAAATTCAATTTTACATGCAGATTTCGTGGTGTCCATTTGAGGAGGATATAATCTATACTTCACAGAAAACAGAGGATGAATCCCTTCTTTAAAGTTCAAATGTGAATCCAATCTTAATGGAGGCAGCGTTGCATCTCTCTAACTATAATGAAAATGACGTGGAAAAACACCCACAACAGTTCTGATTCTGCCATTATTTATGCAAGTTTAAACCTGGAACATTTTCAATGGCAGCAGGAGCTGGCCCAGAATTTGTTCTTTCCAAATTTTCTACAAAGTTTGTGGAAATAAGGGAGATTGCATTGTAACACAGAAATAAACATATAGAGAAACAATTTGAGGATGAAAGCAGAAAAGAAAGTTGAGTAGTGGGATAAGGAAGGAATGTTTGCAACATTAACGAATTATTGCCAAATTTTGTCAAGAACGTCATTCCCAAATCTTCTAAACCACTCCCTTTAATGTGGAGAAAGTTGATTTAGAGCTTTGTGGCACATATGGTGGTGCTGCATCCCCTGGGAGGGGAGGGGTATGTAACACCTCTTAGTCACATCTCTTAATCAGGTTTCTTACCCCCTCCCCTGCTGTAGGTGCAAAACCGATCATCCCTACAAAGACACATAAGTAATACCCCATAACATTTCTGAGGATTGTGCTAATTGCTACAGTGGAATGTACTTCTCTGGACTTGAACTCTGATACTCTATGAATTTGATGTGTAGAATGAGGACATGTTTCTTTTAGGAAGGAATGACAGAGTTAAGAGCAAGGATGTCTATTGTAATTTTCCTTCGGTTATGCACATTATCAATCAACTTGCACAGCTAGAAGTCATGAAATGGGAAGAACAGAATAAATCTATACTCTCAGTACTGACAACTTTTTCTCTTCCCAATTTCCAATTCTGTCCCCGCCCCGCCATGCCCGTTTGCTACTATCAACAGCAGAGCATGTTGATGGTAACAAATGCTAACGTGTTTGTAGCACTTTCTATTCAAGTGTCACAGGGTACTTAGCAAATATTAATGAATTTTCATGATCACTCATTTTTCAGATGAGGAAGATAAACTACAGAAAAAAGTAAATTTCTACCATAATCTAATTAATTTCCAAAATCCTCTCTCTATTTTTATGGCTTCAAGATTTGTAATACAGAATCAGGAATAACTACAGTAGGTCTATGGATAGTGCAACTTCCAAAAGTATTGGAAATCAGCCAGAGATTGTGTTCAAATTGCATCCATAAACCAGCAGTGCTTCACCTGAGTTTAGTTTGTTAATCAACTTTTAAAACTGTTTTGCATCTTTCTTTCCTTCTCAATCTGAGTACTTTATCAGGCAGCTGTGTCTTGTGCATTCTGAGTGTGAAACTGGTTTCTTGGGTGAAGTCAATAGTATTCATCCTCTGTCTTTGATAGAGTATTTGAAATCAGTTTAGCCTGAGGCATTGGTTCAGAGCAGCAATAGCTTTTCTCTAATGTTTCTTGAAAGAGGGAAAGAACGCATCTAAGGGTACATCTATACTTACCTCCTGGTTCGGCGGCAAACAATCGATCTTCTGGGATCGATTCATCGCATCTTGTCTAGACGGGATAAATCGATCCCGGAAGTGCTCGCCGTTGACACCGGCACTCCTGCTCCGTGAGAGGAGTACGCGGAGTCGAAGGGAGAGCCTGCCTGCCACGTCTGGACCCGCGGTAAGTACCTTTTAGTTCGAACTAAGATACTTCGACTTCAGCTACGTTATTCACGTAGCTGAAGTTGCGTATCTTAGTTCGAACCGGGGGGTTAGTGTGGACCAGCCCTTAGGCTTAGCGTACGCTACAGAGAGGTCAATGTAAGGCAGCTTACATCGATCTAAATATGAATGCAGTGTACATGCTACAGCCTTGGTCCCACTGATGTAAGTGCCATACTACACTGACATAACTTCTCCTCCATGAGAGGGGACACTGCAGGTTGCTTACACTGGCTGTTGGCTGTCATTCTTGTCAATTTCATGGCTCCCTGCTGAAATGGTGGAATTGACAAGAAAGCCAGGGCAGGTGTGGGGCTCCAGCTAGAGCCCCCTCCCGCAGGCTCCCCACAGGGATCCTGGATGCACTGACAGGTTTCAGTGTAGTAGCCGTGTTAGTCTGTGTCAGCAAAAAGAAAACAAGAAAAATACCATACGTTCAATTAACATAATGACCGAGCCATCCACAGTCAATATTCAAGCCTAAGGTAATGGTATCTAGTTTGCATATTAATTCCAATTCAGCAGTTTCTCGTTGGAGCCTGTTTTTGAAGTTTTTCTGTTGCAAAATAGCCACTTTTAAATCTGTCATTGAGTGATTAGAGAGGTTGAAGTGTTCACCTACTGGCTTTTGAATGTGATGATTCTTAATGTCAGATTTGTGTCCGTTACGTTAATTGAATTTATTTCCCCTCCTTAAAAACCCTTAACACCTTTGTGTCAACTGTCTGTAATGGGCCATGTTGATTATCACTTCAATAGTTTCTACTGATAACCAGAGCCGTAACTAGGAATTTCTGCGCCCGAGGCAGGGGCGCAGAAATTCCTAGGGGCTCTTCTCTTACCCTCCGCCGAATTGCCGCCGAATCCGCAGCACCGGCGGACCTCCCACAGGCAAGCAGAAGCGGCTTTGGTGGCAGTTCGGCTGAGGGTATTTTTAGCAGCTGCCGAAGCCGCTTCCGCTTACCTGCGGGAGGTCCGCCGGTCTGTGTGGAGACGGCCCCCTCTGCCGAAGCTGCGGCACCGGCGGACCCTCCCGCAGGGAAGGGGAAGCGGCTTCGGCGGCAGGGCGGAAGTGCTGCTAATAATACCCTCCCCTGGCTTCGGCGAAGGGTATTATTAGCAGCACTTCCGCCCTGCCACCGAAGCCGCTTCCGCTTCTCTGCGGGAGGGTCCGCCGGTGTCGGAGGCAATTCGGCGAAGGGGGCCTCTCCACACACACACCGGCGGACCTCCCGCAGCTAAGCAGGGGCGGCTTCGGCGCGGGGGAGGAGGGGACGCCCCTGCCAGCAGTGCGCCCCGAGGCGAGTGCCTCAATGGCCTTGCCCTAGTTACGGCCCTGCTGATAACAGTTCCTTGCAATTAATTAGCCTCTTAACGTTGATATAGACACTCCCACCTTTTCATGTTTCTCTGAATGTATAAATATCTGATTACTGCATGTTCCATTCCATGCATCCGATGAAGTGGGTTCTTAACCCACGAAAGCTTATGCTGAAATAAATTATTAGTCTCTAAGGTGCCACAGGTATTTTTCTTGTTTTCTTTTTGGATGCACTGAGGCGCCACAGGCAGGGAGCCAAGAGCCTGGGCTGTCAGTCCCCCTCCCACACTGCTCCTCATAAGTCAGTGAAAGCGCATTATACTGTCTGCTATTCTAAACCATCACCCCTTCAGGCTCATATAATACTGTATTGTATGGTGTATGATAGTACCTAACTGCAATTTCACAATTAAATTGCTTCCTATTTCATAATTGTGTCGTTACGGCCCTGCCTTAAATGGCTCCCGGAAGCAGTGGCATGTTCCTTCTCCAGTTCCTACACGGAGGTGCGGCCAGGTTGCTCTGCACGCTTCCCCGTCTGCAGGCACCGTTGGAGCGTGTAGGAGCCAGAGTGGGGGCCATGCCGCAGCTTCCGGGAGCTGCGTGGAGCGGCCCCCGACCCCGCTCCTTGGCTGCAGTGCCAGAGCGGGGCAAGCCCCAGATCCCCACTCATCATACTTTAAACTATTAATTTATTTTACATCTTTGCTTTTTCTGTAATAGCATCACTGTTTGTTATAAGGCTTAGTAAGTATTTGCATTATAATCTCCCTATTTTCAGAGACCTACTCTTTAAACTTAAAATGTTTGCTAGGATTAGACAGGGAGCTCATTCCCCACAGTTCATGGCTTCAGTGAACAGTATTTGGTGTAATCCCACTCAGTTCAATGGAGTTAAACCAAGTGTGCATATAGGCCATTTATGCCTTTGTTTCATAATAACACAAAGCTGCTCTTTAAAATCTCTTAGTAGAGAAAGGCCTAATTAACCTAAATACGGGCAGCTTTCTCTATGCCAACATTTTCAAAAGTAGCCACCGATTTGGGTGCCTTTGGTTTTGGATGCTCAATTCAAGACACTTTGGTTCTAATTTTTCAGCATTGAGCATCTATAACTCTCTCTAGTTGAAATTGGTGTGCTCTGTTCACACTAGAGCTGGGTGAAGAATTTATTTTTTTGGGGTGGTGGCCAAACAAAATATATCCAGAAAAATTAATTTTGGATCAACCAAAACCCATCAGCAATGTTTTGGTTGGTCTTGCCAAAACAAAAAATGGAAGAAAATTTAGTTTTGGGTCCAACAAAATATTTTATTTGACCTGAAACTAAACTTAGTTTTGGGGAGGGTTTTTTACCCTTTTAAAAAAGTTAAATCATGCTAAACCTTTAAATAAAACATTTCGAAACACAAAGTCATGTTTCATTTTAACATTTTTCAGAATATTTCCCCCCATTTTTATTTGTCCAGAACTATTTGCCAAATTCAACTCAAATTTGTGAATGGTTTCAGGTGACCCAAAATTCCATTTTTTTGGGGGTAGGGATAGGGAGGGGAATAAATATTTGCCAAAAAATTTTTCACTTATCTCTATTCAGCACCTGTACACCAAGCCTTTCTCAAGCTGGGCTTCCAAAAATGGAGGCATCCCAAATCTCTGGCTGCTTTGGAAATGTGGCTCGTAGTTGTTTGGTGGCTGTTTCATTGTACAAAGAAAAACACAATGTAAGGAATGCTGAGTACAAGTTGGAACACACATGCTTTGGAAATCGATAGCAGCTCTGTTCAGGGAAGAAGAGACTGAATGCACATTATAGATATTCAATCTCTGTAATACAGAATGAAATGACATGGGGGGGAAAGTTGTTCAGATCATCTGGAAAACATTTGTTTGTCTTCAGCTGTGATCTCTCTAGAATGCTACGAGCTCTGATTTGACTGAAGGTTAATCTTTGATGGGAATTTGTTTTGAAGACAGGAAAACCCTTACAAAATAATAGTTTGAATTAAGATAGCAAATCAGCCCATTACACCACTTGGAAAATCTTCTATCTAGCCTTTTACTTAAAGTAAGCTGTTACAGTATATGCCCTGGAGGTTTAGATTGAAACAAAGTACAGCCAGCATGCATTTTAGAGGGAAATAAAGACACAAATTCTACCTATTTCTGTGTGATTGCAGCAAGTGAAGTGTTCACTAACAGCTGGCTTCACTAGCCTCAGACTGAAGTAGACCAGCTATTTGTGGATGTCATTGGACTCACCAATTGAATGGCTTAAATTGCATTTTGATTTTCTTTCCCCATCCTAGAACTGTACTTTAGCCTTGCCCTTGAATGCTTCATGTACATAGGACTAGGATGAATTTCTAGTCTGCGTAAGTTTTAAAAGAGCAGACCTTTTAAATCCACACACGTATTCTTGGGTACTTGTATTTGTGAGTATAATGGCATGCGGTTGATAGGAATAGGTTTGTATTTTTAACAAGATCTAGCCTTTTCTTCCTCTGAAACAAATATACCTGCTTCTAACCTTCTTGAGTTTTAAAGAGAGGGTGAAAAGGAACATTACAGCTATCTGGCGATGTGATGGCTATGGAAAGTCATGTAAGAAAAGAAGTCTGCTATTTAAGAGAGAAATCTGGTCTTGACTTACACCTCTTGAATTCAGTGAGTCATGGCAGAATGTGGCTTTATAAAATCAAGTTAAATGAGACAAACTGGGCCAAATTAATCCAGGGTATAAGTTGGCCTCTCCCATAGGGTTTATAAATGTACTTGTGGGAGCTCTGAATTGGGGAGAAGAAAACATAAACTGTGTCTTATTTAAAGCTTTTACATGTATCTAAAAAAGTCATCCATTGTATATAGTGTGGCAAGGCACCTTCTTAGTCTCGCCAGACCAAGCACTTCCCCTTCTGGTGATGGCAGGCCTGGGGTAAATCAGCCCCACCCCACTCTGGGCAGCGTTTGTCCTCCCCCCTTCTGTGCTCCTTTGGCCATATTTCCTGGGTAGGCCTCAGGGTAGGCGTATGAGGTGATCCACCACCTAACAAAAGGGGAATAGTCCCATAAACACAAAAACAAAGGGATGATACCTTCCCCTATTTCCTCGCTGGGGCTGGGTGTCACCCTGTAGTCTTCCCCAGGGTGTCAGTCCTTCCCCTAGCAGGTGCTCAGGCTTCTCTGCTTCCCCTATAGGGAGGAGCGCAGTTTCCTGTCCTGGAGAAGCTTACTTCCCTACTGCCACTACCTGAGTAGCTGCTTATCGCTCTCTCCCTCCTGGTGTTAAAAGGTCTCAGGCAGCCCTTAACTGGATCCAGGTGTTCCTAATTGACCCGAGGTACCCCCTTCATATGGGGAAGAGGGGCTTTAACATTCTAGGACTAACCTATCTGCTTTCCTACACTCTCTTGTAGCTGTCCAGCCTCACTTCATCACAATAGATATGAACATCTTCAAAGTGATGTGCATGCACAACCTAGCTAGTCCTTACATCCATCTTGGGAGATGTGTAAGGGTATGTCTATACTTACCCGTCGCGTCGGAGGCGCGGGATCGATGTTCTGGGTTCGATTTATCGCGTCTTGTCAAGACGCGATAAATCGAACCAGGAAGTGCTCCCTCGTCGACGCTGGTAATCCAGCTCGACGAGTGGAGTAGGCGGAGTCGACGGGGGAGCCTGCGCGCTGCGTCTGGACCACAGGTAAGTTCGAACTAAGGTACTTCGACTTCAGCTACGTTATTAACGTAGCTGAAGTTGCGTATCTTAGTTCGACAGGGGGGGTTAGTGTAGACCTGGGCTAAGTAACCATTACTACATGAAGATTTAGTGGTATGGGGTGAGCCCTTTTTTCATTGTGTCCACTGGTATTTTGCAGGTGATGGCAGGCCACGGTAGTGTAGACATAGTCTTTGAGTGAGGAGAGAGTAACTATCCATCCTAATAACAAATAGTACTTGTAATAAAAGTCTGAGCTGTCTTAAAGGTCCACTGAAACACACTTACACTCCCAATCCAATCTGGATGTGTGAAATACAAGTCAAAAGCAGGTGATTTGTAGATGTTAAAAGTGGATTTGATTTTTCAAATCAGTCCGTTGAAGAGCAATTGGAGTAATAAAGTGTCAAGAGGATTTCTTCCTGGAAGGCACTCTGTTTATTTTGCACAACTCCCTGGAGCAGTAGTTTCCTTAGCAAAGTATAAATGGTACAGAGAGAGGAGACTGATCTAGTGGATGAGAGTTGGATTGTATTCCTGATTCTCTCAGTGACCACTGGCAAGTATGGTCACTCTCTGTGTCTTAGTTACTTCAGTGGTAGTGATTTGTACCCATTGTTGTGAGTGCTTTGAGATGTAGGAATGAAAATGCTACATGAGGTGTTTGTTACTACATTTATCAGTAAGTTGTACTTCACAAGTAGAGTTTTTGTTAATTCTCTCTTACTTTTTCTTAATTTTGATGGAAATATCTATTACAAAAATTAAATTCTATCAGGTCCATATCACAATTTTTCAGTCCTCAGAAGGGCACTGCATTCATTAGAGTGTGCCAGACCCTAAATTGCAGAAAGCCTTTTCCTTTCTGACATCTCCAATTTATGTGGCAGTGCTTTACTCTGAATTATGTGGCAAACTCGGAGTTAAGCAATAATGTTAACTGATCGTGAAATCATATAGTAGCCTTCACTTTGAGTGAGAATTCTAAAATGCACCCCATCTTATGGAATGCCTCTAAATGCATCTGCCTGTCACAGAACATCCAAAAGAGAAAACAAAATATATATTTGCACCCAAAACTCTGAGAAATGTTTTTAAAAAGAAATCCATTCACCCAATAATAAGTTGTTAGATGCCTGCAAGTCACCAGGACCTGATGAAATGCATCCTAGAATACTCAAGGAGCTAATAGAGGAGGTATCTGAGCCTCTAGCTATTATCTTTGGTAAACCATGGGAGACAGGAGAGATTCCAGAAGACTGGAAAAGGGCAAATATAGTGCCCATCTATAAAAAGGGAAATAAAAACAACCCAGGAAACTACAGACCAGTTAGTTTAACTTCTGTTCCAGGGAAAATAATGGAGCAAGTAATTAAGGAAATCATCTGCAAACACTTGGAAGGTGGTAAGGTGATAGGGAATAACCAGCATGGATTTGTAAAGAACAAATCATGTCAAACCAATCTGATAGCTTTCTTTGATAGGATAACGAGTCTTGTGGATAAGGGAGAAGCGGTGGATGTGGTATACCTAGACTTTAGTAGGCATTTGATACGGTCTCGCATGATATTCTTATCAATAAACTAGGGAAATACAACTTAGATGGGGCTACTATAAGGTGGGTGCGCAACTGGCTGGATAACCGTACTCAGAGAGTAGTTATTAATGGTTCCCAATCCTGCTGGAAAGGTATAACGAGTGGGGTTCCACAAGGGTCTGTTTTGGGACCGGCTCTGTTCAATATCTTCATCAAATACTTGGATATTGGCATAGAAAGTACGCTTATTAAGTTTGCAGATGATACCAAACTGGGAGGGATTGCAACTGCTTTGGAGGATAGGGTCATAATTCAAAATGATCTGGACAAATTGGAGAAATGGTCAGAGGTAAACTGGATGACGTTTAATAAGGACAAATGCAAAGTGCTCCACTTAGGTAGGAACAATCAGTTTCACACATACAGAATGGGAGGAGACTGTCTAGGAAGGAGTACGGCAGAAAGGGATCTAGGGGTTATGGTGGACCACAAGCTAAATATGAGTCAACAGTGTGATGCTGTTGCAAAAAAAGCAAACATGATTCTGGGCTGCATTAACAGGTGTGTGGTGAGCAAGACACGAGAAGTCATTCTTCCGCTCTACTCTGCGCTGGTTAGGCCTCAACTGGAGTATTGTGTCCAGTTCTGGGCACCGCATTTCAAGAAAGATGTGGAGAAATTGGAGAGGGTCCAGAGAAGAGCAACAAGAATGATTAAGGATCTAGAGAACATGACCTATGAAGGAAGGCTGAAGGAATTGGGTTTGTTTAGTTTGGAAAAGAGAAGACTGAGAGGGGACCTGATAGCGGTCTTCAGGTATCTAAAAGGGTGTCATAAGGAGGAGGGAGAAAACTTGTTCATCTTAGCCTCTAAGGATAGAACAAGAAGCAATGGGCTTAAACTGCAGCAAGGGAGGTTTAGGTTGGACATTAGGAAAAAGTTCCTAACTGTCAGGGTGGTTAAACACTGGAATAAACTGCCCAGGGAGGTTGTGGAATCTCCATCTCTGGAGATATTTAAGAGTAGGTTAGATAAATGTCTATCAGGGATGGTCTAGACAGTAATTGGTCCTGCCATGAGGGCAGGGGGCTGGACTCGATGACCTCTCGAGGTCCCTTCCAGCCCTAGAATCTATGAATAACCTTTGGAGCACATCAGGATTTACTGCACACCACCTGGACAGCTTGAGAGCTCTAGGTGGCAGCTGCCTCTCTGGCCCTGCCTATTTCCTAATATGAGGCAGCCTGAGACATGTAGTAGTAGAAACAGCTGATGCATTGTTTGGGGGACCCATCAGAGGTGTCTGCTATCTGGAGCTTCTAAGGAGCCCTGCACCTGAGGAGCTTGCATTTATCTCAGATGGTTTGGAGGAGGGATAATGAAACTGTCAGGGTGGCCTTGTCTACCCAAACCAGAAAGGAATAAATAGGGCCACTTTTGGAAAAATAAAGACACATTTTTAACTCCATATGGCAGTTTGGAAGGATGACTTGGAAATTAATAAACCTATGATACTATTACCAAAAGAAGAGAAATTTTCCCTCTTAAAAAGCGATGACAGACATACCTGAAGAAGAGCTCAGTGGTGCTCGAAGGCTTGTCTCTTTCATCAACAGAAGATGTTGCTGTGATGGAATACACCCCTGTGTTCACACCCTACACACTATTGTAATAATCTTTGTACAAAGGATGGTTTGCAAGGTATCATTTGAAAACTCAATTTTCTAGTCAATATTGTCCTGATAAAATGTGTGGCAACATTGTATGTGAATTTATAAGATTCCCCTGTATGACGCTATTAACACATGTTCCCAAACCCCACATTCTTGCCCAGGCAGAAGTCAGGTGTGTCCTAAACAAAGGAAGGAATGTGTGCTTGCTTTAATTTGCATTTAAGCAATAGACAGTGTCATCAGGTAGGGAGGAGAAAAAAAGGGAAATTCAAACAGGTGGGGAAAACAGCTGGAAATGTTTTTCTAGAGGGGGACTGAAACTATAAGAGGAAGGGACAAACACCCCAAGACACCCCCACCCTCCCTGCCCACCTCATTCTTTGCACGTGAGAAGACAAAATAAACAGCTGTTGGACTTTGGGGGAGGGATCCTGACCTGAAAGCTTGGTCAGTAATCTGCTGGAGCATGTGGTGAGAACATCTGCGTTGCACCTAAGATAGTTTAAGTAGATATTAGTAAGCATTTTATTTTTATTTTTCTTGTAACCATTTCAGACTTTTATGCCTCATTACTTGTACTCACTTAAAATCTCTTTGTAGTTGTTAAACTTGTTTTACTGTTTTATCTAATCCAGTGTGTTTAAACTGAAGTGTCTGGGTAACGATTTAAAATAAACAAGCATATTATTCCCTTAAAGGAATAACAGACTTAATATGTTTGTACTATCCAGGAAAGGGCTGAGCAGTACAAGAGACACACTTCTGGGGGAAGATCCAGGACTGGGGGGGGGGGGGGGGGGTGTTGTGGTCACCCTGCAGTATTAACCCAGGTTGGTGAGAGCCAGGGTGTATCTGGTAGGCTGCAGTTACACACAGACTCTCAGGGTGTGTCTTGCATGCTGGAAAGCTATTTGTGAGCAGCCCATGTGGGAGTAACTACAGCAAGACATTATTAAACACCCAAGGGTTCAGGGCAGGGGTGACACAGCCCCCTATTAGTCTAGAAATTGAAACAGTAAAGCATAAACATGGGTGGCAGTGAAACAATATCACCTATACACTTCAGGAGAAATTTGAAAGCTTTGCAAAAATGCTTTTTAAATTCAGACTATTTCAAAGCCTACTCAATCTGCATCTCATGTAAAGCTTTCCCAGAGAGTTTTGCAATGAGTATGGGGACTTTCGTGTCCTCAGGAATATTATGAACGTCACATAGCCTTTCAAAAGTGGAAAAGGTATTCTTCAATGTAGTAGGTTTCCTTGTATGCAAGGCACAACTTGTCCAAACTGAGAGTCCTTGAATGGAGGGAGAGTCTGGTTACTCTGAGATCTGTCCATGTTTTGCCATTATGTCTAGATTGTACTTACTCTCTTCCTCCTTTTCTAGGTCCTGTTTCTCTCTCAGCTCCATGGCTCGTTGGTGAGTAGCTTCCTGATTTTGATTCTCATCTCTGCTTGACACTTCTGGTGTTCGCATCCTTAGATGTAAAGTCTGATGGTCTTTCCGTGTATTTTCCAGGATATTCCAAATAACAATCTGGAATATCTCAGTCCCATGACTTAAACGTTTTCCTGTTCAAAGTTCAGCAGACTGGAGATGCAAAATCAGGCCCAAGGTTTGACTTTTATAGCTCTCTACCAGGCTGACAAGCCTCCTCACAGAAATTGTCACAGCAGGGCTTTCCTCTGAGAGAAAGAATAGGCCATGCAGGTCATTTGTGGACCTATGCTTTGAAGTTAATCTTCTATTTCCTATGCACAGACAGGTAAATTTTAGTTACTCATGTACATAAAGCAATTAGCCAGTCCTTCATTATAACAAAGATAGATAAGCTGAAGACAATGTAGATGTTAGCTTCCTACATTATCTCACATCTTCGATCTTAAGGTTAACTGGACACAGTCACATACATAATGTAAGGCAATTAAGACATGAAAAGGCTTTAGCATCTAAAAGCTAATTTGGTTACATTGACAACTTCTAACAGGATATAGGTAAACACAGACAAACACACTTAGCATCTACCCTTGATTTCTATTACTACAAATGAATGGGTTAATGATTGCTAGTCTAGTACATCTCTTTGAAATTCACATACAAGTAAATTGTCCTGATACAATTGTAATGCTTCTTGTTAAGTTGTTATGGGTCATGCACAGGTTGGCTGGTCTGCCAGTGTCACAGATGTCTTGAACAGAGCCTCAAAGCATCCCATACTGGGGGCGGGGGGGAGGGGAGGAGTCTGATACGGTTGTGTTCCTTTGTGGCTCCAGATATAGTCACCACACTAATTAGGTTCAAAATTCAGCCCCTTCTTGGGCTTTGGTTTTATTAAAAAGTTAATACAATACAAACATCAAACTCCAGCACAAGCCTTCTACCCAGATTTAACTATTCCGATGGTTCTTCCCTTAGTATTTCCTGTATTCCTCTGTTCAAACGGCTACATCCACTTTTCTTATACCCAAGGTGGATTTAACAAGCTACAGGTATCCCAGTTAGTTATCAGGAAGCAGTTAGTATTTCCGTACAGGGCTCCAATACCTGTTAATGGGGTGGGTCCATAGAAGAACCCAGCACATTTGTTACAAAGGATTAAAGGAAGATATAAAGCCACCATCAGAATGAAAAAGGTGCATTTAGAAAGCTACTAACTAAGTGATTGGCAAATGTGCAATATGGCTAGCTCTTGTGGCTTTTCCTTCCTCTCCTTTTCTTTGTGAGTTTTATGATATTTGATGTTTTTGTTAAAGCCCCAGCTTCTAGGGTCATGTAATAAAGTGAGGCTCTCAGCTTCATTTAAAAAAGGAGTAAGTTTCTAGCCCTCGTGGTTGTGGAGAAAAACTGTAAATGATGATCCATTAAAGGCTCAAAAAGCAGAAAAAAATAAGAACCTCAATATTGTTTTAAAGAAATTTATGACTTCGGGGGCTTGACTCATTTTTCACTGTTTAAAGTTGTCAAATTTGGATAGAGATTTTGGAGAAGCAAAGTGAGCTAGATTCAAGGTGTGTGTGACAGCAAGCTACTTCTAAAGCTATATGTGGCTTTAGGCTATATGGACATCTTAAAGGTGGGCATGAGAAGCTCAAAAAATCAAAGACTGACCAAAATGTATTATTTATCATTTTACAAAGTTCAGGAATTTTGGGTCAATTTAATGATTTTGGGGGATCTGACTCATGATTATTGAACCTTCAGGACTGGCAATACTAAGAACTTGAAACAAGTGATTGCACAGAGCACTAAAATGGGAGGGGGACTGTAGCAGGGCAGAGGTAAACCCCTTTGATGCCCTTCTAAAGTGTTGTCTCCCCGCCTGCTTCCCAGCAGAGGGGCCCAGACACTCAGCAGAGAGCCCAGCTGCAGGCCCTAATGAGGGCAGGCTCAGAGTAATCAGCTGAGCCAAGTGGAGCCAGCTGGGCTGCTGCCTGGGAGGAGAGAGAAACCCAGGGAAAGGCTCAGTCAAGGAGGCTAGCCAGGGGAGAGGACAGGAGGCCTGCCGCTCTGTCCCTACCCACTGAAGGAAGCCTCAAAGGCTGGAAGACCCAGAGAAGGGTCAGTGTGGGGATCGGTGTTGGGGGAAGTGGGGCTGCACAAGCACTGTAAATAAAGGACACGGGTGAAACACTTGAAAGAGGCATTGGGACCCTTTCTTTGACCCGCAGGGGTGAGAGGGCGGAAGCCTGTAAGAACCCGCGACAGGGACTCATGGGTTTTAAAAAATGATGCAAGTCAACTGCTCAGGTCCATTTCTGGCTCCTTCTCAGCTCCATTTCTGGCTCCACTAGATGTGCACCATAATGATGGTTTGAATTTCTGTGTCTAATAGTGCTGCTGTTAGTTATAATGTTGTGCCAAAGAAAATTGCAATAGTGCACTATTAGCAGTATTTTAAAAGATCAGCATTAGATAGGCAAAGCCTTGCAGCTCCTCTAAAAGCTTTAAAATGGCAACAATTTGCTCTTTCTTTCTAATTTAATTTTATTAAAAGACACTGGGTAGCACAAGAGGATACCCCTGCTGTATACTACGGTTATATCTGCAACCAAACTCCATTTGCTTGATAAATGTATGCCTTTATATGTGAGTTTAGAAAAATGATCCACTACAGGTTTTTAAGAAGCTCACTTTATTTTAATGCCTGTTCTATAGTGTTAAAAATCTCTTGCCATCTAGAGAGCTGTTTTTGTTATCTCATTTGAGCTTTACCTACAGTATAATCTCTATGTGACCAAGAGTCCTTAATAAAATCTGTCTGATCAGAGTGGAACAGATGTTGTAAAGTTCCATTTGTTTTCACTGAATCATTTCCCACCACCTCCCATGGCTATTTTTAGCAGAACTGTTCATCAAGGAGATAAAGCTCATCAACCAACAGATTGAATCTACAGAATTGTTTTAAGCAAACTCTAAATTATAATATGGTAGCAGGCATCTGGATATTTTTCTTTCAAAATGTATGAACTGCTGTATAACCAGCCAAGATGATTTAGTAAGAATACTGAAAATAAAGGCAGTCCAAATAAATAGTCTTCCTTAGCCAGATGGAAAGTTCAGATAATTAATCGGTGGCCAAAGTGCAGTCAGTTTGTGGGTGCCATGTAGCCCTTCCAGATTTTTAATGCAGCTCTGTTGCTGGTAGCAGTACTTTTTTAATGACTGCTGGTGCTTGACCCTTCCTGTCATGTCTGGTTGATGCTCCAGTGAGCCTACCTGAAAGTGGCTTAGCTGATCTCGGTGCATTTAGACACAGTGCTGCTTCGTTCACTGCAGGCGTTGCTGCCTCAGTCTAGCTGACCTCTTTCAGGCTGGCTCATCAGTACATCAAACAGATGGGGAGCAGCAAGATAGGTGATGAATGCTGTGGGGGGGAACAGCAAAGGATTGTAGGGAAGAGGAAAAATAAAAAGGAATGGTGGGGGAGGGAGAAAAGCAAAAAAGGACAGACATCCACACAATCTCTGACTGACATTTTCAAGTAATCTAGCAGGTTTAGAGAGATGATGTGGGTGAAGTAATATCTTTGATTAGTGAGAAAGACAAGCTTTCAAGCTGACACAGAGCTCTTCTTCAGGTCTGGGAAAGGTACTCAGTGTCACTGCTAAATAGAAGATGGAAGAGAATGTTTAGCACAAGTAGTTAAAATATATTGCATGAGACCATTCAAGGTGAAGTGGGAAGTTAACACATCTGCAGTCGTAGGACAAAAAAGGAGAGTGTTAGTGGTTACAGATTGTTGTAAATCAGAAAGCCATAAATCCAGTATCTCTACTGAGTCCATGATTTTTAGTGTCTAGCAAGTTATGGATTTAAGTTCCCAGGCTTGTCTTTTGAAGATGTTGTGCAGGTTTGTGTTGAGGATAAGGACTGAGAGGTCAGTTATGGAAAGAGGGCTTTGTGAAAAGTGTTTTTGTCCACAAGTGATATGGTGTTTTGGTCTTTTACCATTTTCCTGTGCGAGTTCATTTGAGAGTATAGTGATAGTCTGTGTTCACCCCTTTAATGTTACTGGGGCATTTAGTGATGGGCATGTGTAGGACCCCTAGATCTTGAAAGGTGTGATGTGGGGGAGGGGTATTGATCATCATAGTGAAGATATGTCTACAGATTTCATATTTGTTCTGGCAGGGTCTGATGCTGTTTTGAGTTGATGTGTCCTGGTTAGGCTGACCATACGTACCGTTTTAAACGGGACAGTACCGTTTTTTCATATTTCCCGACCATCCCGTCGTTTTAATATAAATGTCAATTTTGTCCCGTTTTTAGTAAACGATATATAGTTTTTATTTTTTTGTAAAAAACTGAACGCTGGCTTGTTGCGGCTGCCCCTCGTCTCCCCGCCGAGCTGCTGAGCGGGGAGAGGAGGGGCGGCTCGTTGCGGCTGCCCCTCGTCTCCCCGCCGAGCTGCTGAGCGGGGAGACGAGGGGCGGCTCGTTGCGGCTGCCCCTCGTCTCCCCGCCGAGCTGCTGAGCGGGGAGACGAGGGGCGGCTCGTTGCGGCTGCCCCTCGTCTCCCCGTCCCGTTTTTGCCATCCCAATGTCCTGTTTTTGTCTCAAGGAAATATGGTCAGCCTAGTCCTGGTCAGTGGGGATCTTGCTTCTAATGACAAGTTTGGTGGGTTTGGGAGGTTGTTTGAAGGCCAGAGGAGGGGGATCAGGAAAGCTGAGTATTGGTTGTAATTGTTTAATGATACCCCATTTGGGTCCCAATTTGGGGTGATGCAATTCAACCCTTTTGCTATGTATGAAGAATACAGCACGTCTTCCCCTGTGTTACAGTGCTTACTTTTTCAGTATAGAATGAATTTTCAGAGAATTTTCAAGTGCATCTGTCGATTAGTAAGAGTTGAAATTAACAGTTAAAGAATTTTGAAGAAATTTAGACCTTCAATTGTTCAAAATCATCTTAATAATGGAATGACACAGACTCTTCAAACTTCCCATGCAGTCAAAACTCACTGAAATCTTGTGTACAGACTACATTTAAAGAATGGGGTTTGTTACTTATTAATTTATAACTGTTTGTGATCATTATTCATAATGGATAGCTTGTTCTCCAGCACAATCTCTTCTTTCAGAGAATTTTCTTTCCCTTTTTTTCTTTCAAATTTTATTTCCTTTTATCTTCTTAGCCTTTTCAACATTTTTGTTTCTCAGTTGAAGCAATTATCCAGAGCACATTTTATTTGTTTGAATAAAGTTGAAGTGCTGAGGGGTGGGGAAACCCCCCCCCCCCCAGGAAATTCATCTCCTGTGAGCTGTTCCTCTTTCTGAGCATTGGCTAACCTATCAGACAAGTCTCATAATGTGCCCTGGGATACCATAAATTACACAAGTACCATACATTTTGGATCTGTACCTCTCAGTAATAACATGTATATAATATGTTGCAGGCAGAAGGAATTACAGTAAAAGGATTGATCAGATCCTGTATTTCAAGATACAGCTCCTGTATTGCAAGTTTGTGTTGTATGTATGAGCAAGAAATCTCTTGCTACCAAACTTCAAGGTAAAATGATGGGGGTAAAATGCAGGTCTGAATTTGTGAGACCACCTCACCTCATCTTGGGCTTGACTCTGCACAGCGCCGGTGAGGAGCACTGCATGTATAAGCCCAAGTTAAAAAGAGAGCACAAAAGAACTTGATTCTGCATGAAGGAGAGCACTGCTGTACAGCAGTCACATCACTCCTCTCTGGTGGTGGGGGAGTGTGGCCTAATAGGGAACCATGCATACCAAATCATTAAATCCACTCTGTGCCGTACATGCTTCCACTTCTGTGGGAGAACAGCCACCGTGAGCACCCTGCTTTGACTTGTGCTGGGGTAGGACAGTGTTGGATATTGTTGGTTTTCTCCCATTTCTACTTGTGAAATAAGTTTGGTCAGCCATGGTGAAATAATTTTATTTCCATTTATTTTCTTCTTTACAAGATTCTCATGGGGAAACTTATCTTTGTTCATCGTGGAGGTTGCCAAAGGAAAAGTAATGGTAGAATCTGATATTTTGTTTGAAGGGCCAGAAGGGGGCTATTTTGATCATCTAGTCTGACCTCCTGCATAACAAAGGCCATAGCCACCATCCAGTAATTGAGCTCAAGGTCTTGATTTAAAAGACTTGATTTAAAGACTTAATTAGACTTCTTAAAAATATATTTCCCTCCACTGTGATGAAATGGATTCGTAAAGACTAAATGGTAGCTTCTGTTTAATGAAAGACATAAAGGCAAATAATGAGTCAGTGCAATTTGAATGAGTTACAATCCCTTCTTGGTTTACTTAAAACTCTTTACAGAAATGCTAATATCCCCCAATGATGGTAGTAAATTATAGGAGACTGGATCAAAGTTGGATTAATAAATTATCACAGTGGAAACCTCAGGTTTGTTTCTATGTATATACTGCCATGCCCCTTGTGGGGGTTATATGCAGCCGACACTGAACCTGTGATCTTGGGTTCTTAACACATGACCCACTGCTGCTTGAGCTAGAAAAGTCACCTCTGTTACAAAAGCGTCAGTGAACTCATCAACCTCTATTTGTGGCCAGCCACCTCTAGAGACCCTAGAGAAGGACAGAGCACTATGGGTTACATATTCTAGGACGGGCTGATAACATTATTAATAGGTGGTGTTTTCTGACATTTCCCATTATAAGAGCCTGTTTTCAGTTGCGTATAACTTTGCCAAACATTAACAATTTGGGTTGATATTTCATGCCAGGTGTCTGCCTCATGCTGATAATAAATATAAATATATAAAATTAGCATGAATATACAGAACATTTTAGCCAAAATAGTTCAGCCATGAATGAGATGGTGAATACTCAGTTGTTTGGCCCATGTTAAATTTTGGTGACATTATGTATATATTTATTTATTTTTTGAGATGCTCTTGGGCCCTCAAGATGCTTTGAAGCTGGGACTTGAAATTTGGCTGGGGGTGGCCTTTGTCATCCCTGTGAAAATCCTCCCAAATCTGGCCAAGTTTAAAATATTTTTTTTGCACATGTGCAGTAGAGACTGGCTAGAGCTCTTCAGCTAAGTTCCTTGAAAAGTCCATCCATGCTGGGCATGGTCCAATCTAGGGCTGCAAGGGGGCAGAGCAGGATTCTCCCTGCAATTGCAGCTCTAAAGTGCTGGGGTCAGGCATGGAACTAAGAGCAGGGAGCCTCTCTCTCACCTGTGCTCTCAATGACCCTCCTCCCCTGCCGTAGGGCACAGGCAGTATGGAGGAGGAAGCTGCATGATTCTAATGAAAAAGGGATAAGAGCTGGATCTGTGTGTAGACGAAGTGGGGAGGGAGGGAGTGGTAAGGGGTGGGAAGGATTAGGTTGAGACAAGGAACCCGGGGGTAGGGGGCAGACTTGGAGTGGGGACTGGGGCTGGGATTGGCTGGGCAAGAAGACTGGAGCCAGGTAGGGAAGCAGGAAGGGGAGATTGGGAGCCACTGGGTGCAGTGCAGACTGAAGCTGGATGAGGAGTTGGGAGAATGGAGATTGGGACTGGCTGGGCAGGGTTGGGAGTGAAGACAGAACTGGTGAGGATCTGGGCTGTGGGGAATGACTAGTACTGCTGGAAAGGAGCCCAGCTGGGGGTGAGTGGGGGATCTCTGAAATTAGATGAGGAGGCCAGAGATGGAGACTGGGACTTGGAACCTGTGGAATGATGGGGACACCTGGAGGCCAGAGGAAGAGAGAGAGACGGATTGGACAAAGAGCTGGCAGGGGAGCAACTGGGACCAGCTGGGCAAGGAAAGTGAGGATAAGGGGCAGGGAGCCGACAGGGGTGGAAATGGTTGGGTGGGGAGACTGAAATGGGGACACAGAGTCTGGAGGGGTGAGACTAGGATTTGCCTGGCAAGGAGACTGGGATTGGGATGAGAAACCTGAGGAGGGTTAATCTTAACAGGGGAAGAAAGCATAGCAAGAAAAGAGAGTTTAAACAGAACTAACGAGCTATACATACATTTGATTACCTAAATCTTAGGTAGGCCTAGCTTATTCTGGATACCACCACATCTGCACAGTCTGTACCCCTGCAGTCTTTGCACCCTCCCCCCACTCATTCTTTGAGAGTTGTCCTTTTATTCATCTGTATCACAGAACCCCATCTGTGGTTTACCGTTCTGTGTCAGCAGCTTGTCAAGCCTGACATACTACACCTAACTCACTGTCATAATCTATATCTAAAAAGTTGTCATGTAAAGTATCACTGAAAAATTAACTCCTGACTGAGAGAAAGTCAGCCATGGCTGTAAAGGAAAAGATTGATAAGAAATCTACCTTGAACCAAGGCTGTAGCTTGTTGAGTTAAGTTTTAGCCACTCGAAAGCATATTTTACTTTTGTTTGCTTGTAACCATTTTGTTAATAACTATATCTTTTGTTTATAAACTTGTTCTACTTTTCCGCTAAACAACCCAGTGCCATGCTGGAATTGAAGTGATTGTTAACACCAGTTAAGGTAACTAGCTGCTGTGATTTTTGTCTCTTTAAAGGCGCAACGGACCTTATTACTGCTCTGAATGTTCCAAGAGAGGGCTGAACACTTCAGGGCAGAGGGACTGGGGGTGTGTTACGGTCACTTGTCTAGTAGTAACAAAGGCTGGTGGAGACCAGAGTTGGGCTCTTGTATTGTAGGCAGGCTGCTGGGGTCAGAGTGTTGAACCAGGGCTGCACAGAACACAGACTCAGGAAACTGTATATTTGTCTCTTGGTTTCCAGGCTGAGAGTTACAGCAGCAGACCATTTAAGTCATCCAGGGTTACAGGATGAGCAGGGACACAACCTCTCTCTGGTCTGGGTTGAACCTCAGAGCATGACACCATACCAAAGTCCTTTGTCTGCCCAGGGTGTCCTAGACCTTGTAAAACTGGAATATGCAGCCCACTTGTGGGTGAAGGTGGGGGAGGAGGGAGGTCAGGGACTTGCAAGCAGTTGGTTGTAAGCATTGTCTTTTAATTATTGGTAAACAGAAGCTACCAGAAATGTCTGTCCTCTTTCCCATCTACATGCAGCCATAATCCATGCCTGATTAAACCCTTTGTAATATAGGAAACAACCCCATAACAATCAAACAAAAAGATGGGCATGTAATATTCACAAAATATTACAAGTGTCTCCCGTGACCTTTGCAAAACACTCCAGCTATTTCTGAATATTCCTCTTACTTCGCTTTAGCCTTTTCCCCTCATGCTCCCTATATTCCCATAATGCTTCCATTCTTTCCAAGGTAAAAATGTTAAAAATCAAGTATATTAACACACCCAGAAAATCATCTACATAACCTGTTTTTTTCTCACTTACAGTTAAAGCAGCTCTCTTTTTTAAGAGGACATTTTTTTACATCAGTCTAACAGCACTTGGTTTCAGAGAGCTTCCTGCCTGTCTCAGAAGATCTTCTATAAACCAGATACATTTTATCTTCTATAAACCAGACAGACAAGAGAATGAGGTTTTATGATTAGATTTATGCATTTCCACTTTTGGTTCATATATTCATGATCAATAAGCATACTCAGCCCTACTCTAGATGGTCTTAGTCTTAATATCTGTTGTAATTATCTTGGTAAAAATCCAACATGATATATTTCAGACACATCCAAATAGGGACTTATTGAAAACAGAGCCTCTCTGGCAGCCAGCTAACCGCTGTATGATTGAACTGAGAGTTTCCCATTGCTGTATTTACTTGTAGGGGCTGCCACCATAAAAGACTTTGTGTTGTATTCCAAACAATAGAAGTAGTTACTTTGATTCCACCTTCTTCATGTTTCACTTACCATTTTTGGGGGGGACTTTAGCTAGGCTTGGCAGAGCGTGATTTTTTTTTTTTTACATAATTTTGATGGATAATATCGATGTTGATTTGTAAGCATTTTAAAAATGTTAGTGATTTAAATTTTCACAGTTGCGGGAAATTATTGGGCGGGTCAGATAGGGAGTCAGACAATAATTGGTTAATGACAGTAGAAGTTGAGATTCAAAAAGTCAACAGCACGTCAAACTATATAAAGTAAATATCCTTAAACTAAACTTTAATAAGTTCTCAAGAATTATTTTTCTTACTTTGCCAGTCTGTGAATTTTGACTATTGTCAATGGAAGTATCTTTTGCTGGTGTGTGTGTGTGTGTCTGTGCAGTGAAATTGACGTTTACTGATATTTACCAATAAAAATCTAATCCTTCCAAGCCTACTTATAAGCTTTCCAAAGAAATATATTCTATTTCCTACTGTGATTCAAACCATAAAAATTGAGTAGTACTTGCTCTTTGCTTTGCTAGTGCTAGCTGGAATTCCTAATGGAAAGGGAAGGAACATTTCGTCCTTGTAGTACAATGGAATGCTCTATCATAGCTGGAAAGATCTGAGAGTTGATTGGGATCTCATACGTATATATGAGTATCAGAAAACAGTTTAAAGCATCTATTTTGTATCTGAAAATATTGTAATCTTAAAACATTTTCAGAAATATTAAGTTTGTGACCATTAGCCTATATCGTGTGCAATCTCCATCATCACCCATTGTTTTCACTAGAAAAATACCAGGTTAGTATATGAAACCTTGAGATGCCATAATACATGCCTATTGCAGTATTATGGGCCTATTTTTTCACACAAGTAAGATTACACAGGCAAGACTTGCAAGGAAGGATGTAGGACCATAGCTCTAATAGCGGTGTGCACAGTGTTGAAACTATAATAGAACTTAATAAATCTGAGACCTCAACACACCAGCAGGCCTGTCGAGGGAAACTTAGGGGCCCTGGTACGTCATGTTCGCTGTCCCTGCCCCCATTTCACTTTATTTACACAGACCTTCCATATGTTTTGGGGGGACCCATGGCACTGAGGGCCCTAATACTCCCACCGTTCCCCCTTAATCAGGCCTGAGCACCCCAATGGGATATGCTGGCAGGAAGTGTCCTTCCCTCAATTCTCATTCTGACCAGTGATGGGTCAGTTTTTGGTTGCAGTCTCCTGCACGTTTCTCCTTCCTCCTTTGCAACTATGCTAATAACATCCCTCTGTCCCTGCTAGCAATCAGCAGAAGGTGCCTCAGTGTGGGTGGGATTATGAGACCTTCTCTCCTTTCCAGGTCTGCTATCCTGTCTCCATGACCTATCCCTGTTAGCTGGTAGTTACTGAGGCAAAAAGAGCCTGAAAGGAAGAGGACAGACCGCTCCAGAGAGTGGGGAAAATGTCTGAAGAAATTCCCCTTGTTCCAGTGATAATACAGACTGGGGGAAGCAGAAAGCTGCTCAACAACTGCCTGGTCTGTGAGAGAAGCTGCTGGTAGGGGGTGGGGACGGAGACTCACTCAACCTCTCGCCTTGCAACAGAAGGTGAGTTCTGGTACCATTTTTGTTGTTGTTGCCAATTTCCACCACTGACATGTGGAAGAAGAATTAGCTCAGATTTGTCCTGGAAGCCTAAATCGATTCTCCCTTTATTACCAATGGAGATTTTATGCAATCTGTGTGTAAATCTGGGTCCTGGTTGCTTTGCAAGATGTCCAAGGCGAATGTGTGTGTGTGTGTGTTTGTTTTGTTTTTCTTTTTGGAAAGCATGACTCAAATCTAAAAGGGGACGGAAGTTTGGAATTCCTGATACGTAATAGCTTTTGCAAAACAAATGACTTTGGCTCTTCCTGCTCCTCAGCATCATGTGGGAGCTTCCTGAAAGCACCCATGACGTCTAAGAGGTCATTTTCAAAACAGTAAATTTTTCATGTAACTTTTCATCAAGGGATGAAGACATTTCCATTTCAGAGACTTGTTTTAGCCTCACAATAACCCCAGGCAATTCAAGCATTTTAACAAAGGATTTTTCTTTTTAATTGAGAAGAGAATGAGAACAGCGGCAAAGAGATTGTTCTTAGAATTAATGACCTTTTTAATGGATAGAGTGCCTAAAATACAAATTGATCTTGAATCATGCTCTTATAAGAGGGGGAAGTAAAATAATCTTTTTGTGGGTGGAAGCTGCAGACATTTCAGCAGGAGCTGTACTTTACTTTGTTCAATCCCAGCCAGAACACTTAGCCAACAAAACACGTCACAACATCAATAGAGATGAAAGGCACGAAGGACAAGGGGTAAATTGGAGATGTGTATATAGAGTTCACCCACCCTTTTATTCAGATTTTCATGAGTGATTCTTTGAAACTTTCATGGTCTCACCACATCCCAAGCTGCAGAACATACATGCATACTTGACATACATGCAGTTACACTATTCTTCCGCAGCAAAGCCAGATGGGCTTTCTTAAGGCTGTATAGCAGCTATGATGCACAGTCACTAGCATTTGCTAGGGAATGTTGCAAAGCATTTCCTCTAACCCCACCCTCTTCCCTGGAAACTAGGGTGACTAGATGTCCCGATTTTATAGGGACAGTCCCAATATTTGGGGCTTTTTCTTATATAGGCTCCTATTACCCCCCCCCCCCCACCCCCTGTCCCGATTTTTCACACTGCTGTCTGGTCACTCTACTGGAAACTTGCAGCATTTCAGTGTCTGAATGTCTATTCCAGCTTCTGAACAACTCGAGTTGTGAGAATTCATTGTTTTGCTGTACAGCTGGTTAAATCATGGAAAATATTTTTCAGTGGAAAAATGTAAAAATTTACAATGACTATTGGCCAAAATGTATAAATGTGGATCCTTCAAGTTAGGACCCTACCTATGTGATCTGATTTTTTTTCACCTCCGATTTTTTTTTTCAGAGGTGCTGACTATCTGCAGCACCCATTGAGTAAATATGCATTCAGGTGCCTGCGTGTCACTTTAGGCACCCACATGGGAAAACATTGGCCAATATTTGCATTGAATTATTCAAACAGCTTTGTTTCTGAAACTGGATATTCTACAACATTGTCAGCTGAATCACAACATGAGCCAAAATATGGATGCTTTGGAGTATCTTCCCAGGTAATCGTTGGGATATATTTAATTCTGCTCTGCTTTACACCTTGAAGCAGTCTGGGCAATTAGTCGGTTTGCTAACTGGTGTAATAGAAACTGGAAAATAAATATATCTTATATATGGTATTTATATACTACCAGATGTCATAATTTCTAGACACTGTAGCTATTTTGAGACAATGACAATGAAAATGAATAACCTTAGCCCTGCATATAAGTATTATCTGGCTTATTCTGCCTGCAAATGAAAATTGAAAATAGGTTGCAAAAGTAGGGTAGATTTCAGTCAGACAATGTAATCCATAGTTTGAAAATACATTTCTTTCTTTAGATCTTTCAATGAGGTACCATTACAGGAAATGTTATACAGCAATGTCATTGTTTTTAAGAGTTGGAATGGGAAGATGTCTTCATGGTACAGACTAATGTACATAAAACTATATAAGAAGCCAAATTTCACATTTAGTAACTTGACGGCACTTGCTGTTTGAGGAGTTACACTGGAAAGAGATCTCCGCCATCAACTGGAGGAGTCAGGGGGGCCAACTGGGGTCACTCAATTAGGGTGAACTGCAAAGAATGGGGCAGACAATCCCCAAAGCTGGTGGATATTCCGATACTTCGATTTACCAGGCCAGCACAAAACAGCTTCTATAATACCTCACGGGTTACCCAGAAGCCAACAACACAGTTCCCTTAAAGTAACCAAGCCTCAGGCCTCCACCCAGACACCCAAGTCAAATAGGATGAGGATTACTGAAAATCTTATTCATCATATAAAAAAGTTCTACCAATCCCAAAGAATCGGACACATTACCTCCCAGGTTAATGAATATTTCAGATCTTACCCAAATACATGCCTATAGCCAATTTTTATTAAACTAAAATTTATGAAAAAAGAAAAGAGAGGGAGTATTGGTTAAAAGATCAGTTTACACATACATACAGACATGAATACAATCTTGAGATTTAGATTCATAGCAGAGTTGGTGAGCTTTGTACTTGCAAAGAGTTCTTTCAGAAGGTTATAGTCCAATGTTCATGTTCAGGGTGGTCCAGTCAGGACTGGGATCTCAGTCCTTATGGCTTAGGCTTCCCCTGCATGAAACCTTGAGCAGACCTAAGATCAAAAGGATTGGGACCCATGGGTCTTTTATACAGTTTTCTAGCAGCCACTTGACCATACAGTCCTGGGTGAACAATAGGCTTTTGATTAACCTTCTGTTTCACAAACCTCACTGGTAATTGATTACATGGATTAACATAAAATAATGTATCCATTAGTCTATCACAAACTTTAAAGAGACATATAGAAAATGACATTATTACAATCTACATGTTAATATTCCCTTTTGATCTCTGAATCAATAGTTATAGTGACACAGAGAATTAGAGGTGATGCTAATTATGTAACAATACAGATTTGTACTTCAAAGTTCTAGCCTATCTAACATTGAATGGCCCTAATTACCATTCACATACTTTCTAACATCTCTTTAATGGTTGGATTTGGGTCATTTAGCCTGCAGGATGCGTAATCCTTTCTGGCCATGTGTTACACTTTTGTAGAAGATTTGTTGCAATTATAGAACAGTGGCTGCAACAATAGTTTGCATGGTTATATTTGAATTAGACAATGTCACAAGGCATGAATATAAGTCTAAGGCTACATCCACACTACCCACCCGATTCGGCGGGCAGCGATCGATGTTCTGGGATCGATTTATCGCATCTCGTCTAGATGCGATAAATCGATCCGAGTAGCGCTCCCCGTCGACACCGGAACTCCAGCTCCACGCGAGGAGTAAGCGGAGTCGACGGGGGAGCCTGCCTGCGCTGTATGGACTCGCGGTAAGTACTTTTAAGTTTGAACTAAGATACTTCAACTTCAGCTACGGTATTCACGTAGCTGAAGTTGCGTATCTTAGATCGATCCTGCCCCCCCTAGTGTGGACCAGGCCTAAGGGAATCTGGGCTGTATTCTACATTGCTCTGCACCTTATGCAGTCATTTATATCCATGTAAATAATAGTAATACTCAGCTCTTGCATAGCTTTGGTGTTGAACACTATCATATCAGACTGGTTGCATTTCATACTCATTTTGCACTCCTTTTCATATATTCATAGATTTTTAAGGCCATAAGAGATCATTACAATCTGACCTTCTGCATAACACAGGCTATAGGACTTCCTGTGTTTAAAGCCTATAACTTCTGGTTGAGCTAGACCATCAGTATCTTTCAGAAAGACATCTAATCTTCAAGTGACAGAGAATCCACCACATCCCTATTTAAGCTGTTCCAATAGTTAATTACTCTCGCGGTTTAAAAGTTACACCTTACTTTTAGTCTGAATTTGTTTAGCTTCAGCTTGCAGCAATTGGATCTTGTTATGCCTTTGTCTGCTAGACTGAAGAACAACTCTACCATCAGATAGCTTCTCCTCATGTAGGTACTTATAGAACATGATCAAGTCACCTCTTCACTTTCTCTTGCATAAGCTGAACAGAGTGAACTGTTTTAGACTCACATGGTAAGTCCAGAACTCAAACCATTCTCTGCTCTGGTGCAAAGGACTACACAAGATGCAGGGCAATGGGGAACCAGGCCCTGGCAACTGTAATTAAGGGCCTAAAATTAAAGGGAGTCTAGTTTACACCATCTGAGGCATCACTTCTGATTTTGGTCCACAGACTAGTATTGTTTTCTCCTTTACTTAAAATAGGCAATAATATCACTCTATTGCTGGAGTACAACTTGTGATACTTATTGGCAAATGTTGCATTTTGAATTGTATTGTTTGGGGGCAGGGGAAATCACAGATGATGATCAGAGCTGTATGTGTTATTGCAACACCTCCCTCAAACAAGGGGCTAATTCTAAATCTGAAACACGGGTCATTGACCTTTGTGAAGCTTTTGGTGAAGGTGGCCAAATTCTGATCAAATTTTAATCAAACATAGATCCATTTATAGCTACGGGACGAAACAATGTAAAATTCAGTAGTCCTGAAAGGGTTTTTTTCTTGGCATGGAATCAAGCAAAACTTGGTAGCGCCAACTGCATTTCACTTTGAAACTTTTAGTGATTTTAGTTTAAACCTGGAACTCAAAGCAAAAATTGGGGTGCAAACCCATATGTACCAAAGCCAGACACAGTATTTACACAAACCCCAGTGACCTGAAACGACCACGTTTTGAATAGCTTGAGTGATGATATCAGAGTGATCCTCACTGTCCTTCAGGGATGTCAAGGGATGGATTTGACCATTCAGGATCTTCTAAACCCCAGCATCTATGAAATTGATGTGGCTGAATGTATGCATTCCATGCTCAATTTAATACAGTATTTATGTCCTGTTTTGTTCAAACCTGAAAATGTTTGAAGCTTTTTCATAGTTTAACTATTGTAACCACTGTTGAACAAAGCAGGCTGGAGAAACTTGGGTTTTGGTGCCATTTTCCCCATTTAAATGTAGACGTGTCATTTTATATCAATAGGCCATATTGTGTCATCAGACTTCAAGTGAAATTTGAAATCAATGGGGAGCTTGCTTAAATGCTGATATATCACCTAGTGATACTTGTAGTTAATTTGACTAGCATGCCATATGTATTTATAAGGACAGTACTTTATGATAATATGGTAGTTGTAAAATATACCTGTACCTTGAATATTAATAAAGAAGCAAGGAAATAGTTTCATATTACATTTGGAAACAGACTTTTAAGCTAGTTCCTCTATATCTGTCTGGATGAGATCTAATACAGAATTCCCCTGTGTTGAATGCAATACTTTCTGATTTAAGAAATTGTTATCCATAATATTTAGAAATTCCAAGGGTGTTTTAAATACTGTCAGCAAGAGACCTCTGGCATATGTCACTCAAATTAAAATCACCCATGATCATGCAACTTTTCCCCCTACACTTTATAGATAGGTGCGTAAGGAGTTGGTCATCCTATTTCTTATTGTGACTTGGTGGTCTGTAGCAGACAACAGAAAATACTCCATCTTGTGCTTTATCTGTCAGGACGCTGATCCATAAGCATTCAAGATCATTTTCTTCTGAGTTATCAGTTACTGGGGGAAACAGATAATGTAATTTTTGACAGAATGCTACTCCCCTACCCCTTTTGCTCACTTGAGCCTTCCTAATCAGGTTATAACCATTGATTTTTAGCACTTTAATCATGCAAATCACCCTACCAGGTTTCAGTAATACCAACTAGATGGAATTTATTCTCCTAAATAAGCAATTCAAAATCCTCTTGTTTGTTACACAGTCTTGTAGTATTGGTGTACCAGCGATTAAAGAATTTCCTCTCTCCGTGTCCTTTGGTTAATTTTCTTCTCAGCATCTTGATTTTCTGCTAACGGAGTGTTCATATCTTCTCTTCTTTTTACTCTCCCCTTTTATTATTAGTTTAATGCTCTCTTGAATAGCCTAACCAGTCTGTCCCAGAGGAGATCGGATGGCCTCCAACTCAGTAGAAGGGGGACCAAACTAGACAGCCCCTTCTCCCCATAGAAGGTGGACCAATGTTGCAGAAAACCAAAACCCTTCACCCTCTACCATATACTTTGCCAATGGTTAGGGGGATAGGTTCTAGTTTTATGGACAGTTGCCGTCACCTTCATTCTTTAGTTGCATTCTTCTACAAATACGAAAAGCTTCATGTTGTACCATGAATATTAAGGGTATGTCTACACTACGAGAATAGTTCGATTTATCTTAAACCGAACTCGTGAAACCGATTTTACAAAGTCGATCGTGTGAATCCACACCAAGGACATTAATTCGAGTTTGTGAGTCCGCACTAATGGGGCAAGTGTCGACATTGCAAGCGGTGCACTATGGGTAGCTATCCCACAGTTCCCGCAGTCCCCGCTGCCCATTGGAATTCTGGGTCTAGCCCCCAGTGCCTTCTGGGGCCAAAAATGTGTCGAGGGTGGTTTTGGGAACATGTCGTCATTCGACCCACACTCCCGCCCTCCCTACGTGAAAGCACCGGCGGGCAATTACATCGCGCCCTTTTCTGGTGATTGACAGCACGGACGCCACAGGACAGCGAGCATGGAGCCTTCCACGATTATCGCTGCTGTTCTGTCCGTTGTCAACACCTCGCGCCTTATTGTCCACCTTTTCCAGAGGCAGATGCTGAGAAATATGGTGAGGAGGCAACGGAAGCTCCGCGAGGACATGAACTCTGAGAGGGGCACAGACCTCTCGCAAAGCACGGGACCCCGGCGCCTAAACATCATGGTGGCAATGGGTCACGTTGATCCTGTGGAACGGCGATTCTGGGCCAGGGAAAAAAGCACTGACTGGTGGGACCGCATAGTGCTGCAGGTCTGGGATGAATCCCAGTGGCTGAGAAACTTTCGGATGCGTAAGGGCACTTTCCTGGAACTTTGTGAGTTGCTGTCCCCTGCCCTGAAGCGCCAGGACACCCGGATGCGAGCTGCCCTGACTATCCAGAAGCGAGTGGCCATAGCCCTCTGGAAGCTTGCAACGCCAGACAGCTACCGGTCAGTCGCGAATCAATTTGGAGTGGGCAAGTCTACCGTGGGGGTTGCTGTGCTGCAGGTAGCCCATGCAATCGTTGACCTGCTGCTCTCAAAGGTAGTGACCCTTGGAGACGTGCAGGTGATCATAGATGGCTTTTCTGCTATGGGATTTCCAAACTGCGGCGGGGTTATTGATGGGACACACATCCCCATCCTTGGACCGGCCCACCAGGGCAGCCAGTACATTAACCGTAAGGGCTATTTTTCTATGGTGCTGCAAGCACTAGTGGACCATAAAGGACATTTTACAAACATCAATGTCGGATGGCCGGGCAAGGTTCATGACGCTCGTGTGTTCAGGAACTCTGGTCTGTTCAGACGGCTGCAGGAAGGTATTTACTTCCCGGACCGCAAAATAACTGTTGGGGATGTGGAGATGCCTGTAGTGATCCTCGGGGACCCAGCCTACCCGCTAATGCCCTGGCTCATGAAGCCATACACGGGCGCCCTGGACACTGAAAAGGAGCTCTTCAACTACCGGCTGAGCAAGTGCAGGATGGTGGTGGAGTGTGCCTTTGGCCGTCTGAAAGGGAGATGGCGAAGCTTACTTACTCGCTCCCATCTCAGCCAAACAAATATCCCCATTGTGATTGCAGCTTGCTGTGTGTTCCACAATCTCTGCGAGAGCAAGGGGGAGACGTTTATGGTGGGGTGGGAGGTTGAGGCCAATCGCCTGGCTGCTGATTACGCACAGCCGGATACCAAGGCGATTAGAAGATCCCAGCGGGATGCGCTGCGCATCCGGGAAGCTTTGAAAGCTAGCTTCCAGAGCGAGCAGGGTAACCAGTGACTGTTTCGCTTGTTAAAACTGAAGCTGAACCAGCCCCTGTTTCTTTACCCAGTTACCGTTGTCTATCCTCTCCAATTACCAGCACCCTTTTCCCCCGCTTCATTCCCCACTTTAAAAGTATAATAAAGGAACTTTGTTTAGTAAAACCGTCTTCTTTATTAATGATTTCTCGGTAAAGGGTTGAGACTGGGACGAATACCGCGGTTGGGGAGCGGGTGGAGTGATGGAAAGGACGCTTCCCAACTCGGGGACTGTCAGGCTCCTGCTCCCTGAGCAGTCCGCAGTGGTGTACTGCTTGTTTCAACGGTGCCTGCAACCCCTCCTGTTTGCAACTCTGTGAGGGGGGGCCTGTATGACTTCTTGGCCGGGGATTGCGGCCACTGATCCCCTGCTGCATGGATCTGTCATGCAGACTATTGCCTGCCGCCAACGATCTGCAGCCACCCTCCACCACCAGAAAGTGACAGCCCACCCCCATAGAGAACAGGAAAACCCCCTCCCAGAATGGCAAGTGTGCCTAGTGAATGCAATGTGAGTGTGACTTTCTGTTGAACCTTTTCCCCTGTCTCCACCCTGTTATCGGCGCCTATCATCTCAAATCACAAACCACCCCTCCCCTCCCCCAAAATCGAACAGCCCTTTGAAAGATAGTCAAGGAAACAGCAATTTTCAGAACACAATTTTTTATTAAGGAGAGCAAAATTTTAAGATGAAACTTGGACGGGGGCTGGGGTGGGGTGCATTTGGAGGGAAGTAAAGGTCCCATCTAAATTTTTGGAAAGGAGAGCCTTCTGCTACTGGAGCAGTCCGCAGGGGTGGAGTGATTTTTTCCGCGGCCCCTGCCTCCCCTCGTTCTACTGACTTTGGGTGAGGGGGGAATTGGACTTTGTGGCAGGGGAGGGCGGTTGGAAATAACATACAGAGGTGCCCTTTCCTCCATCCTTCGTTCCTGCAGAACGTCAACAAGGAGCGTATCTGTTTGCTCCCTCATTAGTCCAAGCAGCGTTTGAGTCGTCTGCTGGTCTTCCACCCGCCACCTGTCCTCGTGAGCTTCAGCCCTCTGCTCCCGTTGGGTGACTGCTCGCTCAGACCTTGAGACGTCCTCTCTCTGCTGTGCCGCATCATTTCGGGAACAGACCATCAGTTCCGAAAACATGTCGTCCCGGGTTTTTTTTGCGCCGCCTGATCTGTGCAAGCCTCTGGGAGGGCGATCCATGGGTAGGGAGGGAGACACTCGCAACTGTGGGATGGGAGAAAGGTGAGTGAATTCCTCAGAAAGATACATTTTCCCGAACAATGCCTATACTCTTTCCCTGTGAACAAGACCATGCATACTATCTATCACATGTGCACTCAGTACAAGGTCGAATATTATGTCTTTGTATTAAGTGCCAGGGGTCCTGGTGTTCAGATCACACAAGCGGAGCTGGACACTGGAAAATGGCTCTCAGGAGACCATGGTAAGCCGTTGCCTTTGGACTGCTGTGACCTAACTTCACAGCAGTGCTCTACTCCCATGTTTCAATCACAGTTCCTAGCAGTGGCCAGTTCCTGATGCCGGCAAAACCGCTCGGCTACAACGGCTCGCCTACCCGTTTACCCCCCCCCCCCCACCGCCTCTGCGGGGCTGGTACCGGGAACTCTCCCTGCCCGCGACCCGCTGTGTTTTAACGGCTTGCCTACCCTCCCCACCCTGTTCCACGTGGCCGGTCCAGGGAACTCTGCCTGCCTGCGCACGGCTGTGTTTTAATGGCTCGCCTACCCTCCCCACCCCCTCCGCGTGGCCGGTCCAGGGAACTCTCCCTGCCTGCGCACTGCAAAGTTTCAGCGGTTAGCCTCACAGCTACCACCCCCCCCCCCCCGCATGTCTGCAAACCGCCGGTTGTCGTTCTTTAAAGGAAAAACCAAGAAGTCACTATACTAACAAAAACACCCATTCAAACCAGGACCCCATGACTGATATCACTCTGATGAGGATTTCGGAGACAGACAAAGACCGCATGCTGCGTGAATGCCAGCAAACCCCGGGGCCGTATGCCGCCATGCTATGCAAGGCAATGATACCAGAGTACCTGCAGCTTGCATGGCGCAGAAAAGTATCCTACCATGGAGGAGATAGTAAGGCCACTCTCCCTGGGAACCTGATGCAAAAGCTTTCACTGTACCTACAGGAGAGTTTCGCGGAGATCTCCGATGGGGATTTCTCCTCTATCCCCATACATATTGACAGACTTTTCGAGTAGTTGCCTTGGAAAAGATTGAAAACTGAAGCGTCTATTGCAAAGTAAGCAATAAAAACACATTGATAACAAACCAATGCCTATTCTATTCAAAATTAATATTTAAAACACTGACCTGACGATCCTTCGCCTGGGTCCTGGTCCGGGCTGCTGCTTTGGGAGGGTTCGTAGGGGATCTTGGTGAGGGTGATGAACAGATCCTGGCTGTCGGGGAAATCAGCGTTGAAAGCGCTGTCGGCTGCCTCGTCCTCCTCCTCTCCTTCCTCTTCTTCACCGTCTGCGAAAATTTCAGACGACGTGGCCGTAGATAAGACCCCGTCGTCAGAGTCCACGGACACTGGTGGTGTAGTGGTGGCAGCACCACCGAGCATAGCATGCAGTGCCTCGTAAAAACGGCATGTGTGTGGCTGCGATCCGGAGCGTCCGTTGGACTCTTTGGTTTTTTGGTATGCCTGTCGCAGCTCCTTGATTTTCACGCGGCACTGCGTTGCATCCCGGACGTATCCTCTCTCCGCCATTGCCTTGGAAATCTTAGAAATTTTCGCATTCCGTCTTTTGGATCGCAGCTCCGAAAGCACGGACTCATCGTCCCACACAGCGATCAGGGCCAAGACTTCCCGATCAGTCCAAGCTGGTGCTCTCTTCCTATTCTGCGATGTCATGGTCACCACGGCTGCAGAGCTCTGCATCGTTGCCAGTGCTGCTGAGCTCGCCACGATGTCCAAACAGGAAATGAGATTCAAACTGGCCAGACAGGAAAAGGAATTCAAATTTTCCCGGGGCTTTTCCTGAGTGGCTGGTCAGAGCATCCGAACTCGGATTGCTGTCCAGAGCGTCCACTGAGTGGTGCACTGTGGGATAGCTCCAGGAGCTATTAGCGTCGAATTCCGTCCACAGTAACACGAATTCGACATGGCCATGTCGAATTTAGCGCTACTCCCCTCGTCGGGGAGGAGTACAGAAATTGAATTAAAGAGCCATTTATGTTGAAATAAATAGCTTCGTAATGTGGACGGGTGCAGGGTTAAATCGAGTTAACGCTGCTAAATTCGACAAAGTCCTAGTGTAGACCAGGCCTAAGTGTGTGTATATATGTGTGTGTGTGTATATGTGTGTGTGTGTATATGTGTGTGTGTGTGTGTATATATATGTGTGTGTGTATTCATGGAATGATCTTCATTAGCTGGACTTAAGGAAAAACAGGTTATATTTAAGGTTCAGTAGCTGGCCTTTCGGAGATCTAACAAATACTGGAGCTAGCTTGGACATACACCACACCGCCGCTAGAATGCGGGTTTTGGGAGCCATGTGCGGTACCGTGTTAACGCGGGGAGGCACGTTATCATGGATCCCAATGTAAACAATTTATTTTGGGATCCATGCTCGCCCCTGCGCTAATATCGAATTCACGCTACAGTGGCGTGCGGTATAGCGGGGGTCTCCTGTACTATATATAAAAATGTAGCACCTCCCAAAGTGTTTTACAAATGGAGAATGATAACAGTAAAAACTATACATACAAATCTCTGTGGCCATGTCTGGGGTGAATTGGGGCAACTCTTTAACAGCACACGCAACATTATATAACAGTGTAGGTCAGGAAATGAATATAATCTAGTTGAAAACTGAAGGAGAAATTAAGTAGAATATAATTAGCTGAGTTGGAAACTGGCCACTGTGCTTTTTTATTTCGCTCTGCCAGATTATCTAAGAGTCATGTTGCATAATGTCAGGATTTCTTTCAAGATTTTCACATTTCTGAATTTTGCCTCCTGGCCTGCTATTTTTATTCTATATTATTGGGAGTTTGCCTTGAAAAACTTTCCATAACAGTTTTTTATTAAAAATTGTCCTGGCTGGGGGCTTACTCTATTCAGTACTTTACTAAGGCAAATAATTTAAACAGAGACGTTATTAGCTTTTTAAATTAGCTTCCTAAGGCAGAGTTTTTAGATGGATAAGTTAGCTATTGGCTGTAGTAAAATGTCTTGAAAAGAGAAACATTATCAGTGAAAATCTTCAGATTAGATCCATGTTAATCTACCTGAAACAGGTTCTGATCTGTAAATAAAGAACAATAAATCATCCCTACCTTTTAGCAGTGCCATTGCTCATTAGCCACAGATGGCAAACGATTCAGCGAAAACTATGCATGATTTTAAACACTGACATATTCCATATCATTGCTAACTCATGACAATGTTGTATGAGGTTGTTGATGAAACATTCTGGGAATCAATAATTCAGCTGGGAGATGTGATAGGCAAAATTCAGACCCAGTGAATTGGTGTCAATAGGTACAACTCCATTGCAGTCAATGCAATTATATCAGGACTGAATATGGACAACTCTATTGAATATTTTAATTTCTTCCTCCATTCAATTCTTAGACAGTTGTATTTGGAGTTTAACTACTAACTATATATACTCTATGGAATTTAAGAAGTAAAACACATTATTTATAGATTTTATTTGGCAAACCAATTTAGATAAAATAAAAACTACCCTGAACCTTTGCTCAAACTGGAACTAAATAAAAGTTGGTGTAAACCTCTGCAGTTGTTGCTTTAGTCTGACATGAAGTATCCACTGAGTTATGAGAGAGAGAGATCTTAAAAGGAAATATCAGAAAAAGGAGAAGCTCTAATTCAGGACACCCCAGTTATTATACAAAACTGGATTGTGCCTGATGGACCTAAAACATGGTGGTTTTGACTGAATTTCTCTTTGAACACTTGGACTCATTAAAGTAAGACGTACTGTTTTCACAACTCCCCGTGAAAGAAGGTCAATTATTTTTGAACAGTTTTTTATATTGAACTTAACTGGCCTTAATTTGCGATCTTCCTGATTAACTTTATTATAGGGGGTACAGTTAGCAACACCTGTAGTTAAGACTAATGATAATTATAATTACTGGAAATGTTCCATTTTAAATCCTGTTTAACGTTGCTTATAACTTTGCCCAACTTAAACTGTTCAGGCTGAAGTTTCCCATTTCTTCCCTCCCCTTGCCTCCTCCCGCCCAAAAAAACAGCCTTGAGCAAAGTTTCAACTGAAATGATTTGGCTGTTTTTCAAGAAGGAAATTAGGGGAAGTTGTGTTGTTTTGCCCATGTACAAAAAATTCTTACAAACATTTTTTTTAAGAAGCTCTTGTGCTCCCATGTTTTGGAGCAGGGGTTTGCAATTGGGTGGCGGGACAGTCTGAAGTGCCTTTGCCATCCCCAGGAAAATTTGCCCAAATTTGCCCAAATTATAAGCCTTTGAAGAATCTCAATTCACACATGCTCAGTAGTAACTTCTTAGGGTTTCGCTGCTGTAGTCTCTGAAGGTGCCACATGCACTGAGCAAGTTCCATCCCCACAGAGCTCCGATATGCTGACTGGACTGTGCGTGCGCCATCCCCTTAGAGCGACTGGACGTTCCCTGCAATTGCTCCTCCCAGCTGCCAGAGGCCACGGTGATGCTGGGAACTGGTCTCTCCTGAGCGTTCTGTGCTCCCACTGCTGGGCCCCAGTGGCATGCAGTGGAAGAAGGAAGCCGCCTGGCTCGAATGTGGCGGGGTGAGGAAGTGGGGGTGGGGAAGAAGGGATGCAGGATGTGGGGGAGATGGGCATCAGGAGCAGGAGCTGGGGACAAGGCCAGCAGATGGAGAAGAGGAGAAGTGCAAAAGGCCAGTGAGAGGGGAGGGAGTTGAGGATGGGGAAGGATAGGAGAGGGAAGGTAGAGGGGTGTCACAGGTCCAGTCGGGCTGCTCTCGCTACTGGCAGCTCACCAAATGGCTGTGTGGGGGTCCACTCACTGTGTCCTCCCTGTGCTCTTTACCCCTAATTTGTGTTACCCTTCTATGTACCTCTTCCAATTCTAATGTATCTCTTTTGAGATGGGACAACCAGATCTGCATGCAGTATTCAAGGTGTGGCTGTACCATGGATTTCAATAGAGGCAATATGATGTCGTCTTATCTATCCCTTGCCTAGTGGTTCCTAACATTGTTAGCTTTTTTGACTGCTGCTGCACATTGATCTATGCCCTATGCTCTACTGATCTATGAACTAATCTATAGTTTGAGTTTGCTGGTGCTTTTGCACTGCTGAAGACCCAGTGAGATTTCACTGTGGAACAATTTCTGATGAGGATATGGTCAGTCTTCTTCATGGTATGTCCATTGTTTGAAATCCAACTTCAGTAATGATTGTTAAGGTGCCTAAGGCAGGTGCCCATAACAGACAAGCTTTCATTGGCACACAGTATCAAAAGCTGGGTAGAATTGTCATTTGAGGAACCAGACTCAAAGGGACCTATCATGGTTTCATACCCGGTTTGATCACAACCAGTCACGGGACTAAAATCTCTGAGCACCTGCAGTGTGTCAAATGGTGGAGTTGACTGGAATTTTGCTACTAGCTGGTGGTAGAGTGAGTCCTTTTTCTGCAGGTGATGTCTTCTGGTAGCACATAGGTCACAGTGACAGGTAAGTGTTCACAACAGTGTTGGAGCCAAGCATGGAGAAATGGGTTTACATGTGGTTAAAGTCAAATAAGGAGCAGCACACTTTAAGTTTGGTTTGGACCAAACCCTGAAATAGAGCAGTTTACACTACTACAATCTGCTACCTAAGCCATGGCAAAATGTGGCACTGAGATCTACAACTCCCTGGTTTATGAAGCAATGGATGACCTACAGAACAATCTACATCCTGCCTACAGAGCCATCACATGCCTGGCTAGCAGCCATAAACAGCCTTCTAACATCCCCACTGAGAAACCAGATGGCTCCCCCTGCTCATCGATGGATGAGGTACTGGACAGATGGAAAGCACGTTATGAAAGCGTGCTGAACCATGCACCCTGCTGATGACTGTTCAGAGCTACCTGGCAAACTGCAAGGCTGCAGGCCCAGGGACGAACACTGATTTCCTGTCATTTGAGGAAGTACAAAAGGCCATCCAAAAGTTATGGAATGGACACACTGCTGGACCTGATGGTCTTCCCCCTGCTCAAAGGTACCTTGGTATTCCTGATGATATTCCTGAGCCGCTCAAAGGTACCTTGAAACCAGTGAGCAATGTTCCCTCTAATTTTTGACAGGCCGTGTGCACAAAAAATTTCTTCTACGCAAATTGTTGTGCTTCTTTGCAAATTTTTGTGCGCATGGTGTTTAGGATCTGTGTGTGCGTACACACGCGCACAGCTTAGAGGGAACAGTGCCAGTGAGCATCAGCCTGCATTAACTGTTCTTAAAAGTGTGAGCATCAAGCAATGTGCCAGCAGAATGGAAAGATGGCATCATAGTGTCCTTGTATGAGAGCAAAGGATCTCTCTCTGAGTGTACCAGGCAGATCTCATTATCATCAGTCCCTGGAAAGGTCTCTGTTCATATTCTGCTTGGTAGGATGCAGCCGCTTCTCAACAGACATAGTCATCCACAGCAATCAGGGTTTCCCTGTTGTACAGTTGATAGTGGATGCAGTCCTTACCCTTTGGCTTCTGGCTGAGCTGCATCAGGAATTTAACTGCCCGCGTCATGTGGCACATGTCAAAATCAGACGCAGCTTTCGATTTGGTAAGTAGGTCAGCACTTTGGCTTGCAATGAAAGAGTTGGCATTTAAAATGTTCTGCCAAATCTGGTACACAGTCTTCACACAGGCACCGGTGTGAGTGTGTGCTTTGGTTCATGGCTTTCACTGTGTTTCTACAGAAGTTTAGGTGTGTAGTAGGGATGCATTTTTGCACTGGCACTATTCTGTCAAAGTATCAAGTGGATATTAAAATGTGATGCTTCACACATCAGAATCAAGGTTGGCTATGAAGTATTAACTGTACCTACACCAATGATGCTGCCTTGAATGTGGAGAGAATATCAGCCCCACCCAACGTGCTGCCCACACTATAAGGTTGAATGTCTCATGGCAGAAGACCCATGTCCAAGAGCTTGGAGCTGGGCCACCAGAATCACTGGACAAGTGGGGTCAAGTAGCATGGAGAGCATTAATGAGTTCATCTACCTAGACTGCAAGCAGAGTTCAAAGGGTTGCAGCAAACCGGATGTTCAATGAACTGGTCTCACTGCCTCCTGCATTAAGTCCGTGTCTTGCTTATGGGCACTGTGACAGGGTGCCTGCCCTGCCCTGGCCCTGAGAGGCTGAGTGGCAGGCAGCCAAAGGAGGGGCTGCAGGGGAAACAGCCAATTAGGGCAGGAGCTGCAGACAATTAGGGCAGCGGCTGGGCTAGCCAATCCAGGCCCAGCCAGCCCATATAAAAGGAAGCTGCAGACCAGAGTGGGGAGTATTCTGTAGGGAGCCCTAGGGAAAAGACTGGCTTCCTAGAGGGCTACAGAGAGACCAGCACTTGGGGAAGGGCAGGTGCTAGCAGGGACCTGAGGAGCTGAGAGCTACTGCTGGGCTGTCAGGACTTACAGGCTCGTTGCCTTGGAAGAGGGCAAAGGAACTGGGGCCAGAGACAGGAGCAGAAGGAACAGAGGCTGTGGGGAAGTGGCCCAGGGAATAGAGCCAGTGGGTTGGAAGGAAGAGGCAGCAAGAAGCTGCTGTTTGCAGGGTCCCTGGGCCGTGGCCTGGAGTAGTGGGTGGACCTGGGTGCCTCCTTCTGCCCCACTAGCCGCTGAAGGAGCGGCCTGGCTGTGGACTGCCAAGCCGCTGCGAGGAGTGGCTGGACTCTTGTTGGAGTCCCCCAGAAGGGGCGGAGGAAACTGGATGGCGACACAGCAGATGCTGAGAGAGAGGAGCCATAACGGGTCTGCAGGCAGAGGCGAGGATGGGAGAGCCACCACCACCTGAGGGCGCATCTGCTGGGACTGAGCTAATTCCTGAAATTCCCGAAAGGAGGTGCCAGTGTGGTGAGTGACCCTGTGACAGACACAAAAACGTCTTTGTGCTTAGAGAAAGTTCAGGATCTATCAAATGCATGTACTACCTGTATTACTATATGGATCAGAAACCTGAACACTCTTACAGGCAGACTTGGAGTGGCTAGAGTGTTCTATATGTGCTGTCATTGAGCATAAAGTCGTTTGACTTTGTGCAAAATGTCATAGGTCACTTCACAGCAAGAGTTTCTTCAATTGCTCATTGCATTCAAAACCGGCATTGCACGCTCTTCAGCCATGTCGCCAGGATGAATGAAAACACTCCAGCACACCATAATCTCTATTGATTTTCAAAGGGGTGCTTGCCATGACACCTCTTGGCACCACCCTTGGGGCTGCCCCAGAGTTTTGTGAATTTGCGGTATTGAGCCAGCTCTGGGTACTTCACTCCACACAGCCTGGTGTGACACCATCAACCGTGGTCATTTTGGCTGGTGAGCAGTCCTCAGTAAACTGCATGTTTGGTGGTGGTGATGATGATGTAAGAGTGGTACTGCAGTGTTGCTTGTGCTAGTCATATTTATAAAGATCGGCTGCTAAGGATCCAATCATGTGAGCCAGCACAGGTGAAGATGGCTAATTACCTCAAAAGTTGTTTTGGCAAGTAAAATTGCACCTTCCCAGGTTCACTGTTTAATTGGTATCCTTTCATCAAATACAATACTTGCTGATGCTGTATTTTGCTATCCTTGTAGGAATTTTTACGGTGCTTCAGAGTGCAAGGATAACACTTGCACAGAAATGGGGGTATGCAATTGGAAAAAGATTGCTGAGAAACTAATCAGATATGCCAACTGTAATGTTCACTAGAGTGTATGATAAAGTGGAGATATTACCAGGCGGCTAGTAAATCACCCCCAGTTGTATTTTTGCTTTCAAATTCTCACACGATCACTGTTCAGAAAAACAAAGAAATAAGAAAACAGAGAAAACCAGGAAAATTACTGTTTTGCTGCTTTAACTTTCATTCCGAGGAAAAGTGAGGAAACACAAACAATGGAAAATGGAGGTAATTTTCTGAAGTTGTGCTCTCTTTTTGTGAAATATGATAAGCAATCTGAATGAAAACTGCATGGTACATTTAACTTAACAAGCCACGAAATTCAAAATGAGTTGCTGCGCATTGCAGCTGACCTGGTGAAGAAACACATAGCCAAGAAAACGGAGAATGTTCAATTTTATTGCCTGATTGCTGGTGGGCACTCTTAAAGAAGAGCAACTCTTAATCTGTGTGTGTTGTGTAGGTGCTGATTTAAATGTACATGAGAGGTTTCTCTTGTGTAAAAACTGCTCTGGCTCATGAAGTGCAGAGGGAATTTACAATAGTCTCAAAGAAAGAATAGAAATAGTTGGAATATGCACCATTCCTAGAGTGGCTCAGGTTTATGATTGGGTGAGTGTTGTTAGGTAACATTAATGGGATACAGCAAAAAATTGGAAATCCCTCTTTCTCTCTCTCCCCTCCCCCCCCCCCCGCCGCCATCTACACCCATTTTATGGCTCATAAGCTTAACCTTGTTCTTGCAGATGCTTGTAAAATAAATAGAACTGTGTTGGGATTTTTCACATTATGGAATCACTGTATTGCTATTTCTCCATGCCTGGGCACCACAGACTGTACAGCATTCACTAAGAACAAGCCTGTTGAACAGACTAGTTTGAGTGATCCCCATCGGGCAAGCAGATGAAGAAATGTCAGTGCATGCAAATCCACCTTGAAAACTCTCGTCCAGTGTCTAAATGAGCTCAGCCAGCCAGGAAGTAATCAAAGGTTTGTTGAAGCAAATGGTTTACTGCAGCAAGTGCCAAAGAGTAGATTTTATTATAGGACTTGTCATTTTTGATCATCTGCTGTCACTCAAGTTGCTCGCAAGGCACTGCAAGCCAAAAAGGCCACGCTCTCCTCAGCAGCAAAAGTAGTTAGTAACCACTGCAACTTTGGAAATATGAGAAATGAAAAATTATGGAACAGCATCTGTGCCGATTGTCTTGCAATGGGCCAAAAATGTTGGAAACTCGATTGTGGGAGAGGAAGACAAAAGTGTTGGGCAGAGTTTCAAAAGTGTTTGAAGAGTTTAAAACTGAGCAACTTTGTGTTGTACTTGAGGTGTGGCGAGAGAGAAAACGTTTTCCAGCTGAGCCACTTAACTGTAAGCAAAAGTGGTGCCAACAACTTCCCCCCCCCCAGTTATTAATTCATTAACAAGGGAAATTTAAAAAGGGTTTTCAGAGGAAACATTCGTGCTTGCCAAAGTGCAGATGCTGTTCTGGCTTGTGAACCTGTCACAGCTGACAAAGTGCTGGAAATCTATGGGAAGATTATAGGAATCAATTCCAGTTTAGCAAAATCTGAAATGCAGATTGCATGTTCCGATATTGAATCTTGTGGAGATGTTGTAACATTAGAAAACCTGAAATCCCCACACGGAGCAGCCTTGGAATAGCCCAGTTTCTTTAAGATGGTTCAGTTAGCACTTGTATTCCCTGTTGGCTTAGAAAAGCATAACATATCCTTCGAAGCTATGCGTCAATTTAAAATGCACTTGGGAACAATGAACCAGGAAAGGTTTTTGGCTTTGGCTACTCTGATCTTTGAATATAACATCACCAAAGACACTGATTGTGCAGAATTAGTGAAAATTTGTGCTTCCATGGCAAACAGACCACTTCTATTGGAATATGAAAATAAGAGCAAGGTTTTTATTATTCATATTCCTGCAAGCTGAATGTGTGCACTGAAAGTGGACTGAAAAAAGATATAAACAGATTAGCAGCTAGGGTATGGGCAAATGCTGTATGCAGTAAATCAAACTTTTTTTGTGTTTATTATTTAGTAGCGGTCCCTTACATTAATGTGCAGCTTGAATATATATGCCAATATATGCTATCAGTGCTAAAACTACTGCTGTAACTATGAACTACACAATGTTGAACACCACATAATGTTCCTGACCACACTAGCTAATAAGTTTGACTGAATCCTATGGTCCTGCTACAGTCCTGTAGTACCACCTTTTGGAATTTCTACCCAACATGAAGGTGAAGAGGCAGGGGAGAAGGTAAAGAACCCCACATCAAAAATGGAGTCTTCAGACTGACACCGATACATATGAAGAGGCCCCAATATCAAACAGAATTCTTAAGTTGTACAGACAGATTCCTCAAATCATACCCAGGGGAAGGGCAGGAGGCATAAAGGGGAAAGAATAGGAGTATGGGTGGTGAAAGAGCAACAGCAGGAAGACGGGTACAATGGCAGGGACTGGGAACAGGAGCAGAGGAATGGGAATGGGGGCAGCAGCTAGAGGAGAGAGTCAGGAACTTGGAAGAGGGTAGATAGGAACAGAAGGGTTTGTCGAGATGAGAATACACTCCTTCCAGAACTTGGAGATGAACCCATTATACCTACATTATTTTGCTGCCCAGGAAACAGCTGTGAAACCCATTGGTAAAGTGTGTCTTTTTTCCCATAGCAGCAGGTCCACACAGCAGTTAACATCTTTCTACTGCTACCAGTTACTGTTAACACAGTTAGTAGAGGGTTGTGCTGCAGATCTGATGACTCTTGGCGGGGTGGGATGTGGTGTCAGTATGCTACTACAGACAGAATTGTTTTTGTTTCCAATTTTAAAATTTGTAAATTTTAAGGAAATTACATACAGGAAAAATCGACATTAAAAGTTTAAGGTTGCCAAGTCAAGCACTTAAAAGTTAGTTGCCTATTCAACCTTAATTTGCCCACTCCTTGTGTGTGCGCATTATGTGTTATAGTCTTTAATTACATGATCACATAATATCTTTTTCCACAAGACCCCTTCTTCCTCCTTCGCTGCCCAGGCTGTACCTGATCTGGGAAATGAATCAGGGCTGTCTAATGAATGAGATTGTTGTCTGTAAAACCCCCTCTTTGTTGCAGAAGCTGGAAGGTGTTTGGTGAACGGTGAGCCAGGGAACTGCACGAAGGATGGTCTCGAGTTTAAGGCAGTTGAATGCTGGATTCTGTTCGTGTCCCTGCCACAGAGTTCCTATGTGATGCTGGGCAAGTCATGTAAATCAACATTTGCATAGGTGATCACTGTGTGCTCCTCATTTTCTGGGTGCACAACTTGAAATCCTTGAGTTTGATTTTCAGAAGTGCTGAGCACTCACAGCTGCAGCTGAAGACAATGGGAGCTCTGCTCTGAACAGGTCAAGTGACATAAAATGCTAAGTAATGTGAAAGATGAGGTACTAGGCCTCTTAAATTGGGCACCCAAAATTAGGGAATATTTTTGATGTTAATCTCTCTGTGCCTCACTTCTCCAGCTGTAAAATGGAGATAATGTCCCCTCATCTCACAGGGGCCTTGTGAAAATGAAATCATTAATATTTGTGACGCGCTCATACACTGTAGTGACGAGTGCCACAGAAAAGCCCAGGAGGAAATGAATAATTCTGACTTCAGAGCAGGGTTTGATTAGTGTGCAGTAAATAAGCCCTGGGGCCACACATTGAACATTGAGGAGAAAACACAAAATATTGAATATCTGTTCATTAAGTTAGCATGGTCCATCCTGTGCACTGAATGAAGCAGTGGTCCTACTGAAAAAAATAGTATGTGATCACTTAAAGACTGTATCATCATATATGCACATGGACAAAGTAAGGATGATGGTCTACCTGAATTGTGGCACTTCCTAACTTTTGAGTGTTTAAGCCTGCAACCTTTTTTTTTTTTTTTTTTTTTATTAAAGGGACAAATGTTGTCAGCCACTTTCCTCAGCTGACAACTTCTACTCCCTCTGCATCTACAATCAATTCAGTATTCCCAATTGTTTAATGTTATCCTGTCCCTCTCTTATTATCATGCTTACTTATGTAGTGCTCAGTGCAAGAACAGATATGAGTAAAGATAGGTCCATACCACAAAGATCTTAAAATGCAAGTAGATAAAAAGGCAAGGGACAGGAGGAAGCAAATGAGCCAGCATAGTGATTAAAGTGGTGGTTGGCATACATCTTTTTAAATCCATAATTTCTGTCAGTTTACTTTTTGCAAGATATATTTTGCAGGGCTGACCCACAACATTTTGGCACCTGAGGCGGGGAGCTCAAATGATGCCCCCATACCCCCTCGCATGGGCCAAAATTTTGAAAGGTCTCAATTCTACCTTCTTCCTGTTCTTCTCCTCTCATGGTACTGCTCTGCTACCTACCCCAATAAAGGAGAACTAACAACTTAAAATGCCTTGTTCAAAAATTTTAAGTAACACTTAACTTTCAAACACCCGAACAGCAAATGTAACTTTTCTTGTCTGCATAGTAAACTCTGGCATTTTTATCTGTTTGAATAATCAAAGTGGTGCTTTCTGTGCCACCTTGGTTGCAAAGATTTCAACTGCTTCCTGAAGGTCCACAGTCTAGGTCAGCTCATGCTCTATTGAGATGGTTGCAAGGCTGACCAGCCTCTCCTGTGTCATTGTGGAGCGTAAATGTGTTTTTATTAACTTCAGCTTGGAGAAGCTGTGTTCTCCACTGGCAACTGTTATAGGAAGTGTTAGAAGTATGCGCAGAGCAACAAAAGCATTTGGAAAGAGGGTGGTCATCTTATTTGTGCACATATATTCAAGAACAGCCTTTGGAGTTTATCCTGCTGAAATGTATCGTGAAAGGGCTTTCAGTTCATCACCTAAATCACTCGCAACAATATCGTGCATGTCATCATGTGTCAACACTGTCTCTAGTGCCCTGCATTGCTGGTGTAGGTCTTCTTCAGGTATAGTGAGGAGTTTTGGAATATCATACAGCATCCCAAATATACTACTGTGTTTCTTGAGCTGCATGAAATGTTCTTCAACTGATTATATAGCACAATCTAGCACCTGGTTAAAGAATTCAATCTAGCACCTTTGAATTGTTATTTGAGGTCTCTTATGGGATTATCCCCTGCCTCATAATCAAAAGATCTTCTTCGGTGACTCTTGTATTCTTGAATGTGTGGGAAAATAGCTTCAGTCTGAAGTTCCTCTGCCAACTTCTGTGCACTCTTCAGAACGTTTTGAAATCCCTCATCTGACCAGTAAGACTGTAGGTATGACTTTGCTTTGTCCAGTTGTTCTATTGCTCCCGATATATCAAGGTCAACACCTTGGAGTCTCTTGCTTACAACATTTATTTCAAACAGTATGTCATGCCACAACACTAAGCCACACAGAAATTTGAAGTTATGTACATTTCTGGTGATTCCATTTCCCTCTGCCGCTGTTCTCCCACGAACAGTTCCGGTCATAGCATTATCCTCCATAATGGCAACTATGGCATCATCTATCTTCCCAATTTGGTGTTTGATGGGCTTTATTGCCTCCACTCGACTTTCCCATCATGTGGCACTCAGTGGTTTCAGTGTCAGAGAGGATGTTCCCAGATGTTGCTTCAAAATATGCCATCGATGAGTTGATGCAGAGAAAAATACATAGATGCTTTGAATTACATTAAAAAATTCAGCAGCCTCACTAGAAGCTGATGCTGCATCACTGACCACCAAGTTAAATGAATGAGAACTGCTTGGGACAAAAAAAAAGCTCGAGGGTTTAACTCTCAGATCCGTGTCTGCACTCCTCTGTTCTTTCCTCTCATGTTGGCACCACTATCGTAGCCCTGACCTCTCATGTCAGCTATCACAATTCCCGTATCTTCCAGCTTTTTAAGAATTACATTTGTCATACCAGCTCCTGTAGTATCCTCAATGTCAAAACATTCTAGAAAATGCTCTGACACTCACCATTGCAAGGACATTTTCACTAGGTTCAGTTGTTGTTACAAAACGCACCATTAAAGTCATTTGTTCCATATGGCTGATGTCAGGTGTGCAGTCCAGAATAACAGAGTAATATCTTGCTGACTTCAGATCTGCCACAATCTTCTGTTTGACTTTTGTTGCCAATAACTGTATGATCTCATTTTGAGTTGTTTTTCCAAGGTAGTGGAAAGGCCCCCATGGTAAGGCCAGCCCTGATATTTTGGGAATACAGTCTAAAAATCCCCTGTAGCACAATTATTGTGGTAGAGACTTTGTCAGCACATGCCTGTCCCAAATCCTTACACTTAATCCTCTAAATCAGTAGTTCTCAACCAGGGGTATATGTACCCCTGGGGGTACACAGAGGTCTTCCAGGGGTACATCAACTCATCTAGATATTTGCCTAGTTTTACAACAGGCTACATAAAAAGCACTAGCAAAGTCAGTACAAACTAATATTTCATACAGATAATGACTTATTTTTACTGCTTTATATACTATATACTGAATGCAAGTACAATATTTATATTTCAGTTGATTTATTTTATAATTATATGGTAGAAATGAGAAAGTAAGCAATTTTTCAGTAATAGTGTGCTGTGACACTTCTGTATTTTTATGGCTGATTTTATAAGCAAGTCGTTTTTAAGTGAGGTGAAAATTGGGGGTATGCAAGACAAATCACACTCCTGAAAGGTTGAGAGTCACTGCTCTAAATCAAATATTTTTTAGGGGGACCAACATTTTCTTGCTTCAGCACTGAAGGGAAAAATGAGCCCATATTCTGAAATTTCTTTAACTAGCTGCTGCTGCTGCTGCTAATATATATGTATGGGAGGTGGATTTGCTGGATGAAACTTAAAATATAATTCCATGTTATCCATCCTAACAAACAAAGGGTCCTTTGATCTAGAGTTCACTAACACCCAATGTTTTTTTTTGCATCTGAAAATCTTTCAATAATAAAACATCATCACAATGTCTCCATCAATCCAGGTTGTGGTCCTATGTGATATTGCAGCCTGAGGAAATGTGCTGACACATGCCACTGCCAATAATAGAGAACCACTGCTACGTTGTTCCTTCTCTTTCACTTTTGTGGTGCTCATTAGTCAATGAAACCAATGAATCTTAGAATGCCCTAATAGATTACCTAATTGCATTTGGTTCTACTTTTTACAAAAGCTTCCTCTCAATGATGCCTCCCCTCTCTTTACAATCCCCCTGCTTCTACATCGCTTTCATCCTTCTGTTTTCCTCTGGATCACAGCTTGAGCGGTATCTTTTCTTCAGAGTTGTAATCCTTTGTTTAACTGCATGTCCTAGCCTTTGTTCCACTGTGTTTATTAAGAACACTGTGTCTAAGCTACGGACCTTGCAGCACAGCTGTGCCACTCTCCTGCCGGCATTATTAAACCACCCCCCAACGAGCAGCATTAGCTATGTCAGCAGGAAAGCCTCTCCTGCCGACCAGCACTTTTGTCGGTGAAGCTGATGTCGGTTGGGGGAGTGTGTTGTTCTGATTTCCTTTTAGTAGCTACCACCATTGCCATTCTTACCTGGCTGGTCTTGAATCCCTCTCTGTTAATGGGACACACTAGATAAACCATGGTTTTCAAAACTAGTTGAAGGTAGCTAGTGGAACTTAATCACTTGCAAATGTTCATCACTATAGCACCCCTCCCTGGAATTTCATAAGTCAGTTTAGAATGACTGAAACAGAGGCAGTAATCAATATTAAAAACACTGTGCTTTGCTCTTTCCAGCCGTGACAGCACCTGTTTATTTTCCCAGCTGGCGCTGTGCTTACCATTTTTAGATGCTATTAAGTCAACACTTTGCACTAGACAATTTCCCTCAGATTGAACTGGCTCCTCTGTTAAATCTGGCAGTTCGTCCCCAGTGCAAAGTTTAGAATCAGAGAATGTTTTCCAATGAGCAGATAGTGAGTTGAAAAGTCTTTATCTTTCCCTTGTTTAATATGCACCTTATGGATTCTCAACAAAGTGGTGAGCTTTCTTTTAATTGAGGTGTGCTAGGTGGAGATGTAGGCATGCTGAGAAGCTTTCAAGGATCTCTGAACTCAGACATTTAGAAAATGGCTCCTCTTAGCCAAACATTTTACTTCTATGCATATGGAATAACTCACTGTAACGGGATAGTATATTGACATGATTGAAGCTGCTACACATGAGCATCTAATATACAAATTGTAGGACAAAATAAAAATATAAAATTGGAAAAATTTGAGCATTTCAATGAAGAAATAACCAGCATAATACACACATTTTGTTCCATTAATTTTAAATATTGGTAAGGTTTAGAGTGAAGTCTACTTTGGCGCACTCACAATTAGCTGAACACTCTTCTTTTTAGTATTTATTTGTATTACTGTGCTTCCAAGGAGTCCTAGTTATGGGCCAGAACCACAGTGTGCTGGGCAGTGCACAAGCATAGAACAAAAAAGGTGGTCCTTGCTCCAGGGGGGTTACAATGTAAGTATAAGACAAGAGACAATAGATGGCTAGAGGAAGACCGGGGAGTCCAAGGAAAGTACTGGACAGCATAATAGGCTGCAGAGGCCACTGCTCAACTGTTGTCAAGTTTTTATGTAGGCATCACATCAAAGAAGAGTTTTGAGGAGGGATTTGAAGGTGGAAAATTTGGTAGCTTTGCAGATGTTTTTGGAGAACACATCCCAAGGGTATAGGGAAGCAGGGGAGAAAGCCCAAAAGTGCTTGTTTGAATATTTAACAAGCAGGCAGCAGAGGTAAGCATTGACAGCCAGATAACTACTGAGAGATGTTAGGCTGGGTGAGGATTGACTACAAAGGAGTTTGAAAGTCAATACAAGCAGTTTATGCTTGATGTAATAAGAAGAGGAGGCGTAAGTGGAGGAATTTGAAAAGAGGGATGACATGGTCAAAATGACAGACTAGGAAACTGATGTTCCCAGCAGCATTCAGGATAGATATGAGTGGGGCAAGATGGCATTTGTCAAGGCCAGAGAGGAGAATGTTTCAGTAATTGAGATGTGTGATGATGGGCTTGGATAAGAGCTTTGGCTGTGTGGATAAGAGAGGCTGTATCTTACAGAGATCTCTTATCTACTATGAATAGTTTCTTTACCTCCCTTAATATGTTTAGTTGTTTTGGGTGTTTTTTGCAACATAAGCAAGAAATTTAGGTTTGTTCTGCCATGGACTTCAACAGGGCCATGATTTCATCCTTGATATCTCTGAAATGGGAAAATCTGACACTAAATAATATATTACAAAACAATGCATAGATATTAGACACTGGAATATAAGGAATATACTCTACTTCAATAAGAGCCCGTTTGGAAAAATAATATGGCTAAATCAGTGGCTATTCTTGGTTAGTTTGGGCTGTTCATTTTGCGTGATACTCGAATTCTACTCTTTGCTACATCTTTGAAACTCTGATAGTGAGACTTTCACAGGTGTCTCTGGGAGCAGAGTTTGGCCTCAAATCTTTGTATACCTGAGCAATATCTTGTGTGCTGTTTTCCCATTGTATTTCATTCTTGTGATGGAAGGAATGATAAAAATGATAGGAAAATATTCTTCCTTCAAACCTGCAGTTGTCAACACCTGGGTAGTATAGTAGACAGTGTGACTTGAAGACTTTCCATAAATCCAAACAGTTTTCAGAAATGTTGCTACAAATATTTGCCAAGTTACCTTTGTCACATTGTAAGGTGTCTGTGTGGGAGAAAAATAACAAAAGTGTAACCTGACTTTTAGCATGTTTAACAGTGAAGGGAAGAGTAGTAAGCATCTCTGGGGAAAACAGCTGACTGAAATGCATACTGTTTTCCTAACACTTCTTCCATCTGCTTCATACAGTATTTCATCTGTAAATATCAAGTTTAATGAAATTTACTCTGCCAATTGGAAAGTACTCTGAAGTGGGAATAATCATCATCCAGAGTCTGACTGATATGTTTACTATAATAAATGAGCTGGCTGAAAGAGCTGTTAGGTTTCATATTTCCTTAATTCTGGTTTCATTTCCTGTCTTCAGAAAGTTAGAAGTCATGGAAAGGCTATTTAGTTTTAAAACTGAGTAGATTAGTGGTAATTTCATTAATAGTTAGGGTTGTAATGTTTTATTTGCCACAGAGAAAATCCACTAATTTCAATGAATGCCATCTGAAAATTTATAGATGTCCTGGAGATTCTTACAAATGAAAGGATGGCAATATTGGATCTTATATCTGTTTTAAATGGATGGATCTAAACTCTCTAATGCTGTGTTATGTAGAACATATAATGACATACAATGAACTTTATGAGGTATTATTTTACTGAGAGAGAGGTAAATGAGTAGACTGCCTTTCTAGGGTGAGGCATTGGAACTAAATCATATTAATGAGCTAAATCTATCTTTGTGGTAACTCTCTACTGAAGTCAATAGTGTTACACAAGGTATTAACTTGATTAATGAATTAAACTGAAAGTTGGGCAGCTGCATGGAATTTAAATTAAAAAGAGATTTTTTTTCTCCTTTGGAGCTAATACTTTTTCTCAGTCAGGACGAATCTTTTTTAAAAATCATATATTTATTCCCCCACCCTCCACACACAATAGATTGGTGGTTGTTTGTTTTGGAAGGGAGTGTTCTTGCCCTTCTCTGGTACAAAAAGTTATTCATAAATGAAAACATTTTTGAAGGTATGAAAATGTTTAAAAATCGAAAGCATTATAGGATAGTCGTCATATATCATGAAACTATTTTAAAAATGAAGGCCTATGATCTATTTCTAGTCTTCAACTCTAGAATGAAATGGCAGTATATCTGTTTAGAAGTGTGTGGTAACAATTTTTTTGCCAACTAGCATTTTTAATATTTGATATTATTTTTATTTATACATACACATACATACACACTCTTTTAAAGTGAATTTTGCACTTGTGAAATGGCTTGATTGACAGCCTTGGAGGCTGAGGATTATGAATATTTTAGTAAAATCTACTATTGTTAATTTTTTAAAATGTTTTTGTAGTTCAGTGCTAGTAGTGAAAGGATAAAACTGGATTAGGAATAAACCACTTCTTATGCTTCTTAAACTACATCCCCCCTCCCCCCACTCTCTAAAGAAAATAATCTGATGCAAAAGGTAGCTGCAAAAGAAGGGTTAGATAAAGCACATATTTTGTTGTATAAAATGGCTGCAGTGGGAACTTCATGCTGGTGAATCAGAGTAGCTGAGATGAATCCTGTTTTCAGCATTTTTGGTAGTGTAAAGTGTAAATTGAAGCCACTGGTGTGTTCTTTAGTCAGCACAGTATTAACTCGGGGAATAAATAATGCATGTGCTTTTCTCTTTAACATCAAACATGGTGGCTAAAAAGGGAGAAGTTCAAACCGTTCCAGAGGTTCTAACGTGTAGAGAATTCTGAATTCCAGTATTTACCGCAGAAAGGATTTGTCAGATATAAAGGCTATGGTACAGTAAACAGAGCAAGGGACAAAAATATAAAGATGACTTTTGCTAAAATTATCTTAAAAGAACAGGGTGACAGAGAGTGGTACAGTGACAGCATAAAGTGCAGTTTCTCTGTTTCTAGGGAAGTAGTAAGTTTGTTCTTGTTCATGTAAATCCATTTTAAGAATAGGGGACATACACTCCAGTGTAGCAGAAATGAAATAATAAGCCACATTTAGTTTTACTTCGGAAACTGAGAGTAAATGAGAGTTTTACCATTGACTCCACAGAGAGCAAGTTCAGACCTATAGTATGCAATTATTGCTGGTTAATCTGTATATGTTTCCAAAAAAATACTACTTAAGTGTCTTTATATGCTTTATGTAATTGTGCATCATGTTATGTTGGGTTATGCTACATTATAGCAACTACATGAGACAAAAAAGAGAACCACAGTGAAGAGGTTTCCTTAGCTTCTCATTTAAATGAATGCAAACCACAATCTCATTGTTCATGCTGTGAATTTTCAGAATAGTTTCCAAAACTGATCTTTAAACTGAAGATTTAAGCCCCAATCCACCAAATCATTTAAACACATGCTTAACTTTAATCACATGAGTAGTTCCACTGATTTCACATGCTGAAAGGTAAGCACATACTTAAGGCATTGATCCAACAAAGCACTTAAAGAGAGAAACCATGTCCTATAGGTACAAAAGGACCAGATTATCTCAATAGGTGTATGATCTGGACAGATTGTTTTGACGGGTGACATTTAAAATGGTCACCTCCTTTGAATACTTGAGCATCTTTAGTTTCAGGTCATGAGGCAAAATATTCAGTCAAGAGATAAGTAACAATATGTGTTAATACTCCCCAAAAAGTATCTCAAGGCACGAAAAGCTATAATAATGTATAAAAAATATATTGTCATTATCAATATCTTTTCCAACAAGCCAATTCAATTACAAAGTATTATATATAAACAGAATTTTTGTTTGTTTGTTTGCTACTAATATTTGGGTATATAAACGAATGGGAATTAGTGTCTGAATAAAGAGTGTAAGTTCAGGACCTTAAATGTAGTTTATTAATTTAATATTAGTGATTATAGTTTTTTTTAAACTGTAGCTTTAAGCAGAATGAACAAGGATAAAGTGTATTTGTCACTAAATTAAGAAGATCTGACTCTACATGTCTGTAGGGAGAATATTTTCTGAGTAAGGAGGAGAATTTTTAATATAGTCTCTCTTCAGAGTAAAACTACACTTTATAGTATTTACCTATCTATTTATGAGGGCATCCAGGCTTCCCTCCAACTATTTTACAAGCCTTCACAAGATTGGTTTTCCTTTTAAAAAACATGATGAATACAAATGCAGCTGGAAATGTGAAGGTGTACAGCGCTGTTGGAAAAAAAATACAGTAGTTTGTGACACTGACAGACTGTTCAGTTGTTATGGGTCATAAACAGGTTTGTTAAAGAGACATTGAAATGTAATCAAGACAATGTACTTGCATATGAATTTCAAAGAGATGTACTAGACTAGCAATCATTAACTCATTCATTTGTAGTAATAGAAATCAAGGATAGATCCTAAGTGTATTTGTCTGTGTTAACCTATATCCTGTTAGAAGTTTAACAATGTAGCTTGTATATGCTAATTCCCTTTCATGTCTTAATTGCCTTAATTACATATGTGACTATGTCCAGTTAACCTTAAGATCAAAGATGTGAGAGATACTGCAGGACTCTAATAATTTTATCTACATTGTCTTCATCTTAACTATCTATGCTATAATGAAGTACAGACTAATTGTCTTATGTGAATGAATGCAGCTAGTTTGCAGGAAATAGAAGATTAGCTTCAAAGATCTGTATTTGCCTATTCTTTCTGGGGAGAAGGCCCTACTGTGACAATTGCTATGAGGAGGCTTGCCAGCCCCTAGAGAGTTATAAAGGAAAGCTCCAGGCCTGATCTTTTCATCTCAGGCCTACTTAAAGTTTAACAGGGAAGGTTGAAGCCATAAAACGGAGGTCTCCAGGTTTACCCTGGAATTTTCATGGAAGAAAATACCTGGACTGCCTATTGGACTATAACCCTTTATACTGAATCCGGAAAGACTTTTACAAATCACGTCTCACTATCTCTGGTATAACAACAAGGAATCCTTATCGCACCTTAGCCTAACAAATTTATTTGGGCATAAGCTTTTGTGGGCTAAAACCCGCTTCACTGTAATAAAGTGGGCCTTTGGCGGGACACTACTGAGAGTATCAATTCAGGACAAATCGCTTGGAGTAGGGCAGTCACAGCCCAAGCCTGGGGTTCCTTTACTACTAAGGCACACCAAACCTGCCAAACAAGAGGACTTCGGTTTTACCCCACTGGCTAACCAGAAGTCATATAAGCAATTCTCTCAGACACTCCAGTTTCCCAGTATCACCACCAGCACCACTCCTTATGGGGATGAATGGTTATGAAGACCAATACCCCAGTAAAAGAAAAAAGATTCTTCTGATCCCAAAGGACCAAGTCCCAGACCCAGGTCAATATACCAGTCAGATCTTATCCACAAATCACGCTGTTGCCAATCCTTTAGAATCTAAAGGCTTATTCATAAAAAGAAAGAAATATAGATGAAAGCTAAAATTGGTTAAATTGAATCAATTACATACAGCAATGGCAAAGTTCTTGGTTCAGGCTTGTAGCAGTGATGGAATAAACTGCAGGCTCGGATTTAGTCTCTGGAGTACATCCACAGATTTGGATGAGTCATTCAGTCCATTTTTCAGAGCTTCAGTTTGCATCAAGGTTCCACCAGAGATAAGAAGCAGGATTGAAGACAAAATGGAGATGCTGCTGCTGCTGCCTTTTTATAGTCCTTTTGCCATGTGGCTTGTGCTTCCTTTGTTCCAACCACAAGCTACCCAGCACATGGCATGGAAAAACCTTAGAGTTCTGTCCATAAGCATGTCCCTGCTTGCCTTGCTGAGTCACAAGATGCATCTGCCTTCTCTCAATGGGTCAATGGTATTGCTGATGGTCCTTAGTGGGCCATCAAGCAGGCTAGGCAGTGCTGATGCCAAATTGTCTGGGGTGTCACCCAGAAGCATAGCACAAGTTTGAAATACAGACAGTATAGAGCTAATATTTTAAATACAAAAATGATACATGCATACAGATAGCATAATCATAACCAGCAAATCATAACCTTTTCATAGACACCTCACATGACAACCTTTGTACAAGATTTGGTGCACCTTGGTTGCAACAATAATCTATATGGTCACAGTTCATGTCAATAACATCACAGAAAGCTTATGCCCAAATAAATGTGTTCGTCTCTAAGGTGCCACAAGGACTCCTCGTTGTTTTTGCTAATACAGACTAATACGGCTATCACTCTGAAATCTATCTCTGCTATGAATCTGACCTAAGGACTTTACACATATTTGTATGTATATTGATCTTTTAACCATATGCAACTCTCTTCTTTCTTTTTCCTTTTATTATTAGCCCTTTAGTTTTAGTTACTAGAGGATTGTCATCAGTGTGATTATTGGATAAGGTATGAGACTCGTATTGACCTGGGGATAAGTGTCCTGTCTCCTTTGGGATTAGTGAACCTCACGTATGGTGAATCAGGTTTTCTGTAACCCCTCACTATCTGAGACTTGGTTGCCTAGATGGGAGCCATGAGCTGCAATGCTAAAGGGGACTGTGTTTGACTTCTTATTAACCAATCTGGTATTACAGAAACTGTTTTGGCTTAGTGAATCTAAGTATAGAATAAACCACTAGTTCTGGGGATTGTCTGCCCTATTTCTAGAAGTCTGCCCTGAGTGAGGTGTTCTCAGTGACCCTTCCAGGCACCTGATCACATTGTTTACGAGAAGTTTAGAGATATTTGAGTATCAAGTTCTCTGCTTATACGTTGTCTTTTTCTTTAAATGCTGATCAAGCCTTAATGCTTCAAGCTTTTCAGTCCAGCACTGTAGACCGGACAGCACTGAGGCAGAGCCTTTGAAGCTAAAGATTGCAAAAAGCACAGACCAAATCAATATTTTATCAGTTCAGTAAGTATTCCCTATCTATAATATCAAAGAGCCTTTTTGTTTTTCATTTAAGGTTCTTGGTGTGAAATTAATCCCTCATTTAGGGTGATTTTCTCACTGTAACAACTTAATTTGTTATGAGGCAGACTGAAATTTTGATTGGGGTGGCGTGGAGAGCAGAATATGCGTCATTACTGGAGAGAGACACAGTGACCCAGTTTTCAACTCAATGAAATGTTCATGCAAAAATAACAGAGGGATTGTGACGGGTTGGGTCACAGAAACCCCCTTGGGAACTGCCAACTGATGTGATCAGACTACCTCTGAGCCATTTCCCCTGCCAGCTTGGGACTTCAGAACATTGTTTGGTTTCAGACAGACCCACTTGCCTGCTGAAAACCCAGACCCAGGTCTGAACCACGCCCCCCGAACGCTGCAGGCTTAACTGAAAAGAACTTAAGAAGTGTTTCTGTCTCTAACACTCAGATGCCCAGCTCCCAATGGGGTCCAACCCCCAAATAAATCCATTTTACCCTGTATAAAGCTTATGCAGGATAAACTTATAAATTGTTCACCCTCTATAACACTGATAGAGAAATATGCACAGCTGTTTCTCCCCCTCCCCCCGGGTATTAATACATACTCTGGGTTAATTAATAAGTACAAAGTGATTTTATTAAATACAAAAAGTAGGATTTAAGTGGTTCCAGGTGATAGACAGAACAAAGTGAGTTATTTTATTTTGCTTGTAAAACACGCAAGTCTAAACCTAATACAGTAAGAAGCTGAATACAGATGAAAATCTCACCCTCAGAGATCTTCCAATAAGCCTCTTTTACAGACTAGCCTCCTTCTAGTCTGGGTCCAGCAATCACTTACACCCCCGTGGTTACTGTTCCAGTTTCTTTCAGGTATCCTTTGGGGGCAGAGAAGCTATCTCTTGAGCCAGCTGAAGACAAAATGGAGGGGTCTCCCAGGGGTTTAAATAGACTTTCTCTTGTGGGTGGACACCCCTCCCTCCCCCTGTGTAGAATCCCAGCTATAAGATGGCGTTTTGGAGTCACATGGGCTAATCACATGTGACTCAGAACTTACAGGTAGCAGCCATTGTTCACAGGCTACCTTGAACATCCTCAGGTAGACTTCTTATGTGGATTGGAGCCTTCCAAGATCCATTGTCCGTTAAGTGTTTCTTGATTGGGCACTTAACTTGGAAATTCTTTTCTAAAGAAGCTGCCCAAATGCCTTACAAAGGCTACTTAAAATCAAACAAGTACACAGCCAATATTCATAACTTTGAATAAAAAAAGATACATGCATACAAATAGGATGAATATATTCAGTAGATCATAACCTTTGCAGAGATATGTTACATGGCATATGTAGCATAAAACATATTCCAGTTATGTCATATTTACATTCATAAGCATATTTCCATAAAGCATTATGGGGTGCAACGTCACAGTGATTACATAATTCTTGGTGTTTGTAGTTCTTCTTTTGTGACCCTGCTTTGCCATAGTGCTTTCACTCACTCTCAGTTTGGCATTCAGATGTTCTGATGCTCTTCTACATACTGGATTGCTGTTCTTCCCCTGTCCCTTTAAAACAAGTAGTGACCTCAACCCCCTAAATAAATAGAAATAGCCACCTTATTAGTGCCCCTTAACGATGAATACTGAAAATGGAAAAATAAATGTACATTAAACATATATCAAAAGGAAGCTTGCAGCAGTCTTTGGTTTGGTAAAATAAGACCCATCTCTCCTAGGCAGCAGTCTGTCTCAACCGACACCCCAGACCCAAATGTGAACTTCATAGCTCTGTCATGGACTGAACCTGTCCTTTGTATATCTGTAGGGATTTGAAGTTTGTATTACTGGATGGACTGAACCAAAATCCTACATCTTAGAGTCATAGAATATCAGGGTTGGAAGGGACCTTAGGAGGTCATCTAGTCCAACCCCCTGCTCAAAGCAGGACCAATCCCCAATTTTTGCCCCAGATCCCCAAATGGCCCCCTCAAGGATTGAACTCACAACCCTGGGTTTAGCAGGCCAATGCTCAAACCACTGAGCTATCCCTTTTAAACAAGGGAGGAGGGGAGTTGAAATCCTCTAAACTTTCCAAAATTGTAGGCTGTTTGAATTCAAATTTGAATTGAATACAGAGCAAAACTGGAACTGCAAACTTGGATTTGAACCCAGATCTGGTCTTTGGATCTAGGAATCATTCCATGTGAGGGACCCTGGATAGTGACTGCAGGGCAGGAATATCCTAGCATGGAAAGGGGGTGGTCAGCCAGTAGTCTTCCTATATATATCCTCCTATAAAGGAAAGAAAGGGAGGTATGTCACCTCCTCCGGACACCATGGTTATAGACTGAGGCAGAGGGAAGAGACCCTAGTCACATTCTGCAATGGCTGTTGCAAATGAACTCTACTAAGAAGTATTGTTTTCAGGATATTTATCGAAAGAAGTCAGTCAGAAATCTGAATTCACTTTCTAATGTAGGTCTTCTATCAATAGGAACGCAGGTGAGTGGGTGCTGACTATCCAGTGGAGCTATGATCAGGTTTGAGAAGGTTATGGATGAAAATTGTTTTCTATATAAGCTTCATTCTTGTTCATGTAATTTTAAGTCACACTAAAACACATTGTGTTGTGGTGTGTTTGTGTATATATACTATTTAATTGCACAGCAGGCAGGTCCAGTAAAGGGCTTCATTGCAGGAGCACGGTGTTAAGTTTTCTGCAGCGGCTGACCTGAAACTAAAAGAGAAGACACCGGCAGATAAAGAACAGAGAGTTAGAAAGGCAGGGAAGGGAGAAAGATCCAGAAACCCACAAAGAATAGAGATCAAAGGACTCAGTGTCACATTTTCAATAAAACGCAGGCATTGAAAGCCATTGTATTGTTCTAGACCAGGGGTAGGCAACCTATGGCATGTGTGCCAAAGGTGGCATGCGAGCTGATTTTCAGTGGCTCTCACACTGCCCGGGTCCTGGCCACCAGTCCAGGGGAGTCTACATTTTAATTTAATTTTAAATGAAACTTCTTAAACATTTTAAAAACCTTATTTACTTTACATACAACAATGGTTTAGTTATATATTAAAGACTTATAGAAAAAGACCTTCTAAACAGTAGCGTAGCCAGGGGGAATTAGGGGGAGCGGCTGCTCCCCCACTGAGCAGAAGCGGCGCCTTTTTTTGTTCCCGATGCCTTTTGCTCCTATGCTGCAGCCAGAGCGGAGCATATTGTTTTTGCTCCCAGAGGCTTTTTTTTGTCCTGACGCTTTTTGCTCCCGGTGCCTTTTTTTTTTAGCTCCGCTCCGCTCCCCCTGTGCTCTAAAGCTGGCTACGCCACTGCTTCTAAAAACATTAAAATGTATTACTGGCACGTGAAACCTTAAATTAGAGTGAATAAATGAAGACTCGGCACACCACTTCTGAAAGGTTGCCAACCCCTGTTCTAGACTGATGATGCTACTATAGTGGAGGGTTTTCTGTGGCATATATTGGAAACTGTTTGTATGTGAAGTTTTATACACTGTAGCCAACTGGTTGGCAAAAGGAATGGATTCCTAGAATAGACTCCCTTTATCTTTTTGATCTTGGTAAAGGTAATCTGTAATGAACTCTCTGTATACGAGGATTCTCAAACTTTCTCCACCAAAATTCCACTTTTTTTTTTCTGCCAGGATCTTATTCCAGAATACTTTGCATGTCTACTTCAAGATCTTTTATGCTGTTTCAATGTTAAAAACAACAACAAAAGACCCCGCCCATTAAAATACTCTGATACATTGATCTATTTTTTGGTGGGGAGAGGGAGCAGTGTTTAAAAAGTTGTGCCATTTTTATTATTAGTAGCCTTACCATAGCATGGACCCCATCGTGCTACGTGCTCTACAAACACAGAAACAGATGGTCCCTGCCCCTAAGAGTTTGCAATCTAAGTACAAGACAAGAGACAACGGATGGTTGTAGATAGACAGATGGAGAAGTAAAAGGAAACTATGAGACTGTATTGGGCACATGACAGGCAATGTACTCAGCATACCAGCAACCAACTGTTCAGTTTTTCATAGGCATCATAGAAAAGGAAGGTTTTAAGGAGGGTTTTGCAGATGTTTATGCGAAGTTCTTCCCAAGTGTGAGGAGCAGCATGGGGGAAAGCACAAAGGTGCTTCTTTGAAAATTTAATAAGTGGGTAGTGGAAGCTGACATCATGGTCTAATAGGAAGCCAGAGTTGACATCTTGAACGTGAATGAGATATGATAGGTAGGGTGGGGCTATATTATGAAGGGCCCTGAAGGTGAAGATAATTGTCTTTGTTTGATGCGATAGAGACGGGGGCGCCTGTGAAAGGATGCAAAGAGAGGGGTAATGTGGTCAAAATGATGAGGTAGGAAAATGATCTCTGCAGCAGCATTCTGAATGGATGTGAATGGGGCAAAGTTGTATCTGTTGAGGCCAGAGAAAAGAATATTGCAATAACTGAAGTGTGAGATGATTAAAGCCTGGATGAGAGTTTTAGCAGAGCCTTTCCTATCCATCCACACTATCTTACACATTATGCAGAAAGAATAGGCAAGATCTAGCCATAGCCTGGATGTGAAAGCCTAGAGAGAGATCTGAGTCAAAGATGGATGCCCAAGTTATGGGTCTGAGATGAGTGACAGAATGGTGGTGTTGTCCACAATTATCAAGAAAGGAGGTAGGGGAAGAGTTTTTTGGGGAAGACAAAGAGCTGTGTTTTAGCCATGGTTAGCTTGCGCTGATTGATGGCTAGACATCCATGAGGAGATGTCCGAAAGAGAGGCCAAAATTTTAGTTTGGAGATAAGGAGACAGGTTTTGAGTAGAGAGGTAGATCTGTCAGTCATCACCATAGGGCTGATAGTTGAATTTGTGTTTGCAGATGAGCTTATCCATAGACAAGGTGTAGTGGGAGAAGTAAAGGGGACTAAGGTCAGAGCCCCATGGAGCCCCTACAGAAAAGTGGGGGCAGTTGAGGATACTCTGAAGGACACGCTGGAGGAATAATTAGAGAGCTAGGGGGAGAAACAGGAGAAGGCATTCACAGCAACTAAGGGAGGACAAGATTTCAAGAAGAACATGCTGGATGATGATGACGGAGGAGGAGGAAGATGGATGGAGTACTGGTCTGAGCTTTAGCTGGGAAGAGGTCATTAGAGACTTTGGTGAGAGTGACATCAGTGGGCTGCAAGGTATGGAAGCCTGATTGGAGAGCGTCTAGGATGTCGCTGGAGGGGGAGACCTCCAGACAGTGATTATAGACAGCACATTAAATGATCTTAGAGATAAAAGGGAAATGAGGCAGTACATGTAGAAGCAAGTGGGGTCAATATGAGAGAGACTAAAACATGCTTGTATTGTGGGGGGAAAGAGTCAAAGGAGACTGAGAGGTTATGGAGAAGACCTAGGCAGTGGATGTGAGGGAGATCAGGATATGGGGTGGGATGGGGTCATTGGCGCAAGGGTAGAGATTAGATGAGGAGAGCAGACAAACTTCTACGTCTGTGATGGGAGAAGGAGGAGGGAGTGTAGGAGGTAAAGGGGGTAGGGAACATGAGGGGAGAGAGAAGGTTGCATCATATTTTGGAAGCTAAGGTGTTGGATGGCTCATCAGTATGGACACTGGAAATTGATATCTCCAAGGATGAGTGTGGGAGATTGTGAGAGGGGAAGAAAGAGAACAGGTGTTGAAATCAGACAGGAAGGCTGATGGGGAAGTGTTGGACTGATGGCTGATGACAGTAACACAGAGCGGGAGAGGAGAAGAGTCTGATGCAGTGCTTTTGAAAAGAGGAGAGAGAGTGGGAAGGTGGAGGAGGAACTGGAAAGGAGAAGTCCCCCCCACACACTACAGTGTGATGCAGGGTGGGGAGTCTGAGAGAAGGAGAAACCTCTATAAGAGACGGCAGCTGAAGGAGTAGTGGGGGTCCAGGACTTTGTGAGAACCAGGAGCTGGAGGGAGTGAGATTTAAAGAGGTCCTGGATGACAGATCTTTTTAGGGATGGAGTGGGTGTTCCAGAGACAGCAAGAGAAGGGGAGGAGAGAGAGGCGGATGGGGCATGAGATGATGGTTGGGATATGTGTGGGAGCTGGAGAGGGTGGGGATGGAGGGAGATCCAGGATGGGGCAAGTGTCACCTGAGTGAAGAGAAGGAAGCAGAGGAAAATGTGGATGTGGGAACTGGATTTGTGCTTGTGGGAGGAGGAGAGGACAGGGATGGAGAGGAGGAAGGAAGCAGATAGAGCTGGTGGGAAGAGTAGAGAGCTGAGGGTAACAAGGATTGGGAAGTGGAGCAACTGTGGGGGCGACGGGAAGGATGGGGTTGGGGAAGAAGGAAGAGGATGGATGCTATGATGCAAGAGAGGCATGTGGTGAGCTATTGCTGAATGGCAGATGGACAAGATTGCAAACAAAAAAACGATCTGTGATAATGTCTTCCATGGACAGGCAGTCTAATGGCTATTTCGCTGGCCTTTCTGTTCGTAAGGCCAGAGGAGATGGTAGGGGGGCCTGACCCTCCCTTTCTACTGGGTCCCAGCCCAGGGCCATGTGTTAAATCATCCCCTAAACAGGGGAGATGGTGTCTCCCTCCCGGTGGAGAGTCAAGACCCGCTTCCCTGGGCTACTTCCTACAAGTCTCTTCAGTTTGGGGCATGGCCCCACTAGTCCAGTTGCCTCGAGTGCTTATTTGCATCTTCCCCTTGGGAGGGGAGCCCTTATTTGCCTCAAGTGGCTGTGCTGGCTGGCAGGTCGCTGAGCCATCTCTTGGGCAGGCAGGCAGACAGAGAGCTCCTGGCTCTTCCCTAGTCAGCCCCCGACTGAACCAGGCTCCCTTCTTTTCTCCCTCTCCAGGCCTGGCATTACAGGTATAGCAGGGCAGGGCTAGCTGAATCCAAAGGTTCTTTCTTTCTTTAACCCTTGCTGTGCCGGACAGTTTCTCAGCAATTTCTCTGCTCCCTCACACAATCAAACAAAAACAAAAATGCAGAGTTTGAAAAAGGCTATGATTGTATGTGTGCAGCAGGGCCCTTTATAGGCGGCTAGAGTGTCTTGCTTCAGCGAGGGAGAAAAATATATCTACATTCAGTACATTAAAAAATGGCAATTTCACAATTTAAAATATGCCAAAATGTATAAGTGATACAATAGCTTATTATTGGAAAGGATATAACATATACTAAATAATGCTATTTCCATTAAGTCATTAAGGTTTTTCTCCCAACCAGAAGGCCTCGAACCCTGTTTTTAAATGAAAGCATAGATTCTTTAGAAAATTGTATGCCCCCAGAAAAAAGCTTGACATCTCACTTGGGGAATATGACCCAAAACTACAATTAGCTCTATTCTCAGCTAGTTAATTCCTCCCCCTCCCCCACCACCACCACAAACTTTCTCTCTCTGCTTAAGAGTAGGAAAGAAATCAAAGAGGAAATCAGTAATTTATGTTGCCTCTTTTTCATGTTCCATTTCTTCTTGTGTCCTAAAACCTGGTGTCTGCTTGGTTTTCGTTCATTAATAAGATACAATGTTCCCACTTTATTTTAGCTCTAGGCCTGAGAGCTGAGCAGATGACCGACAGACTGTATGGTGAGTACAGTATGTTAATATTTCCAACACGGACTTGCTGATGAGCCATTCTGAGTTTGATTACCCTGGAAATACCCCGAGTAGCTGGCTGAACCAGGCCTCTCAGCAAATGAAAGTCTATAGTGTGCTTTACTGCTACTCTAATTTCATTTTCAATTTGATTTTCCTCCAATATTGCAACCACCTCCAGGGCTCATATTTTATCCACTAGCAGATAGATGCTACAGCAAAACCTTTCCATCCTCCATCAGAGTCCAATGCTGTATTTAGCAGAGCAGAAGTAGGGGTTGACAGAATTGCTCAAAGGGATTGAAATAATAATGTGTACATGATACCTCCACCAAGAGGTAAACTTGACTTCCCACACCCTCTGGTCTGTATTCTCTGAGCCCCGTCTCCTAATGATGCATTAATTGAGTAATATTTGCCGAGAAGGTAGTATTGCATCCTATTGTATTTACTCAGAGCTCCCTTGTGTTACCTGTTTGAGCCATCCTCCACAGATTCCTGCATATAGCCAGATTACACACTGGAGATAAATGTGAATCTCTTCCCTCCCCAATCAGAGAGGACGTGCCACTTTCACAGCATGCTGTCTCCGCTAGGGATCTGCATATTTATATTCTGAGGATCTGGAGATGGCAGGGCAAAGTAAGAGGCTGGTCTCTGCCAGATGCTCCCTGCAAACCAATGGGGGAAGCTCTTGTAAACCACTGCAGACAAAATCTGCATTAACTTCTATTGTTCCTTCCTATCCACCTTCTGGACTCCCCTCCCCAACATTCTTGAAGGGGCTTCTTGGGGGAGCCCCAGCAGCATGGCTCCTGTAGCACCCCTGCTGGCCAAAGGCTGCAATGATCCCAGTGGAGGCAAGGGCTGGGTGGCAGAGCAGAGGCAAAGGTCATCCGTTGCTTCTTGTGGATCCCCTGAGATCCGTAGGTTTGGGATGGAGCCTCTGGCCTCTTCTATTGAGGGCTTGGGGGAAGGGAGAGGACAAACTGCACCCACAGATAGAAGTTGCCCTGGAATTCATGTTAGACTCAATTTCTACTTCCATGGGTTATTTCCACAGAGGCGGGAATAGCGACCTTGTTGTGTTGTCTTTGTGCTTTCAGAAGGTGCTCATTCTCTTTCCAGTGAAAATCTCTTAACACAACTGTATTTGCTCACCGCTGCTTCAGTCATTGTTGCTGCATCTTTAAGCTTCCTAATTTCTCATGGGGCTAACTAAACCCTAGCCTATTTGGAGTTACTTGGCTATATCAGGTGCCCACACGCACAGGTAGGGAGACAGGAGTTTTAAATGATTTACCTTCATTCATTTGCATTTCCCTCTTTGGGGAAGAAATGGGATTAAATAGGGAGACTGGATTATTTAAGGGATTCGTAATGGAATTTTCATCTATATGTCACCAGTTAAATCAGCCGTGCTTGCTAGAGGTCAGAGTGGCCATTTTCTTAGTGGTCTGAGTCCAGTTTCTAATGGACAGGTGTTCATATTATAAAAATTAGCACCACAGTTGGCACTAATTAGCAAGAGTATTGGCAGTCTCAGCAAAGATGCCAAGAATCAAGTGGACGTGAAAACTAAATGATCTCATCTATTGTGCTGAGCTCTCAAGTACAGGATGCTGTAGGGAAACTTATGCTGCTGCTACTGTCTATATCTTATCTGTTCTGTGGATAAAGATCTGTTTCTGACAGCCCTGAAGCTCAATCTGGCAATTTTTGTGAGCCATAAATTCACTAAAAATACAAAGATTAAAGCAATAGGATATGGATAGTCAGTAACTGTTAGAAATGAAGTGAAAATGCCAGTTTGCAAAACCCAGACACAGACTTGGCTAAGAAACCCTTACGTTCTTTAGAACGGATGTGGGGGAACCAACAAATAGTAAGGAAACCTTAAAGATATTCTTCCTACTATTTTTCCTCTTTGGATGCATATAATTGGTGATAGAATTAGCCTTTTTTCTGTCTGCAAATCATTCATGAACTAAATCAGATTTCTAGAAATGTATTCATTATGCATAAGTATTTGCTGAATAGTTTAGTGAACACATTTCACCTTGTGGGTGGTACATGAACTGTTTGCTTTAACTAGCTCACTAACTATTCCTTGTTTGGTATCAGAGGCATCAGGAAACGGGCCATCCTACCTTACCATCTATATTTGCTGTCTTTTTTCAGAGGAAGTTGAATGAGTTAACGGAGCAAAAAAAAAGATTGTTGAAGAATATAGCACTGTTCATGTGAAAGCTACTGAAGCTTCTTACCTTTGTTTCTTTGCAAATTGCCAAACCACACAACACAGATGAGAAACTACTCCTTCCCACCGCAAAGAATGTGTGCTCAGTGCAGGGCACCGGTGCAAGGAAGTTTTGCGCCCTAGGTGAAACTTCCTTGCACCAGCCCTGCGGGCCCCCCCGTGCAGCTAGCTCAGCCCCCCGCCTGTGGCAGTCTCCCCCCGCCCGTGGCATCCCCCCAGCTCCCAGCTCAGCCACAGAGCCGGGAGGGCGGCAGGCAGCCGCGGCCAGCTGCCTCCCCCGGCTCCCGGAGCCCTAGGCGACTGCCTAGGGTCACCTAATGGGCACGCCGGCCCTGGCTCAGTGATCCTGGGAGAGGAGGCAGCAGCATAGTGATCCTGCTTTCCAACAACACACTGTCATGTCGTATTGCAAACACAGCCACTGGTGTAAAAGAGCAGCTCATCCAAAGTGTTCATCAGAACCCAAACTATTCCATTCAGACTGATGAATCTACTGATGCACTGAATGCTGCACACCTGCTGGTGTTTATTGGTTATGTTCTTGTGAAAGAAGAATTTCTGTTTTGCTGTACACTCCCTATATGAGCAACTGGTGAATAGCTTTTTAAACTATTACATTATTTTGTCCAAAACATGAGCCTTGATTGGGGATGTTATTTTGGAATTTGCAGCGATGGCGCATGTCATGGCGCATGACAGGATGGCATAGTAGGCATGTGACAAGGGTGCAGGCGGAGGCCGACACAGCAGTCTGTAACCATTGTATGATCCCACAGAGTCTGGCTGCCAAGAACATGTCAGAGGAGCTCAGCAATGTCCTTTCTGATGCAGTGAAAAGTGTGACTTTAAAAAGAGACAGCCAGTTAATTCAAGGGTTTTTGCCATTTTATGCAAAGAGCTGGAGGTAGCCTTTACATGAGTGTTACATGCAGAAGTTTGTTGGCTGTCCAGGGGGAAGATACTGACAAGATTGAACTGCATGAGGAAGTCCATATCTCTCTTGCTGATAGTAACTCTCCATTTGTCCAGTATTTCAGTGACACTCAACTTGCCTTGTTGGCATACCTAGAATCATAGAAATACTCTCACTGTGTCATTTCAGGGAGGAGATGGAAATATTTTAATTGTTAGTGACCTGAGAGAAGCATGCATGAGCAAGCTAGAACGGTGATCTTCATTTGTGCAGCAGGGATCTCCTTGCCTAGTTTCCACACTGGACGACATTGTGTGTCAATATGATAATCGGTCAGTTAACCGTATCAAGGATGTGACTGCTCAACACCTACATGGCCTGCAGGAGCAATTACACAACTATGTTCATGAAGTGGGCTGGATCAGAAGCCCATTCAATTTTTAATCCAAACTTTGCAAATAATTTGTCTCCAAAAGGAGAGGAAAGACTTACTGACCTATCAAGCAACAAGAAACTTGTTTTTTCACAAATGACAGTCACAGATTTTTGGTTCGGTGGAATGTTAGTTTCCTAAGTTAACTCATTGAACTCTTAGGGTAGTCTATATTGCAACAAAACACCTGCTGTTGGCCCATGTCAACTGACTCGGGCTTGGGCTTCAGGGCTATAAAATTGCAGTGTAGATGTTTGAGCTTGGGTTGGAGCCAGGACTCTGAGACCCTCAAGTCCTCATTCCTTTGTCTTCACCCTACCTATGTGAATCAGGCCTTTCAGCTTTGGCCCCAATCAAAATTAAGTGTCATATCTGTCTTTCAGTGGAAAATGACTTTATTTTTCTACACTGCAACCCTGAATTCCACTACTTTGGACATTTAGAAAACAAACCCACTCACTCCTCCCACTGACAAGGTAGGAATGGTGGATACTGCCAAAAGCGATAATTGTTAAGATTTCCTAAAATAATATTGTCGTTTTACTTTAGCTGATGCATTTTCTACTCTTTTGAACCGAACTGTGAAGTAACATGAAAGGTATTTTATGAAATAAAATTAGTACTTCTGACACATACTCTTATAACTATATTGATCATAGCCATTCTACTTTATTACTCATATTCTTGCGAAGTATAGGATTTTCAGTCTTTTGTATTGTAGTAGTAAATTATGTGGAGGCAGAATTGTTTTGGGTTTGTTTGTTTTTTAGCTTAAGGAGGCTCACTATGCCAGACAACCCCTGGTATAGATACCTGCCTTACTGTAGCTATACACTGCACAAGTGTAATTTGTAAGGTCAAAATGGTTGAGAACTTAAAAAGAGGATGGTAACAGAACGCGAATTCCAGTGTTGATTGAACCTGGTGACATTCTGAACGTAAAGATCCCTCTGCCATGCTTGTAGCTGTGTCCATCACACTGACTGAACAGACATTCTAGGCTTCAGAGTGACACACAGTCAGTGACAATCTTGGAATCTTGTGTATAGATATTTTAAGCATGCAACAGTGTGCATACAAACAGCTGATATGTTGCTTTAAGTGATTGCTATTTTAGCTGATAGGATATGTAGTGATATGAACATTGGGTCTGATACTAGAGTCTTTCCTCAGATAAAACTCCCAGCTGTGGAGCAGTGCCTACATATGTTTATTTACATCGTTGTTTTATAATACACTTTTAAATTGCACATTTTAAGAGCTAGCAACAATACTGTATAAACTGGAATATTGCAGGGATAACTTTTAAAAAGCTGGTAGGTAAGAAGGAGCAGGCAGACAACATAAATGCAGGTATTGATGTGTTTTTGTGTTTTTTATAATGCTTTTAATCGATAAGTCTTTTCTTTTCTGCCTGTCTTATCCTCTCAGTCATCCATCACAGATAGTGCCAGGTGAATGATCCATATCAACTAATGTATCCAGTGAATCGCACCTCTTTTCCTATTTGTGAATTGTGCACAAACAGATGACAACTGTCTTAAATGTATTGTTAGAAATTATTTGCTGAATAATTTCTGCAAATAATTCTTAGTCTGTTTATAGAGAGGTTAATGCATATGTCATTGAATATTTCTGGTCTCTTGGTAGAATTGGGTTTTCCAGTACATATACACGGCATCTTAAATAAATGGTAACCCAACTCAAGGAAAAAACAGATTCAAAGTATTTTAGGCAGGATAGAAGGTTTACAATAGTTTATTGAAGAGCTGTCCCTTTGAAAGTATGTATGTATCACACATACAATAATGGAAATGTACTGCAGAAGAGAGAACTTCTTTTCATACTGGTATATCCGATTGCAGTGAAATGTTTGTATTCTATACTGCATGTTGCCAGCCAAAGCTCTCATGTTCTTGCAGGTCCATTTACTCTTTTCTTTAACGTGGGGTTTTGTTATCAGCCTTGATTATAAGGAGTGTGTCAGGGTAAGTATCTTGTCTCCTCTCCAGTACAGGGAGAAGACGACCTGGTGGGGGTGCATTTAAGTGGAGGACAAAAGCGACAGGTTCTCAGGGGGCCCAGTTGGAAGCAGGGATTTGGGAGTCTGCTGTATTTGTGCCTCAGCTGAAGCTTTCGGAGAATGGAGCTCCCGTATGTGGACAGGCAGGAGCTCCCTCTTACTTTTCTCCCTACGCCATGTGAAAAATTTTCAAAGGACCTTGGGGTCAGGGAGGGGTCCTTTTTTTTTGGTATTGTATCTGAGAGGAATCTGTGCCCAAGAGAGGGAATGTGTCCAAAAACACAGAAGGGAGCATTCCAGAAGGTTAAGTGACTCTGGCTAGAATTGGGCGCAATGCTGCGTGTGGGTGGAGAGGGGGAAGGTCAGTTGTTCATATCTCACTCTATAGCCAATGTCTCCTCTCCTGAATGCCATGCAGCTTGCGGGAGCCCTGTGTCCACAACCACAGGGTGAAGGCAGCCCTAATCAATGCAGGGTTTTATTGCCTGTGATCTCAGCCAACAAGCAAACGATACTGCTCCATCTGGGGGATTACAGTTTTTAAAAAGGCATTCAGCTAATCAAAATCATGTTCTTATTATGATGCAGTAATAAGCCAGGGGCTCAATTTAATTAATTAGCTTTACATCATTTTCTAAAAAGGGATCTTGGTTTTAAATCAAGACCTCAGATGAACTAATTAGATAATGTTTGCAAAGTGTGTTGAATACATAACGGGAAGGGTGGGCCTATAGTTCAGGTGCAGGACTGGGATTCAGTCCTTGGGGAGTGTGGTCTTGTGGCTAGAGCAGGGAAAGTAGGAGTCAATACCCTGGAGTTTAGGTTTGCATCTAGGAGGTTAAAATAGGGAAAAAAGCGTCAGAACTGCTTGGTTCTAATCCTGGCTGTACCATTGACTTGCTGTGTGACCTTGGGCAAGTCTCTTCAGCTCAGTTTGTCCCTCTGTAAAATGGGGGTGTTTGCAAAGCTCACTCTGGAAGCATGTGTAATTCCATGGGCAAATGAATTATATAAAGGTAAGGGAGGTGTCATTTCCTTCATAAAATCCTACAGAATAATCATTTCAGTGGTATCACCCTCTGAGGGTTGACGGGAGGAACTCACTGCCCTCCCAGGTCCTCCGGTTAGTGGAAATTTTGATGATACATTGTCATTGGAAATGGGTAGAGTTGGGTATCATTTGAAAGACCTTTCTCCTAAGAATCTTTCAGGCCACCTGCCGGTGAATGGCTCTGGGTGGGTGGAGGTACATTATGATGACACATGGAGAACTTTGTGTGATGAAGGCTGGGGCTTTGGCAAGGTTTCAGGGGCATGGAATTGGCTGTGCTGTTGATCTCCTGTGTTGGCACAAGGAAAGTTAATTCACAACTGAGGAAAAACAACCCAGTCAGGCAGCATGGGGCTGGAGAACAGAGAAGAGTCAGTGACAGCCTGGATGTAGGCAGCAGGACGACAGAGCGTAAAAGACAACAGGGAGGTTTCAGGTCTGGATGCTTGGGAGGTCCAGGACAGAGGGCACATTAGGAGGGGGTCAAGGCAGCAGGAATTAACTTTAATGACTTGTTTTTGTCTCCCGTTGGCCTGGTCAATTCAGAAATTTCAGGGAATGTTCTAAGTATGAATGCAGAGAACCATCGTGATTTCGGTGAAAACAGGCAAAGCCTGATTTCCACTGATCTCACTGTTATATAGGCTCTCGAAATGGGGGTGAGGCAGTCACTCAGTGTTTGGATGCCAGAGAGTGTCCTCTGCTTGCAGCAGTATATTGGCATCCTGTGGGTCTGACTTCAGGCTGCTGAAATCCTCTCGGCCTCCATACTCTGACCAGCCTCCCCCAGCCAGGCCTGTCACCCCCACGCTCCACCCAGTCCCCACTCCTGCCACAAGCTGGGTGTACAGCTTGGCCTACATACCAACCAAGAGTATGACCCTCTAGTATAGATTGCAAAGGAGCAGAATCTGTCCTCCAAGAATGTTTAAAGCCTTGGGAGACCATGATTGTGGCCACAGGGAATATACCAGCGTGGTGTGCTTAGGTAATAACATCTGTAGCACACTGTGTAGGATATGTGCCTGGCACTTCATCTGGTGAGATTAAAAAAATTTCCTGAGCAATTTACAAGGTGATTCATTGGAATACAAAAGATTGAGAGGCATTGCTGGTGAAAATCAATAGGAAGAACTCCAGGAAGAAATCAATCTGAGGCAGGATTTGAAGAAGGAAAGTGTGGGTGGTTGGAGCAGAGGGAACAGAGGATTGTTTCTGATGTAAGAGGATGTATGAAAGATAGCAGGAAGCAGAGAGTTGGAGAAAGGACTAGGAAGAGCAGTGTGCATAAAAGAGGGAGTAGGAGCCAATGAGAACAGGGGAGGAGGGGAAGCCAAAATTATTCAGAGCCTTAAAAATGTGAGGGCCAGGATAAATAGAAATTTGAGAAGTATGAAACTTCCTCAGCTCTCAGTGGATGATGTGGCAGCTCTTGATAGGCAAATTGCTGCAGAGGATGTTGAAGATGTAATTAAGAGTTTAAAATTCAATAAAACTCCAGGTCGCAATAGCTTTTCTGGGGGGGAATTATAGAGCTTTAAAGTAAGTGTTGGTATTTTAACTGTATCATTTAATGGTATATTGCAGGGGAACGAGATTCCAGATTCATGGAAAGAGGCAAAATTGTGGTCATTCCTAAAAAAGGAAATGATCTGACCAATTGTGCATCAGGCAGATCTATTTATTAATGTGGATGCTAACATTCATGCCAAGGTTCTAGCAAATAGATTGTGTGAAATCTGGATATGAGGCAGTTCTAGCTAGACCTTTATCCACATTTGAGAAGTTGACCCAGGAGTAAGCTGGAACAAAAAGTTTGATTTCGAACACATATATACAATTTTCATTAAAAAAGATGTTGATAAGAAAACAACTGAGATGAAATGATGGGAGAGGGATTTGGACAAAGAAATTGATCTGCATAAGTAAGTCTCTATATGGGAAAGGGGATAGACACCTTCAATTTGTGTAGCTTATAAAGAATATTTTTTTAAATTATTGTATGGGTAGCATTTGACTCCAGTTAAAATCCATCATATTTTTGCTATTAGGGAATCGATCGTTTGGAAGGGTTGTGGAAAAAGTGGAAAATACTTATACGTATGGTGAGAATTAGTGTCTAGGAGTTAGAGTTTTGAGAGGTAACTATTAGATTCATCTTATGGCAAAATAATCCTAGAGATCCCATGACCTGCTTACTTGCTGTTCAAGAAAAGGATCTGCATTTTAAACAGAATGACAAATTAATTACTTGTTTATTGTTAGCAGCTAGGGTCTATATTGCACATTAGTGGAAATGTATGATACCTCCTCCTATGGAATTGTGGTAATGTTTGAATTGTCCTTATGATAGAAAAGCTTTCACACCATGTGTGTACACAAGAGACGCACCAAACAGAGGATAGGTATTTGGAAATGTTCCCTTCCAGATCCACAGCAGAGTTTGAAAACCAGTAGTCTAGAAAGAAACATCACTGAGTTGGCAGGTCTGCTCATTGTGTAGCTTTGAGATCATCAGCCCAATGCTTTTCAGTGTATGAAATGTTGAGGTTCTTTCCAAAAGATGTATATTATCTTACTGGTCTTCTGAGACTGTATTCAGTCTGAATGGAATCATAATGGTTTGCTATTACATGTTGAAACAACTTTATTTCATAAGATCTCCTAAATTAGAAGGCCACATTCTGTTCTGTTCACTCAAATAAATAGCCCAGTTGAAGTCAAAGGGATTACTCATTGAGCAAGTTGTGCAGGAGTTAGCCCCTAAGCAGGCTTGGAACACAGTGTTTGTATTCAAAAATATATTTAATTTTAAGACTGGGTACTTGGGATTTATCTACAGCTGAAGGGCAGCCACAGAAGCATGAAAGGTTTGTCTACAAAATATACTAGAAAAGAGCTACATCATTGATGAAGTCTACAAACCTTAACAATGCACATACTTTGTATATCTAGGTTAGAATGTTTGGGGGGGGAGGAGTTCATATAAGGTCAGGAGATCATACATGCTGTTTGTATTATAAGCCAAAATTTTGCTAAAAGGTGGTTATGATGTGTCTGTGTAGACACAGATACTATTTCAGTCTTCTGTTTCCTAACCGATCATGTCATACTCCCACATAGATTCTTTAATTTGCTTCTCCAGGATGCTTGCAAATATTTTCTCCTAAGAGGTACTTTAGTCGGCGCTGGTGGGTGCTCGGGCCCCGGCCCCATCCCACACCTTCCCCAAATCCCAGCCCACGCCTCCTCCCCTGGGCGCGCTGCATTTCCCCTCCACCACCACCCCCAGGCTTGTAAGCCTGGGAGGGAGGGGGAGAAGCAGAGCAGCCACCGGCAGCTCCCCGCCGGCCCCCCACACCCAGCTCACCTCCGCTCTGCCTCCCGAGGCACCGTCGCTCCACTTCCCCCCCCCTCCCACCCTCCCAGGCTTGCTGTGTGCCAAACAGCTGTTTGGCGCGTGGCAAGCCTGGGAGGGGGGGGGAAGCGGAGCGGCGCCACCTCGGGGGAGGAGGCAGAGGTGAGCTGGGCGGGGGGGTGCAGAGAAACCGCTCCCTGCTCAGCTCACGTCCGCTCCACCTTCACCTCATGAGGCGCCTCTGCTTCGCTTTCCCTCCCTCCCGCCCAGGCTTGTCGTGCGCCAAACAGCCGGCGGGGAGCTGCCGGTGGGTGCTCTGCACCCACCAATTTTTCCCCGTGGGTGCTCCAGCCCCAGAGCATCCACGGAGTCGGCACCTATGGTCACTGATACCATACTTTTTTCTCTAGATTATATGTGTTGTTTTTCACAGAGTATTAATTCAGGTGTTCCTGGCGCAGCTCTGTAAGGCAATCTGTTCTCTCTCAGAAGATCTTTGCAGCAGCATATTAAAAATACCAGTAAGAAGTAAAAAATTATTTCCATTTGACTTTTTTGGGAGGAGAACCAATTGCACTGGGCACCAGGACAACTTTTATTCTTCAATTACTTTTTTCAGTGCATCTTGGAAAAAGTGAGAAGATGTGGTTTCAGATGTGTCCAAACTTCATAATTAAGTCATAAACTAGAGTCATAGATGTGGACATGTTCTTAAGGATCATCAATATATCATCAGAATAATTGTTTAATATGTTTTCTTGCCAATATTTATACCTTCAGTGACATTCTATACCTTGGGGGAACATGCTGTAACCCACATATTCCTCATTTTCATATAATCATGATCTTACATATAAAGCATGCCTTGTAAGGTTTCAGGGGAAAGATTATGATCTGCTGAAAGTCATTTCTCTATCTATATATGTGTATCATTAATGCATATGAAGTTATGAGAATTGCGTAGTATGGTTGTCACTAAAACATGCTGTAAGTTGGGGGAATCAGACAGATATTAACTCCCCAGAGGCAACAGCAAGGAAAGTAATCAATGCCCAGATGGGATGTCAAACAACCCATCACAGCCATTGTCCAGCAAGGGAGCTACAATGCAATGACTCACCTGCATGAGGCCCCACCAAGGGAATTGCTCAACCTTGCTGGGAGAAATCAGCAATGCCTCCGCAGGCATGCCTGGACTTGTGTTCTACAAACACATGGACTGAGGGTATAAAACAGGCAGCGTGGACACATACTGGGCCCTTCTCCTGTCCCCACCTATGCTGCAAGCAACCAAGGGACTGAGAAGAAGACAAGATTGGCCCAGGTTTAAGGAACAAACTTGTATATTAAGGACTGCAATATCCAGTGGGGTGAGAAAAACTGCTTAATCTAGTTGCTGCCCAGTCTAATAGGGCTGAGAGTTTAGACCGTGTGCTTATATTTTCTTTTCTTTTGGTAACCACTCTGATTTGTTATGCTTTGACTTATAATCACTTAAAATCAATCTTTATAGTTAATAAATCTGTTTATTTTTTCTACCTGAAGCAGTGTGTTTGGTTTGAAGTGTCAGAGGCTCCCACTGGGATAACAAGACTGGTACATATCAATATCTTTGTTAAATTGATGAATTTGTATAAGCTTGCAGCATCCAGTGGGCATAACTGGACATTGCAAGATGGAGGTTCCTAGGATTGTGTCTGGGACCGGAGATATTGACTAGTGTCATTAGCTTGTAAGTAGCTGGGAGCCGCTTTCATGCCAGAGGCTGTGTGAGAACAGCCCAGGAGTGGGGGTTTTCACAGCAGAGCAGGTTAAGGCTGGCTCCCAGAGTCAAGGATTGGAGTGGCCTAGCAGATCACTGGTTCAGACAACACAGGAGGGGAATGTCACTCCTTGTACATGAAGATTTTGTCTAATAAGCATAATAAAATACTCCAATGACAAATTAAATAGCAATACCTCTGCCAAACTGGAATGAAGTAGACATCAGTATTAGCAAATATACTAAAGTTAAGGGTGAATTAAATAGAAATTTTATGCACTTGGGTGAGGTTAATCCAAAACCAATTATTTTCAAAACAGAATATTAGGTAAAAGTCACTTAATCTTATCAAGTGGTGTGCATCTATCAATTGTAGTGTAATTCATCCTTTGAGCTTGACTAAGATGAACAGTTTCGCTAGTATTGTTTGCTGTTAGTTTCCCTTTCATGAGCACTATCTAACCTTTATGTGGAGAGGTATGAGGTCATTAATATTATCGCTAAGATGTTGCATTCTATTTTCAGCAAAGATATAGGGCAAAAGTCCTTCACAAGTATGATACAGCTTATATTTTTAAGTATTACAGTATTCAAGGCTGTTCTCAGATGTAGGGGCATGAAACCTTTCTAAAGTTGTTTTGAAAAATCTCTTTTCAGGATCAGTGCTATCTGTTTCTGAAACATTTTTATAAAAAATCAGCTGGGAGAAACCCATTTGTTTCAGGGGGTTGCCACATGCCAAGTCATGAACAGCCTTTTTTAATTCCTGAATTGCTACTGGGTTATAAATAATGTGAGCCTGGTCTGGCAGAAATGTAGTAACTGAGTCATGAATAGGTTAAAACCAGCTTAGTCAAAGAGTCCTCCTGAAGTATAAAGACAGTGATAAAGCTTACTGAATTGTTCAGGATCTATAGAAAACTGGTTATCTCCAGGAGCTAGGGGGTTGGCAGCTTGTTTTTCTTTAAATCTTTTTCATCTGTTGTCTTGCTTTATCTCTCCATTTATAGCACTGTTGCTTAATTCTGAGAATAAATTCAATTTGGCTAAATTCAGCATTTATATTTAGAGTTGATAAGCAATTGCAGGAATTCCTTATTAGTTGGGTTGTCTTCGTCTCTTTTCCTTTTTCTTGTTACATGCAGCTGGACACATCCTTCCAAATTGTAGCTTTCATAACTTCCTTGCAGGTAGCTCCTGACTCAACTGAACCACCATTTTCCTTCACAAAGCAAAGTATAGCTGTTTCAATTTGAGTACAAAAGGCTGGATCCCTCATCAGAGAGGTTTTAGATTTTAAATTTAGAAATTCTTGTATGTAGTCTCTAGGGTTAATAAGATTAGGGTATGATCAGAAATTAATGAATAGTCTATGTCTGCATTCAGTCATGAAGGGACTGCAAATGTAGCACAAACCACATAATAGTCTGTTCTTGAATACGATGGATGCATATTTCACTAATAAGACTCACATGGTGGTTGAGTCATTAAATGTCTTAACAATTTTGGTCTGGTTAAGGTCTCTGCTGCTGTTGTTGGATCTTGTAACCTTGGATTTGCCTAAATCCTTGTCTGCAACAGAGTTCCATCTTGATCACCTCAGAATTTTGCCATGTGTCCAAAAGGAATTATTTAGATTATATGGTACCTTTTAGTTATTATATACCTGCCCTCTGAATCACTCCAAGAATCCATACATTGAAATGGTACCATTTTGTGAATTAAACAAGTAGGATGCTTGGTTCGCCTATCCTACTCTTTTTTTTTTTTTTTTTAATTCCATTGGCATTACTTTTCATCAGGTGTGTTTCTTGCAGCATTGCAGTTTTGACACTTCATAATTTGAAAGATCCTAAAACTTCTGCTCTCTGTGATGTTTCATTAAAGCATGCATTTTCCAGGAATGCATTATTAATTTATATTATGCTTTTGTGAGTAATATGGATTGAGGTCCTTCAATTGGCCGTTTATTTTGAAAACATATGTAACTGCATGTAACAAATCTATTGATCTGTGCTGGGTCTCCATATGATACCTGTGTCACTAGAGATTTTAGTAAGAATACTATGTTGGTACAATTAATTTCATCTTGAAACAAAAAAGAGGGAAAAAGTTTAGCTTAAAGGAATTCAGAGTGTGTGTGATAACAGTGATTCCAACAACCCTTTTTCTCCCCACAAGACATCTAGCAACATCTTACCATAAATAAATAAACACAGACTTCAGAATGGAGGCTAGTCAGAAGAACTTTGTAAACCATTCTAACATGAATTGATTATTCTTTAATGAAAAGTGTAGCAATTATATATGTCAAGTATCAGAGGGGTAGCTGTGTTAGTCTGGATCTGTAGAAGCGACACAGAGTCCTGTGGCATCTTATAGACAGACGTATTGGAGCATAAGCTTTCGTGGGTGAATACCCACTTCTTTAGGGTTATTGAAGCTTATGCTTCAATTATATATGGTTTATCCCAGTGTTTCCAGAAGTGAGGGACAGCCACCCTCCCCCCATGCTGTTAGGGAGTTGAGGGACTGCCTGTGGGGGTGGAAGCTTGGAAGATGTATATGCCATGCAAGATGTCAGCCTTTAATGACAACATGGCAGAGACGCAAAGGAATGGAGGAGGGAATTCTGATTGTTTTCATTTTCCTGAATGGGGACTCAGCTTCCAAAGGTCTGATAAATGTAGGTGTGGCCATTTAAATAAAAATTAACCATTCCCTAAAAAAAAAATTTATAGTTTTTTTTAGCTCTCCCAAAAGTTTTCAAAGAAATAATACTTTACTACCAAATTTTGTTATAAACATTTACATTAACACCAATCACAAAAAAACAATAATGGGACACTAAATAATTTACCTCACTGGATAAAGATCAAATATTTATGAATATATTTACAAACTATCTGTCAAACATATTTTAACTAGGGTAACATTGTTATTCTAATTCATAAATGAGAAACAGGATATCATAAAATGTCACCAGCCACATTTTTCTACTGAGGGGAAAACATGTAGTAATAGGATTTTGTTTGTATTTTGTGTAACTTAGAATGAAGGATAAAGAATAATGTAGCATGTATTAAATGTATTAATATATGATTTGACCATATCCTGCCAGCCACCCTTTTTGAAGAGCAGAAAGGAATGGCCTAATGTGCCATTGTTAGAGATGAATCAGCCAGAATCTGTGTCTGGACTGATTTCAAGGCCTTTTAGGGTCACCACTTGGTTGTAGGTTTAGCATTTTAAAATAAGTAAAAGAATGCAATGATTGTTTTTCTTTTGCATTGCAGCTTGATGTTCCTGTTCAAAATGTTCTGTGTAAATCAGTTCTGTTTTGTGTGTGAATGAGGAATGTGTGTCTTAGAAAAGTGTGAAGGCCATCACCAAACCAGATGTTCTAGGGAGGAACCGAAGACTGACGCAAGGGCACCAGGAGGCTGCAACACACCCCTATTGAAATGTCAGAGGCGGGCGGATTAATGACTCTAAAGGTGAGACAGGCACCTATCAATGGGGCCAAGATAGCTGTGATCAAAACCAGCATTGGATAACTCCCTGAGAGACTTGATGGAAGAACAAGATAAAGGATGAGAAGGACAATTTAAGAAAACAAGCACTCATCAAACAACAATTGATTACAGCATGATGATGCAAAACTCATTGGTCCCAATGAAGGAAAATCACTATATAAACAGGGTGCCTTGCCATGAAACTTTGGGTTCGTCCTGCCAAGACTTCCCCGGAGTATCGTGTCACAACCAACAGAACCTGGCCACTAGATTGATCCGAACTCTGGACTGGTAACTATAACATCAACTGGCGAGACTGTGTGTGTGTGTGTGTGTGTGTGTGTGTGTGTGTGTGTGTGTGTGTGTGTGTGTGATTGAATGCATATGCTAATAGTTGTGTCTTCAATAAATGCAGCGTATTGCCTTTTCCCCTGAAAAAATCCCATGTGCTTCTTATAAGCGTAACAAACAAAGCAAGCAAAACTAAAGGTAGTCCTCCGTTTTAATTTTTACTGCCTGACCAGGGTTTAATTTAGGGAGACACATGTAGCATTGTTCCTGGTTAGTTCAGGACTATGTTTCTGGAATGTGCTTGTCACACTTCATTTGGAGTCTTAAAGGTTTTGGTAGAAAAAAGCCATATCCATGGTTCAGATTGCTGGGTATCTGAGATGAAAAATCAGAATCGGCTCCAGCCCTCTAAATACTGCCCCTTTCCCCCTCCCTGAGCTCTGCTGAAAAGCCTGGAAAGATAGAAATCTTGATCCCATTTTCAAACTGTGTTCATTATCAAGAACTTATCAACCGTTTGAGATCTACTCATGAAAAGAGGCATATAAGAAGTAAGTATTATTATTATCACCTGAAGTGCAGCCATTCAAATATCATCCTTGCACTTAATATGTTCCTGCCTTTTTCACAGACTCCTCTCTCTCTCTCTCTCTTTCTCTCTTGCAGGGGGTAAGGTTGCCACCTCCAAGATGAAGGAAAACCAGCCTCTGCTCATGCCCCCACCCTGTGCCTGACCCTCTTCTTTCCCTCTCAGTTGCCCCTCCCCCTGCACCAACATTTTGACCTCCTTCACCCCCCTCATGCAGGTGGCAGTGTAGGTGGGGATGAGGGGGTGGTTCATGGGTTCTTTCTCTTTTACCTTTTGTGGCAATCTCTACCCTTATGTTCACCCTTTTATAAGACCATGTAAATTTTGTACAAAGCATACTGTGTAAGGCATCATTTGAAAACTCATGATTTGCTGATCATTATTGTCCTGGAAAAATCTGTATGACAACATTGTATGTGTGTATATATATAAGATCCCACTGTATGATATTAGCAAGACATGTTCCAACATGTTTTGGAGGGCAGTCACACACAAGTTCCCCAGAGACAAAAGGGTAGCCAATGCCTCAGCAAGGTGTCAATGAGATCAAATGGACCATCACCCAATTAAGTGGCCACTCTTCGGCAGGAGAGGAGGGTACTGTGTAGAGCTGAAGAATGAAATTGTTTCTTTTCAACATTGTAACTTTTGCTCACTGTTTGCCATTCATTACACTTGTCTATATTGTAACTTCTGCTCACTGTTTGCCATTCCTTACACTTGTCCATATTGTAACTCGAACTCCATTTTAAAATGCTCACTCCATTTTGTAAAAACCTGCTGCAACCTTCATTTTGCAAAACCCCTGATGTAACCTTGTTAGTTTAGTTCAGATGTATGAATGAGGTATGTATGGATGATGGAATCAGCCTCTAGCCCCAGCCTGTCCTGATGCAATAAAGTTTAAATACCAACAACTGAAGATGCAGACAACAGCCCTGACAAAGCAAGAAGAGTCCACCTTAAAGAGAAAAGAACAAAGGTACAATTGAAGGAACATCAAAGCCAGGTCCCAGGCTGAAAGTCACCTCTGCAATTGACGGATGATCAATCACACCGAACCCAGAAGCAGGGTGACACAGCAAGACTTATAAACTCTGGATTCAAACTAAAAGGAGAAGAGAGGATGGGTGATATGGAAGACTTTGGAGGGTAACATTCTGCTGTCAACATGGAAGGGCATCGGTGCATGCCCAACAGAGACCCAGCTCTTCCTTCTGCCCAGCTTTCCTGGGCAGTTAGCTGCCACAAGCAACGAACCTAAGCCACGAACCCAAGCTATAATCAGGATTGGTAACTATCTAGCAACTGCAGAGCATTTGATGTGTCTGTGTGTGAGTGTATAAGTATTAGGTATTAGCTAGTGGTTATAAATCAAATTGTGTTATAATAAACATGGCGTCTTGTCTTGTCCCCTGAAACGATCCTGTGTAGTTTTATCTGTATAACAACTGGCAAAAAAAATCTACATGTTCATAGAATCATAGGCCTGGAAGGGACCTCAAGAGGTCATCTTATCCAATCTCTTCTTTGACAAAGATGCAGCTTAAGGTTCCTAGCCACACAGATTTTCTGTCTCCTGAACATCAGCTGGAAATGATTCTTGCGCAAGAGAAAGGAGGAGAATGCAGATGCACCAAATCATCTCTTCCTTGTTCTCTATCCATAGCATTATCAACCCCCTGAAGAACAAAGGAAGCAGCATTGGACTGGGGGAGAGATCCTGACTGAAAGGGGTTCAGCCAATAAGACTGCTAGAACATGTGGTGAAAAGACCTTTATTTTGTATTCACTTTGCTTGTTAAGTTAGGTGCGTGTTGCTTTTATCTTTTATTTCCTTGTAACCAATTCTGACTTGTATGCCTCATTACTTGTAATCACTTACAATCTATCTTTCTGTAGTTTAATACGTTTGTTTTGTTGTTTTTATCTAAACCAGTGTGTTTGGATTGAAGTGTTTGGGAAGCTCCATTTGGGATAGCAAGATTTATGAATATCATTTTCTATTAATAAATGATGGATTTATATGAGCTTGTATTGTCCAGGAGGGTGCTGGGCAGTAGAAGACACACATTTATGGGGGAAAGTCTGGGACTGGGAGTTTGCTGGTGTTGCCTTGAAAAGCAATTCCTGAGTGGCTGGCTATAGCACTCATACAGTATATCTGGGAGTGATTTACATGCTGGAGGCTGTGTGTGAGCAGACCAGGACTGGTTGCTGTCACAGCGAAGCAGTGTAAAAGGCAACCCAGGTTGGGGAATTGAGGGGACACAGCTGTCCATCTGTCTGAATTGTACTCTAATGTCACACCTTCCCTACCTCCTCACCCCTGTCCATCCAGGAAGGAAGGTGGCTCAGGGCCCTTGTCAAATCCACAGTAGCTGGCAGGGAAGGTGGCCCCACAACAACCCTCCCCCCAGGCCTTCCTCCTATCGAGATGGCAGCTAAAGAGTCCAGCCAACCCTGGAGTATGCCAGGAAGGAGGGGAAGGCAGCCAAAAATTCCTTCAAGGGAGGACCAGTTCTTAAAGGGATAACCTAATGAAAGGCCCCCCACTGAACATTTCCTCCCCCTTCACTCTCAAGATGGGGGAGCAGGGAGAGGCAATCCCTCTCCCCCACCCCCAGCACATTAGATTTTTTCACTGGCAACCAGTAAGGCAATACAAATACTGGCCAGAGTGATTAAAAACCAGTAGTGAGCCTGACTTGGGAGAGATTTGGGAGGATATTTTTACCTTCCCAGCCTTTTGTAGTGCTGTATAAAGATTGTTCCTTCTTGACCTGTTTCCCAGGCTACATTCTCAGTGAAGTGGTTTCCCCCTTTATTTATTTTGATTCAATGGCCAGTTTCTGTAGATTTTCTGTGCAAGCCATTTGGAAACTGACATCAGAAACATGGTTGTCAGAATACATGAATGTCATAGAATCATAGAATCTCAGGGTTGGAAGGGACCTCAGGAGGTCATCTAGTCCAACCCCCTGCTCAAAGCAGGACCAACCCCAACTAGATCATCCCAGCCAGGGCTTTGTCAAGCCTGACCTTAAAAACCTCCAAGGAAGGAGACTCCACCACCTCCCTAGGTAACCCATTCCAGTGCTTCACCACCCTACTAGTGAAAAAGTTTTTCCTAATATCCAACCTAAACCTCCCCCTCTGCAACTTGAGACCATTACTCCTTGTTCTGTCATCTTCTACCACTGAGAACAGTCTAGATCCATCCTCTTTGGAACCCCCTTTTAGGTAGTTGAAAGCAGCTATCAAATCCCCCCTCACTCTTCTCTTCTGCAGGCTAAACAATCTCAGTTCCCTCAGCCTCTCCTCATAAGTCATGTGCTCCAGCCCCCTAATCATTTTTGTTGCCCTCCGTTGGACTCTTTCCAATTTATCCACATCCTTCTTGTAGTGTGGGGCCCAAAACTGGACACAGTACTCCAAATGAAGCCTCACCAGTGCCGAATAGAGGGGAATAATCACGTCCCTCGATCTGCTGGAAATGCCCCTACTTATACAGCCCAAAATGCCGTTAGCCTTCTTGGCAACAAGGGCACACTGTTGACTCATATTCAGCTTTTCGTCCACTGTAACCCCTAGGTCCTTTTCTGCAGAACTGCTGCCCAGCCATTCGGTCCCTAGTCTGTAGCAGTGCATGGGATTCTTCCGTCCTAAGTGCAGGACTCTGCACTTGTCCTTGTTGAACCTCATCAGATTTCTTTTGGCCCAATCCTCTAATTTGTCTAGGTCCCTCTGTATCCTATCCCTACCCTCCAGCGTATCAACCACTCCTCCCAGTTTAGTGTCATCTGCAAACTTGCTAAGGGTGCAGTCCACACCATCCTCCAGGTCGTTGATGAAGATATTGAACAAAATATCTGTTAAATGTCTGTTAAATGAGGCTGAGGGAACTGGGATTGTTTAGCCTGCAGAAGAGAAGAGTGAGGGGGGATTTGATAGCTGCTTTCAACTACCTAAAAGGGGGTTCCAAAGAGGATGGATCTAGACTGTTCTCAGTGGTAGAAGATGACAGAACAAGGAGTAATGGTCTCAAGTTGCAGAGGGGGAGGTTTAGGTTGGATATTAGGAAAAACTTTTTCACTAGTAGGGTGGTGAAGCACTGGAATGGGTTACCTAGGGAGGTGGTGGAATCTCCTTCCTTAGAGGTTTTTAAGGTCAGGCTTGACAAAGCCCTGGCTGGGATGATCTAGTTGGGGTTGGTCCTGCTTTGAGCAGGGGGTTGGACTAGATGACCTCCTGAGGTCCCTTCCAACCCTGAGATTCTATGATTCTATGATTCTATGAAATGTTGTCTAACTTTTCTGTTAGGGTTCCCCTCAGTTCTCTACATCCTGTGCTAAGCCTTGCTGCTACGCTGCTGTCACAATGAGGTAAAGTCTGTTTGGGGAGAATTAGGCATTACTCTCATCTCTTTGTTTGCCATAAAAATTAACCTTTTGATACAATAGGCATCCAGAAAACGTATTTTTATTCTTATATTTGTGTCTAATGGGGAATTAAAATAGTGATGAATAAATATCAAATTTTGAGTGAGGAGTCAAACTGCCACCTTTTTCTAGGTACCATGTGCTCACCCTTCCTGCTCAATCAACTCTTTACATGTAATATGAAGAAACTAGTGTGACCTTAAATTATTATTTGATTAAAGTAAATATTTGTGAGGATTGCCAACCATGTAGCAGAATTAGCGACTACTCTATTACATGCTCTTGAATCTAGCAGAGAAAGGTATGACACAATCCAATGGCTGGATCAGATGGGAAATAAGGTGCAATTTTTAACAGTGAGGGTAATTAACCATTGGAACAATTTATGAAGGGTTGTGGTGAATTCTTCATCACTGGCGATTTCAAAATCAAGATTGGATATTTTGCTAAACCGTAGGCTCTAGGATTATTATTTTGAAGGAGTTCTGTGGCCTGTGTTATAAAGGGGGGGGTCAGATACGATGATCACAATGATCCCTTCTGATCTTGGGAATCTATGAATCTCCATAGTCTACGGCTCCTCAGTAGATTTATTTAGTGAATGCTTATTTAATATATAACATCTCACTTCTGTATGTGTAAATAAAATGTGTAGTTAGCAATCTTAATTTACAATATTAAGAGAATTTTTTCAATTGTTTAGAAATGAATCCTGAAAAGGTCTGCATTAGCATCTGAAAGGGAGGATGTATATTTAAAAGTATTTAAGACATTGAACCAGCACCCCCTGTGTTTCAGGGCACATATTGTGGACAGTTGCTCTTTAGATTTTACCCGAATCCGCAAATCTTTAGATATATCCTTTTTTTTTTTTTTTTTACAGTGTGTGTGAATAGCATCTGATAATATGATGGATGTTAGAAAAGAACATTAAAGCAACCAAGATTGGATATTTTATGAACTCTGGAGAGCATCATCTGTCAGTGTTGTGACAGTGTAATGCATTACTTAAGGTAATTGAGGCAATTAACACATTTCAGCGTGATCTTTTCTACAAGGGTAAACTTGTAGAAAAAAATCTAGAGAAATAGGGTCATTCTTGATGATGGAGAGGTGTTGGATTAACCAGTACTTTGAGGGTAAATAGGAAAGGGCAAGGCATCATTATCAAAGGGCCTATAAACCTAGGGGTCAGTCTGATCTTTCTTAGTAAAACACAAATAGCTTGGAAATGTGGGTGCAACCCTGTATGCTATGAGGTAGCACGGTTTACACCATATTATGTCTTTGTGCTTCTGACAAAAATGGGGCCCATTAGAGTCCTAGCATTTAAGGTCAGTAGGGACCATCATCTAGTCTGACTTCCTGTATATCTCAAACCACCAGTACCCACACACTAAACTCAATAACTGAAGCTAGACCAAAGTATTACAGCCCACAGAATACTAGACTATAGTGTTGCCAACCATGCAGGATTGTCCCGGAGACTCCAGTAATTAAAGATTGTCATGTGATGAAACCTCCAGGATTATGTCCAACCAAAATTTGGTAATCCTACTAGACTACTATGTGCCACAGGCTGATAATAGGAGGGATCGAGGTACCCACAGTGGCAGGGAAATGATTAAGTGAGATATACCCAGATGAGCATGGCAAGTGACCTACATCCACATGAATAGAGAAAGGTGAAAAGCCCCAAGGTCACTGCCAATCTGCAGTAGTCACTTAGGCAAATGTCCTGTTGTAATCAATTAGACCAAAATCATAGCTAGATTGTGGCTTTTATGAAAATGCTAGACACAGTAAATTCAGACTGATTTGCAGATAATGCTGCACACACACGTTGCTATGAACTAGGGTGCATTCCTTATTTTCTGTGTTTTTAAATTATTTTTCCATGTAATTCTCCATATGTTGTTGTTGTAGTCACTGAACAATAGAAAAGACTTCTGGTTAATGAGAGAACCTGTAAATTTCCGTGAATGCAACCAAAAACGCTGCAGCTGAATGGCTTAAATTGCTGTTTCATCGTATTTCAAAAGGCAAGGCATTCAAATTCTGTTAAGGTTATCCTTTTGTTCAAAATTTCTATGAGCTATTTTCCATTCATGCAATTACTGATTAATGAATTTTTAACATTTTTTAATATAGCAATGCTTTTAATTGAGCAAAAAAGGAGGCACAGTGCAATATACATAATTAATATTGCTGTTGTGAATACATTCACAGCTAGGTCATAAAGTTCATTCAGATTATAGGAACTATGGAATCATTGCTCAGCATTCAGTCCTCCTGGGCATACGTGAATTGCAACTGCATTTATAAATTGCTCTGTGTTGCTCCAAAGGATCTAGGTGTGGTTTAGGATTAGGTTGTGAAAAATGTTTTTCTTGTTTTATAAATGCTGTAATACATAATATATAACAACTGTGACTCTATATTGGTGCTCTGTGAATGTCAAACAAGAAGCATAACATGAACAATAAAACCTCTGAACAATAAAACAATACTATAAACTTTGGATAGCTCATTGCACATTAATTACCAAGATCAGCTTCAGTAATACAAAACACAATGGGTCAAATTCAGCCATGGTGTATGCAGGCAAAACTCTATTGATGTCAGTAGAATTCAGCATACTTAGACCAGGGCTGAATTTGGCCCAAAGTAATTTTTCTCCTCATCTCTACTACACCAGTGTTAGTAATGCATGGAACGAAGCAGTTTTGCTTTGCTGGGGGTCATACCGTAACTGTGCAAACCACATAGGGGTCTATGCAGGATGGAAGTTCACAAAGTGAACCACTACACACTTTGATTTCACAAATGTACAGAAGTTCATTTCATTTATCAGATCTGAAGTTGTGAAATATGAAGAAATATTATGTAAATATTCCTTTACCCCCAAAACAAAAAGGGAAAAGAATCCACAAACAGTTAAAACTCAGCTTGGTGTCCAGTCAGTCATAGACGTACTCTGTTTTGGTCAATTTGTCAGTGTTCTCATTTTGTTGATCCCAGTATGACTTCATGCTTTATGAAAGCATTCTGATTTGTCTGTATTGGTAAAACATTGTTGGTATTAAAACAATTGATAAATGAAAGACTTTAGGCTTGTTAGGATGTTAAGAATAACATCTTGTTTTCATCCATCGGACAATTCAGTCCCTTATGTAGTCCTGTTGTGTCTATTGGTATTGCAAAGACTAATGAAAAGTTGATAATTTTTTTAAAACAAAAATTAAAATATCAACCACTACACTTATTCACCACTGATGTTTTATATGGCAGATGTTTGTCAGGCTGGCTCATCCCCTCTGAGTTGTCCAGTACCCAAACACAGAGATGTTTCCAGGTCCCAATGAAGCTAATGTGTGCTTGTACTCACTCTACACCTCTGCAAATCAGACCAACAGATTTCAGTAGGGCTAGTATTTAAAAAGGGTGGTAGCAATGTAACATTTAATTTGCATGATAAATGAGCCCAAATATAATCAGTGATATGGTTTTGCTGAGCTAAATAGTTCTTACAGTTATGGACAAAGGTACAGTCAGAGAAAATAATGAACTATAGTAAAAAAAAAATCCCTGACCAGAAGGAATTATAACCGATAATCATAATCTTCTCCCTTACACTAGTTGCATTCCTCCTGAAGCCAGCCCTGGACTAGGCACAGATTCCTTTCTTCCAGGGCCAAATTAAAGCATAGGTACTATAGGCCTGTTGCCTAGAGCCTGAGGTCTTGGAATCATGTAATGATACCAGAATTTCAGCTTTCATTTCCAGAAAAACTAAGGTTGTTTTTTTTGTCCTTTTGATTGTGCAGCAAAGCTCTGAAACATGACCTGAGAGTAACTGATGCAGTGACATCTGCTCGAATCTGCAGACAACATGAAACGAGAGCTTTGGGAGTGGTGAACTTCCCCCATTCATATCAATAGGGCATTATCTCCAAGACCCATTGCTCTAGGGGACCCCCAGCTGACATTATCCTAGTAGAAGACTCTCCTGTGGCAGAAACAGAAGAGCACTGCAGGCCAGGCCCACCCATGCAGATATACTCTGCTGACTCCTGGAATAGTTATTGGGGGAAGGAGGGCCTCCTGCTGGCACAACTATGTCACAGTGGTGGGAGAAAGGACCCCTGCTGATTTCTTTCCCCCCAGGAACAGCAGCTAGAGTCTCTTTCCTCATGAAGAGGATCCCATGATGCTGCTTCTGCCTCTCTGCGATGGAAGGAGGCCCCCTGCCACTGCCAGTCCCAAAGGAGGTAAGACATAGAGGATCCTGTGCTGTGGGGTGCCTAAGGGCCTGGATTGACCCAGCCAGGCTTCCCCTTCTGTATCAGATCTGTTGCGTTGGCTGGGAGGTGGCAATGTTGGAGGTTGGACTAGATGACCTCCTGAGGTCCCTTCCAACCCTGAGATTCTATGAATGTAAAGGGCCATAAGTAGCCTTTATTCCCCAGCACAGGCACACAGGACAAGTGATGATCTTGCTCTAAATACATCATTGACTGATGAAGCAAAAATGTTTATTTCAGAAACAGATATTATTTGTCTTTTAAAACCTGATTTTTAAATGTTAAAAATTACGTGGCTCCATTCATATGCACAAGAACACACTCGGATCAGTGTAATTAGCTCATCCAACTATAGACAGATTCCATAATTTTAGTTGCAAGTAAGAAGTTAGATGTTTAACTTTGGCAATTTTAATGGTATATTGCAGTGTATTCCTCCTGTATTCCTTATTCTTGAATGTGCAGAAAGAAGGCCTTTAGTACTAGCCTTTTAGTTCTGAATGTCCATAAATTGCTAATTGTCAGTCAATTTAAATGAATACCTCATCTGTTTTCGAAATATCTAAGGATATTTTGGAGGACTGACCCACCAAACCAAACTCTGTCTGATGACTTGCAAAATACGCATCAGCATATTGAGTTTGTTCTTTTTAAGCTCAATAAATTAACCGTTTATTGCCCGCTTCATTTTAAGTGGTCTCCTACAGCATGTGTGAATCCCTTGTTTAACAATCTATCCCACCTTGTATTTAGCTCAGACATTCTGGTTATCTTCCCCAGACCTGAGGCAGAGCTCTGTGCAGTTTGAAAGCATGTCCATTCTATCAACCGAGGTTGGTCCAATAATAGATATTACCCCACCTATCTTGTTCTTTGCAGGCCGATAAACTTTCTTTAGCCAGGATTGAAGAGGTCTTATCCTCAACATAGCTAATGCAGTTATCAGGATACATGATTCCAACAATCCTAATAGTCTGAGCAATACACTGGATTTTAAGGTGAGTGTATTAATCCTTATCTATAGTTGTTGAGGTTATCATAATCTTTTGAGTAGAAGAGAGTGGAATTTCTACTAAAGCCTAGGAATTGTAATAGGAAACAAATTTTTTTTAAGGTGATAGGTATCCTAAGAGGACCAGTGTCTTTGTCTTTAGTAGACAGTTTGTTATTGAGTTATAGGAAGATGTAAATTCCCTGCATTCTAAAACTAGTTTGTAGCAACATTATGCCTTATTTCCAGTCTGAATTTCATGAAGTGATTATCTAGCCCCATGACTTCTGTTTGTGCTCCAGTATAGCTTTTAGAAAGACATCCAGTCTTGATATAAAGACTCCATATGAGGGAGAGTTTGCCACATTTCCTGATGATCTGTTCCAACGTCCTCACCATTAAAAATGTGTATCTTATTTCCAAGTTTTAACATTGACAACCTCAACTTTGAGGCATTGGATTTTGACAATCTGAACTTTCAGGCACTGTTCTTCTTAATGTTGTTGGCCAGCATTAATTCATTGCACTTACAATGTACAGGGAATAGCTAGAGGGACGATAGGACCTGGTGGAACCTGAAGGAGACAAGTGCCAAGATCTGGCGGCATGGTTCTGTCACATCTTTCTCCTTGGCCAATGAGACAAGGGTCTAAGTGAAGCCAGAGAGCCTTTTCCTTTCCCACCCTGTGATAAGGGAGTCTGGGGAGCAGTAATGGAGGCCTCCACACATTGGAGGTTTTAGAGCACAGGGGGAGCGGCGCTATAAAAAGGCACCTCCCCACTGCCCCTGTACTCACCCGGCTCCGGCAGTGGGGCTGGGGCGGGGGCGCTTTAAAAGGCCCATGGCTCCCCATAGCATCAGGAGCCGTGGGCCTTTTAAAGCGCCCCCCCCCCCGCCTGACTCCGGCAGTGGGGCTCGGGCGGTGCCTTAAGGCACCGCTTCTCCTCATAGGGGGAGCGGCCGCTCCCCTGGCTCCCCTCCTGGCTACGTTACTGCCTCCACAACCTCTTTCCTCGATGAGGCCAACATTAACACTTTTAAAAAGTTGGCTAGGGTTTGTGGGACTATGATATCGTAAAGTGCCAACTGACCCCCCCCCCCAGCCCTTTACTTCTCCCTCTTGTAAAGTAAACCATACTGCCCTTAGAGGGGTACTGTATCCCTTTCCATGCCCTCTATCCCCATGGATTTGTCAGGTTCTTGCTCTTCTATCTGCAAGGCAAATGGAATGATATAACCCAGAATGCGCGTCTTTCTCTGTATAGGAAACATTATTTAATGGATTTAACCTCAGAAATAATGGTGCACCATTGCTTGCTCATATCATGTCTGCTGTTGCTCATCTAATTGTATAAAAACCAGGCCCTAAAATCTGCAATATAGGTGGATTCTAATCCAAAGGATTTTTGTTTCCCTATGTCTGGGTCTCATTTTAAAATGTCATCTCAGGTTACAGATAATGTAGCATCACAAACACATTGCTTCGGGCTTGGTATTTTGCTCCAGCATTTGAAAGCATTTAAACCTGAATGTTAATATGAGCTGGCCCGAGTTATGCTATTTTCCCATTATTTCTGTTCTGAATAATACCTTGTGGCAGTTATAGTATGGTGCTGGGTGTTAAAGTGAAAAATGTGTCAATCTTGATTTAGTGGATACCTGAGCACAAGAAGCAGTACTTGGATGCAAAATTGGTATTGCATTAATGTTCCTGAGTACATGTCCTCAGAACACTATTTGCTAATGTAAAGTCCTTGCAGCTAGAAAATAAGGCTAGAAATGTTCTAGCCCTGAGGCTTTCTACAGGTTGTAGGAAAGAAATAGACCACGGTTTAGTTGCAATAAAAAGAGACAAATGAATCACTCTCTAGTGGAAAGGTAAAACCAGAGGGCAATGTAAATGAAGATAAGGATGGTATTTGAGCAGATAAGAAACGTTTTGGTTTCCCAACATGCTTACTACATTGGACCTTTAATGTAATGCACATTATTCCCTATATATTTCCACCGTATCAGTAGCTTCCCTCCCTTCTTGGTGCACCATCTCCTGAAAAGAAAAACACAAATAATTTTCCCTTTTCAGGATGGAGTTAAGAAAAATGGAAGCTCTTGTAGTAATTGTGCTCATTGTGATTCAGCTATCTCTGTGGTGCTGTTCTGTCCTCTCCTTTGACTTTTGTTCTGATATGTGACCCATTTTTTAATGCTGTACCTCTGTTATGTTGGAGCGTGGATAGCTTAGTTTCAGCATAATATTCACCCAAAGCATCCAAATGTCCTACTGTTTGTTGGTCTGTATGAAGAATTAGGGGAGAAGGAAGATTGTGTCTGAACTCAGATTTCAGTGATGAATTTGGACTTTTGACTTTGTAAGAGCATAACACATGCACACTTTAAAGATGTTGCAGCAAGAAAGTAGCAGCCTTCATCAGTGCCTTCTAGTGCTCAAGGACTGGTTTGCTCTACAGAATATTAGCTCTTCCCCATTTGATATAGGCCATCAGATAGTAATAACATCTGGTTACTACTGGCATGGGCCAAATTAAAATCAATGATAAAGGCAAAAGAGTCAGTATCAGTTAACAAACTCCTGCTTATTCAGTCCCTAAGCAATTGAAGATGACTCTTTATGTAAAGATTTCCTATGAGACCACCTGGGCTGCCTATCACCTGTGTACCCAATACAAAAGTTATAACTTAAGCCTACTTCCGCTTTTTTCATATTCTTGAGATTGTATTTGTGATGCTTTGCCTTTAGGATCAGCTTTTTAAGGTAGCTGCTAGGTTGATATTGAATGACCTATCAGAGGCACCCAAATATTCTCTCCATATCATGTCTTATTACTTCCATCTTGATAAATTACAAAAGAGACATCCCCACTTGGAACAAAATCACCAGCCCTTCATACATGCACTACTTAAACATTCAGGACACCATAGGAAAAAGGAGTAGGCTGAGAAACTAAGCAAGAGGATTCATAGAAGTGAGGCCTTTCTAGGAGTGGAAGTAGATGTTCAATTCAAGTACCTATTTCTGCAGCATATATTAAAATTGGTAAGTGCAGAGTCTTAGCTCAGCTGTGCTAGGCTTGAATTGAGTCCCATGAATACAGAACCTTAACATTTATCATGTCCTGCATGCAATTTCCTGGCCTACAGAGTGAATTATATTGAATTACACTGATTTTTCTGGGGATGGGGTGGGGAAAGAAACTCAAAGCAGAACACACAATCAAATGAATTAAAATAACCCTCACTGCATTCCTGCAGGACAGATGGAACTTTAAGTCCATGTCTGTAGCTTCCAAAATAATTACTGCTGCATCAGTTGGCCATATGTATAGAAAGACTCTTCCTCTAGCACCTACATTAGCAGTAATTCTATAATGAATACACTGCATTGATAACATGCAGCCTCCAGTGTCGCAAAGAACTTCATGTTCAGGCTGTGCTAACTCTTGAAGATCCATACTTGGCATCTGTGGGTTATGTACCGCCAGACAAATAAGCTTTTCACAAAGAGAGGAGATTTTCAGCAGCTTCAGATACTGTGTTTAGTAATAAGCATGCCCATAGCACTGAATAAAAGCTGTCATACAGTGAATGTCTTTTTTTTTTAAAGCATACAAGATGCCTTTCCATATCACCTACTTTGTTAGTTTCCCTTTCTTCTTCTTACACTTGTCTCATTCACTGATGATTCTGCCCCAACAAAATCCAGTCTTCTCAATATAGCTCTGATGAAAGGAAGTGGAGACAAAAGAGAAGTTGCCTTTGCCTTTAGAGGACCTATTAATAGTGTATTGACTTGGAACCCACTTCCAGCATCCTGCTTTTCTTCTCCACTTTTACAAACAGCTACAGCACATTTGATCTTGGGTTGTCCAAGGTCAAGCCAGAGTTGACCGAGGAATGTGCGTCACTGGGGGAAGAGTCAGAGCTCACTGTCTCAGGAAGGCTGATGGTAGGGGGAATGCTCATTTGCAAACTCCATGGTCACACTATAAAGATACATCACAATCTCATCTGTGTTGCATTGCCATTGTGTTACCATAGCCAGTTCTCCCCTCTCCTTTCTCATGGTGCATGAAGGGAACGAACCCCTTCCCACAGGGTCCCTTAAACACACCCAAATCTTTCTCATCCTTAGTTTTTCAACTGAAAAATAAGTTTATATGGAAATCATTGAGAGAATAAATATGGAACCCCAAAGAGCCATTTTCAGAATTACCTTTCTGAGAATAACAACTGCAGTTTAACAACTGCTCTTGTATGGAATCTTTTAGCTTTTAATAAGGAGAACTGATAACTTCTCTTCAGTTTTCTCTGCTTTCCTCATTGCACCTTTTGTAGATGTGAACGGCTATATTGATCAAAGCAGTTAGAGAAGGAAAAGACTTTTAAAATCATAGACTTTGAGATCTCTTCAAAAGCAGGAGATACTCCCCCAGAGAGACTGTATTCCATATTGCACTGACACTACACTTGAGCATAGGCAAAAGGCCAAGAAGATGTATGTAATATTTCTGCAGCTTTTCCCAATATAGTAATAAAACAGCCTTAATTATCTTCCTCCTATTGCTTCCATAGCACACAAAGAAAAATAAGTTAAGTGTCAATATTTCTACTGACTCTGCAATTAAGGCAGGTTTGTGCGCTCAGGAGAGGAAACTAATTTTTAGTTTCTCTTCGGGTGATTCAGTAAATTGGTTCAGTAGACTTTCTTTTCAGGAGACCTAGGATTACATCCTGATTTGAAAAATGAGGGACTAATCCAGGAGGTCAAAAACAACTAAGGAATAGTCATCCCCAAACCAGCCAATCCCAGCTCACACGCACCAGAGGAACAGGATGAAGAAGCTGAAGTTGCTTATTACTTAATCCAATGACTATTCACATATGTGGTGTTGCAAACTCTGATTTTATAGTGTCTCAAAATATTTAGAATATATTTTCTTACAGCTGCAGCTTCTGGAGTCAGGTGAATACATGAGAACTTGAGCTTTAATTAAAAATAATGTAAATTTCTAGCCTATGATTGTAGAGAAAAGCTTTAAAATGTGACCCAACTCCACCATAAAGGTTCAAAACCCAGAAGGTAAATGAAAAGAACCATAGTATATTGCTTAAAAGCAATCTCATGATTTTTAGATTCCTAATTCATGATTTTAGACCTCTTGGAGTTTGCAATACTTTGTGTGTAAGAGTTGAAGGACTGGGTCTGTGATGGGCTGAGTACCCCACAAAGGCTCTTAATGGATTAATGTGGGAAGGAAGGTTAGTTTGGGGATCCTTTCCTAAGAAGATAAGTCTGGAAAGAGGCCAGGAGAGAAATGAAGCAGCAACTAGGAGGGGAGCGAGCTGCAGTGGTAAGCCCTGATAAAAGGGCAGGAACTGGATTTCAAGGGGAGAGTCTGGGAGGCATTTCAATGGGATATAGAGTAGGAGGAAACTAAAAGGCGATGAAAAGTCAAGCCCAGGGAGGGCAGGAATTGGGCTTATGTTTACACTTTTAGTTTGGGATTTTGTTGGGGGATTTCAGGGGAGAGGCCTGCGAGAAAGTTGAACGTAGAAAGAATGTGGGTGAGAAGGCCTGAGAGAGGCCATAGTAGCCCAGGGCAGCAGCAGCAGCAAGGAGTTGGATTCAGCAGACTTGGATGCTGGTGATAGATTTTTTTGGGGCATGGAATCTGGTGTAGTCAGAGGTCCTGGGTTCCTCTATCAGCCACTGAAATGGTGGTATGAGGCCAGAGATAGGGGCAATGATGATAGAGAACCCTGGGAAAACGGGGTGAGGACCCAGAGTCAGGGCTGAAGACTTGATACAAGGTCTTGAACACTGGTTTGTTGGACATTTTGTTACCCTGGAAGGGGTGGACTTAAATTGTGACCTTGACAGAGAGATGAGTGACAGGAAGAGATGGACAATCAGAGGGCCAGAGAGGCTGTCAACAGGAGGCACCAGACCAGGAGAGAGCTGCTCTGCTATGCCTGGCCACAGGAGGCACTCTGGTGGTGATTCTCCACCTTTACAGGGTCCTTTGAGTTTTTACTTTAAAATATATTAATGGCTTAATAGATACAGATATCTTTTGAGGTACCTGAACACAAAAACATATTTGTAAGATTTGCGAGGCCTGATTATTGCCAGTTGTTGAACTGAAAATTCATACTTCCATATAAACCCTCAACTTTCCACCTATTGTGGTCAGTTAATATTCAGAAGACTTTCTTCACAATGTTCCGCTCTTTCACTCAGCCTGCAGATAGAAAAAATAGACACAATATCTGTGACTACTGAAGTACCTCATACATGTGTGTGCCAACTCTGAAGACTAATGATGCTATTTTACATTTTCTCTTTCACTGTGGATCATTTTGGCAGGGCTCATCCAGCTATGTTAGGATTGGTACTGGAGCTGGAATGAATTGCTACCATCCTTTTCCCAACGTCCAACCCCCTGGTTATTGTTGTATATGCTGGATTAACAGACGTACTACAGTTATTGCTATAAAGTGACTTATTTGTTGAAAAATAATCAAATAGTTTCTAAATGGAATCATTCCTAGAAATGTATCTTGAAATAGAAGATTATTGAAACATCTGTCTTTGTAAACTGTTCTTGCTGCTTACATGCACAACTGTTGGAGATCACTTCAGATAGGCATAGAAAGTCAATTCAGGATATTTTTCCTATTATGGAAAGTGAAGTAAACAGTAGGCCAGATTTCACTGGCTCACATTAAACTGATTCCTGTGCATACTTAGAAGATAAGGGCAAATGTTTTAATCCATTCATTACCTCTTTGGCATCATTAATTGCTGTCCAGTACACTCCATACATCAATCAGTTCCTATATAACTTTGAGGAGTAATATTAGGAATATTTTGAAACAAATTCAGTTCTGAGAATGTGCTTCTGTACCTGCGGTTCAAGCAAAAATTATTGGGCCATATTCATCCTTGCTGCAACCACTTTGAAGTCAATGGCATTATAACAGAGATGAAAACTGGTGTTTTGTCTTTTAGCCTTTATCACACAGAGCAGTATTTGAGTGTTAATATTAAATGGTGGCATTCTTTAGAAATGCACATTGTGGAGGAAAATCACCTAGGCACAAACTCTGGTTAAGGAAAATCAACTAGGCCCAAACTTTGGCCTAGGTAGCTGGGTAAATGATCATGAGGCAGAAAGAGAGAGTGGAAAATTTTAAGCCTACTTACTTTATCAACTTCTATCCTCTACTCTTTACTAGGATATAGAAAATCCCTATTAATAGATCCTCCCCAAAGGGATGTGTCTGTCTGAACCATGTGCTCCTCCATATATGTGAGCTTTCCCCCAGCCCTTAGTTTAAGAATTTCTCTACAACCTTTTTAATTTTACATGCCAGCAGTCTGGTTTCATTTTGGTTTAAGTGGAGCCCATCGTTCCCATATAGTCTTCTCCTTTCCCAGAAGGTTCCCCAGTTCCAAATAACTCTAAATCCCTCGTCCAAACGGAGTTGGCGCCTATGCTATTGTCTTATCTATGCATATAGACCTTGGAGTTCTGCCTGTCTTGGCCCTGTGTGTGGAATGGGGAGCATTTCAGAGAATGCTATCAGGGAGGTCCTGGATTTTAACATCTCATCAAGCAGCCTAAATTTGGCCTTCAGGAACTCTCTCCTACCTTTTCCTATGTCACTGGTACCTACATGTACCATGACTACCAGCTCCCCCCAGCATTGCACATAAATCTGTCAAGATGTCCACAACTTTTGCACCTGGCAAGCAACTTACCATGCAGTTTTCCCAGGCATCACAAACCCAGATGTCTATATTTCTAATAATTGAATCCCAGTTTACTGTTATCTGGCTCTTCCTAAAAACTTGGGTACTCTTCCTTGGAGGGGTATCCTCAGTGTGAGAGGATACCAGGACATCATCAGGAAGAAGGGTACCAACTAGGGGATCATTTCCCTCCACTCCAGTATGATGATCTTCTTCCCTGAGACTTTCATCCTCCTCAACAGCATGAAGGCTGTCAGACTGGGGGTTGGGATCGCTCTACTATGTCCCAGAAAGTCTCATCTGTGTGCCTCTCTGACTCCCTTAGCTCCTCCTGTTCAGCCACTCTGGCCTCAAGAGACCATGCTCTGTCTCTGAGGGCCATGAGCTGCTTGCACCAAACACACATATTAAAGCAAAACCACACAATACATTGTCAGAATTAAAAAAAAAATAATTTTGGCTTCCTTTAATAAAATGTTAACATAACAAACAGCACTTCAAAGACAACACAAAGTAATTCATTCATGTCTAACACTTGCTGATATCTTCTGTACAATATACATAAATTACACACACTGAGAATATTTGCCTACCATTTGAACTGCCTAACAATAAGAGATTAATTTTACTATTGAGGGGCTATTCCAAGGGGAGGTTGGGCCTGGGAGAGTGAGCAAGTTATACAGTTACTTGGGATACCAAGTAAAAGACCTAAGGCACATCATGAACGCCCAGAATTATCATCACACCCATATATGAATTGTTCCATGGAGACTTATGTTTAATATCCATCTGTGAGGTTTTGTGTTTTGGATATATATACTCCTTCTTTGTGACCCCCATAAAGATATATTTGCTATTGAACACCTTCCTCTCCCCCAGGTAATGGAACACACATTGTCTAATATTTGAAGCACTACAAGCCTTTGTGCTTCTAGCATGGCTGCCATGCTACAAGGTATCTAAATGTCGGGTGTACCGTGACACCCAGCGCAACTCACAGAGGGAAGGGGCAAATACACTGTAAAAAAAAAAAGAATAAATTAACTTTGAATTTAGATGTTACACTCATGCTTTGTGAGAGTCGCATTTTTTCAGAGAACCACAGCATAAAAGAGCCTGAGTATGAGTGTTATTTTGTGTGAAATTACTTATTTTAAAGACCTGATATAACCCAGAATCCTAAATATTGTTTTATAAAAGTCACATCTCGAGGAAAAGGCATTAATAACTTTTAGGAAAGGAGAAATCCCTTTAACATTTAGCCATTGAGGTACAGAGAAAATACTGTGTAATTGCATACAGTTCCTTGTCAGCAAGAATTTGTATGGTGATAGTTTTGTAAATTGGACCTAGTTTTAATTTTAAGTAAAAACATTTGTGTCCCCCCCAGAACATTGGTTTTCCAGACCTTTTATTCTTTTGTATTGCTGAATCATAATAATCTTGTTGGTCAGGGATAGAATCAAGTTTATTACAAGTTAGAGTTAATACACAGGAACTGTGCTGACAATTGATAATAGTGCCGTCATCTAAAATAACTACTATTGCACTTTACTGAATTTCTTCTTGCCCTTTATTTTTACTTGATAATGAAGGTACATGGAGACCTATTCAGAGATCAGGTACTGCATATGAAAATTAAGTAGACATCCCTTTATTAATTCAAACAAGTTTTTGATATACAGTAACTGAGTGATTAACTTGAACGTATCTTAGCAATATTGCTTTGTTGGTGGAGTGAATATGTATTCGATTACAACAAACCAAAGACATGCAGGAGATTTTTCGAGCTACAAATAACTACCAAAAATAACTATCCTAACCCCCAACAATTGATCTTGTTGGCTTAAGGCCATTAACTCCTACCCTACAACAGTTATTGTAGGTTTGACAAATACTCCTCTAATTTCTATTGCTTCATAAATGTTGTTGAGGGTTAGATTTACAATATGCTCAGTGTAAGGGGGTGATGTATAGTTGTACCAACCCAGTGAGCAGCGCAGGGAAGAAGTCTTACTTCACAGAGGCACAATACCTTCCCTTCTTCCCCCTTGCTCCAGGGGTAAACATCTGCTACTGCCCCTTTGCAGAAGCTAACTCCTCTCCCCTCATGCCAATTCAGCTATGCTTGCCAATAAAGTAGGGGTGGAGACAAGTTTTTGCACATTCCCAATCTACTTGCATGTAGGGAAGCAGTGGGTGTGCAGACCCTGCTTACCTCTTCCCAAACCCAACTTCTGGGGTGTCTGCATGGGAACATGTGTATGTGGGGCTTCTACTATTCAGTTATGCCCCCTCGTAGTCCCATGATCTGGCACGGTATTTTAGGAAATTACCTAAAAAGGCAATACACAATAAGAAAGAGATCCTAAGTGTGTACACTTAGGATCCTAAGTGTACACACACACAAAATAATATAATTAGCCTTATAGAAGAAATACCTATGCAGTCGGTTAGTGGCGTATTCAGATGAATATCCTATGACATCTACTTCAGACAAGGTTATATCTTTTTTTTCCAGTTGGTATGATTAATTTGCAAGTCATCAAATGACTGAGCTGAAATAGTTCCAAGGTCGTTCAAAGAAATGGTCCAGTGGGTTCCAAAAAGTAGGAAAGTTGAGTAGATAATCCTTTTTTAGAGCACATCTTCTGAAATGTATGTTACTTAGTGATGAAATCCAGAAGTTAATTGAAAATTTAGACCCATCCGTCCAGTAGCGCATAACTAATTTAAGAGACATTATTACCAGAATGTCAATTATCCTTTAAATATAGAAGGCAGTATGTTCATTTAAAACATTGAGTTGCGTGAAAAGACTAATTTTAACAGTATTCCTATCACTTTCTTTTTTTATTATAGAAATTACTTTCTGCTAATATGGAAAGTAACTGACATTCATCAATCATGTCTTTGAACATTCAGAGAGATATATTAAAAAACCAGTATTATTGACTTCAATGGGAGCACGATTGTGCCCCAATTCTACAGAAGGGATATCTGCTTTATGGAAAATGTAAAGAGTGCAACTTACCTAAATATGACATTAAAAGGGGGAAGTTTGGATATTTGATGCAGAATGCGATTTTCATATTTTCTTCCAACTGGTGTAATTTATATTACTCTGTAAATCATTTACATTACTCTGTAGACTGCTTTAGTGCAAACTAGGGGCCTTTAAATTTGTGCCTACAGCATCTACATGGGGGAGTTACAGCGCAGCGCTTCAATGCGCACTTTGATGTGCACAGAAATGTGTATGCAAGCAGAAGACTACAGAGAAACATCTGTAATCTTTCTTTGTATTTAGTTATAACCCTGAATTTTGTGTGTGTGTGGGTTATTGCTTTAACAAAAGTTTCATTTATTTTAATCTAGAAGTGATTGGTTAGAATATTCCCAACCTTATTTGACTCAGGCAGTGGACATAACCTTCAACCAATTATCATATGTCCTTCAGAAAAAGAAACTGCTATCAGAAAAAAAGCTTTCCTGGCCTCTGACTGGATAGGGAGTGAAGACTGATACAGAGAGGAAGGGAACAGAATTGCCTTGCACTGCAGAAGTGTCAGTGTTCTATCATTGAGACCGGCTGGCCCTGGAGGCTTCACCTCACCCTTGCCCTAGAAAAGAGCAGAGGAGAAGTTCTCTAGGTAGCCTAGAGTGGCTGCAGGGGAGCAACCAATCAGAGGGGCTCCTGTAGAGGCCAATCAGGAACCAGAAGGGCCCTATAAAAAGGAAGCAGCGGTAGCAGAACAGTCAGTTGTTGCCTGGAGCTTGAAGAGGAAGAACTGGGTGCCTGGCTGGCTGGAAGAGCAGCAGGACGATGGAAAGGTCAGTGAGGGCAGGCTGAGCCCAGAACCTAGCCAGACCAGGCAAGGGTACTGTGATGATGGGTCCTGCTGGTCTGGTTGAAAATTGAGACCAGGAAGTGCTGCTGAAAGGACACCAACTGATGGTAGTGAGATGGGCCCCTATTGGGCTCTTAAAGAAGGCAGTGTCTCCAGGAAAGAGGCTTTGATGCTCTGGCTCTAGACCAGAGCCGTGAGAAAGAATTAGAGACTGTATACACCGGAAAAATGCAGAACTGCAGAAAGCTCCATCAAGTGATTTTTATTGCTGTGGAGAATTCTGGTCCCCTCAACTTCCCTATACCAAGCCTGTTTACTTGGGTGCACTGCAGGAACTAGCATTTGGCCCATAACATGGTGCCACAGAATGCAGTATACGATGTGTTTCATAAGAAACTTGTGTTGTGGTAAAGCATAGCAAGTGCAGCTACAGAAACCCATTGTGCAGAGCCAAAACCTGGAGAAACAGGTTTGGGTGCCTGCACAGCATGGTGCTCCTATACGTGCTGCAGCAATAGGTGTCCAGCTATAGGTACACACAGTAATGACTTAGAAAATCCCTTTGCAGTGTAACAGAGAACCTATGAACCCACAACATTTTCAAATGGCCCCTGTGTGTGCTTAGATATCTTCTAGCACCACTGAGCCACTTAATATATGTAGGATAATGCTCCCTTTCCAGCACCTCAGTTTAATGCTCTGAAGAGTCCGATCTTTCAGAAAGCAATAGTCAAAGAACCCTAGTAGCTCCTATATTTATAACACTTCCCCTTGCACTCTGACTCAGCTCGCAGACTGACACGGAGAGATTCCTGCCCATGATGATGTCTCTCTGTACTGACTTCAAGGGGCACTACTGAGTATGTTCTGTAAGTAGCTACCCACACCCCTCTTCTGGATTATTCTGGGCATTTCTAGCTGTCTCCTGTTCTGCTCTTAGCACATGTACAGAAACACAGATCCCAACAAACCCATGACTCTGCCTTCATGCTGCTCTTCATTTCTCTGGTTTTAAAGAAAAAAAAATCCCACTTCATAAAAGCATGAGAGTTATATATACCAATATTGGTAGCTAGCTGCTGCTGCCTGGGGCAGCAATAACTTCCAATGTCTTTTATGTAGTAGTTACATTTTTATTTCCCAGGGTATCATACATAGTAATTTGACTTTTTCTTTGCTCCTTCCACTCTTCACAAAGAGGCTGTTTGTGATATTTGCTGATCCTTCACGGTTCTCCTCCGTGATACCAATTTTCCTATTAATATCAAGTAGGAGATTGGCAAATGTTTGGGCTATTGAGACTGGCTTTGTGGCAAATTACTCTGTTTTTTGTCTCGCTGCACCAAACCACGGGAGCTGTAGTTATCTACTATAGTCATGATCATCCCAATTGAGTTCTGAGGCCTGATAACAAACAGTTCTGATTCTGTGAGTCTTGCTCCCAACGCAGGTTCTATGGAGCCCTGAGGCTCATCGTTAGAGCTGCTATCAATGGCTTGACTGAGACAAAAACAAGAAACTTGCAATATTTGTCTACTTTGCTGGATAAGGATAATAATCTTGTGGAAATAATAGTATTGCCAGCCTCAAGTGTGCAAAGATCATGTGTCAGATGCCAAGAAATTATGAGATGAGACTAAAAAATAATACATTTGGGTTTCTTTCCATTTGAATTGTGGGTTTTGTACCTCTGGGTACTCTTGGGTCACATTTTCAGTCTTTTCCTCAATCATGAAGGTTAGAAACTTACTTTATTTTCAAATGAAATCTGTGTGAAATTAAAGTGAAAATTTTCACATGACCCCAGGAGCTGGGTTTTTTAAAACTGAATATCATGAGTTTCAAAATGTTCAGAGCTAGCAATAATGTAATAATGAATCAGATACTGTCATTTTTAATTAGTTCTCAAAATCAATGGGTAACTTACTGTGGGGATTTGACTCCCACCTAATGACAAAAGCCCCAAATCGTGCTCATCTTTCTCATGTGAGAAGATAGTTTTGCTGTTTGAAGGAATAAGGCAAACAAGATTTGGGCCAAAAACAGATTTAGAAGGTTTGGGAATGGATGCACCAGACATGATGCGGCAGGTCTTCATTTAGGATCTGTTCCCAAAGCCCTTGTTCAGGGAAAAAACCTCCCATTTGCTTCATGGGGAGTTTTGCCCATGCATATACTTCAGGACTAAGCCTTTAGTTGGCGTCTATTATTCAACATACTCAAATGCACTTCTGATATTTTGGCAGAGTAACTGGGCTGGATTTCTGGAGCTTGCAAATAAATAACCAGACCTCAAATATTAATTAGCATTTTTGATGCTAAATAAAATCCCTTATAAATTAATCTCTGGAGCTGGGTTGGACATGGTGGCTGATGGTCTATTAGTAATCACCACCACAATTTCAGTATCTACACTGAGCGGTGGTGAAATAGGATAATATAACTTTACCTGTATCCTTCCCCTTGTCAAAATCAATGTGATATCAACCACATTTATTGAATTGGGCAAAGTGCCCTAGAATTATTGTGCATGTTGAAGACAATGGGAGCTGATGTCAACAAATGAATAAAACATTATCCCTAACACATTAAAGCTGGTATCTTCATATGTTTAATGACTAGGACTCTCTTCTCTTGAAAATATTTTTAAATTTGAAATGTTTGTTTGGGGCCCTGTTTTTTTCTAAACAAATTGGTCAACATTAAAATGTATCATTAGCCAAAAGTGGTATTTGTAATACATTTCCCTCCCCTTCTGCCTCCATACTTAGAATAGGTATTAATGATGGTACCTGTTGGTAAATATTAACCTGTTAAGTGTGGCCACTCTTCTAGAGATAGTCAGCTCACCTGAAATGTTCCTGCTCTAAGAATTGCCATTACAGTGCCCCTTGAAGTGCTGAAGGGGCTCATACTAAGTTAGAAAAATGTCATTTTCTGCAAAAGATTGAACTTGACTGGGAAGGTGAATACAGAACAGTATTGAGCATTATGATTTTATTCTTTTTGTGGTTTTGTTGCATACTAATTACTCAACATTCCATACCAAAATCATTGTGATAGGTGTACCCTTTAAGATATCTACAATCAAACTCTTATTTTAATGTGGTTTTTTTAATCATTCTTGATTGCTTCTTTGTTAATGTATTATGAATGATGTTTTAAGTGATATAGTCCAGTATATGAGAGGGAACAGGAAGCAGAGATTAATGATGGAAACTCAGCTAGAGGGAGGGGATTGAAGGAGGTTGCTTGGTAAATAAGAAGAGGGAGGGTATTCCAGCCATAAGCCCCTTTAACAAAACCAGGAGTGAGAGAAGAAGAGAAAAGGAGTGGACCAAGCAAAGGGTACAAAATATGAGAATAAGAACATGGGACACAGCTGTGTTGAGCCTTGAAAATGTAGACCGGGTGTTAAATTCACATCTGATGTAAGATGGAACTGCTCCAATGGAGTTGCAAAGATTTAATGGATTTGATTGAAGTCTCCGTAGTCTTGCCAAATTATGGCAAAGTGAATTTGGTCCCTTGAGTTTAAATTCTGTATAAAAGCCAGTGAAGGGATATGAGTTGCAAAATATGGGCTATCTTGGCTGCAGACTTTTGGATGTATTAGAGAAGACAGAAAGCAGAAGAGAAGGACAGTATGATAGTAGAGGTGGTAAAACAATCAAGGAAGAACAATCTATAGCAGTAATAACACTGCCACTCACCCATGTCTCTTTTTTAGCAAATCCCTTTACTTTCTGTACTTCTGTTTATCCAGCTTAATATGTGGAGAGGGGTATAATAATAGTCGTCTCTAAAAAGTGCTTAGAGATGCCTACATGAAATTCACTATGTGCTGATTATTATTATTAATATAATCCCGCTAATAATTATAGCAATAATTAAGGTCTATTTGATACCTCCACAATTTTTAGCTGCTTAAAATATTGTTGTCTCCATCCTGGAGTGTGTAACAACTTGTGGGATGAGGGGGGAATGGGGAGGGGGAAACTGTAAGTTGACAGCTTTATTAGATTTACAAGAGTTTCATTATTAATAACCTAGTAGCTGAAGAAATTATTCCATGAAAAAATGTGGATTCATTTAATTTATTCATAAATATTAAAGTGGAACTTCACTATGTTGTAGGTTTAGAAGAGTAAATAAATTCCTAGAGAAAATTTTGTCCTTCGATTTCTCAGGATGAAGCTAAAAGATATGAAAACTGTATTTTGAAAGAGGCTACTGTCTTCTATAAAGGAAAATTTAGAGTAGTGAGATTCCTTACCCTACTCTGGCTCCTTTACGCAAAGAAATGGAGCCCTAAAAAATCCCCCCATACAGGCACTGTGGAAGACTGCCCTAGGCCCCCCCGCCCCTTGCAAAACTTGGCCTAAGTAGGGTGACCACTTCTACAGCATACAGAACATCTGAAACTATGTAACCTGCCCCCATCTGCATAACCCCACCCCCGCCAGTGAGACCAAGTCAGACTGCCCAGATGATGCTATTTTGCAGAGTGCATTGCCCTGCCTCCGTGACCTCACACGCATGGCATGGAGCAGCATGCTGTGCAAAATAACATCCTTTTGCATTCATGATGATACCAGACAAAACCATGTCTAGGTTTATATCAATACCAGACAAGGACAAACCTTACACAGAAAAACTTGTCATAAAAATGCCAATTTTGTTTTTTTTTTTTGTGTGTGGCTAATATGAACTGCTGAGAATATATTGCTCCTAAAAGTTAATTTTAAAACGATTATCATTGCCCGTTCTCTGAGATGCAGCACTTACCTGACAGTTATTAAATACACAGCATTTAACAGATCTACAAATAATAGATATTACAGATGAAAACACCTAATAGACCAGATTGTCCATCCCCCGCAATAGTGCAGGATTATTGTCTGCTGTACATTTTTCACTAATTTGATCAGTGTTGTGGTTTTTTGGGGCACTTTTTATCTATTGCACAGAGCCATGAACATATATGGCACTATATAAGTAATTCAAAATATCTGAGCAATTGAACTTCCACTAAGTTTCTTGGGAGACCAGAGAATAGATCTAGGAACTGATACCCTAGCACAACAGACACTCAGTAAAGGTATAGGGCCAAATTCTGATCTTACACTACACACTCTTCCCTCTCCCTCCCCCCAAGCTTTGTCCATAGAAACTACAATTAGGAAATTCTTTTCGCAATTCCGGCTTACAAGAGACCTCTATGGCACACTAGACACGCTCAAACTTAAATTTATTTTTGGTTTCAAAGCAATAAAGAATATATTGCAGGAAACAATCCTACAGTGGCAGACAAACGGATACCGAGAAGACTGAATAGGCTTTTCCATCTCCTGTTTCAGAGCAAATGGCAGTGCTGGTCATGATAGGGCTGAAGAAAGTGGGACACTTGGGCTGCTCATTTCTGTGACATTTCCCAAGTGCTCACCCAGGTTTTTCAGGACAAGGTCGGTATCTGTGTTCTGGGAACAAACTGAAAACCTTGAATGTGCTAATGGACTCTTATAGTTCTTTTCTGTGTAATTTTGACTAAAAGGGGAAGAAAGGTGCATCACATGAATCCTCTGTCAGAAGGAGAATTAGTAAACCCCATTGTCTATGGCTTTGATACATTAAGCCAAATTTATCCTTGATGTACCTTCACTGATGTCAAAAGATTTACATGGGGATGATTTTGGTCCAGTAAATGCATTTTGAGTCCTTTCTTGGAAGTTGGATTGTGCTGCTCTGATTATACAGCTGGTGAGAATTAATTCTCCCTCTGAATATCAGAAACATGTAAAGACCATTCATCATAATTGAATTTGCTGGATGAACAGCAGTTTCTGATCCAGTCATATTTCTCATTCTTTGCCTTTTATGGCCACATTTTTTTATCTGTTCTTTCCCTAGTTCCCTAGTCTGTCTTGCCTTTTATTTTCCCATTTCTTTCGGCTGGCCTTTAAGTCCTTGAAGGTTGTTGATTTTTAGCAGTCTTTTCTTGGGGGGAGGGGTAGCTCAGTGGTTTGAGCCTTGGCCTGCTAAACCCAGGGTTGTGAGCTCAATCCTTGAGGGGGCCATTTAGGGATCTGGGGCAAAAATTGGGGATTGGTCCTGCTTTGAGCAGGGGGTTGGACTAGATGACCTCCTAAGGTCCCTTCCAACCCTGATATTCTATGATTCTTTGAGAAAAATAAATGTTTTGTGGGTGATACTAGCTGCTGCTGTATCATCTCCTACAAATGCTGGCTCTGGGTCATGCCAGTGCTCTGTTAACACTACCCAGACCGTGGTTCTTCACCATCACTCTCAGGGCTAGTCTACACTTACCAGCTCTGTCGGACGGGTCAGATCGATCTTCTGGGTTCGATTTATTGCGTCTTGTCTAGACGCGATAAATCGAACCAGGAAGTGCTCCCCTGTTGACGCTGGTAATCCTGCTCCACGAACGGAGCAGGCAGAGTTGACGGGGGAGCCTGCGCGCCGCGGTGTGGACCAGGGGTGAGTACTTTGAAGTTTGAAATAAGATACTTCGACTTCAGCTACGTTATTTACGTAGCTGAAGTCGCGTATCTTACTTCGAACTTCTGGGCTAGTGTAGACCAGCCCTCAGTGGTAATGGCAGTTTCTGGATTGTGCTCAGACTTCCATGCTCACCACAGATGCCAGAGTAATGTGTGCTGTTTCAGCAAGCTAATATGAATCCCCATTCACATCATGGCTTGTGTTCTACAGAACATCAGATTAGATGACCACAATGGTTGATTCTGGTTTTATAATCTGAATCCTTGCCACTACCCTCAGATTTGCCTCACTGGACATAAAGCAGAAAGAGCAGGTATGTTTTAACTTAATAGTGTCCTGTGACCTAGCTCATGTGGCAGTCTTCAGGGATAAGGGTAAAATACACTTGTTTAAGAAGGCTTACAAGTGAGCTTTGGGTTTTTTTAAAGTAGAAAAGAGGTGTGTCAAATTAATAGCTCTAAATCATAACACTAGAGGTGGTAGGACCTTGGTATACTGGATGGCACTATTTATTTAATTGTTCTTTTATATAATGTGCTCTCATGCTATAGTGATGAGTAGCACATTCCAAACACCTAAATAAATACTATCTATGTAACCCTTCTGCCAGTCAGAGTTGGCAACAGCAAGGGCTGGGTTGAATATCTAGGGGTTCCTTTTCAACAATACAATGCAAAACTGGCTTGAGCCACCCCCCCCCCCCACTCCCAGTCACCTGGAACAATTACACACCACCTCCTGGGCGCCTCTAAGAGGCAATACATCCCCTCTCACAAGCACAGAGTCTGAGTGTAGCAAAAACTTGTAATAAAAGGAGGGGAGTAACTCAGCATTAAATTGGGGAAACACCGCAACTAGGGTTCATAAACACAAACCATGAGCAAAAGACCCACCCCCAAGTAAGTTGGAAGGTGTCCTTTTCCCCTTGCGTTCTTAAGTCCAGCAACCCAAAAGTTCCTTTAATGTGCCCGTCCCATCTCTGCACTCCACTCACAGTTACTCTCCTTGGTCAGTGCAGCCCAGAGTTCAGAGGTTCATCTGCAGAGTTCACCTCCCACCCTGTGTGGAAGGGGTGGTGATGATAAGGAGTCCCCTTACACTCTCCGCTGCTTGGGCACTCACTCACCACCCTACCAGCCGATTGCCATGCCTCTGTGGAGCTCTGCTCTGGCCCTCTCCGCCAGCCGCCCTGCAGGCCGCCATAGGCGCCGACTCCGTGGGTACTCAAGGGCTGGAGCACCTACAGGGAAAAATTGGTTGGTGCAGAGCCTTGCAAGCCTGGGTGGTGGTGGAGGGGAAATGCAGCGCGCCCATGGGAGGGGGTGGGGATTTGGGGAAGGGGTGGAATGGGGGCGGGGCTGGGGGTGGAGTTGGGCCAGGGCCGGGGGCGCGAGCACCCACCGGTGACGACTAAAGTCGGCGCCTATGCTGGCCGCTTGCTGCGCCTCTCCACCAGCTACCCAGCCAGCTCCTTCCCATGCCTCTCTGCCAGCTGCCCTGCTGGCCGTGCCTCTCCACCAGCCACCCCGCTGGCTGCGCCGCTCCCCACACCTCTCTGCCAGCTTCCCACTCACCAAGATGTCTTCAAGTGTCGGGGTGGTGTTATCCCCATCATTCAGATAGGGAACTATGACACAGAGAAATTAAGGTCAATAGTGTCCAGTAATTTTGGGTACCCAATTTGATACCTAGGACCTAATTTTTCAAATAACTTAACTTTCTATAGCATTGTATATGTTCAAAGCATGGTTCCATTTGCTTCAGTTACAGTTGCAAGTGCTCAGCACTTCTTTGCATCAGACCAACGGTCTCAAGTCAGGTACCCAGAACTTGAGGAACCCACAATTAGTGACCCCCCTATACAATTTTTGGTTGAAAAGACTTGCCAGCATCACATAGGAACCTGGTGGCAGAGTCAGGAATAGAATCCAATTGACCAGGGCAGCATTTGACTGCCTTCACTATGAGACTGTCCTTTCTCTTCCTGCAATCCCCTGACTCATTCACTACACACCTATTCACTTCTGCAAAAAGTGAAACAGAGGCACTGCAAACACCAGTTTCCTTCACTGCACAGCCCCTGTTCATTCCTAGAGCACAGTCCATCCTGTGCACTGAATGAAGAAAGGGTCCTGTGGGGGAAAAATAGCATGTGGTCATGTAAACAAAGACTGTATCATAATGCATATGTACAATAGTGGGGAGGGTGGGAAAGGGTGGGAGTGGGACTGAAGATTGCACAGGCAACCTTAATTCTGGCTCTGCAATTTTTTTTAGCTGTGTATGTGAATTTCTAGGTTTTTAAAAAAGCAAACTGAAGAAACAAATTCCATTAAGTAGCTTCCTATTGAAACCTACACTGGCCATTAGCAGAGTTGGATGCTTTAAACCTCTGCCACTTGAGCTAATGGAGTAACTGATAACCGTAGTAGTAATGTCATCCTCTATCTAAACCAGCACTACAGGGGGATGGGACACTTTCCCAGTGGGTTTAACAGATATGTACTGATAGCAGAGGAATGATGAGACTCAGAAATCCTGGGTTTCATTTCAGGCTCTGGAGGGGAATGTGCACACAGGGCACCATCCAAATGTCAAGTCCTGCTGTAAAGCATAGTGGTGCTAGAGCGTTTCAAAGAAATAGTCATAAGAATTTTTTAACATGGGCACAACATATTTTCCCCTAGCCTTGTTCTCAACTGTCGTGGCTGAAAGTTTCCAAAAATACTCAGCCAGAGGCAAACACTCATCATGGAAAATTTCTGCTTTGGCAGAAATGCTTACAGTTTGGCAAAATTTTAAGGAACTGGAAACAGGGTCGTCTTATGGGAAGCATCAGTAAAACTTAATAGTCCGTGCTACCAACACCTTGATTGAATAGTTGAGAATGCCTGTTGGAATGCTCATGCTCGGTGGTGGAACAGTAAGGAGCAATGTATTGAAGAAACCTCTGAAAGATGTGACCAGAAATATGTATTTGAGACTTTGAAGGTCCTAACTGGATGTCCATTCTCACGGCTTCCGCCTTTTAAGGACAAAAATGGAAAATACTGCCAGGAACTGATGCACAACTCAATTATTTTTGTGAATTAATGAATAGATCCCCATCAAGCTGTAAAGTACAACTTAATCCAAAAATGAACCTCTCAGAAAACAGGGCGGTGACATTAGAGGAAGTGATGCTTGCAGTCAAAAAGTTATGAAATGATAAAACACCTGGTCTTGACAATATTTCATCAGAATTGCTAAGGTGTGGAGGCACAGATTTGGTTCACTGGCCTCATAGAGTTGTCTTAAGTTTGAGAAACCAAATCATGTTCGAAAAGATTGGCCGTATCACCCCTTTTTCAAAAACGGAATGATAGGCTTGCTCAAATTAGAGTGGAATAACATTGCTGTCAGTCCCAGGGAAGATGTTTACAATCATATTAATGAACCAACCAAAACACTGTCTCAACTCAGAAACGAGAAACACCCTATGTTGTTTCTGTACAGGTTGATCTACAATCCATGCTTTATCTGCTCAGCAGAATGTTATTGGAAAAACAATTAGAGTGATAAAAAGAAGTTAAGTGTGTTTATAGACTTTGAGACTTTTGACTCGGTGCATCAATCAGCTGTGTGGATATTGCTATGCCAGTATGGGGTGCCTGAGGATTTAGTATGCCTAGTGGAGGAACTGTACTGAGGTATTTTTAGCTGTGTGAGGATCAATGATTGTATTACAGACTGTTTTTCAGTAGAATCAGGAGTACATCAAGGATGCATTCTCTTCCCTACATCATTTAATGTTCTAATAGACTATCTGATGACAAAGCTGATTGAGGCCAAAGTAGTAGTTGTGAAATGTAAAGATTCATCTTTAGAGGATCTTGAGTATGTGGATCATATTGTCTTATTTGGAGAGACTGCTGACCAACTACAGCTAATGCTGGAAGATATTGTGGAAAAATTGTAGAATCTATGGGCCTGAATATCAGCGATGGTAAAACCAAAGCTATGCATGCCTCTTTTAAAAATGAAAATGAATGGCCTGACAACACTGCATGTAAATGGAAAGACATTGAATGGCGAATAGTTTTATCTATCTGAGCAGTCTGTTGACTTCTCTGACAGCAGGAGGTTCTGTAATTGAAAAAGTCAAACCTTGGATCTGTCTTGTGGCAATGGCATGTCAGCATCTTCAGAGACCTCTGTTTTTGGTGGTGGGATGTCTCTAAGACAGCTAAGATATGACTGTTCAAAAAAGTAATGATGACAACCATGTTACATGGAGCAGAAATATGGCTGTTAAAAACAGCTGAGGAGAGGAAACTAAAGAGTTTTCGGTGTCCAAAAGTTAGTGTATTAACATCCATTTGTTTGATTTCCCACCCCTCCTGCCCCCGCTCACAAATGAGATGATCCCAGCAAAAGTTGCAGTCTTGTACGAGTTGAGAAGAAGACAACTGCAATGATGGGGTCACATCCAACGTGAAGAAGGTGATCTGCTTTTACAGAAGGTTTATAGAGCTGAGGTTGAAGGACATAGAGCACAAGGCTGACAATGAATGAGGTTGGAAGATGCAATTGAGGTAAGAAGTCTAAATCCTCCCATACGGACTCTTGACAAAGTTAGGGTACGTCTATACTACCCGCCTGATTCGGCGGGTAGCAATCGATCTTCTGGGATCGATTTATCGCGTCTCGTCTAGACGCGATAAATCGATCCTGGAAGCGCTCCCTGTCAACACCGGAACTCCAGCTCCGTGTGAGGAGTAAGCGGAGTCGACGTGGGAGCCTGCCTGCTGGATCTGGACCCGCGGTAAGTGCTTTTAAGTTCGAACTAAGATACTTTGACTTCAGCTACGTTATTCACGTAGCTGAAGTTGCGTATCTTAGTTCGACCTCTGCCCCCCCCCCCCCCAGTGTGGACCAGCCCTTAGAAGACTTGCAAGGGACCGTTGAAGATGGAAGTCCATTCTACTTAGCACCACAGCCACATCATAGTCATGTAAATTTGATGCTGCTGCTGTTACCAAACCCACCTATAATAATTGTACCAAAGCCAACAGTAGCTTGTCCATTTGCTACAGGCTCCAATATTGTTTCAGTGCTATTTCCAATATGCTTTTATATATTACATTTTAAAGAAAATGATGTTTTATGGGCCAAATTTTCTGCTGGAGTAATTTGATTGTCATTCAGAGGAGTTATCCCAGTAGAGAATTTGGCATTGTGTTTTTAACATTACAAAATTTTGCACCTGGATTTGTAATAACTTTACACACAGAATTCCCCCTGAAGCCAGATAAGGGGTTTTGAGTGTGGGTGAATTGCAGAAGGAGCACGATTGCTTTGGGTTTACTGACTTCTATTGTTAATTTCACTTGTTTTGTACATATTGAACATATCAATAGCAACATATTTTTGTAATAAAAAGGAATTAAACTTTTATAGAAAAGAAACAGGATCCAAAACAGTCATGGAGGTGGGGTGGGAATGGGAAATGTAGGCAATGTAACTTATATGATACCTTTTTACTGCATCAGCCACATCTACCTTTTCCCAAGGACCAACATAACTGCAAATATTTTCTGAATGAAAAGGTCTGGCTGCCAGGATAAAGTGATATATGTAGATTATATGTCTCTCATAAATGCTGATCTTTAAATCAAGTTTATGCATCAGTGAACTACTCAATGCACACCTCCCAGGTTTCATCTGATTTCACCTCTGCATTATAAAAAGAAACCATCTGTACCACAGTGTTTTTCAGAAGAGATTATTATAGTTTATCATGAACATCCACAAGCACTTCTAGGCATGCCTGATGAACAATAACCTGCTTTGGCAGAAATTTATTAACTAGGATTTCATTATGTAGATATTTATTCTGCTCTTCCTCCAAAGCAAGTAATACAGTTACTCACTTGTCCTGATACAGTAGACCTAATTTAAAAAATAAAAATGAAAGTTTTTTTTCCAGTTTCCTAAGAGGTTTAATTCATACTTTTTCAAACACTCAAATTAGACCAGGAAGAGGCCTCTTCATGAAAATTAGAAGTTCCCTTGTGGTAAATTTAAGGAGGATTTTACTAAAGTGAAATGTGCTTGGCCTATGAAATTTACTCAATTACTTAGTTGAGCAGAAACAAAACTGATGGTGGATTTTTCCTGTATTACATGCTGGATAATAACATGAGAGGACTCCATTCATATTAAATAAAATTAGCTTTTTAATAAAGCAGCTATTTACAGAGTGACTTCAACTACAGCTTAACATTCCTAGCTATTTCAACAGAGACTGACTTCCTGGTGTCTTCTGCAAAGGTTTCCCCTTTGCTCTTGCCTCTACACTCTTTCCGTGCTGGTTGCTACAGGGGAAAATGGCTTGTGGGCTCTCCTTTTCCCGTCTCCTATGCTTCTGCTGCCTATAAGTGGATGGGTATCTGTATGTAGGCAAAATTCTGCCAGGGCTTTGTGTTTAGATGCCTTCTAGAAGGAAGGAGTTTTCTTCCCAACCGAAGGTGCACCAAAATTCAGGGCTAAGCCACTGCTATCTCTCCATGACAGGAATCAGACTGGTGCAAGACCCATATTTTCCTCATGCTAATTTGAATATCCTACATGTCCAAGCCATAGCCACCATGTGTGCACACAACTCCAAGAGGAATAAGCTGGGGATAATGCTGTTTATAAAGCAGATTTGAGCCAGCAGCATACTGCCTTTCTTTTGTAGCATAAGTGCACCTATTTGGGAGCCCTTATAGTTGGCAGGCACTCCCTTACTATGGCATATGGGGCTAGCTGTACATCTAGATGAAATATGGGCCACACTTTGTGAAGTGTTGTGGGATAGATGGCACTATATAAACTTTAACTAACTTCCTTTTTTAAAAATAATTCTAAATATTTGCAGTATGCAATTTGGTTGGGCAGTAGTTTTATTACATAAAGCTATAGGGGGTTTTCAACCAGAGTCAAAATAAAATGATTAAGTAAAGTCCAGGCTGAAAGGAAAAACCCAGTACTGAAGTTCAACTTGGCTAATTCAGCTGTGATTGATTTTGACAATGTAATCGTCTGGTGTCCCTTGGTGGCAGAAGAGGACAATGTACTTCTTGCTTGATCAAAAGGAGAAAGCTCTAACTATTCAAAATAGCATCTCCTATGGGCTGTGCTCTGGGTATGTCTACACTGCAGGTGTGGGGTGTGAGTGCAGCTTTTGTAGACATACCTAAATTAGCTTTAATCTACCAAGTTCATCTTCCAGAGCAGTGAAGCCATGAAACATGCACTATAGCAGGGATCTCAAACTCAAATCACCACGAGGGCCACATGAGAACTAGTAAATTGGCCCGAGGGCCGCATCACTGAAACCTTTTCATACAATGATACAAAAGTATAGTCAAAAATGAAGAGTAACAGACTATTCTATTAAAAGTCAGTGTATTAACTTTTTAAAAACTGTAATGCAAAGAGGGGTTTTAATAAAATATAAACACTCAGTAATGTTTGGAGCTTGGCTGCCAGTGGAGTCGGCGCCTATGGCAGGCCACAGGAAATAACTCCGTGGGCCGCATGTGGCCTGCGGGCCACGTGTTTGAGACCCCTGCACTATAGCATGTGCTAGCTCAACAAGTAATTACCCAGGTTTCTGAGTGGGCTAGTACAGCCTGCATTGAGCTGCATACTCCTGTGGCTTCACTGCTATGGTACCAGACCAAGCTAGATTAAAGATAGCTCAGGTAAGTCCACTTGAGCTGCATCACGCCCTGTGATTGCAGTATAGACATACTCTGTGTGAACCACACTTTGCTGGTGCAGGCTGCTGGCCAGTCTCCGCAGCCCAGGGAGAATTAACACCACACCCAGAATCTTTTGAAGACCCTTCCTTCAGGGCACAGTTTTATTCTTTAAATATAAAACTTAGGCAAAACATAAACAGTTCTTCTGTCCACCATGGGCTATGGCTCCCAGAGGCTCTTCCCCTTGTTTCTCTTGGTGCTGAAAAGAGGACAAACTCTCCCCTTCAATTACTAAGTGTCAGAGCCTACTGCAGGAGCCCATCTCCCTCTTGCAGTGACTCCCTAAATGTAGCCACCTGCTGGTTTTTATATTTAGTCGACCCTTTCACAGCCAAGTTTGGTAATAGAACAGGGCTGTCTGGCCCCAGGCCCTTAAAGAGGAAGACCAGCCAGTTGTGGAAGTTCTGCCCCTGACTGGGAGCACACGTGGCCATGTGACACACAGATTGTGGCTGACCTAGTCAGGAATGGGGGGATTGTCCTCTCCATGTTAAAAGATGTTGCAGCCTGCACCTGTGCTGCACCAGAGACTCGATGAGGCACAATACCTCCCCAAGCTATTCCTGGGACAGGACTACTTCCCTCCATCCCAGCATAGGGCTGTGCCATTAAAAGCATACATTAGGCATTAAATATTTCATTACATCACAGATGTTCATGGCTGTTTACAGGCACTTAAAAGACTATCTGCCCTGAGAAACTCACATAAGGCTTAATCCTACAAAGTGCTGTGTACTCTGGCCCTGATCCAGCAAAGAACATAAGCATATGCTTAAAAATTTCACTTACTAAACACAAAATTCTACAAACACCAACACTGATCTGGATTATAATCTAATGTTAAAGAGGGAGGGTGGGGAAGGGGAGAGGGAGAAGAATAGAGAAAGACTACATTTGTCCCTGATTGTGGGGACTTTTATCTGTACTGTGAAATAACTCTTTCTGTTTCTAAGGCTGTGACTCCTGTACCCACACAGATGGGTGGAAAATGGGTTGGCAGGGTATGTTTTGAGTCTTAATTCTGCTCCCTTAATACAGCAGCCAGCAAAGGTGAGCCAATGGGAGTAACCGTCCGAGGTAAAGCGCTTGAGCAACTTATTTCTTTGGTATTGCCAATGTGTGTGGTTTTTATCGTGCCTTTTGTGATATTGAATGTTTTTCTTAAAGCCCCAGCTCTTGGATTACTATGTGAAAACAAAGTAAGTTTCCAGTGCTCATTGTGTCATAGAAAAGCTTGAAAACCTCACTGAGATGCACCTCAAAAGCTCAGAAACCAAAAGACAAGTAAAAGGAACCCAAAGTGTATTTTTTAAAAACTAACACAGAAAACCCTCATAATTTTAAGACAGTCTCATGATTTTTTGAGGCATGACTCATGATTAGTGAACATCTGGGGTTGGCAATACTGCTTTCCCCATGGATCAAGTGGGAACCAGTGCCTGAATTGTGACTCAGAACAATTCAATCCCTGCTGCTGGGGCAGTGCAGCTACATGCTACGCCTTATTCAGGGTAGATTACTTTTGCTAGAGAACCCTTACAATCTGGCCCTTTCATTTTAAACTATTTGGGGGAAGGAACATGTTGTTTCCAGATTGTTGATGAAGAAGATCTCATGGTCAAAACAGGAGTCGTCTTTTTTTTTAAAATTTGATTTGCACTCCTGTAGCTCACAAACTGGCTCAAGGCACCTCCCTAATATTCCAGTTTGAAAACACTGGCATTGTTTTTGCTTTATATTCCCCCACCCCTTTTGTTTACTAATACCACTTGGCATGTTTCTGAATGTTGCTTTCCTTTTCCCTGGCATAGTTCTCCTTGTTTCTAGTTCTTTATTATCTCCATTAAGTTACACTGGTTTTGGATTTCTATGTAGAAAAGCTGAAAAATGTCAAGATTTCCAGGGAAAGGGATCTCTGTAATTTAATGGTAAGTAAAAGCATGAAGAAGTCTGTAAGAAAACAACTGTCAGAATCATGTCATGAAAGTCTCTCTCTGTCTCTCTCTTTCTCTCAGAATGTTTGGGCAATATCCATCTATCAGCCTGACTATGGTGTTTCCATACTACCAATCACCCCAGCATCTAAGCACTAATAGAAGATAGAGGGTGAAATTTCTGTTCCTACTGCTGTCAATGGAAATTTTACCATTTACTTCAGTGGGGCCAGGATTTCACCCATGGAGTTTAATGGTGAACAAAAGAGGAAATACAGTCTTGTGGATAAATACTGGACTAAGATTTAGGAAATTGGATTTGAGTCTCTGGGCCTGCCATAGGCTATTTTGTGACCTTGGACAATTCATGTAATCTCTCTGTACCTCAATTCCCCATCCAGAAAATGGAGATGATAATGCTCTGGTTCTTCCTCTCTTTATCTGTCTTGTTTATTTAGAGTGTAAACTCTCCAGGAGAGGGATTATCTCTTGGATACAGCATCTAGCACAGGGGGCCCTGATAAAACTCAGTTGTATCTTAATACAAATAAATAAAAATAGCAGTGTCTCTTTGGAATACTTATATTGTACTCATTCTACATCTCTGACTATTCTCTGGTGTGTGCTACCATCTAAGGCCATGTCTACACTATGGGCACTACAGCAGCATAACTATGGTGCTGCAGCTGTGCTTCAGTGGCACCATAGTGTGTACACTTTCTAAACTGACGAAGGATTTTTCTCTCAATGTAGTTAATCCACATCCTTAATGGAAGATGGAAATTGATGGAAGATTTTTTCCGTTGACCTAGACATGTCTACATTAGGGTTAGGCTGACCTAACTATGGCGCTCGGGGAGAAATTTTTCACAGCCTTGAGCAACATAGTGAGGGCTATCTAATTTTAAGAGTAAGAGTCTAATCTGCTACATAATTAAGCATGTGTTTATGGCCATATAAGTCAGTTACTACTCTCTCATCAGTAGTCTCAGTTACTTGTTTTCTTAAGTGTTTTCTGGATCAAGGCCTAAGAGTGTAAAGGTGATAATGAAGTTAGAGCAGTTAAACTAAATCTAATTTCATCTTCCTTTAGATACTGTCAAACCAAACTTCTTTATTTGGGTTGTTCTCAGTCACATTAGTAATCTGAAACCTATTGTAAAGCATGAAGCATCTCTATTGGTGGACAAAACTCATACAGCTTTTGTGATGGGAATTGTTGTGTGCTTACTTTTCCTGAATGGAAATATTTTGGTAAATGAATATTGACATTTTTGCCAGCACTTCTTTGGAAGCTGGTGGCTTGACTTGTACAAATATTTAGGTGCGTAAGTGTTTGAAGTCATCTTGATATATAGTACATGGGAATGCACAAATCAAGATGAATGACTTGTCCTTATAAGCTTTATTTTAATTAGAAAACAGTTTGTGTTAAAGCTCCAGATACTCTAACTTCTAAAAGCATGACTAAGCCTACAGATAAGTGTTGTTGAGTTAGTAGTTTTGAAGCAATTTCAGAAGGTCAGTTTGGGATATTGTGTTTGTTTTTCAATGTATTCTATACTATAATAAACTATAAAATTAGGTAGACTGTGCTGCTGGATAGTTTGGTGGTGCATATGTTTCTGGACCAAGTTCTCTTACAGATATTTCAAAATATATACTTTTTTTAGTTACAGAAGTAAGAAGATCTTGTTTAGAAAAACCTACTTGGTGAGCAAGCTCTTTAAAAACCTTTTTGGTCAAATATTTTTAATTTTGCTAAAATAAGTTACAGCACAATAATAATAATGACCATTTTATAATAGAGTCAGAGAGTGTTGGTTATTTAAAAAAAAGAAAAAATATCTCTCTGGGCTGTTGTTTGCCCTTTGAAATATGTGTTATCCCATCTCAGTGCACCAAAGCACAGTGAGAATCTTGTTTTGCCTGGCTTTTTAGAATGAGAACCCTAAAACAAATGCTTTCCCTTTTGACTCTACCAGCTACAAATAATGATTCCTGGACCTTTTTTATTTTGCTTGGATTCGTTACAAATTTTTATTTATCTTCTTTGTTTACGGAACATCACCCATACAAGGCCATTTGTTTTTTTGCCTCTCTCCTCCCTTTTTACACTTCACATCATAATTTATACATGTATTTAAAATCTCCCTTTGTCCCTGAGATTCCCCACTGCACTGACATAGATCCCTCTTACCTTCCCTGGTTTCAGCTACAGTAAAGATACTTCATTGAAAAAAGACTTGTGTCTTACAGTGTTTTTTTCCTAGGCTGACTTTCACTCCTCTGAAACAATTTTAGCTGCCCCCTTCAGAGCAGGAGCATACCAGAGTGCTCAGATCTTGTCAGTAGTCTATTACACTGGGCTGAACCAGTTGGATAAACTCAGCACAAAGAAGCAAGGCTGAGATAGACACAGCCCTGACTGGTGACTAGAAAAGTGAGCCAGTGCTTTTCATGCAAGCCTAAGGAGTTTGAATGTCTCTGAGCGGCAGCTTGCTGCAGATTCATTAAAAAAATATAGGCCACATTTTTTCCGCAGTTACACCCTTGCTACACAGTTATCGTCTCATCGGTTCACTGGGGATGCAGAGATGTAATGGAGGGCAGAATTTGACCCCAAAAGTCTTTGCTACTAATTAATGTTATTTGAAGATGCAAGATGGAAATTAATAAAGTCCACATTTGAAACTGTACTTGGGCATCTTGGGATGTGGGGGAGCGGGGAGAAATTAAAGATGATTTTGAGGAGGGAGCAAGATATGCCACTTTTTCTGCTCAGGGCTTCTGGGACCTGGTCCAGCCTCTGGCAAAACTTAGTGTATCTCAGTCTGCTCTAACATATGCTCAGTTTCTCAGAGATCCAAAGGGCTGCTGCAGCATCTTCGAATAGTTGGAGTGCAGCTTTAACCCAGGTACTCTCCCATGCAGTAGCTTGGAGGGTGGGGGTTGTAGCATGAAAGGCAGGGTAATATCTGAGTTCAGACTATGAGATTCATTAGATGAATTATTGGTCTTTTTAAAAAAAATGTCTGACTCTATGCTCATTTTGCAACACCTAAAGAAGATTCTAAATTATGTAAAAAATGCTAAATTATTTCTATCCAAATGACAGTCAGTGCAAGAACCCCAGCTGAGTTCTGGCATCTCTTGCCTTACAGTGAAGATAGTTAGTTTGTTTTCTGAAATATGTGAAGCTGCTGCCTCTTTTTCCTGATTAGCTTGTCTAACTTGTTGGTACTGATATTCTGTCTGATGGGCAATTCTTGCATAATACTAGTTATGCTACATATTGGCCCTGGACCTGAACCACATAGAATATATTTGCAACCTTCTATATCAATCCAGCTTTTCCCTTAGACTTTCTTCCACTTTCTTCCCCAAGTTGTGCTACAGTTCTAATACAACACATAGCAACTAGAGATGTGTGACGTTCAGGTGGAAGAACTGGTTCTTTTGGTCCCCATTCTGTATGGCATGTCCAAGTGATTCTGATGGGAGAAAGGGACAGTAGGCTGGGTGAAGTATATAGCACATTTAGAAGTGCCTCTTTCCCTTGTAAGCTACCAGAGTTAGGGGTTGCATGGATTCATGGTGCAGGGAAAAGGAGAGTTCTGTAGGTAACATTGTAATCACAAAAGATATCTCAGTATGTCTGGGTCAAGGGATGAGCCAGTGATTAGGAGAAAATTGTAGGCAAGTGCATGTGACAGTCAACTAAATTATTCTATGAGGTTGACATGATTTCAGTGTTAATGATATTAGTACAATGCTTGTAATGTCAGTCATTTTTGTTGTAGCAGTCAGATGGACATAGATGCAAGGGGTCTTGGCAGGAGCAGGTGTATGGGTAATTTTGAAAATTGTTTGAAAAGGAGAGGCAGTTTAATTTGTCTCATACAGAGAACTGGAAATAGTGACCTACTGCAGAACTGATTGATTTAGTAGAAATTTGTCTCAGCTCTAAGTTAGGCTGTGTTAGGTGGTGGTGGAGGCCTGGACAAGTTAGTTTCCTGCATACAGCAGACCGGGAGTAAAATGAAGTGGAGGGCCTGTGTCATAGCCTAGCAGGTGTCTTCAGATTGGACTGGTGGTGCTTTGACGGCCTTGTCTTTATAGGAAAAAAGGTGTGGTTTTAGCTTGAGTTAGCTAATGAGGTAAAAGACTAATGAAGACAGGCAGTTTGTAGTTTTCCCACAAGTTAGTTGGCTGAGTAAAAGGACTAGACTCTCTCACTGAAAGCCTGTCCTGCATTGGATTAAGAAGCAGTTGTGACGGTGTACCCCATAAGGCTTTATGGGGAGATGCTTATAAATGTATATATGATATAACTGGAATATGTTTTATGCTACATGTGCCATGTAACATATCTCTGTAAAAGTTATGATCTACTGAATCTATTCCTCCTGTTTGTATGCATGTATCATTTTTGTAGTTGAAGTTATGAATATCGGTTGTATTTCTTGAGAAAGGAATGTGCAGGTAAAGTGCCCAATCAAGAAGCACTTAACAGACAAAAAGAAGTTGCAGATATCCACATCTGAGCTTGGCCAGGAATGTGGCTGGGCTGGTTACTGAGTTGGGCATGGACATGTGACTTGCCCATGTGACCCCAAAACTCAATTTTGTAACTGGATGCTACACAGGGAGAGAATCTATTTAAACCCCTGGGAGACCCCTCCATGTTGTCTTCAGCTGGCTAAAGAGAGAGCCTCTCCACCCCCACACCCCAAAAGGACACACCTGAAAGAGACTGGAACAAAGGTCAAGGACAATAGGGGGTGTGAGTGAGGACCATAGCCTGTAAAAGGAAGTTTGCTGGAACTGGTGAGGTTTTTATCTGTATTTAGTGTGATTAGACATAGACGTGCATGTTTTATTTTATTTTACTTAGCAATTCACTTTGTTCTGTCTGTTACTACTTGGAACCACTTAAATCCTACTTTCTGTACTTATTAAAATAACTTCTTACTTATTAAGTAACCTGGAGTACGTGTTAGTACCTGGAGGGGGGCAAACAGCTGTGCATACCTCTCTATCTGTGAAATAGAGGGCGAACTATTTATGAGTTTACCCTGTATAAGCTTTATACAGGGTAAACCGGATTTATTCAGGGTTTGAACCCCATTGGGAGTTGGGCACCTGGGCGTCAAAGGCAAGAGCACTTCCTGAGCTGCTTCCAAGCAAGCCTACAGCTGTTAGGGGACATGGTTCAGATCTGGGTCTGCATTTGCAGCAGACTAGTGGGTCTGCCTCAAACCAGACAGGATTCTGGAATCCCAAGCTGGGAAAGGCAGGAAAGCAGGGGCAGGAGTAGTCTTGGCACACCAGGTGGCAGCTCCAAGGGGGTTTCTGTGATACCAACCCGTCACAGCAGTAACACTTTGTAAGGCCAGCATGTATGAGATGATAAAACTTATATTAATGTGTGAGAGACATAGAAGCTATGTGCCACCATATAGAAGTGGTAAAAGCAGCACAGACACGTAAATTTCAAATGCAACTAAAGCCTTAATGCTATTAACACCCCCCTTTTCAGATATTAAAAATCAGGAATAGGGGAAGGAGTAATATTAATGTCAAATGAGGGGAAGACACAGAAGCTGGGGTGGGGGGTATCTGGAGGACAGGGGTGTGAAAGTTGGAGCAGGGGAGCGTGGAGTGGAAAACATGGCCAGGGGAGGTGAGACTGTCAAGGAAGGGAGGGAAGCAGGAACAGACAGATCCTGTAGACTGGGGACCCACAGTGGCTGCCAACAATCCAATTTTCAGCAGCTGTTTGAACTGGCTGGAGGAAGGAACTGCAGCTGGCTGGTGAAAAGGGGTGGAGAGAGAAGGAAACTATTGATGGGGAAAGGAAATAAGGAAAGGCAGACCACTGTACAGAAGTTGGCTCTATAAAGAGGGAGGTCTGAGTGATGTATTCCACTGAAGTACAGTAGCAAGCTGTTCCTAGCATGCCACTAAAGGGTTTAAAAAGTAACTATGTTGTATGACCCCCATCAGATCACAACCCTGCAGTGGTACCAAACAATACAAAGATCAGAAGTTAGGGAAAAGCTGAAGTATTTGATATGATGCCTGGGAAGCACCATGGAACTTCCTATAGAAAATACATCACAAGACAGAATTGCTGTAGGTAGTAATATAAACATATCAACAGCTGAAGCAGCTCTATCCACAACTGGTGTAGGATTGTGGCATTTACATGGACCAAAAGGGGGTTGGGTTGATTGCTTGAACAGCAGTATGGACCAACATGTGTGCCTGTTCTCCAGCTGCAGGCACACATGCTGGCCTATTTTGCTTTTCATAATAGGATATCTGCAAGTTTGAGCTTAGCCATTCCAACTGTGCTATGCCACATGTGTGCTGGTCAAAGGGTGTGATGTGCCATACCCTTGATACTCTGTGTATTTACATACGTTTTCATGGATTTCTGCTGCTCCTGGGCTGTCTTCCATGCAATGGCATTGTGTGGTCCTGAACCAATATGTTCCACTCATTACGATTCCATGGGGCATGGGAGAGCGTGATGGCCAGCTGCTGCTCCATCTTGAAAATACCCACATTTACTGTATTGTCAGGAGAACAGACCGAGAGAGATGCAGAGAAGTTCAAACTGTTGGGGAAAGTGGGAATCCTATAAACTTTTGAATGAAAACTGTTCACATTCAGCGTCTGTATTTTTGATTGTTACCCAAGTGTCAAAAAAAATCAAACACAACCAAACAGTACATATTATGTAACTGTATTTTTGTTACCACTAGAACAAAACACTACATTTTTATATTGTCACCAAAACCCCTGGATATAAATAGAGCTCTGTGTTCTGCTGGGTACATTTTTATTTCTCTCTGTTTTTCATAAACACTAAGGGCTTGTCTTCACTACCCGCCGGATTGGCGGGGAGCAATCGATCTATCGGGGATCGATTTATCACGTCTCGTTTAGACGCGCTTAATCGATCCCCGAACGCACTCCTCGTCGACTCCGGAAATCCACCTCGGTGAAAGGCGGGAGCGGAGTTGACGGGAGAGCGGCAGCGATCAACTCGCCGCCGTTCTCATGGCCAGGTAAGTCGATTACGATACGCCGACTTCAGCTACGTTATTCACGTAGCTGAAGTTGCGTATCGTAGATCGACCACCCCCCCCAGTGTAGCCCAGGGCTAAGAAAATTGGATCATTGCCTCGTAGCTACTTCCATAGTTGGTTTTACTCTTTGACGTCTTTCTTTCAAAAGTTCTTTTTCAGACTGGCATCATCCTGATTTGAGTGCACCATTGACTAGATCTTACCACCATTGAAATGTACCCATTGACATTGATGGGAGCAGGATTGGGCCCATGTGTACGGTTAATATAGAACTTTTAAAAAAATTCTCATTGTCTAGTCTTACTACTTTTACTGTTTAAAAAGGTAGCTTCAGTTAATTGCACAATATAGTATTTTAGTTTAATACCACCTTATTTGTAGAACATCAGTTTTAATTCTTTAGCAAAACAACTTTTTAATTCTCTTCACAAATGATCTGCCTGCAAACATTCATCAGAAACTGACATGCCATTCTGAGCTACAATAATTATTTCTTAGTGCTGTATGAGGGAGTTGGAATTTCTTGTCTGTGCTTAATATAGCACTGCAGAGTGTGGGCAATTAGTGAGCTGGTTCTGCACACTGTGAACATGGAAATTCCTATTAGTTTATTTCTGTTAAATGCTGACATATTTCAACCTCTACTAAAAGATAGGACAGTGGACTATAGCGAAGAGATCACAATCAAAACAAATGACTCATTTCCTCATAAAAGTACTACAGTACTGAGTATTCTACACACAATGGCCCAGAACACTTCAGTAACGCAGTTGCAAGCTGTACCGTTCGAGCCATTATTGTAGAATTCTGTCATGTATTAAATCAGTGTAGGACCTTATAAAGTAACAATGATTTTGTGATGAAGGCATAGGACCTTGAGTCCGAAAATCTGGGTTCTGTCCCTGACCCTGCCGCGACTACCTGCAGTCACTTAATCTCTTTGTCTCAGTTTCCCCATTTGTCAAACGGGTAATAATAGTGATTTCACTCAAGGGGCACTGTGAGGCTTAATCCATTAATGTCTGTAAAGTGTTTAGAACTCTTTGAATGGAAGTTGCTCTATAAATGCATTAGTCTATTGTTTGCATGCATTATTGTATTGTATGCAAATGTATTATTAGAGTTGTTGAAACACCTATGACAAAACAGCATGCAGAACGAGCAGACAATTTTTCTTTTTCCTTGAGATTCTTTACCAGCCTTTGTGTTAATTCGTTGTGTCTTGAACAAGTGCTGCTGCCAGCATGAATTCCTTGGGGTGCTGTCTAACAAAGATCATTCCCCTGGAGGCTCATTTGTCATCTTCTTGGCTACATTAGGAAGCTTTAGCTCCCACAAAGCCTTGTTTCCCGTGTTCAAACAAAACAGTTTAGGTGCTGATTCTGCCAGCCTGGCCCAGAATCCAGTCTGTGGAAATTCGGGGCGGCCTCGCAGTGAACAGTACCTGAGTCCTGCTGGCATTGTAACCCGCAAGGAAAGCAGAGGGAGGGAAAGCGAGTGACATGAGATGTCTGCACCTCGCCCTGCGCTGCATATAGTCGTGCGGGATGGGAGAAGGAGCTGAGCCCACCCCTATTGAGTGACCACCCAAGCTCCTTCTTCCCCCCCCCCAGACTGGTCCCCAGGGGGCCGTGCCGCGCGCGCGCTCCCCACAGGTGGATGCTCAGGGATTGCTCGTGCCGGTGCCGCTGACTCCCGGGTGCGGCTGGCGGGGCTGGAGCAGGGGGACGCGCGTTCCCTGCTTGGGGAGCCGCCGCTGAAGTTTGGCCAGCCAAGGAAAGGGCCGGTCAGAAGGGGAGGGGCAGGTGTCTCCCCGGTTAGACGAGCTCGCCTGGATCCAGCAGCAGCCACCGCCTCCGCTGCTCTGGGGAAGCCGCCCGCACCCCAGGGAGGAGGCAGGGCGGCTCCTTTCCTAGAAGCCACCGTGGGGCTTGTGGAGCGTTCCCCAGAGGTGGCTGCTGGCGAGGAGGAGGAGCCGAACTAATGCCAGGGACCGAGGCGGCAGCAGCAGCTCCAGCCCCTTCACTGCACCAACCTGCGGGCTGGCTGGAGAGGGAGCCCAGCCCCTCCCTCTTCAGCAGCAGCGGAGCGGCCGCCGCTACCGTCCCTCCCCGGCTCAGGGTCCCCGCCTGGCGCTGCGCCCGCTCCGGACTGCAGCTGCCTGCCGGCGGGGGCAACCAGCAGCAGCTGCATCTTGGAGCATCTGCTGTCCTGAGTCCTCCTGCTTCCTTCCCAGCTTCCCGCTCCACACCTGCAGCTCTTCGTCCCCCTCCCTTCTGAATTATTTCTCCTCCTCCTCCCTCCTTTCCTCCCCTCCCGGTGCCTCCTAATTCCTTGGTCTCCCTTGGACTCTGCCTTGTCATGTCAAGATGGAAGTCAGGCATGACTGGCTCGCCTCTTCCCCCCACGAGGGCTTCGAGCAGCTGAGGCTGAAGAGCCGCCCCAAAGAGCCGTCCCCGAGCCTCCCCAGAGTAGGTGCCAACTTCTACAGCACCGTCAAGCAGCAGGACTTCAGTGCCAGCGTCTGGCTGAGGAGGAAAGACCAACTGGAGCATGTAAGCCAGCTTCTGATTCCCCTTCTTTCCTTTCCCGGCTGGGTCTCCCCCAGGTAGGAGTGAGGGGTGAGCTTCAGTGATCTGTTGGAGAAATTCCCAGTGGGTAGAGGAGGAAAGAAACTAGCCAAAGGTCCCGAAGCGGCCCACCGAGGTAAACAGCCTGTCCGACCATAGTCCCCAAACCACTGTGTAAAATGCGAGTGGGAAAGTTATGCAGAGCCTGGGAAGTTATTGAACATCCCTGCATTATTTCCCAGCCTCCTACAGACTGAGCACTGATGAGAGTGGAGGTGTATTGGGAAGGTGGCACTGGTGCTGACAGCTGTGTTGGCTTGTAATTTATCTCATGTAGGCCTAGGATTGTTTAAAAGAAAACATTGATCTAGATGTGATTTTTCTCTTCCTATGTGGGGCTTTAAAATGTTAACTCTGTGTAGAGTCCAGGAGGTTTCCTTGAAGGATCAATTCCTGCAACAGTATTTTATGACTTAACTATGTGTCTTTGGGGCCACAGCAGAACTGATGATGTGGATGGCTGTAGTGAATATTTTATGAGGTTTTGAGGGGCTTGTAAGTGGTGCTGTGATTCATATGTTTTAACGCAATGTTGTTGTTTTGCTTTCTGTAACTTTTTTAAAAGCAAGGAACTGAGTTGAGATAAATTGCATGCTGTGTTAGTTTTCTGAATAGTTTTTTAGATGAAGCCTATAGTTAGTGTGTAGTACAATCAAACTAAGGAGATAGATAAGTACGGATAGGGAGGCAAAAGAGGCTGAACGGGTTTACATATTGCAACAGACTACAAATTTATTCACTAATGGAAAGGACGGGAGACAGTGACATACAGTTAAAAATGACTGAGACGCATAGAAAAATATTACATTTGATGTAAGCCATGTTAGGGTTTTTTTCAGGTAGAAATTCACCTATTAAAAGCATAACGGACCTATTGTTGCATGAAAATTATAGCTAATGCATTAACACCTGTTTAAAATGAAACCTGAAAAACAGCTGGTTGATAAGGTGTTAAATTTCCTCTCCACCAAATTGTATAATATAAAAATATTCCTTTTGAAGTACTTGGACCTGTTAATGAAATATTAAATATAGGTTGTGTTTTACAGTTCTAATAAAATCACAAGAACTGATGAACTGCTGGAAATAGAATTCAATATTTCTCAAATATTTGAAATGTTCTGTCTACCTTACTACACATCTCCCTGATTCTTCACACTAACAACAAGGCTTCACAGTAGTAAGCTCGTAAGCCCGTAAGCCGAGTGTTTTCCCATCGAGAGTCAAAAAGAGAGGTCATGGCTTTATCTCAGGAGGGCCGAGTGTTAATACATAAAAAGCACAGAAATCTAACCATTGGGTCTGTAACTGGTTTTTGCTTGTAACATCTACATGTTGATTATCATTTGCAAAGCTGTAACACTACTACCCCATCTATAATCAATCAACAGATAATTAGACACTGTTTTGGTATCTGAACATTAGCATGCCCAAATATATATAAAATACTTAATGAAAAAACCTGTCCCATAGTATTGCCTAGGATGGGCTAAATAGCCGTTACTTATTAAAAGAGAACAAGTGGATAGCCCCCACCCCTTTTTGTGTGCTTATTTATTTATTATAAAGTCTGAATTTAGCATAGTAATCTGAAAAAGAGCTGCAACATCAGTGTGAAAAGGTTTCCTGTAATCAGTTTCATATGAATGTATATTCTTTAGGAGACTACATTCTCATTTGAGCCAGCTATTTCATTCCCATAGCGCATTTGAACAATGTTAAGAAAAAATAATTGGAACATGGATATTCCTTGCACACAATGAAATATTTGAGTACACATTTAATGGCTATGTTTATTATGAATACATTACAGTATACTGTATGTACCAAGTGTATACATGTAAAGTACATACTTTATTTTTATGATTTAGGATCATTTTAACACTCATGAGTGGTGACTAGAGACACAAATTACTACATACCTCACCTCAATGAGTATTTAATCCCCAAATCATGTGTTTTTATAAAATACTTGGCGCCATGTAATTATTTTCTGTTTTTAAAGAGATGGTTAGTGCTTGCTTAGCATTTTTTGCCCCCCCCCCTTTTTTTTAACAAAGGGTAATACTTTGAGGTGCATCATTTTTAATGGCCTATTCACTCATATAGTGATGTTTCTGACTGAGAGAGGCTACTGTTGGTATACCTGCTGTATGATGTAGATGGAGGATATGTATAACATTTTAGTTTGCTGCTCTCTTCTGATACAATCATGCTATTTAATCTGTGCTAAGAAAATCATTCCACTTAGGAGTGAACATACTTATGTATACCCACCCATCTGTGGCTTAAAGCTAAATAGATATAAATAAAATGGAAACCAATAGTAATGGCAGATGCAGGTAAAGGAAGATTATACAAACACACTCACTCTGGAGACATAACATTTATTTAAATAAATGTTATAACTCTATTGGAAGCATTATTTAAACTGATTTCAATGGAGTTAGACCAGGGATGAATTTATATAATACGTTATACCTTACTTCTGGAAAAATTGCTGTAGATCCCAAGCAGATATTGTATATTGACTTCTTCAGGTTACCAGCAAGATTTATTGACCAGAGAAATTTCATTGAAGTCAATATTTATCTTAAGAGGCAGAAAAACAACTTAATGGAACTATGAAGTAAATATATATATTTATCAGAAATACTTATACATCTCTTATGGTTATGAATTTCAAAACTGGAACAAGTTTTTTGTTTTGAACTACATTGTAAAGGGGAGATGAAGTTAGAGATACAGAAAACAAAATACTATAAACATCCCAAGCTTTATATGGAACTCACTACAATCAGAATGTACTCATTTACAATTCATCTGATTTCTTAAGTGATTTCTTGTTCCATATTTTACTACTATTGTGTGATCCCGGAGGAGGTAAACTCTAGAAACATATTGCTGACTTGACTTCTTTTACATTAGTCTGAATTTCCTTCTTCCAAGCTGTAATGATATAGTTTAAACATAGATTATGTTACTGTTAGTTTGACAAACAACTTTTCAAACCACATCAGATTTTAAAACAAGTCACTCATATCCTGTTTCTTGGCTAAGGCGCAAGTGCAGCAAGTATCTCAGCACATGCCTAAATTTAAGCATATGATCTGTCCTATTAAAGTTTGTTAGGCTCATGCTGAAGTACCTTGCTGAACCTGGGGCCTAAATACATAAATACACTGCAGTTAAAAAGTGGGGATTTTTCCATATGAAGACTATAATCAACCTTGTCTTCTGGGACAAGGTTCTTAAATCCGTATTGGAGATATTGCAATTCAGAATCAGTGTGTAAGTGAAATCCCTCACATTCTAAGTATCTGGTTTAGGCATTTTCTAATGCCTCCTGTGAGCTTATTGACCTGGTAGGTGACACAACCGATTGAAGACTTGTCTGAAACCCTTAGATCTCCTCCTTGTATAAGTATTCTTTTTAATGGGAAAGGGTCCCCTTTGCCTCCATCCCCTATTTTCTTTTCAGTGAAATTTGAGCTGGAGTGGGGAGGGGAGGGAGAGAGATGTTGTGGGTGACCTCTGAAAGTCCTTAGTTGTGCTGATAACTACCTGCAGTTGGGTTAAGTCACGGCAGTTCTTCATACTCTCTCAGCAACCTGGTTCCCTCGGTAACAACAACAGAATATATTTATGCAGCTCCCTCCATATGGGCATTGCAAGGTGCTTTTACAATAAAACCTGTTTAAAATGATCAATTTTTAAACCAGACAAGAGGAACTCAAAGGAAATGTTTCGCAGGGGTTCAACCTCATTGTTTTGTATGATAAATACAGTTTCCTTTTTTAAATATACACTTGTAATGGTGAACAAAGAATGCATTTTCTAATGATTTAGAAATAAATTTGTTAATTATTTTTTGGGTTAAAATTTAATTAAAAATGGGCCTCAACAATTTTTGTCTTCAGATTATAACTTTTTTGGAGGGCATGGTAGCTAAAGAGCCATAATCCCCAGAGAGCCAAAAATCCTCTCTTGCACACGCAAACATACATTAACACTACTGCTCTCGGTTAAGCTATATTTAAGAAACAAAGAACACAAATAACCAAACAAAAAACAGCAAAACATTAGGTTGTAATTAAGCAAAGTTAATAACAATGGCGGTATCATCTTTCTACAGTTTTATTCAGAGCTAGATCAGGAGCGCAAGTCATTCATAGAATCATAGAATCATAGAATCTCAGGGTTGGAAGGGACCTCAGGAGGTCATCTAGTCCAACCCCCTGCTCAAAGCAGGACCAACCCCATTCTTAAGTTATGTAATTGTGACATCGGCGGTAATTTACCCAATCATCACTATTCAGTTAATTTGAATGCTGCAGTTTTATTGGCTACAGAGAGGGAATTGTGTGGTAGGCGATGGGCTCAAAGTTCCAACTCGCTAACGTTAAGCCTTCAGAGTTTTACAACACTGTGGCTGACACATATATACAGAGCTAAGAAACTAATATTTCTCTTAAGTTTTATGGCCATAACAAAATTTAAATACTTTACACTAGCCTACATTTCACTGCTGTATTAGTTGAAATTTGACCTTGACATAGGGTGACCAGACAACAAGTGTGAAAAACCGGGACAGGGGGTGGGGGGTAATAGAAGCCTATATAAGAAAAAGATCCAAAAATCGGGACTGTCCCTAGAAAATTGGGACATCTGGTCACCCTATTGACAAATTAAATTTTAATGATTGTAAAACTATTTAAAATTTTCTTTTAAGCAACTGTTTGTGTCGTACATCTGTTATTACATAACAAAGTACATGCAATGGAAAACTAGGCAATTCATAAACAAACTACTTTGAGAGATCGTTAAGATAACATCAACAACACTTGTTAAAACACATTTAAATGAATAATATCATTCTTCATCTAAGGGACCGATATTATATGCATAACAATAACACATTGCATGTTAACACATAAGGGGAATGAAAATACTGACTCTGATTGCTGAGATATATCACATCACAAAGCAGGAAATTCAGAACTACAGTAATCCACAATAACTGTTGCTGACCAATATCATGACTAGGACTCAAATAAGGTCAATTCAGTACCCAGCAATAGATTGTAAATATGTCAAAAGAATTCCATGGTTGGTAGTGACAGTGGCTGGAAGGTATAACAAAAGTAAGAGTGGTAAAGATCCTGAATCAGCAGAATCCAATCAATCATTACACTCCTTCCCAAAGGAGCTTCTGTGCTGTGGTGAGCTCTACAACGTGACTAGTATTTTACATGAGTTAAATGGAACAAGGTGAGTTTGTATCAGAATGTAAATTACGTTTTCAAGCACTTTAGATTAAAAAAAAAATGAAGTGGAAATCACGCAAATATTAGACAGTTGAGAAAGTTGCAACAAAGGAACTATTAACGCTTGTTTACAGTTAGGTGGAATATTACCAAGTTCCAAGGAAGGCCTGACTTAGTTGAATAAATGGTACTATAAAAGGTAAACTAGGGGAGAGAATTCAGGAAGCTGATAGACAGTTTTGCTCCCAACATTTGGAGCTTATTCATGAAACAATTGCAGTTCTTATAACAAATTTCCATTTGGCATAGGAGCCTGATGAAATGCCCATTGGACTCAGTTGAATGAATTCTGTTGACTTTAGTGGGCTTCAGATCTGCCCTAGAAGACTAGTGATTTGAAAAAGGGTAATTGGGACGCTCCTCCCTACAGCAGTGATACCGGAGCAAGATGTTACCCCTTGATGCTCTTCCCGAAGCAAAGCACATTTGTGCAGTTTTCATACCGCAAAAAGTCTGTTTTTAAATTGTTGAATGCTATTTTGCCTCAAGATATCACTCTCTTTGGAGACCACAAAACAGAATTAACCAAGGAAAGGATGCAGGGAAAAAGCCAAAGAACACAGAAGTATGGTAGCTGTTTAACAGTGCAAGGAAATACTACATAACCTTTTAAGATGGGAAGTGGAAAAAATCTTTATTCAGTTAAAATTGCAGGGGGAATTTAAAGTGATGTCCTTGGGAAGGAAAAAAATGTACTCACTGGAATAGTTGTTATTCATGCAAGTAGTCCCACTGTTTCAAGTAGTCAGAATATAGTTACCCCGGCTGTCATTTGGTTAGGATTATTCTCTAATCTTACAAAAAGTACCCCGTGATCTTGAAATCACAGTAAAAAGCCTTTAACGTACAATTAAGGTATTACATTGAGATCTGTCGATGTAAAATAACATTGTTAAAATATTGTAGTTATAAAAACAGATGATGTAAGACAGAAAATTCAAAGCAAAAGTTAAACTGAAATTGTTTCCAACACTAGCCTTTATTGTTTTCCCCTTTCTGTGGCTTATCCTGCACTTGCTAATGGTAGAACTCTACAAGTTGCCACATAGAAGAAACTTAGGTTCCTCAATTGTAATTATGTTGTCTTCAAAAGATATCAATGCATAACCTTAACTTAGTTATAACAAAGTTCTTTGAAAATTCCCTAATTTCTAAGAGAAGAAAACTACAATTTCTAAAGTGGTGGTTCTATTTTTCCTAATACACAAGTTTTTTTCTAACATTTAAAAAAAATTCATTTTCAGTATCAATTTTGTTGGAAAAAAGCAGTATAAAGAAAAATCTTAATGCCTTTATATAGAATGGTTGCCATTAAACAGTCAATATTTAGCTGCTGTTAACATGCAGTGGTATCAGACACAGTGAAATTCTTTCCTATATTAAATAAGGGGGGAAACTCTGGGATCTCATATCCCACTGTTCTGAAAAATGATGATTAAAAAAAAAAAAGAAATTGTCTCTCTATTAATCCCCAACTTAACCTGGATGTATTCAATAGCCAATAAAAATTTAAGTAGAATAGACTTACACATGAACATACACGGCTGTAGCAAATTGGAGCCCAAACACCAGGATGTAAAGATGAGCTGCTGGGGAGCATATGAAAAATGAGTCATGGTTGCAAAGCTTAGAAGCTCCACTAAGGAGAAGTTCTGACTTCAACCTTGACCCTATAATGGAGTTTACAAACTCTACAGGTGACCAACCCTTGACTCTCTGCTTCTGCTCCCTTCTGCTTTTCATCTGATGCCCTTCAGTCAGCATACCAGGTATTAACTCCAGGGCAGAAACGTGCTTAAGCCGTAAATTAAGATGAGTATTAACATCTCTGGCATAGTGGACATGAAGGCACTGATCCTGCAAGGGACTTTAATCCTGTGAATAAGTAATCCCATTGAAGTTCAGGTAAACAATGTGCATACTGCTGATGTTTTCACAATGCCTTATGGTCAGAAGTTTTATATTAAAACTCTGTTACCTTAACTGGTCTTCATTGTGTACTGCTACAAATACCTTTTAATAGTTAGAGAGGCACAGACAAGGGCACCAAGAGAATTTATCAAGAAAGATTACATCAAAGTACAGATGCAGGCTAAACCCTGTTTATGTTGAGCTGATAGGATCATATAACAAGGTGGAATCACTGCAGGCATGCTAAAGTATTTACATAACACTGTATAGAACATTTTGTGTGTTAGTAATGCTATGGAGTTCTAATCTTTTGATACAGTACAGTGTAGTATCATAATTTAGCTCTGGAGATAATTAAACTAATTTCAAAAGAACATATATGTCATGTATACAATTGTAATACTTTTCTAGATAATACTTAGTCCTGACATGAGTGCATGGGGACTGGACTAGATGATCTCTTGAGGTCCCTTCCCGTCCTACAATTCTATGTGTAGGCTAATGCATCTAACATCGGGATGGGTGAACTCAACCCAAAGTAATAATTTTGAGGTCTAGGATAGTTCATTGTGAGGCAGTCAGATACTGCAGTGATAGGGATCATATTAGTGCATAAGATACATAGACCCAGCAGGGCCATTACATTTTCCCCACCATTGTTCTCCCAACTTCTTACCCATGCTGGCTGATTGATATACTAGTGTCTGGGATGGTGGGTCCAGATGCCTGCAACCCTTATCTGGTGTCTTCAGTGGTTTGCCCTGGGAGACTTCTGATCATTTGGGCACTTCTGAAAATGTTACCCTAAGTGACTGAAGAGTCTAAATCATGTTTTCAAAAGTCACTTAGGGATTTAGGGCTTCTAAATCAGTCACTTTTGGAAATGGAATTTAGGTACTTTTGAAAATTCTACACTTCAGGTAACCTCTTTTGAAAGTGGCTGGGCATAATGTTCCGATGTTTTGGAGCAGTGGGACTCCATGGAGTCCTGCTGCACTGCCTTTTTGAAGTTGGAAAAACAGTGGAGTTTTCAACCCATTGTGTCCCCTTAGACTGGGCAATCCAAATAATTTGAGATTGGATGGAGGGAGTCGAGCGGGAGAGACAATGGGAGGCCGAGTGAGGAAGCTTGTTGCTCCTTGATAAGGTGACCCTGTTGCTGGATTTGGTTGGCTGGCTGATGGCTGCGCCTTGCACACTGGGAAGGTAACTCTGCAAGTAAGGTAAGGAGGGTCATGCTGCCAATTGGAGAGCCTCAGAAGTTCAGAAAAAACCATCTGGGGTGAAATCCTGGCCTCACTAAAGTCAGTGGCAAAACTCACAGTGACTTTGGAGGGACTAGGAGTTCATCCCGGAACATCTGGATGCTTATCCACCTAAACCAAAACTCTGAATCTTTTGGGATTTGGCCATCAGTACTTTATTTGACTATTAGGAAGGTTTCCAAATATAACACAGGATTTGGGAATGTTAATGTAGTGATGCAATAGCTATCTGAACTTTTCAGAGACTTTACTACTTTTGTGTTTTGATGAAAAGCCGTTTATGCAACTTACAGTATATAATTACTTAGTTTTGACTATATACCCCTCATTTTGAAGAAGTATTTTAATAAGATTTCAGTAGTTTACTGTATGTAGATTGATTGATTGAATCACTAGTTCCCCTCTGGAAAAGTGTAATTTTATATTGCTGTGCAAAAACATAGTGGTTAGTACCTGAGTCTTTAATCAAAATATTACACCTGTGTTGAGAATATATGGATTTTTGTCTTCTAAAATTTTAACACTTATTTAATCTCTTAAAGGTCACAATAAATATAGTTTTACGCTCACATTATTTATACAACATGAGAAAAATTTAAATCCTGTATGTGTAAAATATGCGTGGCTGTGTATAGTACACACATGTGAAAGTGTAATATTATTTGCAGTGCTGTTGTAGCCGTATCGGTCCCAAGATATTAAAGACAAGGTGGGTAGCAGTGGAGATATGTCTGCAAGTTTTGCACCTTTGTTTTGGTGCCACTTTGAGTTGGTGTGTTCTGGTCTGTGGGGAGTAGGGTTGCCAACTTTGGTTGGACATATTCCTGGAGGTTTCATTACCTGATTACAATCTTGAATTCCTGGAGGATTGGCAACCCTAGTGGGGAGCTTGTTTTTGAAGATGAACTTGGAGAGGTTAGGGGGTTGTTTGAAGGACAGAAGAGGGGGTTTGGAAAAGATTTCCTTAATTATGTGGTCCCTGTTGAGCATGGGTTGTAATTGTTGAATGGTATCCCATATGGGTTCTAGTGTGTGGAGGTAGGTGACAACTAGGGGTGTACAGTTGGAGGGTTTTCCCCCCTGTATTGAAGCAGGTTCTCTCGGGGTATTTAGGTGGCTGTTCCACGATGCAATCTACTTCTCTGGTGGGGTGTCCTTGTTCAGTGAAGGCAGTTTTAAGTGTGTTAAAGTGTGTATTGCAGATTTCCTCCTTGGAACATAGTGTGCGGTATTTGAGTGCTTGGCTGTAGACAACTGATTTCTTGATGTGTTTGGGATGGTTACTGGACAAATACTCTGATATCCCCCCACCCCCAAGTCATCATCAAATTCATCCATTTCATCCTCACCCATAATAATTTTACACTGGGCACTAGGATGGCTCCCCAATATGCCAATCTCTTCATGGGCCACCTCGAGGAAGAATTTCTGGGCAAGTGCATCACAAAACCAATGATATACCTGAGATACATCGGTTACGTTTTCATCCTCTGGACCGACGACCTAAACTCCTTCATAGATTTCCACCACAACTTCAACCATCACCACCCATCCATCAAACACTCCCATGCCAGCATCAACTTCCTGTACACCACCATCAGCTTCAGCAATGGAAACCTACAGACAACTATATACAAGAAACCCACAGATCACCTCACCTTTCTTCACAGATCCATGGATCCTAGACATGCCTGTCACAACATGGGGTGTACCTCATCCAGTGCACTAAATATTCCAATAACTATGTGGTTGAAACGAGACAATCACTACATCCTCAAATGAATTCACACAGAAAAATTACACAAGACAATAACACCATATCACCCAGGAGCAAACACTTTTCACAAATCACTCCGTATCTAACCTCAGTCCTCATCCACAAAGAAAACCCACACAACATCTTCTAAAAATGAGCCTTGGAGCTTAAATTCATAATTCTGATAGACACCAAAAATCCTGGACTCAATAAAAACAGTCCTACGACTGCAGATGTTAACTGTCCACTTCACCGTGAATGGTCTCTTGCGACATGTGTTAACTACTTATGCTAAACAATCTCTTCCACCTTGTATTTAGCTGTTACATTGAGGACTCTTCCTAGACCTGAAGAAGAACTCTGTGTAAAGCTTGTCTGTTTCACCAAAAGAAGTTGGTTCAACAGAATTACCTCACCCACCTTGTCTCTCTAATAATATGATGTCTGTAAATTGGAATATAAATGGAAACTTAAATCAGTTGTACAATTTCCTTGCTAAAAAGCATGAGTTGCAAATATGTTACGGAAGGCCTTATTTCTGGTTTCTCATTGAGCTAAGGCAATGTAATCAACAGCTCGTTTCCTTGTTTATGTAGTTATTGTAGATCATAAATAGCAATGATGCTATTCTAGTTTCTGTAGCTTTATGCATTTCACTGTTTTTCTTTCTATTTACAATAAAATATTTAATAGAATAATTAAAAACAAAGACTTGCTTCTTATAAAATGATAGCAACTCAATAACTTCCTGACATTCTGATAAATTGGACATTTTGAATTTCTCAAAGGGGCTTTAAACCCTATTTAGAGTGGAAATATTAACATATAGTGCTGGGAAGAGGATTGCAGCAGTAAGTCGATCAGTCACTCGTTTCCTGCACTGATTTGATTTCTGACATATTTTATGTATCCTTAAATAGTAAGTGGACAGTGGGGGCCTGATCTTGGTTTGGGTCCAGAGGAGCTATGATAATACAAGCTAATAATAATGAACAAATGTGCATTTCTGTTTTTAATACGTGACAGACATACAGTGAATGAGTTAGATGTCACCGTCATCAACCCTTCTAATTATGGTAAACACAGCATATCTCTGTAGCACTTTACATTCATTGCACAATCACAGGAATCATGCAGCTTTCTAATGGTCCCCCTAAATATGCTTCTCCCCAAGCAGTATTATTTTGCTTGGGGAGAATGAGTCATTGGGGGTCTCTGGTGAGCCATATCCTTTGGCACTGCCTACTCTCAGCACTCTGGCCAGTTGCTGACCTGATAGAGCACTATAGAAAGGAGCAATCTGAGAGCAATCTTCCCCAGCTGCCCAGTCGCTCATTTTTTGATCCTACACCCATTGAGGTCAAATGATGTAAGATTACATTTTCAGAACAGCTCCACAGGAGAAAAGAAGTAGTCATGTGTGCTCAGTGAGGGTCTTAGTAGTTCAGCCACTACTGAACTGGCGTAAAGGATGTGGCTACAGAGTCCAAATGCCTTGCACCAGTGTAAGAGGGATTGGGGAAGAATCCAGCTGACTGAAGTCTTCATCTCTGGCCCTGTTCAGTTCTAGCTTTCTGGACCATCAAGTCAACAACTGGAGTCAATGGCTTGAGGACACCTTCTATACCCCCCTCCACTGCTGCAGTATTAGAGCCTCTCCAGCATATTATTGTAAAGAATAGGAAGGACCCTAATATGAGGAGGAACAGGTGTAAGATGGGCACGGGCAACATAGAAAATGGGATGGGAACCCAAACAAATTCAGAAGGAGATGGACAGGGACTCAAAAATTTCAGGATGGGGGACAGAGAAGAAAGTGGTACGTAGAAAATTGCTTTATTTTCAGATGGGTACATTTTCCTTTCTTTCAGCTGCCATTGCAATTAGCTATCATTGGTAATTAAATTTGTAGCCAAACAAAGCTGAGAAATAAAACCTAACTTGACCATTTTTTTTACTCCCTCCCCAGACTGAAAAAATTTAATTTCCTATTAGAAAGTGTATTTGGAGAAAAACCTCACCCACCGAAAAATTAAATGGGGAGTCTTTCTTTCTCTAATTGCTGAATTCTTCCATTTTAATGTTTTATGCTCTTTTAAGTGTAAATGTGCACGTTGCACCTGCTTAAATATTGCTTAAGCCAGTAGTCAAAAACAAATAACAGATGCCCTATTGTCTTTGGGGGTGAATCAATTATGTGATCAAATTAAAGAATAAACATGGATAAATGGGTTTGAATGTGAGTGATGTATAAGACAAAGCTAATGGTATTGCCAAATTCTGTAATTCCAAAAAGGGCAATGCTATAGCATCCCCTAAAACATTAAGAGAAACACTCCATATATAGGGTATGTTGTTGGTATCCATTTGCTAAATTGCATTTATCATGTGCACCTCTGACAGCGTCACCAGTTGGCTCATGATAGACAATGGTCAGTTCCAGACCAGTGATGGATTTGAGGTACAATATCTTCTGACACATATGGTGCTGGAAAGTCTATGGCAAGTCCTTTCCAAGGGGAAAAGATCTGGTAAGTCATGAGTTCATGAAGCTAATATTCACGACACTGTAAGAGATGTAGCCAAAAGTTTTAGAGGGTGCTAAAATGTATTCTTTTCCCATTCTGTGCCTAGGTCTAGTTTGACTGCATACATTTTCATAGAAATAAAGGACAATTGTATAAATATCATGGGACAAAGTTTCTTTAAACCCTGACATCTTTTGTCTGTGGTACAAAATCATCTGGATCAGAGTGTTCCATCCTGTGTATGATTTTGGGACAAAGTGTGTCCTGTGCTGCTTTGTAACAGGATGCAAGGTACTAGATAAGGCATGTCCCTTAAACAAGACGTTACTGGCTACCATGTCTGGTGCAGTTTGTAGCCAAAATCTGTAGTTTGGGAATTATAATTTAACAATTTAGCATGCAGGAGACTGAAAGGGTTCAGCCTCCAGCTTAGTTACTATATAATGAGTATTCTCAGGATAAGAGACCTGATGAGCACATGAGAACCAGTTTAGGCTAATCACATTTACTTTAATAATATGATCAACCCATGAATACTGCAATATGATAAGGAAAAGAAATATAATACAGAATGTCCAGCACTGGATCCTGAAATAAGTGGCATGACTAATGGTGGGTTAGCAGTCTTTCATGTTCCAGTGTATGCCACAGCATATAGGATGCCTCCTGCATTTTATGCATATTCCTGTGGTCTCCGCCTGTCTTCCTTATTTAAGCTTCTGCACTCTATCTGTTAGGGGTACACACTGTTAATTGGTTACTCGCGTATTTACCTCACTAGCATGTACATCATTTAGTTGCCATGGTATTTCTGTGGTTAATCATACTTATTTCTTAAACTTATCCTAAAATATCAGTAATGTGGTATTACTTTCCTGTGTTATCCAAAGTTAAAGCATTAGTTAAATACAATTTACCCAGCAATTACCTACATCATTGTTGCCATGTTATTCTTATGTCAAGCTACTTAGGCCTTGATTAGCTAAGCAAATTACCTTACAGACCATGGGCCTGTTTATTTGCATTACAGCATTAATCAGTACTTATCTTATCTTTATCTGTTTATGACAGACTACAAGTTGGAGTGATGGTACTAAGGGAGCATGGGTTACTGATGGAGAGATATAAAAATCGGCAGTGATAAAATTCTAAAGTAATCTTCCTGTAGAGTATAGTATATACAGAATCTGTGATGAGGTATGGTTTTATTGGTGCTTCTTTGGCATGACTTCGTAAATTAACTTATTGCACCAGTCCAGGAAAGAACCGGTGCCATGCCCACGTCGTTTCAGGCCATTGCCTCAGGGTACAATTTATTGTTTGAACACAAACTTGTGATCAACATAAAACAAAGGAATTTCCCTGACCAATGTGGCAGCCCCCGGAGACATTTCCCTTGCCTCAATCCCCAGGAAAGAGTCTGTATCCTTTCCATAAGTCCCCCGCCGAACCATGTGACACACAAGGAGCCCTTAATTCTTTCCTGGCAGTTTTACTGTGTCACACACTGTGTAATTCACTCTTAGATTTGCTGCTAGTGAGTAATTCAGCCATACCAGTCATGCTGATAAAACTTTTATACCATGCCATGCTATCATGGATTTTCTTTTATGTGACATGTGGTCTTGAAACCCATAGAATTAAATTTCCTTTGTTTCTACAGCATGTGATACCTTAGTAATTGGAATCAAAATGTCCTTCCTTTGGGAAATTCTGACTTGTTCTGAATGGACTCAAAAGCTGAGTTTTGACATTTCCTGCAAAATGAAAATGCAGAAGAACTTGATTTAGGAACATTGAAACAAAGGGATCCAATAACATCAGATTGTTTCAGTAATGTTTAAACATGTTGTTTCGAGAATGTGATGATTTGACTTTATCATTTTCATTAATTTTGTTTTTGACTTTTATATTAAATATGATTGGCTAAGCAAAGTGAGGGGTGAGGCTTAACACTCAGCTTGATGGCATTTCTCTGTCTGTAACACAACTACTTTTGAAGAGCACACCTGATCAGTTCAAACATTTCTAGGTGTCAGTGGGAAGCACCTATTGATTTTGATGACAGTTGAAAATACACAACACTTGGAAAAGCCTGGTTTTCAAACAGTGTCCATTTGATGCTGTATGCATAGAAGCACTGGAGGAGACAACTCAGAGCTTGTCTACACTTGAAACACTACAGCTGTGCTGCTGTGGTGCTTGAGTGTAGATGCTACCTATGCCAATGGAAGTATGTAGGTTGAAGTATATAGGTAGTATGAGGCAGTACATAGGTTGATGGAAGCATTCTTCCCTCAACCTAGCACTGACTACAGCGGGGGTTAGCTCAGCTTAACTACACCACTCAGGGGTGTAGTTTTTTCACACCCTTGAATGACATAGGTGGGTTGCCCTAATTGTATAGTGAGGACTAGGCCTCAGGCAGTCTTCATTTCCTCCATCCAGTTCATTTACATCAATCCCATTGGTTGAAATGAATCAGAAAATGAATCCGCAGGTCATTACTGAGGTGCTTTGAGGAAGCTGAGAGTATGCAGGGGTTCAGGACTGTACTGGGGGTGCAGCTTCAGATCAGGAGCTATACCGACTGAGTAGGCATGAGGCTGGAGATTTCTATTGTGGCTCCCTCCACAGAATGCCTGGCTGAAGCAAGATAATTTACCTTTGCTAGTCAAAACTCTTTTAGTTCATCCAAACAAAGTCCATTTGGGGTTGTAGGCAGAGATTCCTTTGCCTGCAGCACTAAATGAACACTGTCAAAGAGCGAGATGGCCAAAGCAGGCAGCAGGGGTAGGGTTTGGGCTTAAGGTTAGGGTTACTGGAGGGAGGGAGTGATGACTGGCTGAGTTCCCTCTGATATCATAATGCTACTGCTTAGTTTCCTCTGCCTGCAGCACCAAATTAGTACAGTCAGAGGGAAATTGTTGATATGAAACTGATAAAACAAAGAGAAGAGGAGCATCTTAGATAATTTAACAATAAAATTAGGCTTAGTGGCAGTACCCTGTAAAATTACTACAGATTCAGGGGTAGAGACTGTTTTCCTGTCCCTCCCGCCACCTGCCAGCATGGCCTACATATGCAATGAAGTGTATGACCTGCTAGTATATTATAACATAAGTCTCATAGACTTTAAGACCAGAAGGAGCCATCGTGATCATGTAGACTGACCTCCTGCACATTGCAGGCCATAGAACCTTGCCCACCCACTCCTGTAATAGACCCATAACCGCTAGCTGGGTTACTGAAGTCCTCAAATCTTGATTTTAGATCTACTGCATTTCCTTTATCTAGAAAAACAGTAAACGACAAGTCACATTACATTAATTGAAATGATAAAGTGAAAATTAAATATTTTTACTTTATTGAAATTAATCTTGTTGACATCGAAATGAAATGAGTCTAAATCAATTGTTTCAACTTTTTCCTGTTGACAGTTTAATTGAAACGGACACATTCTCATGAAATGTTTTGACTTTGACAAAACTTCAGTTTTAATCAGCTTTACTTACAGCTAGGAGATAACATATTTGTACCTTTTGTCCACTAATCCCATCTCAGATGGGACTATTGCTAACATTCCAAACCTGTGAGCAGTTTCAAGTAGCCACTTTATTTTTTAAAGAAAAAATCTTTGTCACCAAAAAATTGTCTTCCTTCTTCCCAAAAGTGAATAACGTTTGTTGTCTTCATACCTGGAGAGAGTTAAGGTCTAGAATCTTGTGAACCACCAGGGCTAGAAATTGTAGCCAAATATTTCAAACCATGGTTACCTAAAGTTATGCACTGAAATCCCTACATAGACATGTAAATAGAAATGCTGCATGTCTGCTAATTGGACATTAATTAAATCTGTACCTGTGTGTCTGTGCATTAGGGCTGGCCAGAAAAGAAGAATTTCATTTCATGAGCAATTTCAGAGTTTCAACAATTGGTTCTGTTCTGATATAGAATCAAACCAAGATAGTTTGAAATTTTCCATTAAAAAATGAGAGACTCATTCCAGAATAGCCACTAGTCCAGTGGCATATTTATTAAATTGTGGGTGATTATTGGGCAACCTAAAGTATGACATGATTTTCATCCCTGCTATGATATGCACTAGGTAATGCATAATATCCTACCTCTAAATCAAATAGGTGAAATAGGGAGTCTTAACTGGAACTTCCAAGCAGCATGGAATATCTGCACTTGTTGGAGGAGGAGAGGCACAATTTCTTGCCTCAATACTCTTTGTTGAACAATAATACTGAATTGTTGTAATGTGACAATATAGCCATTTTCAGGGATGGAAATTAATTTGTTCTGTGATTTTTTTCCCCCCTCCTGTTGCACTGGCACCCCTAGGGGGAACTCGTGATATGCTTACCGAATGTTTCCCACCCCCGGCATTCAAAAGTCAAGTCCTGGCCATGAAAATAATGAGATTTAAAAATAACAATAATAAATTTGGTATTCTGTTTATTTGCCTTCTGGTTTTTGAGTCTCTAGGGTAAAGTTAGGTCACATTTTCAAGCTTTTCGTTGCAACTACGAGAGCTGGAAATGTACTTCTCTTTAAACAAATGCTGAAATTTCACCTAACAATGCACCTCCAGGAGATGGAACTTCAAGAAAAAAGCCAAATATCACAAAACTTGCAATAAAATCTTAAGTGTTGTCTACACCGTAATAGAGGCTGCAAACATGACATTCCCTCAACCAACTAATACTACTGTACAGTGAGAGAGCTTCCTCTGCCCCTTTCTGTTCCTCTCTCCTTCTCTGATCTGCCACCCCCACTTCCCTGCCAAGCTCTCCACAGCTCTATAGAAGGGGATCTATAAGAAGTCTTGTGTCAAGAATGAAAGCCCACCTGCATGGAGAACTTTTCCTGCTGCTCTGACCCTGAAGTGATAGTTTGAACCAGTGCTCAGCTGCCTGTGAAGCATTCTGTATGAGTCATAGGAGGAACAGGGAGCTGAGCACTGATTAGAACAAACTCCCTGGTGTTGGAGCAGCAGGGAGTATTCTCCTTTGTAGGGGAGCCCTCTTTACTGCTGCAAGATGCTTCTCAAAGATGTATACAAACAAAAATAACAGTTTGTTCAGTTTCTGTGGAACTATGTGAGGAATAAATTATGTATTCAGTGTAAGAGTGTGGCAGTCTGGCCCAGGGATTATGGGGCCCTCTCAAGCACAAAAACTCCGAGAACTATTGCTCACCCTGTAATGGGGATGACTGTGATCCTAATGGTCTTTTTTCTATTTAATGTCGTTTGGCACAGGAATAGTTTGAATTAGAAGAATTGGTTTGCAAAAGACAAGTGGAGAGACTACAGGAGAACCTGCTCTAGATGACTTGACCAAATATATAATCAATGCAATATTCAGCTTCAGGGATGCAAGTGATAGAAAGGCAGTGCGGTAGAGATTAAAGATAAAGGTATGCAATGTCTGAGCGTCAAAAGATATTGTGACCTCTGTATGCACAGAACAATTCCTAGACTCATCTCTGGGGTTGTGTTGGGGTCATAAATGCAACACCTGGAGCTGTTGTCCTAAAAGGTATTGCTCCCCCAATCCCTTGCAGGAATTTAAACACTTCTTCCAGCGCCCAAAATTTCTCCAGGGAACCCCACCCTTCATTCTGGCATGTGACTGGAAGCAGCCCAGGCCCAGCTCCTGACAGGTGAGCAGACCTGGTGTATGCTTCTGTCTGCCCAATGCTTTTTGTAATACGTCTGGATAACATTGTCACGCCCCCTGTTGCCAACTTTCCTGATATTTGTTGTTTTTTCTTAAAGCCCCAGCTCTTGGCAAACTGATTATGTAAGAATCTCAGCTTACATTTTTAACCCCTTCCCCGCCCTGAAATTTCCAGCCCAGATATTGGTGTGGAGAAAAACTTGAACTCATGATCAAGATGTAACCAAAAGGCTAAAAAAAGAAAAGAAGAAGAAAAAAAAAGGAAATGAACCAAATAACCACAAGGCAAGGTTATAACCTCAGGCACTTGGTCTGCCTGAATCGCACAGAGAGCAAGGCTGATTACACATGGGCTGACACACACTTGGATAACAGGAGCCGGGGGAATGAAGAGAGGTGATGGGGGCCAAGAGACCCTTTACCACCTTACTTGTTCCTCCCTGCCTGGGTTATTTTCTCTCTCATCCATCCAGGGCTGGCTGCTCAGAGGAGGGCGAGAAAGCTGTGAGGAGAGATGTCTATCTGGCCTCCTTCCAGCCTAGTAAGGGGTGCCGTGCATCATGTGGGTAGCCCAGTCAGTAGGTTGTGGCAGTGGGGTACTAGAGTGTATACCTGCTAGTCCACATCCCTGGTGGGAGGAGGTGGGGAAGGCAGAGAATGAAAAGTGTGGGCCTGCTGCCGTCTTATTGGCTGCTTGGCTCCTGAGCTCTGGGCTCCCCTGACTGTGGGGAGATGCTGGAGTTCGAGCACAGAGCCAGTAAACAATAAAGCAGGGACAAAACTCCTGGCAGAAACCTTCTCTGGCTATCATGCAGATAGGAATGGTTCAGAACAAACAACCTTACTACAGTTTGGCTGGTTTGTTTTAAAATCTCTTTTCTTTTAATTTGTTGTGTGAGGGAAGTCTGGTGGGATCCTCCATGTGGTCAAACAATCTGTCATGAGAGGAAGGAAGGGTTCAATGGTTAGGGTGCTAGCCTGGGACTTAGACTCAGCTTGAGAATGTTTAAACATTGCAGAATCTTCAGGGTATCAGATGAGAATGATCACATAGATAATAAAAATCTTCCTTGCTGGATCTAAATATCAAGAATATTCACAGAGACAAGGTGGGTGAGATAATATCTTTTATTGGAACAACTTCTGTTGATAGAAGAGACAGAGGCCTGGTCTACACTACGAAGTAGCTTCGAAATAAGCTGCCTTGCGTCACCTAGCTGTGCATGTGTCTACACTTAAATTTGTCTCCCCCTGATGTAAGTGCTTGTAAGCGATGCCGTAATACTGCCTCCCTGAGCAGTGTAAAGCCAAGGTCGATGTACTGAGGTTTATGCAGGGCGAGCGTAGACACTGTCTTACCTTTATTCACCCTAACTGTCCCCCAGCAGTTGTCCCACAGTGCCCAACACTGAGCACTCTGGTCACAGTTTTGAGCTCCACTGCACAGGGGTCACAGAGGCTGAAGGTCCCCCCTCCCAGTTAAAGCCCTGTGAATTTTTAAAATGCCTTTTTCTGACTGTCCAGCTTGGTGAGCACACCTAGCAGCTCTCCTCTGTTGTGTGCAACTGCCCAGCTGGCCATGCTGGTGACATGCTCCAGCTTGGAGTAGACAGGAAATATTGTATGTCCTGGCCTTGTGGAGAGAAGAGGCTTTACAAGCACAGCTATGGACCGGCTGTAGAAACATGAACCTCTATGAACAAATTGTGTGGGGGATGCAAGAGAAGGGATACGACAGGGACCAGCAGCAGTGCCGTGTGAAAAGGAAGGAACTGAGTTAGGCATATCAGAAAGCCATGGAGGTGAAAAGTCAATCCAACGCCCAGCCGCTGATCTGCACCTTTACAAAGAGCTGCATACCCTACTTGGTGGAGACCCCACTACCACCCCACAGACTACTGTGGATACCTCTGAGAAGCCCAAGTCCCAGGCCCCTGGTGTGAAAAGTGTGAAGGAGGACATGCAACTGGAGGGGTGTCCAACTATGCTGATAACCAAGACCTGTTAGAGACTCCACTGCAGACTTGGCAGTCCAGCACGGGTGAGCCCAGTGCAAGGGAAGGAACCTCGGGTAAGTGTGTAATTGGATTTTCCATTGCAATGATGTACTGGTGGTATCCCCCAACTCAACAGGATGCAGATATCAACTTTACTTGTACTAGAAGAGGTAGTGGTAAAACAAAGAGAGGTAGCGGTATCTGCTTTTCATTCCCCTGCAGAGTTAGGCAAGGGGAAGGGCATGCAGAGCAGTTTGTTTATGTACACAGGGATGTCCCCTGAATCCTTCTGAGAGATCTCGATGAAACTTTCATGCAGGCATTCTGCACTCCTCTCCCTTATTTCTTTCTCTTCAGTAGGACACTTTCCCGCACCAATCAGTGATAACTTCAGCAGGCCCATTGCAGTACACAGACTAGCAGCTTGTGGGCCCAGATGGCTTTACGATGCCAGCAGCAGCTGTGCTCTCTGTGCCTTTGCTACCCTCAGGAGTGAGATCTGCTAAAATCATCACCGCCTGTGTAAAGGGGTGCCAGTATTCAGTGTCATTGTCCAATCCCCCTAGTTTCCTGCAACGGAGCAATTCCATCCTCATTTCCCTCACCCCGGTGGGCCATACGCACCATGTCTGGTGCTGTGAGTGGCACTGTGCACAAGCGCTGCAGTGCAGAAGTGTCAATAAACATGTCTTGTTTTAAACTTGTGGGGAGCAATAAAGGGGAGAGTGCTGACTCTTAACTTTCTCTTGTGCCTATATTGACAGTGGCATCTGTGTGTTTTATCTGCAGCTGCTGCTGTTTCAGCCGTGAGGGGACTTCCCCCTCACACCCATGCCGTGCTTGAGCCAGATAAGGAGGAGAAAGAAGAGGACTCAAGATAATACATTCAATGAGATCCTGCAAGCCAGTGCTGCATCAGACTGTGAGGAAAGGTCCTGGAGAGTGAACATTGCAGACAGCCTGGGGAAGGAAAGAGCGGACAGGAGAAAGGACTTGTGAGTCTAGCAAGAAAAGGAGAGGGAGATGCATCAGAACATAATGGGGCCTCTCCAGCAGCAAACACAGATGCTGCAGGCTCCTGGAGACTTATAGGTTCAACAATAACAGGCTCTCTTTGCAGTTAATGAAGAATGCCATTATAACACTTCTCTACAAACCCCCTCAGCATGCCACGTGGTATCAGGGGCTGCCTCTCTACCCCTAGCACTCCATCCTGGGAGACATGGACAACCACAGCGTCACATATCATGATGTGTGAAAGCCATGGTTGCTCTATGTGTAGGTTAAAATGGATGCGACTGTTCTGTCCCCTTGTTAAGTTCTATTCCATCAATTTATTAATTTTTAATATATTTGCTTTTAAATTGCACAGATTTTTCTTTGCACCGATTTTATTACTGAATAAAATTCTATTTGGAAAATAATTCATCTTTATCAGTTCACAACATATGCTGCAGAGTGCCCAGCGGTTTTGAAAACAACTTGTTACTACACAGTGTGACACGCAAAGTGTAATAATCATAAATATACAACAAGTACCACAAATTAATAGGTGCATTAATAGTGTTATATTCATGGAAGTACTCCAAGCACCACACAATTGATAACTGGCCCACAAACTGCAGGGCCAATTAGAGCATAGTACACCATAACACATTACTGTAGCTCAATGTTAAAGTGCTCTTTCAAAGCCTCCATGATCCGGATAGCTCCATGTTGAGCTCTTCTAATAGCCCTTATGTCTGGCTGGTCAAAGTCAGAAGACAGCTGCTCTAACTCTGCCCTCCACCACAGCAGCAACTCTCCCCGCTTTGCTTCACAGATATTGTGCAGGACACTGCAGGCAGCTTTGGCTGTTGGGATGGTTTTTTTCACTGAGGTCCAATTTTGTGAGTAAACAACACCAGCATCCTTTCAATCTATCAAAAATGCATTCAACTGTCATTTTTCACCTGCTGAGCCAATAGTTGAATCTTTATTTTTAGTGTCTAGTCCAGGCACTAAAAATAATGGACTGAATAGGGATACTGGTTTTATATCTCTACAACAATCTCTAACCCACTAACCTTCCTTTGTCCTATGACTGCAGAAGTGTTAATGGCCCACTTGATTTTGAATGATCCCTGGCAACATATGTTAACTCTAAGGCTTTGGCTACACTTGCAGCTGTAGAGCGGTTTGAGTTAAACCAGCCTTCGGAGAGCACACTAGGGAAAGCGCTGCAGTCTGTCCACACTGACAGCTGCAAGCGCACTCCTGTGGCCACATTTGCAGCACTTGCAGTGGCATTGGGTGCGGTGAATTATGGGCAGCTATCCCAGTGTTCAAGTGGTTGCAACCTGCTTTTCAAATGAGGGGGGTGGGGTGGAGTGTGTTGTGTGTATGTGAGGGAGAAAGAGAGTAGGTTTTTGGAGTGCTGACAGTGTGTCAGCACGCTATCTTGTAAGTTCAGACGCCCCCCCACCCCCCGCCTCTCTCTCACTCACAGCAAACATTTACTGTTGCAGATAAGCAGCCGGGAGCAGATAAGCAGCCGCTGTTTGAAACGGAGCTTTGAAATGGCACTTCCGCATTCCTCAACCGATTTCACAGCAAAGAGAAGAGAGGCCACTTGGCTCAATGGGATTATGGGACAGTTTCCAGAGGTCAATTAGAGCGCAATAACGTAACTCCTCATTCACACTGGCCCTGGAGTGTCTCAGCCAAGACGCAACAGCCATTATCCCTCTCGGGGAGGTAGAGTACCAGGAGCGCTCTAACCAGGGAGTCAGAGTGCTCTACGTGTCTTGCCAGTGTGGACGGGGAGTAAGGTAGAGCATTCTAGGAGGCTTTATTGTGGTATAAAGTTCAAGTGTAGCCAAGCCCTTATGCTTAACAAGCTGTTCCACTTTGTATTGAGTTATTATTCTCTGTGCATCTCATTACCTTTCCCAGACCTGAAGAAGAAAAGCTCTGTGTGGATATGTCTACACTGGAAACTTCAAAGCGCTGCCGCAGGAATGTTCCCGTGGCAGCACTTTGAAGTGTGAGTGTGGTCGCACGCGAGTGCTGGGAGAGAGCTCTCCCAGTGCTCCTGGTAATCCACCTCCACGAGGGGATTAGCTCCGAGCACTGGCAGCATGGCTCCCAGCGCCGGGAGCCTGTTTAGACTAGCGCTTTAAAGCGCTCAGACTTGCTGCGCTCAGGGGGGTGATTTTTCATACCCCTGAGCCAGCAAGTTAGAGCGCTATAAAATGTAAATGTAGACAAGCCCTGTAGCTCAAAAGCTTGTAAATTGGTCCAATAAAATATATTGCCTCACCCACCTTGTCTCTCCCATACCCTGGGACCAATTCAGCTAGAACAACACTGCAAACAAGAACACACACACACTCTATATTAAAAACTGATACCAGAATCCTCAAGAAACTAAATCCTGTTAGAGTACGTCTTCACTACCAACGTTAAAGTGCTGCCACAGTAGCGCTTTAACGTGGCTGTGTAGTCGCAGCACCAGCTGTAAAAAAACCCACCCCTACGAGGGAAGTAGCTACCAGCACTGAAACTTGCATCGCTCAGGGGAGTGTTTTTTCACACCACTGAGGGAGAAAGTTTCAGCGCTGTAAAGTGGCAGTGTAGACAAGGCTTTACTCTGCTGCTGGAAGTACTGTAATTTTCATCCCTATTGACTCTTGGAAATGGAGAGACTCCTACATGCACCCTATTTAAAATAAATATAGTATTAAACTAGATGACAACACTTACTTTTTTCCTGATTTGAGTTCTGTAACTAATCAAGAAAGAAAAATATGGAATGAATTGATCCTGTTTCCAGTGAAGCCCTGGACATTATATGGTACAATAAAGCTGATCTGTTTTGGGAGGTGTCCCCTGCAGAGAAAATTCTGAAGAAGTTTACTGATAAGGAGAAAAAGGAACAAGACCACATTCTGAAATGGAACTCTCTCTAGAAGATTAAACTGACTGCTGTGCTTTCACTCCTTGCATCCTGGAGTTCTGCCTCATCTAAGCTACTATCCTCCAGCCCACATCTGGAGCTCCAAAATCCTCCCAAGCTTTCTACATTCAGTGGGGCAGTGTCACAAGATCCACTTATACAGGAGCCACGCTGCCAATGCCTCTAATATGCTTTTGCCCTGGGATCACCCACCATCCAGTGGGGTGTTTACTTAGCAGTGGCGAAATCTTCCAAAGTTAATGTTACCAAGTTGGTGTTAACTTACATTGGGAATCTCACAGCGCCATGCCCCTTCCCACAAGATGAGAGGCTCCTGTGGGTCCCAGAGCTGTCCCAGACCCTGCTGTTCAGGGTCCCTCTGCTTTAGTCAATATACAGAAGAGGGGAACAATAGGTCCAAAGTTTGAAAAGGATGTTTTCTGAGTCATTAGAGCTAAGGAAGGAAAGAATAACTACTCAGCTCTAGTGTGAGTCAATCACTTTTGCCATCTGCTGGGCTTTAGATGCAACTTCAGCATAAGTTGCATCTGAATGTCTGAGACTTTTATTTTCTTCATATTAAATCACGTATTCAGTGAAAATGCTGAAAATTATGTTGTAGCACATTAAAAATAGCAATTACCAAACCAGTGCATATAGCTGACCAAAAGCAGAAAGGAAAAAAAATCACACCTGATGACACTAGTAGTTCAAATTAAGAAAAATATTTGAAACAGCAATAACTGTTGGCAAATGTGGTTACTTACAACCTATAGCACATTTCTCCATAACTTTTAAATATTTTCAGCAGGTTACATGCAGAAATAATGAACTTTACAGTAGTGTCACAAGATGTACTTACACAGAACAAGAAATATGCACAGCAGTGAGACATATTTTAGTTGTTTTTTCTTCAAGATTTAAAGGGTTGTCTGTTAAGAAACAGCTATGATTAAAAAAAATACAACATGGACATGTATACTTTTCCTGGTAATACTTACAAAAAAGTATATTTAATAATTGGGTCACTGAAATCAGGCCCACAAAATATTTAGCTCTCATTAATAAAGCAATATTTAACTATGAAACAAGTTACATATAGTTTGTTAGACAAAAAATAGAAGATGAGGGTTAGTGTACATTGGTGTTAAAGTACTTAGATCCTTATATATATATATATATATATATATATATATATATATATATATATATATATATATATATATATATATATACACACACTTATCTCCAGTCTTCTACTTTTTGCATATATAACATTTAAATATTGCCCTTCCTATTGAATATGATTTATCTAGGTTTGTATTGTTACAAGTCAATATTAATAATACAGTTCAAGAAACAAAACAGTATTATTTATTATATGTACTTATAAGTTCCTGTGTATTACTAAGAAGTAACATTTTGCGTTTGATCATACTGGTTTATCTGCAACTGAGTTAACAAGTAAATAATGAAAAGAAAAAGAAGATATTGTGTCCCTTGTGCACACATGCATTAAAAAAAGCAATAGAATAGTGTTAGGATTGTGTGTAAAATAAGTTGTCTGTCACAGAGCTTATCATGCCTGCTGTGATTTTTAACATGTGCAAATACACCTTTTGCTTCTGTTATCTTGTCTAACTTCTTTGCCCCCATTTGTCTGTTCATTCCCCTGGGGCCTGATCCAAACCCATTGAAGTCAACAGGCGTCTTTCCATTGACTCCAATGGGCTTTAGATCAAGTCTTGGTTGCAAGTTGTCTAAATCCTCAATTGTCAGCTCTGGGTAGGGATTGTCTTTGTGTTTGTTTATACAGTGTCTCGTACTGTGGGACTTTAGTCCTTGTTTGGGGTCCTTAGGCTTTACTTCAATATAAATAATAATGTATTGCAGCACATATGTTCCTTTTGTTATCAAGTCTCTTGATGTTACAAGCTTTTAAATAGCATAAATGGTTCTTTATTAATAGGTTGTAATATTTGGGTACAACTACTGTAGTGTATTTTCAAGTAAGCATTTATATCCAATCATATGCTTACAGTATTTGGTAAATGTAGTCCTTTGGTATGAACTAATTTTCTGACCCTTCCTCCCCCATAAAAGTGGGTGTGTTCTGTTCCATGGCAAAAAGTATTCTGTAACAGCATAAAACCATGTTTGACACATTCTGTAAACCAGAAGCAACATCATACATTTAAATGGTTTATGCAAAAAAAAAGTTATCTTGGTTTGTAACTTGTACACCAAATTTCAGATGCTGTGTTTGAAACTGAGTGGACTATGCAGTTTTTAAAAATGTTTTAAGGAGCTTTGTTGTTCATCTTTGAGTTTGTAGATTAAGGTTTCATATAAAAATGACCAAGAACTATAGCTTGGGAAAACATTAATAACTGCTCCCCCAACTCCCTGCTGGCTTTTCAAGTCCCACCTGCTTTGAGCTGACTTGATGACCTAGTGCTAGGGTTCAGTATTGTGATACCTGTCTTGCTCTCTGCGTCTGCAGGGTTTTAGAGTGCTGCAGAGTAGGCAACCATAGCCCTTGTATGTGAGGGAAAGTTCATATCAGAACATCCAAGGAACGTTTTTGATGACCGCACTTCTTATTCAGACAGCTAGTTCTGTATCCAGTCAGAAACTCCTCCCAGTAGGAGCAGTTGCAGAAGCAGGTAAAGCAGGGACTGCTGAACTGGGGGATTAAAATGGGGCTGGGAATGGGGCCACTCCTTTCTCCAACACCTCAGGAGCCAGAACTGTTCAGAGGAGAAACCCCGCTCCGGGGGCACTAGGACCCAGATGGTGCGTCCCCACCCCTGCCAATGTGGCCTTAGGGAAAAACTGCTGAGAAGAGCCAGGCTGAGACTCCAGCCTGTAGGGGCAGAAGCAGCCAAAGCAGGGACCTCTGGGCGTTCAGAACTGTTTACAGTTCTGACTGGACTGTTTCTGCCCTGTGCTGATTGGCTGTTTCCTTGTACCCCTGCCCCCAGTCTCTTCATTTTAACTTCACTCCACACCTGCCCTTCTTACCATCCCCCTGTCACCCCATCCTTTCCTCTTCATCTCCTTTCTCCTTTTCCCCCATTTAGCTGATCCCATCCTAACTAACGCCCCCCAATCTATGTAAACATGGCACTAACATGAGGTTTCCCGCCATCACATTGGCTGTAAACTCTTTGGGGTAGGGGCTGTCTGTGACTCTGTACAGCGCCTAGCACCATGGGGGTCCCATTCTTGGTTGTCCCCTAGGTACTACTGTAAAACATGCATCAGTTGAGCATGTTTTTAGCACATTCAGAGTAGCTTGGTCAAAATTTTCCAATAAGCTATGTGCTGAAAAAGCCATGAGGTTGGTAAAAATGGATTTTTACCTAAGGGCAGATATAAAAGAATGGTAGGTCTAACTAGTTAGTAGACTGGGGACTCAATTACCATGTTCTTGCATTCTACTTGCAGAATTGCAAGCTGTTCATTTTGGACAGTGTGTTTGCCATACAGACTTAATATGACAGATGCCCAAAGGACAGAGTTACATGAATGTGGAGAAAACCAGGGAAACAGTATCACTGATACAAAGAGAGAGGTTGAAACTGCAATTTCAAATAACCATTTCAGCTTCACAGAATACTAGCTAAAAAATCTCTTTGGGTCAGGAAATTAAAATAGCCACACTATATTTTAACATTTAATATTTGGCATCTGTATGGTACTTTGAAGATGTAAAGCACAATACTGGAGATTATCTGCTGTAATCCCCACAATACCCTTATGAAATAAGTAAGTATTTATATACTCCTTTGTTGTTGATGATTTAAAACAGATTAGGAAACTGAGAGGTAAAGTCACTTGCCCAAGAATACAGAGCAAGTTAGAGGGAGAGCTGAGATTAGAATTCAGGGTTCCCTAGCTCTGGTTCCTAGGGAACTAGACTATGCTATATCCCAGCACGTTCTGGTGGTTTGTTTGTGTGTATTTAGGGAGTGCCCTAGAGTCACCAGGGTCCCTAGTGCTAGGCACTGTGCTAGGCACTGTACAAATGCAGAGACAGTTCCTGCCCTGAAGAGTTCACTGTCTAAATAGACAAGACAGATGAAGGGCAGGAGGGGAAACAGAGGCACAGAATGGTGAAACATCTTGCTCAAGGTTACACAGTAGGTCAGTAGTTTAGCTGGGAACTGAAACAGCTCTCCTGACTCCCATGGCAGTGCATTAGCTATTGTATTTCCTTTTAGCCTGTCTTCTGATATACTGAGTGTCTGTGAGAGAACAGCTTGACACTAACTTAGAACTCCTGAAAATACTCTTGTAGTTTAAACAAAGAATGATGCTCATCAGAGTAACTAAATAGGTCTAAAGTCTGGCATGCTTAATCCTACCATTGTATTTAATAGAGCTAATCCAGAAAGGGTATTTACAGTATATATAATCATTTTGGCAATGTTTCCTCAGTTCACAGCACCATGGTTGTAGCTTTTAATCTTTTTTTCTCACAGTGAGAATTTTCACCAATGTATTCTATCTTAATCTTGTTTAGAAATTTTCTAGCAGGTGTTTGTTCCCAGAAGACATGTGATCTCAACTGATGTTCTCTTAAATTGGCAAGAGCCAATGGCAGCTGCAACATTCTTTTTAGCAAAGGATTTTCTTACCTCTGTGAGAAATAAGGTTCCAGACCAGGAATAAAAACATTTCATTTCCTTTTACTGTATGTTTTGAAGGTCACAGGTCATGTCACCAGTATCCCCAAAGCAGCAACAAATGTGCTTTCTGGATTTGCTAATTATTCATTTGCACCAGTGGCCGTGTCTCATTCACATATATGCTCCTCATCCATGTTGCTGTTTAATAAGGATTTTGTGTTGAATCAATAAGATCTATTCCTTCCACCCCTACTGAGAATCAATACATGAAAATGTCTTGTTCATAATTTAATTTTTTGTCATTTCAAGCTTCTAGTCACAGCTGTAAAATATTTAATCACACATACAGAGAAGGCTTGTTTCTCTTTTCGTTTCCTCCCCCAGATTCACCTTCAGTTCAGTTTTCTCTGGTTTTGTTTTTCACAAGCCTCCTTTCTGTCCAGACCATCCCATTTTACAAAATAGATTAACATTTATTCTCAAAGGAGGACAGAGTCAGCTGCAGCTTGTTCAATATGCGGTGCAGAGTCCAGTAAAGCTTTTAAAGTTGCCTAATGCCAACAGACTCATGTGGGGAGCTGTCATGTGGCACCGGTGTCAGAAACCATGATGGGGATGTGTGACGGGCTGGTATCACAGAAACCACCGTGGAGCTGCCACCTGGTGTGCCAAGGCTACTTCTGCCCCTGCTTTCCTGCCTTTTCCAGCTTGGGACTTCAGAATCCTGTCTGTTTTGAGCCAGATTCCGCTGATCTGCTGCAAACCCAGACCCAGGTCTGAACCACGTCCACTAACAGCTGTAGGCCTGCCTGGAAGCAGCTCAGGAAGTGCCCTTGCCTTTGACACCCAGGTGCCCAACTCCCAATGGGGTTCAAACCCTGAATAAGTCCGTTTTACCCTGTATAAAGCTTATACAGGGTAAACTCATAAATAGTTCGCCCTCTATTTCAAAGATAGAAAGATATGCACAGCTGTTTGCCCTGTCCAGGTACTAACACGTACTCCAGGTAACTTTAATAAGTAAGAAGTGATTTTAATAAGTACAGAAAGTAGGATTTAAGTGATTCCATGTAGTAACAGACAGAACAAAGTGAATTACTAAGTAAAATAAAATAAAACACGCACGTCTATGTCTAATCAAACTCAACACAGATAAAAACCTCACCAGTTCCAGTCTCTTTCTTTTACAGGCTGTAGAACTCCTAGCCGGGGTCCAGCAATCGCTCACACCCCCTATTGTCTTTGTCCTTTGTTCAGTCTCTTTCAGGTATGTCCTTCTGGGGTGGAGAGCCTCTCTCGTTAGCCAGCTGAAGACAAAATGGAGGGGTCTTCCAGGGGTTTAAATAGATTTTCTCCCCTGAATGGACGCTCCTCCCCACTCCCTGTGTAGCATCATGTTACCCTGGAGTTTTGGGGTCACATGGGCAAGTCACATGTCCATGCACCACTCAGTAACCTGTCCAGCCAGTTGCATTCCTGGCCAAGCTCAGATGTGGATTGGGGTCTGCACCTTCTTTTGTCTGTGTAAGAGTTTCTTGATTGGTTTCTTTACATGCACATTCCTTTTGCAAGATATGATCCCATGCTCTTACAAAGGCTATGTATAAAACCAGCAAATATACAACCAATATTCATAATTTCAACTACAACAATGATACATGCATACAAACAGGAGGAATAGATTCAGTAGATCATAACTTTTACAGAGATATGTTACACGGCACATGTAGCATAAAACATATTCCAGCTACATCATATATACATTTATAAGCATCTCCCCATAAAGTTTTATGGGGACGCCGTCACAGGATGGTCAGACCTAGTGGTCATAACTGGAATCCAGGAGTTCAGAGTGGGGTTGGAGCATGGCTGGGGTTGGAGCAAGGTTAGAGCAAGACTAGGAACAGGGTGGGAACAAGAGCAAGGTTGGAGCAGGCTAAGGTTTGAGGAATCTGTTGCCACTATCAGGAAGGAGAGAGTTTCAAGCCCTGAAGTGACATTGAGTAGGCTGAGGGGCTGTTCTTCCTGTGAGGTTTATATACCTGCCCTGAGAGTAACCAGTATAGTTCCTGGCTTTATGGGTTGCCCGGAGAATAGTACAGGAGTGATTCATCAGCTTACAATCAGTACCTTCCTCTTCTGATGCTCTGCTTGTCATGAAGAAAACAATTTTGTCTCCTTTATGTTTGCTTTCAGGCATTTTTCACTTTAGTGGTGGTGACAAGTTTAGTGTAAGGCAGTAAAGGGCTTGACTTGCAGTTCATGGACCCAAGGAAGAGAAGTTTACTTATTCAAAGATTTGAGTCCCTTTTAACAGTAGTGGTCAATCTGTGGGATATGACCAAGGAGAAGGGTTTAAGAGAGACTTCTGTGGGTTGCACCCCACTGTCTGAGAGGGCATCAAACTTGTGGAATGTAGAAGGTCACACTGCTTGTTTGAGAGACAGACCTAAAACAACTGTGGCCAATTGCACTAGAGTTTGAGGGAAATGCTACTGTCAGGCTCTAACTCCAAATTCTTCTACACGGGATTTCATCAAACACACCAAAAATATTGCAAAGGTTGAATCTGGAAACAATTATTTTGTCAGAAAACTGTTAAAGGATTTAGAGCGATTCAACAAAATTCATGTCCCTGACTAAACTGAAAAAACAAATCCATATTTTCTACAGGTTTGTGTAACTCTAACTAAGGCCATGTCTACACTACAAAATTAAGTCGACCTAACTTACACCAGCATATAGCCACTGCAGTAATTACATTGTTTCTTCATGTCTACACTTTATCATGTGTTGGTGGTGTGAATCCTCACCAGGAACGCTAGTATCGATTCTCAGTGTGGGGCATTGTAGGACGGCTCATGAAAGCCAGTAATAATCAATGTAAGCAACCCAGTGTCTACGCTGACACTGTGTTAACCTAAGTACATCATCATTGACTCTACGCCAATCATGGAGATGGAGTTATTAAGTCAGTGTAGCTGGGCAGTTACATTGGCAGGAGCGAAATATAAGTGTAGACACTTCCATAGTTAGGTTGACATAAGTTGCCTTGCGTTGACCTAACTCTGGAGTGTAGACCAGACCTAACACAAATGTGGGTCTGTCTCCCATTTATGGTTGAGCCATAGTTAGCAGTTTTTGAGCCTGCTACTGCTTCCAGGTTAGAGGTTCTACTGGCAGAGCTCCATACATCACCATGGCAGGTGTGACCTTGATGCTTTGTTTACAGACACCAACAGGGCTTCACTAACATGGGGAGGATTAGCAATGTATTTGTTAGAGGTGTAAAAAGCACCATTATCTGGAGTCCTTCCCCCAGTGCCCGAGGCATTATATTTTGCACAGGCATAATGCTTCCCTCCACAATGGTTGTGTGCTGAATTTGAGTCCCTTTTTACTCTTTATTCATAATTTAATCCTTTTTATAAAGTGAATCCATCTACCTAGTCAGGCTTATGCTTCTCTGCAGGCCAAGGGCCAAATTATCTGCTATGTAAATGGGTGAAACACTTTTGAAGCCAATGGACCTGATCCCATTTCCACTAGCAGAGAATTTAGGTCAGAAAGGAAAGTTACGGTTTAGACCATCTCCTGGGACTTATTTGAGACACCTCTAAATCACTGGATGATTAAATCATTAATGAACTTGTGCTATATTCTCAGTGGTGCTGAACCAGTGATTAGTTCATTAAGCTACTTGTTATCCTATTCGATATTAAACATCTGAACAGTAGCTTTCAGCAACACTGCAATGAATGTGGCTATTAATATAGTATGGTAAATTACTATGGTAGTCCATTGCAATTACGCCATACATGCTGCACATGAAGACAAAACTGAATTAGTTCCACAAGGCTGATGGAGGACCAAAGAATTTAGTAGTAATAGCTGCTGGGAATTTCCCCCCCCTTTTTACTGTATTTGTACATATTGTGACAAGCCAGACCGGACAGCTGTAAGAGAGTGGTCCTGTTAGGTTCAGGTATGTTAGCCCTAGAATGGTAAAGACCCTTTTCCCCAAGAGCCGAAAAGAGGTTACCTCAGGTCAGCTAGGGACACCTGAGTGCAATTAAGCATTGCTTGTGACCTTTCAACCCTCCCTCTCCCTCTCTCCACCCTTCTGGTGAGAGAGGGAAGAGAGACAAGCTGTAGCAGAGCTAGTGGCAGCAGGGAGAAAAGATTTTGCCTGGATGGAAGGCTGCTCTCCTTCCTACAGGGGAAACAACCAAGCCAACTGGCTATTTGGGGAAGGACTAGCACCCTGGAGCCACCATAACAAGGTGACACCCCAGAGCGGGGACAGGGAAAGGTATTCCCTTTTTCTGTTGTAATAATTTGTTTATTTGGTTTGGCTGAAGAGTGCTCCTAATAGTGAAAACTAAAACCCAAGTGAGGAATAAAAACTCTCCAGGGTGGGACTGGCTCACTCCAGGCCCCCACTGCCAGAGGAGGAAATGCTGAGCCCCATCAGGGAAACGAGGTGCCTTCCCACAATATTAAATATTAAAGATTTTATCAAACAAAAACAGGTTATTATACCACATACTGCTTTGGAAAATATGCAGAGAATAGCATGTTTTGTGGTTCTTTCCTGTGATTTACCTTGGCTGAATAAACTTATTTCAAGTATTTGTTACAGCTAATCCTATATTGCTACTTTTTATATTTACAGTGCTGCTGAAGTTGAGTTGGGCCCCTTGCAATGATATAACCCCCCCTAGTGGTGAAAAATAGCTTTCATCTGTTTTGTTTTGGGTTTTTTTTTAATCTGGCAAAAACAGATTAAAGAAAGCAGGGTGGGAGAAAATACAACAAAGATTGTGCTAGATGATATGGATTTTTATCCCTTACTTTGCTATTTTGAATATAGATAAACTGACAACCTTTAGGAATAATAGCTACTGGAGGAAGAGCAATTCTGCTATCCATTTTTCTTTGCAATGAAACAAGGCTTCCTAGCTCGTGTAATAATACTTTGATTACATCTATGTATTTTTTGCTCCCAGTCCTTCTCTCACTGATTTCAGTAGTAATATGCTTATTTATTTCAGTATCTGCAGGATTGGGCTCTTTGTGTTTGGCTTATTTACAGACTTATGTTGAATTATTTTTCAATGGAAAAGACATTTTGATGCTGTAAAACGATAAAATGTGAAGATCCAGATCCTGCCCTTGTACATAGCAATAAGGGGCATGCAGGTTCTGTACTCAGGTAGGGGAGCTCTGCACTGGCCTGACCATTCCTCAGCCTCATCTGGCTGGAGCAGAAGTGGAAGCAGAGTGGCTTTTCTCAGGGCTTGTTTACACTTGAAATGCTACAGCAGCATAGCCACACTGGTGTAGTGTTTCAGCGTAGACACTATCTACGCTAAAGGGAGGGGTTTCATCCGATCTCCATTTTGGAGCTGTCAGCTGGCTGTGATATTTGGGGATGCCTCGGATATTTAAGGATCTCTGTGCACATGGTGCTGGGGAGATTCTGCCTATGTGTAAGTTCATGTGGGTGGGGTCTAGTTGTTCTACTAGCCCCCGAAGAGTAGACTCCTGGGCTTCTAACTGTGTTATGCAGCTGATGAACAAAAGCTCTCTCCATGATGCAGAGCTCAGTGGGGTAGAACTTGATGCATTTTGCCATTGAAATATTTTACATAGCATTAGGGTTGGCCGATGGTATGCCATTCCTTCTGCAGAATGCTGAGTTGAGCAAAACTCAAACTTCTTTATTGCACAGGTGTACAAAAGTTCAGACTTGAAACGCCAGTGGTGGGTTGTTCACCAGAGGCAATGGCATTGGAACATTCCCTCAAACTACCCAGGCAAGTATAAATTGGCTGCATTGAAACCCTCTCGTGGGTTTTGATCTGCATCACATCAATAGTTTTAGCTCGAGTTCTGCACAAAAGGAAAAAACGCACCTAGAAGCTTTTTGAAAAATTGAAATTTTTTTTCAGGGCTTATAACTCTGGAAGCTGTGGCTCAAATTAGGCTCACTAAACCTACTCAACACTCCTGCTAGGCATAGCAAATTTCAAGAAAATCCATGGCAGTGTACAGGTTTCAGAGAACACTTAGAAGTGTTGTCCTTTTAGGAAGGATGATGGGATGAGGGCAGGAAAGGGCTCCTCTTCACATCCAGCTGCAGCATAGCAGGCTCTGAAAGATGTGAAGTGTATCCTTGGTGAATTCTGCACCACTGCACATGCACAGAATTCATGTCCCTTACAGATTTCTGACCTTCCCTGCAGAAAAATGACTTTCTGACAGGAAGCAAAGGGAAGCTGCAAGAGCAGTCACACACCACTCCCTAGCTGAACAGGTACATTGCTTCAGGCACTCAGAGCATCTGGTGGAGAGGTAAATCACCATAGGACTGGGGACACCCCAGCGAGTGGCTCCTACCCTGAGGTTGGGCTGGAGGCAGGAGAGGACGGGACTTCCTCTTCCCCTACAAGAAGTGGCTGGGGCTGTGTCAGACCCACCCCCAGAAACCTTCCCTGCTTCCTGTCCCATCATTCCTCAGCTGTGGGGGAGGGCTCACTGTATGGGGAGCTGCTCCCCCATCTGCCCAATCGCTGTGCATCTGGACCTCCCATACCCAGACACTCCCGCCAAGCCTCACCCTGTACATCTAGAGCCCTCCAGACACGAACCCCACCCCATTGAACCTCAACCCCTGCCTCTGGAGCCCCTTGCACCCAGACACCTTGCCTCAGGACCCCCACCCCTGCACCCAGACCACCCCCACTGAGCTCCCTGCACTCAAACCCCCACCCTGATAAGCCCCACCCCCTGCACCACTCTGAGCCCCCACATCCAGACCCCCATGCCACTGACCCCCAAAGAGCTGCACCCAGAACCCCTCCCCACCAAGCCCCATCCCCCCAGCTCCCAGACCTCCCTGCTGAGACCCCCACACCAGACCCCTCTGCTGAGCCCCAACCACTTTCACCTGTAAGCCCCTGCAGAGTCCTATTGCCCTTGTACTTGAAACTCCCCCAACAAGCCTCTGTGCATCCAGATCCCCCCCCACACCTAGACCTCCCACTGAGCTGCCTGCACCCAGATTGTCCCACACAGAATCCTCTCACCCCACACCTGGATCCCCCATATTGAGCCCCTCCACACTTGGATCCTGCCTGGTTGAGCCTGCCCCTCCACACCTGGTGTGCCTGGCACAGAGGGACAGGGCCCGGGCCCCAGAGTGTTTCTGGGGCAGGTACAGGCCTTGTGCTGTGTCAGGGTCGGGTGCAGCCTCACTATTGACTCCTGTGCTCCTCACTGTCATGCTGGAGCCTCCACATTTATTTATTGACAAATAAAACTTGCAGAATTTTAAAACATTGTGTACAGAATTTTTAATTTTTGGTGCAGAATGCCCTCACGAGTAGAAGTGGTCAATTCTTCTCAATGCCAAGTTCTCAGCTGAATGAGAACCCTCTTGGACATGAATACAATCTGAAGCAGTAGTGATGAGACATGTGAACTGCTCCATTCATCTCAGTTGGTAGCCCCATCCCCTTCCTGAGTGCTCTGAACCTGTGATATGCATAAAATATGCCCACCCAAAGGGGCAGGACTTTCCTGGCTCACAGTAGGGAGAGGTCTTCAAACCCCCCATAAAGCACAAGTCCCCCCGCCCCACAACCCAGCTCACATGAGGAAGGGTGTGTGTGTGTGTGGGGGGAGGGGTCCAACCCCATAGATGGCTGTGGACCCCCTCAGATCCTGACACACAGAGAACAGCAAGAGGGGCTCATAGGAGGAGGGGAACTCAGATCCTCCTGGGGGGCAAGAGCCCCCTAGATCTGCATGGGAGGGGAGAAGGTGGGGTTGACAGAAACCCTCCACTCCCCCTAGCTCCCATGCCTCCCTCCCCTGAGTCTCCAGTCTCTCTCCCCTCCCCATAACTCCCACCCCTTGCTACAGCCTCAAACCCTCTGATCCTCCCCCTAATATCTTTCCCTGCCCAGGAAACACTCACATGTCTAATTTTTTCCCTAAAGACGTTGATTACATTCCCCCCAAAATAAAATTTCCACCCACGACTCTGAAATTGTAGCAACCTCTGGCCACTCAGGCCAAAACTCCTTTTGTCGTAGGTGGGGGTTTGGCATTAATGTATCCTAAATTATGTAAATTGAAGGGTGATTTCACAGCAATCCATATCAATGAGATCTATGATACATCCAGTCATTAGTACCTCTCAATTTAACACTAAAAGGCAACAGAAGGAATCTGGTCTTTTGAGGGGTCCTTGGGTCTTTTGAGGGGTCTCCCACGAGGCACACCACATTTCAACGCAGTCCAAGTAACTGTTCAAATTTTAGAGCACATAGAAAAGTCTATTTTTAAAGCATAAAAAATGGTGAGAATGGAAACCCTCTAGCCATTTTTCTGTACTAGTGCATGTGCCCTGTAAAAAAAATGTACATTTTCTTAAATACCTTTCCTAATTTGGGGCCCCAATGATTTAGTAGGGCCATGCACTACCTGGGTAAAACTCAGTAATTTTGATCCACATCACATCAATACTTTGATCTCTAGCCCTTAGGTGGAAACCCTCTCCCCATCCCCAACCCAGAAACTTTTTTTTTAATTAACTATTTTAAGGGCTTATCTCTCCACAACCCCTAGCTCAAATGACCCCAAATTTGGATCACTAACCCTACCGTGCACCTTCCTGAGCCACATCAAATGTCAAAGGAATCTGACTGAGCATGTCAATTTTAGAGGACTTATTAAGGTCGACCTTTAAACAGAAGTCATGACGCCGCCTTAACTGTAGTGGCACTGCTATGCCACTATAATTTCAGCCGCATCAGGTAGATGTGAGGGAGTTATCTTTCTTAATGTGATTTCATTTCTTTTTTAAATCAATTTTGCATTAAACTAATTGAAGGGATAAACTCTCTGCAGAGTTTTGGGGGGGCAGGGGGGGGAAATCTCCATGAGTCTTGTAGATGACTACAACATCCTTACAACAGAAAACAGTTTCTTCCGTATGTTTTGATTTAAACTAGTGGAATCAACTCCTTCTGTGCAGAGGGCCCAATTTCATGTTTAATTATGGTCCATGAGCTGGCATATAAATGTAAGGCTGCATACTACCCTCAATCCACAACACACAGCTCACATATGTCAGTGGGAGATTTGCTCAAAGGTAAAGTATGATATTTATGTAATAGCTAAATTTTTAGGGGCTCCCTCTCGCTCCTGTTGAGTAGTCTCACTCTGTAAATTGTCTGTTCTATAGAGGTTCTTATACCATGCTCATCACTGTAGTATCTGAATGCCTCTTAGTATCGGAGCATAGTCCCATTGATTTAAATAGGAATCCTTGCAGATGAATATTCTACTCAACATGCGGGAGGACTGACAGAATCTAATCCTGATTTCCTATAAAAATGACTCCCTTTCTTACAGAACAGGTGGAGTTTTTGAGGTTCCATGGGTGCAGCTGCTTTTCACAATAGAACATCCCTTTAAAGATGTACGGCTAGTCTCCTGAACGCTGACTCGCACGGAGTAGTACCATACTCCTTGAGGAGTCTCATTGATTTTGATGTATGAATTGCATGAGTAAGTATCAGAATGCGGCTCTTAGGTGAGATCTCAGTGGGACTACTTGCAAGGTAAAGTACTGCTCAACGTAAAGGTGGCAGAATCTGGCCTTTAGTTATTATCATGATTTATTAGTTGCTAAATATTGTATTGTTATGTTCAGCATCACTCAATGGGAAAATATAGTCACAAATTTGGACCATTGCCCTCTTCTTTCTCAGTCTCCTTTACCTTGACTTTGTTTCCCTTTCTTTGTGCCTCTCCCTGCTTCTTCCATCTGCAGTTCCATCTCTGCAGCCAGTTCCCTCTGTAGGCTTTGTTCTCTCTCCATCTCATCTGTTGAACTGATGAGCAATAAAATAATAATGCTGGCATTTAAATTTGTGTTGGTAGGCTTTAGAGTCAACATGCCACTGAGATTATGGGGGGATTAGGAGTTCTCAGAGCCATTGCTTCAGGCTGTGTGTCTGTACACTCAGAAAGACAGCACTATCCAAATTTACACTTTGATCACATTTAGAAATTTTTCCTCACAACCATAAGGTATAGAGACTAAAATTTTTTTAAATGAAAGTCTAGATTCTGCAGAATCTGATTATATCATACTGACCAAATGAATACAGCAAGCAGCCTGGGTTGGTGGGATAGCTTGACTGATCTAATGGGTGTAGTGATAAATTTAAAGCAAAGGGAAAGTGATGTTCAAAAGGGATCTTGACATTTATTATGTCAGCATGATGTCACAGCAAAACAAAAGTAAGGCATAGCTATTTAAGGTACATAGTTCATTGGGTCCAGTTCTGGAAGTCTCAGACAGGCTTTCATTCATGAAGGTAGGAATTAAACAAAAACTCGCTTCTTTCTATTTCTCTGTGCATTACTGCATTTCCCATTTTGGGAGTTCACAGGACCATTTCCCAGTATGCTGTCCTGATGGTTGGCCCTTTAATCTCTGGGCACAGTTAGCTGTAGTCCTAAGGAGGTCATTTTGCCACTGATTGCACCCTGCCACAACTCCATCCCTTCCTGCTAGTAAGTATTTAGGGCCAAATTTGTAGAGGTGCTTGGGCATCTATAGATGCAGATAGATGTCTAGTGGGATTTTCAAAAGCATCTAGGTGTCTAAGACGCTTAGGCATTTTCGGAAGTCCCAGATGCCTGTCTGTACCTGTAGGCACCCAAGTACCTTTAATAATCTGCCCCTTACCTCCATTTGCCCTGTTTTCTCCTGGCTTTCACCTTCACTCATCCCTGAAGAGATGGAACAATCACGTAATGAAAAAATGCAATGGGTAAAACCCTGGTCCCATCAAAGTCAATGGCAAAATTCCTGTTGACTTCAGTGGAGCCAGGGTTTCATCCACTATATTTACGTGGTGACAGTCAGACCCTGATATAAACAGGTGCATGCAGCTAGGATTTCATTGGAATTGCACCTACGTACACTAAGACTGAATTTGGTTGGTTATCTTTTAGCGAGAAGTCATAATTCTTTTTTCTCATTTACTCTTCATTGATCATTTTATTGTTAAAGAAATGTGTTCGGCTGTTTATAAACACAGAGGAAAATACAATTTGTGCCCCAAAGAGCAAAATAAAAATATACTCGTTTAAATGTGTGTTTGATCCATAACTCAGTAAAATTTCCTGTGAACCAGCAAATCCAATCCCCACCCTGCTACACAAAGCCATGTTTTTGGCCACTCCATCTGGCACTAGGAGCTATCTGATGACTGAAGAGGATGATGTGATGCAACTTACTACATAGCTGTACTGAATCTGTCAGAAAGAGGAGCATATGACCCCTAAGGTGTTCAGGTGCCATGGATAAAATCCTAGTTATAGAGAGAGATGTAATAAATAAAATGTAAAGGGCAATATGATACTATGGGTTTAACCACCACTAGCTGAGATAAGAGGACTTGGGAAAACTCTGCATGGTTTCCCTCACAGAGTTTCCACTCAATACCTCCCTCAGAGGGAACCAACAGAGCCCAGAAATGGATGGGGAGAAGAAGTTCCAAGCCCATGAATTCTTGGTTACTTTGTTTAGAAGGCCTGACTCTCCATGCAGCTCCTTGGACAGCATCTCCCACTGGCATCCGGTTTTGTAAGAAGCCATGCTGCCACTGGATACCTCTGCCAGGCCTTTGTTATATTCCCCTTCTGTGAGCTCATGATTTCTATTTTTTCTGATGCAGAGCAGCTGCTTAGCTCCACACCATTCTGTCTGAATTCAGGCACTTAAGTGATCCACAGATTCACAACCCTGCACAGATGTTTCCCTGAGGCTTTTGTTGCTTTCAAGGAAGAAACACTCCATGGAGATGGCACTGCCCCCTTTCAGCTCTGTTCAGGGCTCTCCCCTTCATGGTATTCCTCAGGGCAGAAGTGGGAGCTTGGGGCTATTTGGAAATTGTGATGTTTTCCTTTTTACCAATAGTTTATTGCTGCCTAAAGTTTCTATGGTGCTTTATCTTCCTGCAGCTGACCTCTTCATGAAGAGAAATGTATATTTAAATTAATGCTGTAAGTAAAAGATGATGGTCTTAAGTGGGCATTTGTTTGATCAAAAAACCATCATGCTGTTTGGCACAGTTAGGAGCCTTGGCTTTGGAGAGGTCCATGTTTGGAATAATAGGGTGTTGCAAGTGAGGATTTGGGTACCTTGGCAGAGTTGTGTGTGTAATTTGGCATAGTGCCTGTCTGCACTATGCCTTGCTCTAGCTAGCGCTAAAGTTCCTTTTGTGAACAATATATGAATCACATTTTGTAAGAGAGGAGGAAGAAAGAGGGAGCCCAAGATTTAATTATCATTTAGCAGCTATAAAAACAATGTAGTAGAGGGACAAATAGTTTTTGAACCATGCCATGTGAAAATTCTGAGACTTCTTGTTGCAAACCTCCCTTTTATTGCTTGGATTGGCTGATTTCCAAAGCATCAAGGATAGCAATTGAGGGACTGAAATATAATCGGTGGTGATACATTTTTACCACATAAAACATTCTCTGCCTCCAAAGCCTCGGGTGTCTCTAGTAAGCAGTGCATCAGCAACAGCTCCTTGCTGCTGGACTTCAGAGGGAAAAAAATTGGATCAGAATGGTAAGCTCTTCAATTTTCACCAGATCTAGATTATTGCTTTTGAAAAGAATGTTTAGAAGCTGATGGTGAAAATAGTAGGGAGTAGTGTTAAAACCAAACAGCAAGTGACTAGGATACAGTGGCACTATCAATATTTTGCTTGAAGAGATCAACAAAGCAAGTTGGTGACAAATATCTTTGGCACTGAATATGTTGTGCAGCTTAAATAAAATCTTTTTAAATGGTGAATACTACTGACTAAAATTTGATATAAAATGACTGCTGCTGCTTTCAATACAGAAGGATAGGTGTATGATCTTTTAATATAATTTTGGATTAGTGAAACCACTGACATTTTTAAACATACAAATATAAATAAGGTATACTTACCATATATACAATAAATGAATCTGTTTTCCTTCAGTTTTTAGGGAAAAAGAGAGAGATGCTCATATTCATGTATATTGACATCTAATAGTCCAAAATCGTATATACTTTTTTCTGATTTTTGAATTTGTATAGCCCAATTATGTCCAGTATGCTTCTGTACTGTAGTTGTTACACTGGAAAAAAATAATTGTGAAAAACTTTTTGATCCTCTTTTTTTTCTCTTTCTTTAGAATTAAGTATTCTAAATTAATTAAAGCAAAGTAGACTATAAAATGCATAAATGTAAACATCTGCAATAATTATTACAAACCAATAACAATGCCTTTTAATACTTTAAAAAATCTTTGGAAATTTCATTTACGTGTTTTTATTTACAAATTACTAGGTACTTAAACAATTACCAAGGGTGTGGGAGATGAAGGAATGTCTTGCAAGCATTTACTGTATGCACTGTAGATAATAATCATTGTCAATATAAAGCTTTCTTGTTGAAATATGCACCAAACCCAATCTCCTGTGTGGGAACTCAGCCATTCATTTAAGTGCATGTCAGAGAAAAGGAATAAATTGATAATGAGATTACACAACATCAGGGAGAAAAGAAAACACATGCCTAAATAAACCTTGAGAGGAAAGCACTAAAATATGCTTATTTGACCCTTAGCTGATATGTGGAAAATTATTATATTTGTTATTCAAATCAGAGAGGACAATTTAAAAGAATATCTGAGAGAATTTTCAAAAGTGTTACACGGAAACTTCAGAAATTAGAAACTAGCTCTGTTTTAATTTTTTTGATCTAATTTGAATTTTTTTATTGTTGATCTATAGAAGAAAAACAAGGATATAAACATACACTATCAGCAGTGCTTTTTGACTTTTTTTCCCATCCTAACTGGCTTCAGTTGAGGACAAGAAATGTGATACTGAAGGCAATTATGATAGTGAAGTAAATTATGTTATCTCAGCCCATATATGCCAAGATATCATTCTGAACACACACAGTGATGCATTAAAGATTTAGACTTTCCTCTTCAATATGCAGCCTATGTAGAGAAATCAATAGCTATACAGAAACAAGGCTCTTAGTGTCTTGGAATATTGTATTGACTGAATCTAGGCACCATGATATTTTCTCCTATATGCTTGGGGAAGAATGACCAATGTGCTGATTATCATGTAAATATTAGAGATTTCAGTTTATTGTTGCTTCCTTGTCAGAAAACCATATGCTCACAATTGGCTTTAACTTATATTTGAAATGATACTTAGTATATGAAAACTCACTGGGGGCAGGAAACTTGTCTTCTACTTCGTATTGTACACCACTGAGCTTAACAAATAATAAATGATGATACATATATATCTGCAAGTGTATGAGGTTCCCTAAGAATTACATTGCAATTACAGGGGACTATTTCTATTACGGCAAATTAAGAAAACTATTGGCTTCTGGAAAAACTAGCATGTACACACTCTATCACACTGGACATGCTGTTAAAGTTTAAGACAAAGTAAACTTGCCTTGAGTGGAGCGGCATGGATTAGGTAGTTAGTGTGGGCATTTCACTGGATAGCCATTTGTTATTAGTTTGGAGGGTTTGACATGATTACTTTTTTATGATTTTGGAAAAAATAAAGTAGTAACCAGTTTGGTAGTAAATACCAATTCCAATTATAACATTCCTTAAGAAATGTAAATAGTTCAATGTCTTACAGTGGTCACCCTTAAAAACTCGCCAGATGCCCCAGATAATGAAGTTTTGTTATTTCCAGTCTTCCCTCTAGTATGTTTAGGGATACTTAGAGAATATTCAAAATAATGTGGTTACCTTACGTAGTTATCTAAGGCAAAATTGGAAAGATATAAATGTGATCACTGCACATTAAATCTTTAATGAAATAGACATCAGGTGTACTAAAATCTGTGTTAAGTGTTTTGCATGCTGATGAAGACAAATAAAAAATGATCCAATAATTAGATTTCAAACGCATTCAGGTTACATCGCAGGACATATTTGCATTTATTATCTTTTATCCCAATAGCAAAGTAAAAATTTGAATAGTCGGTATAAAAATGTAATTCTGCATTTAAAGATACATAGTAAATATAAAAATAGTTGGGGAAGGGGATGAGAGGAATGCAGCTCTGTATGTGGTATAAGCTTAATTAAGGACTGGATAACGAGTGTCAAGATTTCAGTAATACTCGGTTGCAAAGATAAAGTTCACTCCTGCAGCCCTTTCCCAATGAGTAGTCCCATTGGTTTTTCTGGTACTACTTGTGAGCAAGGGCTGAAGGATCTGGCCCTTATTCACCTAGATTTTCAAAGCATTATGAAAGAACACAATACAATGTACATTATTTATTCAGAATGTGACTGGGTGGTGTAGCAGTTTGAGGCATAGAATATTGAAGGAGTACTGCACTGGTGAAATCATAGACGTGATTCACATGTTTTTCAGCTGTGACATTACATACCATGACTAGCTTTGGGCCTGGTGTAGCCTAGGTGATATGCTACAGCTGAAAAGCTGGCACACGACATGTTGAATCATGTACCATAAAGTACTGCAACCCCCTTACACACTCTGCACATTGATTCTTTTCTATGGTGAACCCTCATACAGGACATCAAAATGAGTGTAAAGAAAACAGCTCTCATTTTGTTCTTCCCCAAAGCAACATATGTCAAAGGGTAGCCTTACTTAATACGTATTTCTGAGTTTGTTCATACACAAAAGAGCTTGACTTTTGAAATGTCAGCATCCTGGTTTGTGGTGCCTGGTTTTCGCTTAGAAAAGCATGACAAATAGAGAAGCAGGATTTATGCCTTTCCCAAACTAACGTAATTTTTATATGGAATTAATTTCACCCAGCAGGCATTCTTAATCCATACTGAGCCCTGGGCTACACTAGGGGGGGGGGGTCAACCTACGATACGCAACTTCAGCTATATGAATAGCGTAGCTGAAGTTGGCGTATTGTAGATTGACTTACCTGGCTGTGAGGACGGCGGCGAGTCGATCGCTGCCGCTCCCCCGTTGACTCCGCTTCTGCCTTTCACGGAGGTGGATTTCCAGAGTCGACGGGGAGCGCGTTCGGGGATTGATTTATCGCGTCTAGATGAGACGCGATAAATTGATCCCCGATAGATCGATCGCTATCCGGCGGGTAGTGAAGACAAGCCCTGAGAGTCACACTCTGCTCTCCCTCACATATAATCCCTTGAACTCAGTGCCAGAACCCTGGCAATGTACCATAAAATATGTTGCTCCTAGGAAATTATAAGTTATTTGCTGTAGTGTACATAATGTATTAGCTTGCCTGCTACATCCATGCTCCAGAAAGCATTTTATTCCATGGAGCCCTTCTTCCACACTGCAGATAATTAATGCAGCCATTAAAAAGGGGACATTTTTAGCACAAATTCACACACTAAATGAGAGTAATTTGTCTTCTCACAGAAACAAAAATGAAGGTTGGTTCAGGTGCAAAAATAAATCACATCTTTAGGTGAAATAAATAATGGCAGCAGCTCCCTCAAAGGTGGAGCCACCAAGCTGGTGGCTGGACATATGCATTTTCACATATCTGGTTAATGTTTATTTTGGGGCCTTTGTATTAGCTCTTCAAAATGTTGGGCAGAAATTCCATTCTCTCACCCATGTAACTTATGGTTACCACAGAAACATGAACTTGCCCTTACTGCACATACTGTACAACATGGTCAAATCAATGATACCACAGAAATCTAAGGGTGAGATTCTCTTCCCAACTCTGGCTCCTTTATGATTCATAAAAGGGCCAGAGGGGCATGCAAGCACTGTTCCCTCTAAGCTGTGCGCGTGTGCGTGCGCACACAGATCCTAAACCCCGCGCACACGGCGAAACACTGTGCGCACAAAAATTTGCACAGAAGCACAACAATTTGCACAGAAGAAATTCTTTGCGCACACGGCCTGTCAAAAATTTGCACAGAAGAAATTTTTTGCGCACATAGCCTGTCGAAAAGTAGAGGGAACATTGCATACAAGTACACTAAAAGCCCTATATCCAGCTGATGGAGGATTCTCCCAATGCAGGCATTGCAGAAGACAGTCAGAAAGCCTTCTCCCAAAGACAACTCACAAGCCCTGACATAGCAGGTGTACCAGGAGCAGGGCTGGAGCTGAAGTGGTATGTTGGTGTCAGATCCACAGCATGCGGCATGGTAAAAATTCTGGGCAGTAGCATGACCATAGAGGGGCCTCGGGAAGCTGTTCAGGCCCCCAGACCTGAATAATTTACAGCGGGGCCAGAGCAGCCCAGGGTCAGGAGGGTGCAAAGGTGGGTTAAGCTTGGGTGGCTAGTTCAGGGCTGCTCTGTAAGAGGCACAGCACAGAAACTCACCCTAAGATTACCATTCTACCCTGAAAGATGACTCTGTAAAAACAACATTGTGACAGTTCCATGTTTATGATCTCACAGTAAATTCCAGACCAAATCTGAGCAGTTTACAAGTAAAAGGATGTTACTCACTGCCAATTCTAGAACCACGTGGTACCAGTGGAATCCCAATGTCTTTATATTCTTCCCTCAAATTACATCTGTTGCCCTCTCAATGGTGTCACATAGGTGGAAAGACAGAATTTGGTTCCGCAATTTAGATAATAATTCTTATGTATGAGCCGGAAAGGAATCTAGCTCACTCTCTTATAGCTGTATTGACAATGCAATGCAAACAGGAGTAAAAGTAGTAAAAATGTATTGTTGCTATGAAAGTGAGCATATGTAACAGTAAATACACACAGGAACCAATCTGTTGAGAATTAAGATTCTGACCTTGATTATAATTTACACCATTTTAATGTGTAAAAGGCCCCTTCTCCTGCCAGAATCACACTTTAACGTTCTAATTGTCTCACTTTGGTGCATTTGAATTGATAACCTTAATGCTCCATTAACGTAATTTTTCATTTCTTGTAATAGAAAGTTTGTTATAGAGTACAGTAGAACCTCAGAGTTATGAAGGTTCTACTGGAAATGGAGATTGTTCGTAATTCTGAAATGTTCATAACTCTGAAGAAAACATTATGGTTGTTCTTTCAAAAGTTTACAACTGCAAATTGACTTAATACAGCTTTGAAACTTTACTATGCAGAAGAAAAATGCTGCTTTTAACCATCTTAATTTAAATGAAAGAAGCACAGAAACCGTTTTCTTACCCTGTCAAATCTTTTTTTTAAAATTCCCTTTATATTTTTAATAGTTTAGCACAGTACTGTACTGTATTTGCTTTTTTGTTTGTCTCTGCTGCTGCATGATTGCACAATTCCGGTTCCAAATGAGGTGCGTGGTTGACTGATCAGTTCGTAACTCTTGTGTTTGTAACGCTGCAGTTTTACTGGGTAGGATTCGAAAATGTAGTACACTGTTTATCTTCTTGAATTTCTGATAGTTATTTCAGAGTTAAGAGAAACTGTTTTAAACTTCCATTCCTGAATCACTTCACCATTCTCTTGGAAAACTAGTATGTACCCAAAACCCCTTAGTTCAGGAGCTGGCTTCATTTAACAAGCAAATAAGCATAAGGCTTAGCTCACTGCAGCAGCCAACCTGCTGAATTGGATGTAGTGTTCTCCCAAGGATGAAATGTTTGGTTGGCCCAAATTACTTACCATAACTCAGTGACCTACTTTTATACTACAATGTTCAGTCCACTGTAAAATACAACCTATCAGGTTATCTCCAGGAAATTTTTTTGCTTGATTATGTAGTAATAGAATTCTTTTATATCTTTCTTCAAAGAGGTAGAGTTCTAGTTATCTTCACACTCGAGGGAACAATCTACAAGGGGATCAGGAATCTGAATCACCCCATAAGCAGGAATGTGGCCCCAGCCTCCTTCCACACCTTGGGGGCGAAGGAGTGTAGACTGCCCAACGCAGAGATGATCTCAGATTTTGGAAGAAATCCAGCAGATCTTTGGTCAGTTGCAGAGAACTGATAATATCTTGTGCTGAGTCCCACTGTTCCTCAGGCCCCCATTCCTACAGCAGGATGGCTTTGTCAGGAGCCAGGCCCTAATTGCTTCTCTGCCTTTGTTTATTTTCTGCCCCCCATTGAGAGCGCGGAGTGAGCGTCTGCATAAGCTGATGCTGTTTTTGTCAGTCTTAGCTAATGTGGGCAAACTCTTGCAGATTTGGAGGGGAATCACTTGGCATTGCCCAGACAAGCCCTTCCCTTTCACTCCCAAACCATTGGCTATCAAAAAACCAGAGAACAAGCCTTGAGGCTCACTGGTTCTTTGTGGGAGGAAGAAATGATGTTTCAATAACTCAACTCACCCCCTCCAACAAAATGTGGGACAAATGAGATATATTTCTGCTCCTTCCATTCTCTGCACTGGAAAAATGTAAAGGACTATTTGTGTGGCTCTTAGGAAAGTATGTTATTCCATGCTGAGATGTGGAATTAAACACTTCCTTGCCTTGTAAGGACCTTTTCTAATCATGCTGAGCTAGCTGTGTGTACTACTGTTGATTTTCATTTTTTCCCCCTCTTTTGTACGACAATCTGGTGTGATGGGCATATATTACAAAACTGCTTTATTTCAGCGTTAGCTTTTGGTGATGGACAGTGACACAGAATTTGTAGCTAAAGCAGCTTTAACTTTCTGATTCCCTGCATGTGCAAGGGAATGGTTGCAGTGGACTGGGGACACAATCCTCCTCCCAGTCCAGAGGCCTGGTATACAGGGCACCTGCACTGTCACGAGCCTGTTGCTACTGTAGCACATGCCAACTGATCTTTAAAATGCCTGTAGCCTACTGCTTTCTCTGGTGCAAAGTTTGTTGCCTGTGATGCCCTGCAGTCCTCCACAACTCTCTCCCCCATACTCCCACTGCTGAGACTGAGAACTCCTCATGTAGGACCTCTCTATTTCCAGGTCTTTCAAACAGTTGAACCATGATAGCTTTTGCTTAGTTTTGCCCCTTTAGTAGCTGTGGAAGGGCTGGGAAAATGGGACTTTAGAAAAATTCCTCATTCATTCTTGCACTGCTGCCAGATTTGAAGATTAAGATGTAAAAGTTGGCAGTGGATTTCTTGATCTCTTGGTGCTAGGAAAGGAGCTAGATATTCTTTTTGGAATAAGTGACTGTTGGGAAAAGATCTACCAGGAAGATGGAAAAAGCACATCTTTGTATTTATAGTCAGGGTGGATTTGATTTAAATCAAATTGATTTAAATCAAATCCACCCTGCCTATAAATAACAAAACGAAAATAAGAAAGAAAAACTTGTAGCACCTTAGAGACTAACAAATTTATTTCAGCATAAGCTTTCGTGGGTTAGAACCATGGGTTAGAACCCACGAAAGCTTATGCTGAAATAAATTTGTTAGTCTCTAAGGTGCTACAAGTTTTTCTTTCTTATTTTCGTTTTGCTGACACAGACTAACACGGCTACTACACTGAAACCTATAAATACAAAGTCATTTATATCACTAGTCAGGAAGACTCGATTTAATCATGGTTTTCTACATAAAAGTGCATTCTTGTTGGTTGTTATAACCTTAATACATATTCTTCACAACTCAGAGATAGATGTAGGTTTCATTTTTAGAAGGTACATACTATACATTTTTAAACAGTGATTTATTTTGAAAACTTTTCAGATTAGTGTTACAGCTATTTCAGAAACCAAAGGTAATTGAAACAGATATTTATGAAGTCATATCTCCAATTCAACAGGTTAATCATTAATATTTGGAGGATTTTCTTGCAGTGCTGTATTAAGAGGAGAACATCACCAGATAGACATTTAAATTGTTTTATTTAACTAAAACAACAACGTTAAGTATTCTGGATTTTTTCTTCAACAGCAAACATATAATATTTTAACAAAACAAGCATATGTCCCTCGCTTCTCACATTTATCTCCAGACTTCTTCTCCTTGTCCAGATCTATTCCACCCCCAACAATCTTCTATTAATTGAACTTTTTGAAACTTTGGACTTTTAGAGAGAGGTAAGGGATTGACACTGTGTACACAAATTTGCAGAGGCACAATAGAGTTGAGATCTGTTATTTCTCACCTCTCTATATTATTTATTTATTTAAAAACATTTTTGCTGTTAACAAGCATGTTACCTCTGGAGACACAAATCCACAGTCTGAGAACTGCAAAACTAAACATCTCTGATGGTATCTTCTAGACTGAGCACTGAGTCCCATTGGGTATATAGAAAGATTAATCTAAATAATCCATACAGAAGCCTGTGGAGCCCCATAAGATTGGTTCCCTAATCTACGAACTATTGGAACTCATTTACAAAACTTTTCTTAAACATTACATGAATATATGGTCTCATACTATGGAATTAGAATTTATAATCCCTATTCCATGATGAGATATCTTTGAGCTATAATGTATCTTAATCTTTAGATAGGTTTTTTTCCTCAAAAAGCATTTTATCAAAAACATCTGATTTAAATAAAAAAATCGGATTTTTTAAAAAAAAATTTAAATAATTGATTTTTATTCACCCTGTTTATAGGCACTCGGTCTCTGTGGCTGGATGTAAAATATATGCTTTGGGGTGATGCCTGGGGCAATATCTCTGCTTCTCTGAGAGTAGGTGGGGATCATAGTGGTGCTATTGTAGGAAAGCTAAAGGGTGGGGGGGGGTTGACCTTGCTCCCGTAATGCAAGAGTTCCTATTGGCTTCACTGGAAGTAGGATTAGTTTTGAGGGCCCCAGTCCTCAAAGATTTATGTGTGCGCTTAACTTTAAGTGTGGGAGTAGTCCCATTGGCTTCAATGACACATCTGTATAGAGTTAAGTATGTGTGTAGAGTTAAGCACTTGTATAAGTCTTTGCAGGACTGAGTATTAGAGTAGGTGTTGGAGAAAGGAAAGATATTTAACAACAAATTAGGAAAAATATGAATTTTTTTGCTAAATAATTTCTGAAATGTTGGTGGGTGCAATGAATTGTAATCAGTTGAAAGAAACTTGTTTTTTACTTGTCAAAGAACATGCAACTTTTTGACTGAATTTATAGGAGGACGTTTACCATAGAATGCTCAAGGATTATATCTTTAAGCATGTGAATTTGAGCTGGAGATTTATATAATTAGTTTTTTGTTTTGATTGTGTATAAAAATATTTCTATGCATGCTATCCACCGCTGTTGTTGTTTTAATACTTAACTTTGTTTCACTGTGGGTTAGACTTGTCTTTTTACAGAAGGGGGTGCTTTAACTTACTGTAGGAGAACCAGAAGGGTGATTAAAGGTTAAAAGATTGCTAATGGATGCTGATGTGGAATGACCCTAACAAGAATACTATTTATGGCAGACATACGGACTGTCTGACTGTAAGCTAATAGAAGTTGTGCATTTTCAGTGGATCACTGCAACAGTCCAAAGATGGTGAAATGACTTGCTATGATCTGTATGATCATTTTCTTGTGGTATAAGGGCTGTCTGAAACAGTTTTTGTTTTCTACATTCAAAGCAGTATCAGAGGGGTAGCCGTGTTAGTCTGGATCTGCAGAAGCGACAAAGGGTCCTGTGGCACCTTATAGACTAACAGAGGTATTGAAGCATAAGCTTTCGTGGGTCAATACCCACTTCTTCGGATGCAAGCAGTGCAAATGTCCAGAGGCAGATATAAATTCAAAGCAGTGTGTGTTCTAATGATCCTTGTTTCTCCAGAAAGAAATTTAATTTTAGATCATACTGTGTCACTGTCATGCACCACTAGGACTTTGATATCAGATTAATACAGTGAGCTGTTGGCAAGGTTTGCAGCATAAAATTTGCTTGCCATTTGCAGAAGTTTAATTACTCACCAAAGTTTTAAGAACTTTATTGATAAACAGCTTTCTATTGGTTTATTTTATTTTAAAAATGTATGGCATCCAGTCACATCAGACATTATTTTAAAAGCGGTCAAAATTTGACACAGTACTAACCCCCTGGACCCCCGGAAAGCAATCAGAAGAATAGGAAATGAAATGACAGTCCTAAGGCCAAATCCTGCAAATACTTACCATTGGGGCTAGTGTTTTAGTGCCGTGATTGGCTTCAGTGGGACTAATCACAGCTGGAGCTGGCTGGAAAAGGTTTTATTTTGTTTCTGTGGAACATTTCAACTTTTTGCCCCAAACCAGAAGAATTTTGGTTAAAAAGCTTTCAATGAAAATTATCTGTGGAAAGCCAACAGTATTCATGAACAATTTTTGTTCAATCAAAAGAGTTTTGATGGAAAAATTTTGGCTGTCCCTAGTCACAGCAGTAATCACTGCATATATCACTTAGTGTTTGCAAGGCTGGATGCCTTAGTTCAGATCCATCTGGAAACGGCTGCGCAAAAAAATGAACTGTGCACTTGTGTGGAAAACTGCTAGTGGAAGCCTGTTTCATAATGGGGGGGGGGGCCCTCCTGAGAATGCCCTGTGCACCTGCCCTCAAGAGCGCATAGCTAAGAAACGGGGACGGTCAGCAGAAGTGCCTCAGCTCAGTTAATCTCCAAGATCCCAGACCAAAGCTTGCACTCTGATTTTTATTGGTGGATTTCTTGTCTCTCAGAGAGATCATTATGCTTTGTTGTGCCGCAGGCCTATTTGAATGAGGACAGAGAGAAGCACTCAGTGAGAATTTACTGCCATAGCAGAATAAAGGGGCATTTATAAGATTTAACTAATGGTTTTGCTTAACTGTTAATATACTTTAAACTTAGAAACATTAACATTGAAATCAATGGGGTTGCGTTGGTGTACTGAGAGCAGCATTGGGCCTATTATTGTTCTTTATTTTAATGATAGACTTTTTTTTTCTTGACAATAAAGCAGGGATGCTGGAACAGTTTGTATAGTGGGGGTGCTGAGAACCACTGAACCCAACTGTAAACCCTGTATATAATGGAAACCACTTTAAGCTAGGCAGGGCCGGCTCTAACTTTTTTGCCGCTCCAAGCAAAAACAAAAAAACCCTGAGCGCTGCCCTGCCACCCCCACCCCCGCCCCACCGAAACAACACCCCCGAGCACCACCGTGCCAAACCAACCCCCGCCGAGCGCTGCCCCGCCGAAACAAAAACAAACAAAAAACCCCGAGTGCCACCCGTCGAAGTAAAAAAAAAACAACAGCAAACCCCGAGTGCTGTCCCGCCGCCCCAAGATTGGCCGCCCCTTAAAAGGTGCCTCCCCAAGCACGTGTTTGGTCGGCTGGTGCCTGGAGCTGGCCCTGGAGCAGGGGATGCAGCAGCACCCCTAGTTCCAGCACCTATGTTAAAAAGTCATTGTTTATTATTCAATGAGAATTGCCTTGGGCTGCTTTAGTCATCTTTACTCTGAATACAAAAACATAATCATGTTAACTACAGCTGCAGGTATAATTTACTTATAATTATCTTTGTCATGTTTTCTATTATAAAGTAACATATGAAGGAGAAGAGTTTTTCTTGCTCCTGTTTCGATGTGATTGAACACTTAAGTCAAAATGAAGGATGAAATGAGATGATGTTTAAATAAATACTTCTAACTGAAAACCTAGAGAACCACCCGTCAGTGGGAGTTTTGCCTGGGGTAAGGAATGATAAAAAGGTCCTAGCAAAATACAAGAATTGGATTTCAATATTGTTATACTTATAAGAAGCACACAGGATTTTTTTTAGGGGAAAAGGCAATATGCCATGTTTATTGAAGATACAACAATTAGCATATGCATTCAATTACACACACACACACAGTCCCGCCAGTTGATAGTTATAGTTACCAGTCCAGAGTCCGGCTCAATCTAATGGCCAGCTAGGTTGATCACGGGTAGGTAGGAGCCAGGTTCTGTCAGTTGCAACACAATGCTCCGAGGAAATCTTGGCAGGACGAACCCAAAGTTTCATGGCAAGGCACCATGCTTTTCATTGGGACCAATGAGTTTTGCACCATTATGCCGTAATTGTTGTTTTACGAGTGCTTGTTTTTTTCAATTATTGTATTTTATTTTATTTTTTTATTATGTTTTTTTTAGGGAGTTGTTTTATGCTGGTTTTGATTACAGCTATTTTGTTCCCATTAATAGGTGCCTGTTTTATTTTTAGAATCGTTAATTTGTCCTCCTCTGACATTTCAATAGGGGCGTGTTGCAGCCTTCTGGCGCCCTTGCATTTGTTTTTTGTTCCTTCCTAGAACATCTGGTTCGGTGATGGCCTTCACACTTATTTTTTAACACACACGTTCCTTATTCACAAACAAAACAGAACTGATTTACACGGAACATTTTGAACAGAAACATCAAATTGCAATGCAAAAGAAAAACAATCATGGCATTCTTTTATTTATTTTAAAATGCTAAACCTACAACCAAGTGGTGACCCTAAAAGGTCTGTTACTGCCTTGAAATTAGCCCAGACACAGATTCTGCTATTTCTACCAATAGCTTATTAAGCCGTTCCTTTCTGCTATTCAAAAAGGGTGTCTGGCAGGATGTGGTCAAATCATACATTAATACATGCTACATTATTATTTTTCATTCTTTATTTTAAATTATACAAAATACAAACATAAAATCCTACTACTACGTTATTACCAGCATAATTCTCACTTATACTAAGGCCTCTTTATTCTGCAAAAGTGATACAAAGGAGCCTTAGTATAAATGAGACTGATGTCTCTCAAATTCAAGCAAAATGTTTGTTTTATTTTATTTATTTGCCTACTAGGACTATAGGGGTCTGTTTCTCTCCTGCAATTGTTCGTTCGATTGCAAACACTTAAAGAGACTGCCCAAAGCAGACCGTGGTGTTGCTGGTGATGTCTTCCCCACAGTTCTCAGGGCAGCCAACTGAAGACAGGGATAAATGAAAGAGGGAGGCAGAGGGGGAACATTCCATCGTTCCATGCCCCAATTTCACAGCTATCTACATGAGTGTAAGAATTGCAACTCCCTGTTCTGCAGTAGGTTTTGATAATGTCATCAAGTCTTCTATGAGAATCAGATCAAGAAAGCTGTCAACCTTGGACTTGGGTCTTGGGAGAAAAAAAATCAGTTTTTTCTTTAAAATTATATTTGTTTTAGAGATGGACCTAGACCATCTGGACCTAGACCATGTGGAACTGAATATTTCTAGGTTTAGGAGTGTTCATAATCTCAACCTGGATACATATCTGACTTTTTAAAATATCCCCTGTTGTTTCAATTGGTTGAATGGACCCCCTCATCTCAACACCAAACTTTCAGAATGTGCAAAATTTGTATCCAGATTTTTTGTCATCATGCTCATGTTGACTCCATTGTCCACATCAAAACTAATATCACAGTATTGCAACCTAAATTGAAATGACTTGCTTTGGGAGCAGAACTAGCAGTTAGTGGATTAAGATTAAATTTGAGGTAGCACCAACTTGCAAAGTTTGTACTGTGTTCCCGATAGCTTTCACTTGTCACTTTTAGTCAGTTTATCCTGTAGGACAAATTTGTTGACTGTAGCATGATGACGCTTGCATTATCTGGTGCAACAGCACACTTACAACACAATGGCAAGACATTGTGATACCTCATTATTATGTTGCAATGCCCCGTACACCTGGGAGGAGCTCCCTGTAAACCTCTGGAAAACCACTTCATTGTTCTCCTTCAAATCCCTCCTTACAGCTATCCTTTGCCCTGATGCCTACCAAAAATTTAACACTGGTTAGGTTGCTACTGTGCTGAGACCAAAGCCCATTATGCTGACAAATAGCATCTCACTGTTTCCTTGTACTCCCCTGTGGATCTATCTGTATCCATCTGTCGTCTCCTGTCTTACACTTAGATTAGAACAGGGGTCTCAAACACGCGGCCCGCGGGCCGGGCCCTCCGCGCCCCCCCTTTAAAAAAAACAGTTTTTCTGGCGGCAAGAACTGCCTGGGGGTAAAAAAAAAAAAAAAATGCGGGGGTGGGGCGTGGGGAGCCCGGCGGGCCACATGGGAAGAGCTTCGCGGTTTCTGGGAGGGAGGGGGAGGAGCGGGAAGCCGTGCGCACAGGGGAGGAGGCAGAGAAGGGGCGGGGCCTAATGGTAGGGGAGGAGTGGGGGCGAGGCTGGGGGCAGCAAGGGGGCGGGGTCAGTGATGCAGCCCTCGGGCCAATGCACTAGTCCTCATGCGGCCCTCGTGGTAATTTGAGTTTGAGACCCCTGGATTAGAAGCTCTGTAAGGCAGGGACTGTCTTTTTGTTCTGTGTTTCTACAACACTTAAGACAATGTGGTGCTGGTCCATAGTTAGGGCTCCTAGACACTATGGTAATACAAACAAACAAATCTGCAGAGGGTTTAACAAAATTCCTGTCTATCCAAATTTGTGGTCAGGATTTATTGGTGACTCACAGGGATAAATATGGGACTCAAGAATTGGGAATGTGGGTGGCAACTCTGTGGTTTCAGTTTTGAAAATTTAAGAGCACTGGAGTCAACGGGAGTTTTCCCTGAGTATAGACTGCAGGATCAGCCTTAGAGAGAACATAGCAATGCTAACAAGTACTTTGAGTTTCAAGATCTCTCAAAATGCCAAAAAAGAGAAAAGTCTAAAGTTATCAAGTGATTTTTTTAATTGTTGGAGCAAGGATTGTGTGTTCATATATTTAGGCAGGCAGCACCAAGAGCACTGGACTATAAACAACAAAACAGCAATTCACACCAGCAGGATTCAGCACCATTGTCCCTCTCATCTAAACTCTAACTAGGGTCTTTACAAAACACTTAGAGAAAACCGTAGTGAGATCCATGGGTGCTGCAGTAGTAATCAGCAGCCTCTGAGGGTCAATCCACTTACGTTGGTATCTACATTTGGAATCAGGTGTGTAACTACAGAAAAGTTTGAAATGGAGATTCAGATTCTGTTCTGTATCTTCACCAAATGCAATAACCCCATTAAAAATTACTTTTCCAAATAATTTGTTTTAAAACATCAAACACTTCTAATTTGCATCATGAAACCAAAATTTAAGGTTACTTGTTTTCCAAAAGTACTTATTCTGAGGACAGGAAGGATAGATTTCAATGTGGATGATGAATTAAGCATATGCACTTCGGCCTTGGCTACACTCACGAGTTACAGTGCAATAAAACTGCCTGCAGCACTGCAACTCACTAACTGGCTACACTCGCAAGGCACGTGCAGCGCTGCATCTCCTCAGGTACAGCGCTGCATGTACTCCACCTCTCCGAGAGGAATAACGTTTGTTGCACTGCTGCTGGTGCACTGCGGCTACAGTGTGGTCACCCAATGCGCTGTTATTGGCCTCCAGAAGTATTCGGAAGTATCCCACAACGCCTGTTCTAGCCACTCTGGTCATCAATTAGCACTGTACTGCCCTGGCCTCAGGTGACCAACCGCCACTCCGACCCTTTAAATTCCTTTGGAATTTTAAATATCCCCTTCCTGTTTGCTCAGCCAGGCGTGGAGTGCTCTCAGCGCATCTTTCCAGGTAACCATGCCTCCACGTGCGAGACGAGCCCCAGTATGGAGCAATGGTGAGCTGCTGGACCTCATCGCTGTTTGGGGGGAGGAAGCTGTCCAGTCCCAGCTGCGATCCAGCCGGAGGAATTTCGATACTTTCGGCCAGATATCAAGGGCCATGATTGAAAGGGGCCATGACCGGGACGCAATGGAGTGCAGGATAAAAGTAAAGGAGCTGCGGAGTGCATACTGCAAAGCCCGCGAGGCAAACAAGCGCTCGGGTGCTCCCCCCCAAACCTGCCGATTCTACAAAGAGCTGGATGCAATACTTGGGGTTGACCCCACTACTCTTCCGAGCACCACCGTGGACACGGGAGAGCGGGAGGAGGAGGAGGAGGAGGAGGGAGAGGAGGAGGAGGAGGGAAAGGAGGAGGAGGAGGGGGTTGAAGAAAACAGGAGCGAGGGTGCTGTGGCTGGGGGAGACACCCCTGACTCCCTGGGTGCATGCAGCCAGGAGCTCTTCTCGAGCCAGGAGGAAGGGAGCCAGTCGCAGCAGCCGGTACGCGCTGGGAGAGAAAGAGAAGAACAGGTTCGCGGTAAGCAGCTTTTATTTTCGGGAAGAAGTTTTTTCGGTGTGGGGTCCTTGGGCGAGGAGGGTTTGGGCTGCATGCATGCCTAGATGCGGAAGAGCGCATTGATGTGGTCTATCACATCGGAGAAATCGGCCACTGTAATCTCTTCGAAAGTCTCAGCCAGGACGTGGGCAATGTGCTTGCGCAGGTTTATTGGGAGAGCCGCCGTGGTCCTTGTCCCAGTCAGGGTAACGTGTCCGCGCCACTGTGCCGCGAGGGGCGGGGGGACCATTGCTGCACACAGGCAAGCTGCATATGGGCCAGGGCGGAAGCCGCATTGCAGTAGAAGACCCTCCCTTGCTTCCCCGGACACCCTCAGCAGCAAGATATCTTCCAGGACGAACTCCTGTGGAAAATGTGGGGATAGTGTTCAGTGTAGGTTCACCCTGCAGCTGTTGGCTCTCCCCAAGGCACAGAAACCCGTCGGACAGTACATCCGTGAAACAATCAGTCCCCCTTTACCCTGTGTTTACTCACCATTTTGGGGCTCCCGTGGGTTCTGTGCGCTCTGTTTGGGACGGGAAAATTGTGCTGTTTTGGAGACTGTGTGTGCCCTCCTTAAGTGTGGGGGAATCATTGCTCTGTCTGGCATAAAACAATGATGCCTCTGTTAAATGTTGCATTTTGCCTTCCAGATGCAACCTTGAGATCTCCACCATCCCTCTTATCACCGGCTGAGAGACTACAAAGGCTCAGGAAGAGGCCCAGAAGAACGAAAGAAGACATGCTGCAGGAAGTTATGAAACAGTCTCTTAAAGAGAATCAAAAGGCTCGGGAGTGGAGGGAGAGTGAAAGCAGGCTCCGCCAGGAAAACGCAGCGCAGCGGCAGCAAAGCATGCAGCTCCGGCACGAAAGCACAAAGGAGCTGATTAGCATCATGGCGCGCCAAGCGGACTCTATCCAGGCGCTCGTCGCCATGCAGGCGGAGCAGTACCGCATCGGCCCCCCCCTGCAGCCAGTGTCCCAAAACACTTGTGCCCCCATGTCACCACCTGCCCACTTCACCCAACATACTGGTTCTTATCGCCCACACCAGATGCCCCCAACACCTGTAGCTTCACCAGAAAGCCCTGGAAACTATGACCCTTACCCACTGCACTCAACTCCCATCCCGAATTATAGGCATCCTGAGGTCCAGCACTCACTGCACAGCACTCCAGACAGGAAGCCCGAGTATGAAAGCAGGACATACCATACCCTGTGATTGAACCCTTCCCCACACCACCCACCACCCCCTTGCCCTTTCTGTCTCACTAGCAGTTGTGTTTCTTTTTAATACATGTATTTTCTCTGTAATAAACGGATTCTTTAGATGTGCAAACAGTCTTTATTATTGCATAAGGAAAAAAGATACCTTAGCCCAGGAAAGAAACAGGCAACGCAAGTGAGCTGAGCAAACACAAATCAGCTTAGCAAAGACAGATAACTGATAACATTGGAACCACTTCACTTCAGGGTCGTGCAGGGCAGCACACATTACTGGTGGTTGTCAGCCTCAAATTTCTCCCTCAAGGCATCCCTAATCCTTGCAGCCCCATGCTGGGCCCCTGTAATAGCCCTGCTCTCTGGCTGTGCAAATTCAGCCTCCAGGTGTTGAACCTCTGAGGTCCACGCCTGAGTGAACATTTCACCCTTCCCTTCACAAATATTATGGAGGGTACAGCACGCGGATATAACCGCGGGGATGCTGTGTTCAGCCAAGTCCAGCTTCCCATATAGAGATCGCCAGCGGCCCTTCAAACGGCCAAAAGCACACTCCACAGTCATTCTGCATCGGCTCAGCCTGTAGTTGAACCGTTCCTTGCTGGTGTCAAGGCTCCTTGTGTAGGGTTTCATGAGCCATGGCATTAAAGGGTACGCGGGGTCTCCAAGGATCACAGTGGGCATTTCAATTTCCCCTTCCGGTCTGGGAAAAAAGTCCCGGACTGCATCTTCCGGAACAGGGCAGTGTTCCGAAAGATGCGTGCATCATGCACCTTTCCGGGCCAGCCTGCGTTGATGTCAATGAAATGCCCACGGTGATCCACAAGCGCCTGGAGAACCATGGAGAAATACCCCTTCCGATTAATGTACTCGGATGCTAGGTGGGGTGGTGCCAGAATAGGAATATGCGTCCCATCTATAGCCCCGCCGCAGTTAGGGAAACCCATTTGTTCAAAGCCAGCCACAATGTCCTGCACGTTACCCGGGGTCACGGTTCTTCTGAGCAGGATGCGATTAATGGCCTTGCAAACTTGCATCAGCACGATCCCAACGGTCGACTTTCCCACTCAAAACTGGTTCGCTACTGATCGATAGCAGTCCGGAGTTGCGAGCTTCCAGATTGCAATAGCCACCCGCTTCTCCACCGTCAGGGCAGCTCTCAATCTCGTGTCCTTGCGCCGCAGAGCGGGGGCGAGCTCTTCACACAGTCCCATGAAAGTAGCTTTTCTCATTCGAAAGTTCTGCACCCACTGCTCGTCATCCCAGCCTTGCATGACAATGTGATCCCACCACTCTGTGCTGGTTTCCCGAGCCCAAAAGCGGCGTTCCATGGTGCATAGCATGTCCGTGAATGCCACAAGCAAGTTAGTGTCGTACGCATTTTGCGTGACAATTTCATCGTCATCGTCATCATCCTCGCTGTCACTGTGGATCTTAAGGAACAGCTCGACTGCCAAACGTGACGTGCTGGCGAGACTCGTCAGTATTTTGCTCACCAGGTCGGGATCCATTTTCCCGCTGACCGAAACGGAACACAGATCACGCTACAAAGAAACCGTTGAAAGATGGCGCAAATTGTGGCCGGAAACACAGGGATTGCTGGGATGTGAAGCGATGCATCACGGGGCGTTGGGACAGGACCCAGAATGCACCATACCCCACGCCCCCTTCCCACAACCCATGGCGCCAGAATTGGAAGAGGTGTTCTGCCCATAATGCACCTCTCCCAAAACCGCTGCAAGTGCCGCAAATGTAGCCACGTCAGTGCTAGTTACTGCGCTGGCGGCTGCCAGTGTGGACAGGCTGCAGCGCTTTCCCTACTCAGCTGTACGAACACGGGTTTAACTAACAGCGCTGTACATCTGCAAGTGTAGCCAAGGCCTTCCCCTGCTTCTCTTCAATTAAAGAGGACATGCCACCTATGTAGAAGTGATGTTTGTAGTGCAATTACAATTACATTAATGCATGGGGAATTGCTTAGAGGGATGATAAAAGATGAGATGGAACTTGATGTTGAAGAGGTTTATAGTTTATGGCACCAATAATTGAAGTCTCTTCATACTGTACATTCTGCAGAAAAAAATGGTATTTACAATTCTTTCTTGAAACCCAGGGGTAAATTTCAAAGTGAAACCTGGTAGAACAAGCTATGAAAAATGATTCAGTGAACTAAAATAGTGTTCAAAGAATGACATGCCTCCTTAGCTATCTGAGTTAGCTACCAGAGGACAGACTTAAAACAATAACTTTTATTGCTTCCTATCAGCTTCTCCCATAATCGTAAAAATGCTGTCATTTTAATTTATGCTTAGTAAATATTCTTGCCTTTTATAGGCCAAATCACAGACTCCTTGCCAAGCCCAAGTAAACAAACTTGACACAAGGGATTCTCTAATTGCTGGAGTAGGGGAAAGGTGGGAACACAACCTTTCTCCTCCAGCTGCAAAGCATCTCCTGAATCCTTCTCCCTCTCCACCACCTCTCCTCCCCTGGGAGAGGTGAAGGGAGTAGGCCACTCGATCTGAGTCACTAAAAAGATTCGGTTTTGACTCAACCCAAGCTGATTTTTTTCCAGTATTTCAGAACTGCCACTGAACCAAAAAAAAAAGAATTATTTGCCCAGTTTTAATACTGCACATTTACAATTCACTGATGTCATTAGGAGCTGTGGCAGCTCAGATCCTCTGAAAGTCAAGCCTCTAAAACCATGAAGATACTAAGATTCAACATATTTGTCTAGATAAAGATAAACCTGACTCTAGGGAGACCCTAGCATGACATATCTGGAAGCAGCCCGTGGAAGGCCAGTTTAAAAACTGCATGTCTCAGCTGCATAGGGAGAAGCCGTGACAGAGACCCCACACAGCAGGACTCCGACCCCTCCCTCCAGGCTGCAGAGATGCTCTCCATACAGTCCTGCAGCCCTTCACAGAGGAGATGGGGAATTGTGCAAGCCAAGGGTCTGTGAATGAATCCACTGAATATTCCTCCTCACAATGAAAATGAACATACTGCCTTGCAAATTGAGGGTTGGGCATCTCCTGGGGTTTGCCTTTTTTTTTTTTTTTTTACACTTCCAGCTGTCAGTCTTAGTAGCAAGCATGAGAATCTTTGTAGCAAACCATCTTGCAGTGATTAAAAGAATTACTTTGAAATCTTACTTACCATATGAAAAGTGAAATGCACATGATGGCAGATGGGCATCATGAAAGAGTTTTTTGTTCTGAATAATTTTGATTTCAGTAGCACATAAGCTCTTGTGCAGTTTTCTAAAGCAAGGATTCAGACATCTGGAGAATTAATTAGTATAGCTTTAAGCTTACTTATTTTTATACTGGTTCTTGCATTTGTGCATGTGTGTGTGTGTGTGTGTGTGTGAGAGAGAGAGATATTGACTGGCTAAATTATGATTTTACATTGCTTATAATACAACAAAACAACCTGTTAACTGTGCTTTCTTATGGCCTGTATGACACTATCATCTGATTCCTACTGTAACTCTATTATAGTGACTGGAGTTACACAGAAGATGCATTCGACCTGTGGGTTAAAATGCTTTCACATAAGAGGTGTGCATGCAGCTCCTATACTGTAGAGTTCAATAAATAATGTTCTAGGGAAATAAGGAAACAACTCTCTTCGATATTCATAGTCATTTTTTAAATTTATAAGACAGCAGAAAACACTCACACTAAAGATGGAAAAATGTGCAGGTGGTAGAAATGAATCTGAATTCTGTCTCAGCTCTTTCGGGGATAGAGCTATGGGAATTTTATCTTTCAAAATAATTTGAAATCTTCAGAACATTATTCTCTGTGGTGTTTCCTAGAAGCTATTCTCTACTAATTTAAGCAAGAACAAATAACACTGAATTTTAATCAACTGTCAGGTACAGCAGTGTACATTCCAACCCTCCTCCGGGAAATAACTATTTTAGAATCTATGATATAAGATGCAACAAAATAAATAAAATGCTCCTCGCGGTATCCCCATGAGTGGCAGGAGATAAAGCTAGAAAGAAACTAAAAAATATCATGGTCTGTAAGATTGATAGTTTAGGATTCATTTTTAATTCTTAAAGGTAAAAAAATAATGCTTTATATTTAAACACAAACACACACAAATGCTGTTTATGAATATAAGCCATTAACAGAAAATGCATTTATCATTATTAAAATTACAAATTAATTAGACATGGGATCAAGAGATTTACATGTGGAAGTATTTGGATACATACACTGATGTATAACTTTCTTAAAGAGCTCTGGTGACCGAAATCACTTGCCCTAGCAAAACCAAAACCATGCTGACTTAAATTTACCCAAATCCATCATATAGCATGATTGATGACTTCCTCTAGCATCATAGAAATGGTTTGAGTCTGCTCTAAGATTTTAATCTGAGGCAAATGCAATTGATTGTTTTGCTTAACTTTTTATGCATGTATTCCTGGTCTACACTGGAAGAAGTCAGAATAGATCCTGGCAGAAGGCCTCTGAGATGGGAAGCAGTGTTGTGATATAAAATGGCTGAAACATCCCTTGTGCCATGGGATTACCCAGTCAGTTTCAGATCAAAAGTGAGTGGCACATGCTGGGAGAAAGACATGGTTTAGGGTGAGCTAGATTTATGGAGGGTGGAAATGCAACCCTGTCTGCCGTTCCTTGCAGCGAATCCCTCCTGGAGGTAGTGATTGACACCTCTCTATGCCAGCTTGAGTGACATCTCTGCAGTATGTTCTTGTGGGATCAAATGGCTTAAGAGATCAGTGGTTGGCACAGAAGGAAGAGTAAGCAAAAAAAGGTAAACATCGAAAGTAGGAGGAGGAGCTTACATTATCAAATTAATTATCTCTAGAACAGAGTGAATGTGAGTGATATCTCCCAAAGTTAATTTTCCTTCATGCTTTAGTCTCTGACACTCTTGTAAGTCCATGTCTCCTTACCTTACCCTCTCCATTTTAACCAGTCTTCACCTGCTTATTCCCCATCTGGGCCACACAACATGGTTGTTTTAAAGAAAAAGAGGTTAAACAGATGAGATTCTACTATTTATATATTATCAGTGAAGTCCTGACCTTCAGGACTTAGGAGTTTCTAAATGTAAGAGTCTCTTAAACACAGCTTTAATTATCATTTTATTGACTACGTTGTTTTTTAATTGTAGTTTGTTTATTTTACTTGAATAACTCATTTATAAAAAATACAGAAGTGCTAATGTTCCTGGAAGGTCATTAACATCCCTGTGAAGTGTGGAGCTTATTTATCCACAGAAATGATACAACACTGATGGTGCCAGGCTCCCCAAACTTCTGCCAGTGTGCCTCAGCCCGGAGTGTCCTAGAGAGTGGGGTCCTTCTAAGGGGCAAGAGAGTAGTTCAGTCTCCTTGGTCATTCAGTCCTTGGCTTCCCTATTGGGATGGCGAGGAAAAGTTACCATTAGTTCCAGTTGCGATGGAAGATTTGTGTATAGTGACCCATGTCCCCAGACAGCCATTGACTCATTTCAGCTAGATCAGGGATCTCAAACTCAAATCACCAGGAGGGCCACATGAGAACTAGTAAATTGGCCCGAAAAATCACTGAAACCTTTTCATACAATGAGACCAAATTATACTAAAAAATGAAGAGTAATGTAGTATTCTATTAAAAGTCAAAGTATTAACTTTTTAAAAACTATAATGCAAAGAGGGGTTTTAATAAAATATAAACACTCAGTAATGTTTGGAGCTTGGCTGCCAGTGGAGTAGGGTGACCAGATGTCCCGATTTTATAGGGACAGTCCCGATATTTGGGGCTTTGTCTTATATAGGTGCCAGTTACCCCCCACCCCCGTCCCGATTTTTCACCCTTGCTATTTGGTCACCCTACAGTGGAATCGGTGCCTATGGCGGGCTTCAGGAAATAACTCCGCGGGCCACATGTGGCCCACGGGCCGCGTGTTTGAGACCCCTGAGCTAGATCATTTAGTTATCAGAAGATAAGAACTTCTGGTCATCGCCAACATAGGCTAGTAAACGTCAGGATTCTAGAGGACAAATCTGGTCACCTTGGGTCTGATCCAGCTCCCAGTGGCTCAGTGGGGCTCTTTCCATTGACTTTTATGAGGTTTCGTGAGAGTAGTCCCATTAGATTCAGTGGGACTTGCTTGCATGAATGCGACAAACAGGATTTGGCTCTTTGTGTTGCTGAGACTAATGCAAGCCTTTGATACTTCCATGAAACCCAGGGAGATCAAAATATACTCTTTTAGTTATTTTTCAGTGATGATGAATATCTGTACTCTTTGTAAAAAACCCAAACCATCAACACAACAAAAATCTCATTAAAAGTGAGCCTTCAAAATCAGTTAAAGCAGAGAGCATTCTATTCTGGGAATCAGGCCCCGTTCTCAGTTGGCCCCTAGACACTACTGTAATAAACATGATAAATAATAATACACTTCTGATATTAACTGTGAAAATAAACAGCATAACATGCAATTTTATAGTGGCCTTTTTTGTATTCTGTAGCTCAGACTGATTTACATTCTTTTATATGTATTGATTTTTCTTACACTGTGTATATTGATTTTTCTTAATACACATCATTCTTAAAAGAAAAATCAAGGGAAAAAAATCAAGTAGACAAGTCAGAATTTATCCTCATGAATCTTGTTTCCTGGCTGCTGGTGAGATATGCTTTAACACACAAGGGACTGGGGAGCTCAAAGGTCTTATATTATTATGGTGGTGGGGGGGGGGAGAAACATCCATCCGTGAAGACTGAGATAAACATATTTCTTGGTGGGTTTAGACTGATGGAATGTTGGATTGGGATGCTGTTTGTTTTATTGTAGATGGTGTTAATGCTAACATTTTTGCACTGCAGTCAGTTTTCTGCATTTCTCTGCAGTTCTCTGAGCACTGTTTTATATATTGCTGTTGCTGTTTTCATTGTGGTCATTAATTTGAATAAACCATAACAGTGTGAGCATTTTAATACTGCCATAAATCAAAATACCAGTGGCCCTAAATATTTAAAGGTTTTTCTGAAGGAGTGTTAGGTTCATTTCTTTTTTTCATGCGCCACGCATAAGGGAAAAAAGCAAATATTACTAAACAACCTGAGGGATGAGATTCTCTTCACTAATTTATCTCCTTTATAATGGCTTCCAGATAAAAATGATAGAGAAATATTAATGCGCGCTCACTTCTGCACCCCACACTAGAGAGAAGTCTTGAAAAAATTCTTTAGAATGGTATGTTCCCGTGAAGGACCTGATCCCGTGATATGATAAGCACCCACGATTCTCATTGACTTCAATGGGAGGTTACAGCACTCAGCATCTCACAAGAGGAGCTAACCATCTTACAAAGGGAGCGAACTATCTTGTAGAATCAGGCCCGGAATAAAGTCTTGTACTGGGCAGTGAATAGTAACTGAGGCAAAGGTCTTAATGACCCCTGTAGAATTTACTGCACAAGTGAATGAGGCAGTGGATCATTCACTGCGCAGTGAGGCTAAAATAACTACTGAATAGCTGCCTTATCCACTGTGCAGCACCCAACCTGTACACCCAGTGTGACCTGGTAGCTCTTCATGGATTTGGAGTCCTCTCCATTCTCTTACAGGGCAGAGAGAAGGTTTCTGCAGAAGAACTGCATGGGAGAGTAGTGGGCTAAGATGCTTTTGCAGCCTGCAGTATAATGGGATATTCTACCGGGGGAAAATGTTTGCTCTGGTGGTTGCCACTCCTGTCCAATGACTGTTCCATTTTGGAGCTGTAACTGATGGGAAGCTCAAGCCATTTGGCCTCTTCAGGTTTCTCTGCAACTGAGCTGTGCAAGTTTCTCTTGCAGCAATAATAGAGATGCATTGAACGTTCTGTATGTTTTTTGTTATTCATTAATAGCACAAACAGAATATGTTACAGTTTGCATTTAACAAGAAGAGCAGGCATAGAAAATAGTAGTGCATGTATGTTCAACATGGCCCTGTTAATATTGTGGGTGAACCTTAACTTTGGGAAATTCCTCCCCTTAGGCAACGCGTTTTGTGCTGTGTGGTCTCAGAGGCACAGCACAGAATCTCACCCAATTGTTTTTTTTTCCCCCCTTGGCTATAAAACCATCCATGTTTGACATCTCCATACTCAGCAATTTTCTGTCTAAACATAGAATTTTTAAAATTCCTCAATTACTAAAAATGGTTGAGCCAATTTTGCTTGATGTTAGAAACCACACACACGCACGTAAAAAGTCATCTTTATATTGAGACAAAGGATGGAAAATTTCAGCCTCAAAGGAACTTGTTTGAGAGAGATAGGAACTAATGAAAAGGGTGGGGATTAGAAAGGAAGTTTTAGCACTCATTGCTTCCCTCATACTGTGTGCCAGGGTGCATCAGTATTGCATTTACAAAATAATAAAAGAGCCACAGGCATGTTTCTACTGTGGTCTAACTCATATAACTCAAATATGGTTGGTTAGTGGTTAAAGTAGACTGAAACAGTAAGGGGTGATATCCCTGCACCAGCCAAGGAGGGAAAGATCTCCTAATGCTCACTGAACAGACCCATTGAGAGAAGTGGAGGTCCCAAAGGGAGCTCTCACTTTGCTTTCAGCAGAGTAAGGAGATCTGCACTCCATCCCTTACTGGGTTACTTTAACACCCACTGTAATATAGTTAATAAAGGCTCTACCAATATAGGTGAGGTGAATTAAGATGTTTTGCTCAGTTTTCCATGTAGCGTCATTCCTTAACTGCTAGAAGCAGTGGTACACTAATGATAGCGAGGGTAAGATTCAAAGGTCCACCAGACTCAGGTATGAATGAAGTATGAGTGCAGAGTGTCCTTTAAAATATGCACTATCTACAGAAGCACAGAAAATAGATGCATGTTGCCTTTTTTTTTTCAGCACTGTCCCATAATTCTGCAAGGACTTTGATGTTGTCTGATACTGCTTTCAGCAGAAAAAAGCTTTCGCAGAACAGACTGAGGCCTCTATGGCATTGTAGCACATTGAACACCTCTGCTCAGAGAGTCTAAAGGCACCTTTGTTCTCTAGTGAAAAAATGTCTTTTTTTCAAAGATGATTACAGGAAACTTGCCAAAACAGAGAGAAGATCAGTCAGTGGTAGCAACAAAATATCACAGCTACAGAGGAAGAAGAAATGAGAAATACAGTGTCAATGAAATATAGAAAGCTTGTTTATTTTTTCCTTGATATAGCAGACATTCTGGCTTCTACAATGAAAAATAAATAAAACAAGAAAAGGGCTTCTAAGAGACCTTAATTGTGATGTCATTGTGATGTCTCAGAAAGGATTCCTGATTTTCAGACTCAGTTTGACAGATGATCTACTGTCCATACCCCTTCCTAACCCCGTGTAGAATGAACTCAAGTTCTTCAGCTCTTACTGTAGCCTTGGAGGCGGTGAAGATCATTCTATTCCTTTTAGCCCTGCAGGACCCAAACTTTTCTACTCAGGATTGCTGCTTGATTTGCCCCTAAATCAACACATTTTCTGTGATTCAGTAATGTATTGATTAATACTTTAGCTTTGGAAGCTTGAAAAGACAAATTCCCACTTTCTACCTTTAATTACCTGAATTATTTATCTTACAAAGTTATCAACACTCAGTTTGGGGCTAAACTCCTGTTCTTTCAAGTCTTCCCCATCTCACTTTTCTCCAGCTGAATTTCCAGCATTCTAGACTGTGGAGATGTTCTTCCTTATAGTGATTGACAAGAAGCAATAAGATTACATGTAGGTGACCAGGTTCCTCTTTTCTATGGCTCTGTCCACCAGAGGGGAATTTTTCCAAAATTTCTTCCTGGTGTTAGCGATGTTGGGAGCCCTAGTGTAGACAGCCTACCACATGCCAACTGCATTTTAATCTCCATATTTTAAGTATGTCAAGATTGCAGTAGGGAAAGGTGGCTTTCAACCACCTTTGCAGCTTCTTTATCCTTGGCCAGTTCAGCACCAATCTCACGGTATGGATTAGAGCAGTCTGATGGCTGCTCTAAACTATGGTGGCTGCCGAGAGCCCGCAGGAGCTGTTACAGTCTAGGGCAGAGGGCAGAACAGGTTAGGCTTCCTGTTTTGTTGCCATGCTCTTATACTAGGATGCTACAGCAACTCACGACTATTGAAAGAGGAGTCAGCAATGATAATGCATATGTGATCAATAGTGAAAAATGTAGCATGGTTAATGAGTTTGTATATCTTAAAAGCACAATTTGTGCCCATGGCCAACTCCATGAGGTGGTGAGAGCAAGAACTGGGAAGGCAAGTGGAGCTTTTTAGACTCTGGCAATGATCTGGAAAAATAAGACGATTCACACAAGAACCAAGATAGTTATACAATGCCATTGTCATACCCACATTGTTATATGCTTCTGAAATGTGGCAAATGCTGGAAAACCACAACAGAAAATGTAACACATTCCATCACAGATGCTCACCAATAATACTTGGTGATCATTGGTGGGATAAAGGAAGCAATGCTGATGTGTTACCAAAAAATGGCCATCAGGCTGGAGAAACAATGATTTGAGATAGAAGGCTAAAGTGATTTGGACACATTATACAGTGTTAAAAAAGTTTGCTAGACAAGCCCTTGATTGGATACCACCTGCTGGAAGATGAAAAAGTGGAGGACAACAGATGACATAAGAAAACCATTGACAAAGATGCTGCTGTCGTGGAAACACACTACAGTGGAGCAAGAAATCTGGTATTAGGCAGATGGAAGTGGAAAGACTGGGTTGCCTGTGTCACAAGGTACGAGAGCATCTAATAAATAATAAATAATATAGCAGCTCTATGATACATAAGGGTTCTCTTACACAGTTGGAATCCTTGACTGGCCAGTTCCATGGCTTTAGGGCAGCTCAGCTCAGGGATACTGGTACACAGTTACTCTAATGGAAGGTAACATCGGACCCATCATTTTGTTTTCAGAAAATTACAATGTCCAAACCACAAGATGAAACTTATAAGAATATTCTGACTGAAAATTGGGTACCTTGCTGCATTTATCTCAGCAAACGTAGTTAGAAGTTGACAGTCATATCTTATCGATCCCCTTGCATGATTTCTCTTAGGATTAAAGTGATGTACCAAATAGTTCCATCTGTCTCCCAGAGTTACTGTTGCTTTCCATTTGAGTCAAGAAGTATATCGACATTTGCTGTCTTTGGGATTGCCTAGAGGAGGACAGACCATTAGAACTACCACCAGCAACAGTTTTAGAGCTACTGAGCTAGGTCACCATTTTTCAAAGGTCCCAAATAGGCTCTTAAAGCCTCTGCACTCACTCTCATATGGTAGAGAGGCAAAGAAATCTGGTAAGTTGTTACCTAGAAATTGGCTCGCCCTTCTGCAAAACATTATGGGGTGAATGTCTTCATTTGCATAGATGTTGTGATAGAGGCAAAGTCCTCAGCACAGTCATTGAATATTGTTTTAAAATATATTTAATGACTTTGCAGATTGCTAAATGGCCTCCATCAATTTGGACTGGTGTTGCTGAAGATGTACACAGATAATTTTCCCCCTCCTATTTGTAAACTTTGTTTCTGTGCTTCAGTTACAGCAATCTGGAGACCTACCTAGAATGACTAGTGTTCTTTAGTATCAGAGGTGTACACGTGTTAGTCTGGATCTGTAGTGTTCTTTAGTGGTGTTAACAAATAGTTGAGGCTTTTTAGCCAGTTTTATAAGGTATTTTTGTCGGTATGTAGAAAATAAGTAGTATGAAGTAGGAGTCAGTGAGTGCAGTTTGTCCTGTCTTCTTTTTCGCTGTACCTCTGTTCTTTTTCTGTTAAGTGTACACTGAAAGCTGCACAAGAAAATGAAGCACTAGAAATGGAATGGCTGGCACCTACACCTCTTCATCTTTGGTTGGTGCTTCAGTCTATTGATACATTTGGTGGAAGGTCAGTTTCTCAGTCACGGGTAGCATATAGCTAAAGTACAGAAACCAATGGATTTACACCAGTGGTTCCCAAACTGGGGTTCAGGAAATGTTACAGGGGGTTCTCGGGAAAAAATTCCCTAATGGCGGACAGAGCTGTCCCTAGAGACCCCGGGCAGCATGGAGCCAGCAGCCCGGAGCCCCTGGACTTCCAAGAGCTAAGCATATCAAAGCAAACATATCTATCACACTGAGATTTAAACTTCAAGACTCCTTATAAGAAATGAAAAGGGAGGTGGACATTTTTTGCTGTTTTTACAATTAAATAGGCAGCTAGAATTGTTTTAAAAATTATTATGAAGAACAAGTTTAAGTTTTGTTGTAACGTGCGTTGTTTGCCTGGACGGCTCAAGACCTGAATGCTTGTGTAGGAGGAACTCTTTGAGTTGCCTTCTTCCATACCTTCATGCTGTTTCACATCTGATACTCCTTGATGAAACATAGGAGCCTGGTCTTATAACAGGTTTATTCAAAGTGATACAAGCTATGAAAGTGAGATCTTGGAAGAGTGTTGCCGTTTTCATAATGTAATAAAAATACTGTAATGATAAATAATAAATTAATAATAAATAGTTGTAATAAGCATGTCATAAAACAAATTTTATATTTCCAAGATCACTGCTTTTATAATTTATACTCGGGTAAAGGAGAAAATCCCTAGAAATATTCATTTTTAGGAGAGGGGTTCGCGAGACTTGACATTTTAGTGAAAGGGGTTCACAGGTTGTTAAAGTTTGGGAACCACTGATTTACGCTGATGTAAATCTGAAGTAGTTCAATTAATTCAGTGGGATTATTCCAGATTTAAATTGGTATGTATGAGTATAATTTGGTCCCAGGCACACAGAGAAGCAAAAATGCTATCTGTCTCTTGTGGGAGCAATGCTGGTTTAGTTCAGTTTATTATTCATTTTTCTCGAGAATGGGATTAAGTAATTAAGCATTGGACAGAAACAATTAAGGATTAAAAATTCCCAATGCAACTGTCTATCCAAAGTAGACAAAGTGTGGAGACTTACTGTTTTAAATTACCTCTAATAGGACATAACAGTCATATAAAAGGATAAAGTCTGCAATCACTGAGAGACTGGCTGTAGCAGGCAGCATTTGTTATAAAGGTTGGCAGAAGTGAAGAAGCCAAAGAGAGCCATAATTCTCTTGAAGTATGTGAAAACAAAGCAAAACTGAAATGTCATATCTTCCTGGTAATATGTGGATACTTTACAAGGCTTCAGATGCTTTGAATTATTTGTTAGATCAGGCCTGCACAACTCGTAAAGCGGTGAGGGCCACGTTACTCCAAGGAAAAAAGGCGAGGGCCGGATGCGAGGAAAGTTGTTGAGCAAAAAAAAAAAACTCTCTGGCAAAAGTTGTTGAGCAACTTGTTGTGCAGGCCTGTGTTAGATTTTGATCAATGCAGTGTCGTTGTAGCCATTTCAGTCCCAGGATATTAGAGATACAAGGTGGGTGAGGTAATATCTTTTATTGGGGCAACTTCTGTTGGGGAGAGAGACAAGCTTTCGAGCCACTCAGAAGAAGAGCTCTGTGTGGCTCGAAAGCTTGTCTCTCACCAACAGAAGTTACCCCAATAAAAGATATTACCTCACCCGCCTTGTGTCTCACTAAGATTTTGATCAAGGCATTTATTTAAAAAAAAATCAAACTGATGATTTGTGCCATACCTGACTCCCGATAGAAATCACTTTATTTGCTTACAGGGTTGACCTAATGACCATGTTAAACTAGTGATGTGCCTGAGCCAGAAAGATACCATTGGGATGTGTATTCTGAACACTCCCAAAATCAATAGGATGTTCAGATCCAGGGTTTTGGTTCAGTGGTAAACAGGGCTGTCCCTACCCATACGCAAAATATGCAGCTGCCCTACACAGCTGCGTGCTGTTCCAGCACCCACTCCACCCCTTCCCCAAAGCCCCCACCCCAGCTCCGCCCTGCCTCTTCCTGTCCCTGCTCTGCCCTAGCCCCGCCCCCACTCCTGAGGACTGCAGCAGGGTTGGGCCTGCACTCACGGGTGCGGGAAGTGCAGTGACCCGGCCCCAGCTCACTCTGCTCCACCAGTGAGTGCTGGGAGGTGGTTCCCTCTCTGCCTCCCAAGTCCGAAAGCTAGGAGCCAGGGGAGCAGAGCAGAGCGGGCTGGGGTCAGGTCACTCCACTTCCTGCCATCCCATGAGTGCAGGGTCGGGCCTGTCCTGCACTCACTGGCAGTAGCGCAGCCAGGTCCGGAGCACAGCGGGAGCGGCGCTATAAAAAAGCGCCTCCCCCTGTACTCACCCGGCGGCGCTCCGGGTCTTCGGCGGCTCACTCTGGGTCTTCGGTGGTACCCGCCGCCAAAATGCCGCCGAAGACCCGGAGTGCCGCCGGGTGAGCGTAAGAAGCGGCGCTTAAAAAGAAGCGGCACCTTTTTTTAGTGCTGCTAAAAAAAGGCGCCGCTTCCACTGCTTCTGCTCAAGAGGAAGCGGCTGCTCCCCCTGCTGCCCCCATGGCTACGTTACTGCTCACTGGGCGGCAGGAAGTGGAGCAACCCGGCCCCAACCCGCTCTGCTCTGCCAGTGAGTGCTGGGGGGCGGTTTCCCCCTGCCCTCCAAGCCTGCTCCTGCCCCCTCCCCAGAGGCCTGGGGACAGCCTCCTTCCCCCACCCCCAGGGAGGCCTGGGTCCTCCCCCCCTTCTCCCCGCCCCCCCACGGAGGGGCTGCGTAGGGCACTAAAATGGCTAGGGATGGCCCTGATGGTAAAATCTGAATCTGAGTTCAGAGCATTGATTCACATCTGGGCCTTGGTTTGGACCCATCTCTAGTTTTAACTTTCAAATTCTCTAGGAAAATGGAGCTCTCAAAGTCTGACAAATGAACACTGAAGGAAAGAAAAGGCTTTAATAGTTGAAGAACATTTTTTCTTGCAAAAGTTTTGTTGAGCAGGCCACTGTTAGTGTTTCCTTACAAAGGAAAACTTACAGTTTGGCTATTTGAGAGAAGTTTGTCAGACTTTTACTCCAAGTGGATCCGTAGTGCCTGGGGCAAGACAAGTACAATATAATGTATTATTTGAAAAGAAGTACACAATCATATGAATAATCACTGTACTGTAACATATGCATGCAAGGGGGGCAGAATTCAAGTGGTGTGTTTGGCCATAACTTGCATTCTGAGTGCATAACTGCATGTAATGCGGTCGCGGATCTCTCTCCGTCCATCAGGGAGGAAGACCACGCCCCCTCGCTACAATGCTTCTGGAGGAAATTAGCCAACAGTTAATAGGCCCAAGCCTGCAGTCCAGGCCGGGCAGAAATTGGATCTGAGAGGTCTGGCCCTCAGCCAGGGCGGGGCAGCAAACAGTTAACAGCTCTGGCCTGCAGTCAGGCTGAGCAACACAGGAGTCTGGGGGGGATCAGTTCTCTGGTGGGACAGACGGCAAAACCATCTGGCATCCTAACTTATGTGGGCAACAGACCAATGCAAGCCTCTTGGCCTAAAGGTGGGGTGGCAGGAGGTAGGGGGACATAGGCCCACCTGACTCCACTGTGTTCCAGCCTAGGGCCCTAACAGTGGTGGAGTGATCCACCATTGGGTCAGTGCAGAAATTCGGCCGCAACATGCTGGCCGGCTTGCAGTCAGTAACACAGCTGAATCCTATTCAGCTTCCCTGGGCTCCTTCCTACACTCCCATTCAGGGAGTATCTGGGTTCCAGGGTCATCATTAGTTTTGCTGGGGTAAATGGCTAGTGGCAGCCCCAACAGCTCCTCTGTGTTCCCGGTGCCTGGCAGCTCCAGCAGTCCCTCCGGGTCTCTGGCGCTGTAGCAGCCTCTGTCAGGTCCGAGCTCCAGCAGCAGCGGGGAGATGTCCTGCTCCTCTGGTAGCTGTCCTCCAACTGAGCTGGAGGGCCTGCCTTTTATATTTCCGGTTCCTGTCCTGCCCCCTGTTTCCGGCGGGGTGGTCGTGAGTGTTCCGGCTCTGCCCACCAGAGGGCGGTCACCGCTCTCTCCCTGCCCGTCAGGGTGGGAGACCATGCCCCCTTGCTGCACTGTGGGAAGAGAGCAGATAGAGGACATAGTGTGTAACAATGGTAGAGTGCAAGATGAGGCCTGACAGTGTTGGGAGTACCCAGACTTTTGGTTTAGAGAAGAGCGGGACCAGGACAAACACAATAGGAGCAGGTGTGATAATGCGCAGGTGGAAGATGAGGGCATCCAAAAACATTGGCCAGATTTCTTCAGTTATGTTCTATCTTCATCTTCTTCAGTGGGGTACTGCATTATTGATGCTATGGGTGAATTCCATCACAGAGGAATGAATGCCCCTTTAAGAGTGATTCATAATTGGAGCACTCTCTAAGCCTAGGTCTACACTAACCCCCCCTGTCGAACTAAGATACGCAACTTCAGCTACGTTAAAAACGTAGCTGAAGTCGAAGTACCTTAGTTCGAACTTACCTGTGGTCCAGACGCGGCGCGCAGGCTCCCCCGTCGACTCCGCCTACTCCACTCGTCGAGCTGGATTACCAGCGTCGACGAGGGAGCACTTCCTGGTTCGATTTATCGCGTCTTGACAAGATGCGATAAATCGAACCCAGAACATCGATCCCGCGCCTCCGACGCGACGGGTAAGTATAGACATACCCTAAGGGAACTTATTCTGATGAAGACTCTTATAGAGGAAGGACCTGAAGCAAATGAAGGCAATTAGGGTCCAGTTGAAGAACCAGTTTTGCTATTTGTGCCTTGTTTGTCTTTTTGTTTGTGTTACTAAATTAGAGCTACTTGAGACGTTGACGTCCTTGAGTCGGTGCAATTTGTGCCACCAGTTCTGGGTATCTTGCTGACCCCATGTTTCACAAATGATAAGCCAGATCATTACATTGTGGTATTTGGAAACTAGATTCAGACAGTCCCAGCTACTGGAACCTTGAGGATAAAGCATGGAATCTTTAACAGGTTTAGGTTCGTTCTGTTTTTCTAGAAACTATCATAAAACAAAACCAAAGAGCCCACAGAGGAGGACTAAGATGAGTAGAAGTTTATGAGGTTCCCCATGATAGGTAGCATTTGTGATGTGGCTGCAGAGAGTGGTAACTCAGAGTTGCTTTACCTCCTGCCTAGATTTGTGTGCAAGATAGGGGATGGTGCTATGGGGAGTAGCACCTCATCTCTTCTGACCCTAAAGCACCATTGATCTGAGTTCATTTGTAATGCCAGCAGAGAGGCATTAAAGTGAGGCAAGGGTAGGAAGTAGGGTGACCAGATGAAACCAACAAAATATTGGGACACACAGGGGAAGCAAAAAAAAAGGCGGCAAGAGCGAAGTTGCCGAAGCCAAAAAAAAAAAAAAGCATCCGGAGCGGCCGAAGTTGCAATATCGGAACAAATGGAGTCCCGACTGTGCATCGGTCGGGACGCGGGACAAAGAACTAAAAATCGGGACAGTCCCGATTTTATCGGGATGTCTGGTCACCCTAGTAGGAAGTGCTGCCAAGGCAGAACGTTTCCCCACATTTCTTCTCTACAGAAATGTGGAGATCTGTGCAAGGATTGGCATTGAACCAAAGACATTAGCTTGGTACATGCTTGTGATGGGTGGCTGGCAGGATATGATCAAATCATACACCAATATATTTAATGCATGCTACATTATTATTTTTCATTTTATATTATATAAAATACAAACATAAAATCCTACTACTACACGTCCGCCTTTTGACCCCTCACGAACAATTCTTGACTTGGGCATATTTTATACAATTGTTTTATAGCAATATAATGAGGGGCAATTTGAGCTTGTGGTTGTAATTTAATAAACATTTTTTTTGTTTAACAGCACATACAAACATATTTTTAGCAATCAAACACAGGACAATATTAACACAATTAGTAATGAGTGAAACATAATAGACAATATGCCCTCAGAGGTTGGGGACCAGCCTGTAAACATGTTGTACCAGTGATAGGCTGTAAGGTTGTTTTTTTTTAGATTTAGCAATTTTTAGTATGTTTTTATTTGCATATAATATTTGAATGACACACTTTTTTATTTTTTTGTGTTTGTTGTAAAAACTGAGTTATTTTGGTTTTTGACAATAAGTGATTAGTTTGTGCAAATTTAGGCCAAAGGTAACAGAGAAATTAACTGGGGTGGTGGTTATACTGCTTTGTGCTTTTTTCATTTATAATTTATTTATATTGCTAGTATATAATACCCGGGTATTACATTTACATTTTTTATTGGGGGTTGGCTAATACTTGCATTTTTTAAAAAATACTGTTTTTCGGATGTAACACATACACATTGTTTGTTGTACAAAACACGTGTCACGTTTTTTTAGTTTGTTTCATACACTTTTTTAATTATGTGGATTTGCTACATGTTTTTGTGGTGACAGGTAGGGACAAGCACACCCATTTCTGAGGGCTTTACTTTGTACACCGTGGAGTGTTTAATAACTTTTTTTTTTTTAGCCGACTGACCCTGGGGTAGCCAAAAGGATTCCATGGTTAATTTTGGGATTGGGCTTATTTTTTATATTTTTGTTTTTATAGACTGTTGGTGAGCAATTTTAACAATAATTTTATTTAATAACAAATTAGGCTTAACCATGATGGAAACATTTGCATTTATTTATATTTGTAGGTGTTAAACAAAGACCTATTTTGTTGTTTTAAAAGATGTGTTAATACCCAAACATTTTTAGATATTACCCAAAACATTTTGTGTTTAAGTGATGCTAAATTGAGAATTTGCATTTTAGTACATTTTATAGCCAAGGCAGTTTTATTTTTTAATTTTATTTGTTGCTTATATAGCAGCTAGGAGGTGGTGGTTAGCCACCGCTACATATTTTATATTGCTTTTAGGTTTTTTGATTTATTTGTACCAAATTTATAATAGTATTTGCCTGCTTGTGAATGAGATTAATATTGCAGTTGTGATAAGGAATTTAACTTATTTTTAATTACCTTTAGGTTTATAGTATTTATAATTTTTGCTTTAAAAACAATTTTTTGAATATGGTGTTTACTACATTTTGTTTTGCTTGGCCATTGAAGTACTGATGTGTTTTTATTTAGGCCGTTATAATAGGGAGTAGAGTGAGTTGGGTTCCAATTTAGACACGTTTAACTGAGTTCAATTTATACCCATTTTTTCCCACTAATAATGGATTTAACAAAAATTTTACTGGATTACTTTGTTACAGAAATTTTGTTTTTTTATTTTAATTTGGGTACCTCTATTGAATACATAGTTTTTGGTTTAGGTTTTGGTGCATGTGTTCGGGAACCATAGGTTCAATTTACTACGGGGTATTGGACAGTATTCCACTATAACTGTTAGTATTGTTTTTGTTTTAACAGGCTTATTTTACTGATATGGTAATTGTGGGTAGCTGGAACTTTAGGTGGTACTTTTATAGAGACCCTCTATTTTAACCCCTATTTTTTAGTGGTTTGGTAGTTTTGTGGTGTTTATAAGGTGAACCTTAAGTTCCACTTTCCCTTTTTAGGCATACATATTGGTATTTTTTAAGGGTTTTAAGATTTGGCTAGTATTTTTATTATACAATTTTATGAGGATTACCGGATCAGGGTAGGAATTCATGATTGGTTGGCGGGGATTGGATTATTTTGTATGTATTGTTTTATAAGGAGGGTTGCGGGTTTGTTTTTTTATGATTGCTGTAATTATTTGGGCACTAACGTTTCCAGAAGCAAGTAAAGCCAAACCTTACACTGGAGTTTTATTTTTTCTGGTCTAAAATTGTGATGGTTAAGCAGCGCCTTGTGCTCAGGTTCCGGGATTTTTTTTTTGCAAAGAACGTAAACATTATTATTTATGTAAACAATTTAATTTGTGAAACATGTACCCATTTTAGTTTTTTAGTTTTTTAAATACAGTATACCAATGGGCTAAGGCAGTTCACTATGGAGTAAGGAACTATTTATTTTGATTTTAGTGAGTGGCTCCTTTTCCCCATTTTAAGGTACGTGACCAGGTCCCCTGTTTCCCACAGGGCTGCTTTTGCGGGCCTTTGTTTTTGAATTTTGTTGTCTATGTGTTTGATGGCCTGATTAACCCTATACTAGAGAGTGGTTTTATTTTCTTGTAACTATTTGAGCCATTTAAAATTATTATACTGGGTTATATTAGAACTTATTTTGACCCTGTACCGGGTAATTAGGATTAATTATTAGGCGCATTGGATGTCCAAACAGAATTTGAAAAGGGTTGAATTTTTGTTCTTAGTTTATTACTGCTGCAGATGGCAGCCAAAATTAGAGGCAGTTTATTTGGCCAGTTTTTGTGTGTGTGTTTTATTACTTTTCGGAGCGCTTCCTTAATAGTGCATTTCATGCGCTCTATTTGGCCTGAGGACTGAGGCTGGTATGGTATATGGAGCTTTTGTTTAATTCCCAAGGCTAATATTATTGTTGTAAAGTTGTTTTTTTTACAAAGGCTCCCCCATTGTTAGAATCTATTATTTCAGGGGTGCCATATTTATATATATTTACATACTACCTTATTAAAAAAATTTTTTAGCCATTACCCTGGTGCTATTATTTTTAGTAGGAAATGCCTTCACCTATCCTGAAAAGGAATTAATTATTACCAATAAATACTGGAATTTTGTCTGTCTTCTTGGCAATTTATTAATAAAATTAATTTGAACCTTGGGCCATGGCCCAAGACTTTGGTGCATTATGGGTTGCCAGTCCAGAGGACGAGCCTTGTCCTGAGCTCTCTGCACACAATTTCATACCCATGTTTTAACATAATTTTTCATACGCTCTCATTTTGCTACTTGCTTTAGCCTTTTTAAAGTTGTTTTCCATTTCTTTATGCATAAACTGATGGGCTACATTAAGTAACTCCTGTCTTTTTATGTTTTTTGGAATTTGGTTAAGGTGGTCTGTCGTGCCATTTGTTGGCTGTCAGCACTGACATTCCTTTTTTTACTTTTGGTTACAACTGCTATGTCATGCTGTCAGGCTATTGTATTTACCCGATTATTTTAGGTAGCCTTTATACCTTTTTCTTTATTGTGTCTTTACATGTCGCACCTCTAACTGTTTAGGGTTTTTTGTTACTCACTGGTAAATATATTTTCATTCCTTTGTGCAATATTTTTTTTATTTGCTGCTTTTTACCATTTCTGTACCAATTATGTATTCAAAACTGTATCCCCTTTACACAGAAATCACTGTTAGCATAAATATACACGGGCCGTGGGGAATTTTCATATGCCCTTAAAACCCAATCAACTGCGTGGAGCTCGGCATGCTGAGCCAATCCATGGTCTAACTGTCCCTGAATGACTTCCTCTTCTAAGTTAATGGCAGTGTATTTATAAATGTGTGCTCTAAGAAAATTGAATTTTCCTAGCAGAACTCTTAGAGTGGGCGTCGGTAGGGGCCGGCATTTCTACCTATGCTCTTACCTTTCTTTGATTTACCTGGGGTTTTTTTTGTTCAATGACTATGCTCAGGTATGTAACCTGAGGTAGCACCAACTGAGCCTTGTCTGAGGCTACTTTGAACCCCGTTCCCTGAATTAATGCCAAAACTTTTTTCGTTAGTGTTTGCGCTTTAGTTTCCCCAAATATTAAAATGTTATTTACATATGAAAACAGAAAAGGCCTTTTTTGTGGGCTCAACTGGTTTAGCATATCCACAACATGCCGATGGGCAATAATAGCCGGGCTGTTGTGATATTTTTGGGGCAACTGACAAAAGGTCCAGTGTTGCTCCTTTATTGTAAAGGCAAACCAATCTTGCGAGTCCAGATGTAGGAGTATGGCAAAGAAACAGTTGGCCAAATCAATAACTGAGAAATATTTAGATGTGGCTTGCACTTTTTGTATGACCTGTGTTATATCAGCCACAATAGGAGCCATAGGAATGGGGCCCTTATTGATTCCTCTATAATTAATGGTTAAACACCAAGATTGGCCGTTTGCCTTTAGCACTGGCCACACAGGGGAGTTAAAGGGTGAATTCGTTAGTGGTATTATTTCAAAACAAAAAAAACCACAATTTCTTTTAAAGCTACAAAACAGAGTTTTACAAGCTAGGAGTGTTGGTTTAGATTTTAAACACTTCACATATTTACACAATATATTTATACCCAGCTGTACATAGATGACATTTGTATCCATTTGGGGGGCAGTTAAGTTTTAATAGAAACCCCTTATGGATTTTTAGCAAATTTGACTAAATTGTTTATAGTCAAATGATTTAAATTAGATTTTTTTTTGCCTGGGTTATTTACAGACTTTTTTTTGGAAAAGGGCCCATTTCCCCTTCAGAATGGATGCAAAAAAAAATTATGTTTAACTGCTTAATTTTTTTAGCCTTTGCAGAGTTAACTTTTTACTTTTTAAAAAAAATTATTTGCTTATTTCCCAAAATTTCCTTCATTAACTCAAAGATATTAGCATTCCAAGTATTGTTTCAGGGATTTGAATTCCCTGTGCCTGTACTCACTCCTTTCCTTACTTTTGCAACTATGCCCTCAGGGGCTCCCAACCTGTTTTTTAATCTTTATTTGGTGCCTGCCTGCTTGTCTGGGCCTGATACTGTTTTCCTCGCTGAACCGTTCCTTCCATGGACACAGGCTTTCTTCCAATACCAATTTAGCAAGGAGGGTGGGTGAGCTTCTTAACTAGCCCCCATACCTCCTGGTCCCTTTTTTTAAACATTTTTTTTAAAATTGTGAAATCACAACAATATCCCACACTCCTAAATCCTTCAGAGTGAGGTCTTACAGAAATCTATTCCTTATTTGCCCACACTTGTGCTGGGACTTACAAAACACACACACACACGCCAGTCGATGTTATAGTTACAGTCCAGAGTCCGGATCAAAAATAGTGGCCAGGTAGGTTGATCATGGGTAGGGAGGAGCTGGCTTCCGTCAGTCGCGACACGGTGCTCCGGGGAAGTCTTGGCAGGATGAGCCCAAAGTTTCATGTTTATATAGTGATTTTCCTTTATTGGGACCAACGAGTTTAGCACCGTCATGCTGTAATCAATTGTTATTTGGCGAGTGCTTGTTTTAAAAAAAAAATTATTTTGTTTTTTTATTAAGTTTTCCAGGCCTTATTCCATGCTGGTTTTGATTACAGCTATTTTGTCCCCATTGATAGGTATCTGTCTTATTTTTAGAGTCATTAATTTGCCCTCCTCTGACATTTTAATAGGGGCATGTTGTAGCCTCTTGGTGCCCTTGTGTCTGTCTTCGGTTCCTCCCTAGAACATCTGGTTCAGTGATGGCCTTTACGCTTATTTCTTAACACACAAATTCCTTATTTACACACAAAACAGAACTGATTTACACTGAACATTTTGAACAGGAACATTAAGTTGCAATGCAGAAGAAAAACAATCATTGCATTCTTTTATTTGTTTTAAAATGCTAAACCTACAACAAAGTGGTGACCTTAAAAGGTCTGTTACTGCCTTGAAATCAACCCAGACACAGATTCCGGCTGATGTATTTTTACCAAATGGCCTATTAGGCCATTCCTTTCTGCTATTCAAAAAGGGTGGCTGGCAGGATATGATCAAATCATACCCCAATACATTTAATACATGCTATATTTTTATTTTTTATTTTTCATTTTATATTAAATACAATACAAACATAAATCCTACTACCACAGCTGTATCCAGCCCTTTATCCACTCTATGCTCACAGTAATACCAGATCTGTTGTCCCCAAGAGAAAGTGTATATACTGTGTTGAATAATTCAACTCAGGATTAGCTCCCTGTACAATACCACAGCACTGAAATATAGTTACAGTGGAAACAATCATAAGCTTATCATCAAAGATCAAGGTGCAAGAGTTAATGAATAAGGATAATGGAAACAGGTTACATCCAAACGAAAATCATAACATAAGTCCTAGAGACTAGATTTAACAGACTAACCTCCTATCTAGATCAGATTTATCTCACCCAAAGCCTTTTGCAGCATTTCCATCCAGGGCTGGTTGTGATCTCATTTTTATGAATGTAAACACACTGACTATTTAGGTTTAAGTGTAGTAGCCGTGTTAGTCTGTGTCAGCAAAATGAAAATAAGAAAGAAAAACTTGTAGCACCTTAGAGACTAACAAATTTATTTCAGCATAAGCTTTCGTGGGTTAGTACCCACTTCATCGGATGCATGGAATGAAAATATACTTCAGACAGATATTTATACAGTCAGAGAAACATGGTGGTCCAGGTGTATAGACCAATCTTAAGAGGCTAATTAGTTGAGAGGAAACATGACAGCAGGGGAAGAAAAAGCTTTAGAAGTGATGATGCTCAAAGATCTACAACCTATCCTAAAAGATGATCCCTCACTCTCACAGATCTTGGGGGACAGACCAATCCTTGCTTACAGACAGCCCCCCAACCTGAAGCAATTACTCACCAGCAACCACACACCATACAACAAAAACACCAACCCAGGAACCTATCCTTGCAACAAAGCCCGATGCCAACTCTGTCAACATATCGATTCAAGTGATACCATCACAGGGCCTAATCACATCCGCCACGCCATCAGGGGCTCATTCACCTGCACATCTACCAATGTGATATATGCCATCATGTGCCAGCAATGCCCCTCTGCCATGTACATTGGCCAAACCGGACAGTCTCTACGCAAAAGAATAAATGGACATAAATCTGACATCAGGAATCATAACATTCAAAAACCAGTAGGTGAACACTTCAACCTCCCTGATCACTCAATGACAGATTTGAGGACAGCAGTGTTGCGACAGATTAACTCCAAAAGCAGACTTCAAAGAGAAACTATTGAACTCGAATTGATATGCAAACTAGATTGCGTTGCCTCCGGATTAAATCGTGATTTGGAATGGCTCGGCCATTATGTTAATTGAATCTATTTCCCTTAAGTTAACGATCCTCATTCACACCTGTGTGACCATCTTGTTTATCACTTCTAAAGCTTTTTCTTCCCTTGCTGTCATGTTTCCTCTCAACTAATTAGCCTCTTAAGATTGGTCTATATACCTGGACCATCATGTTTCTCTGACTGTATAAATATCTGTCTGAAGTATATTTTCATTCCATGCATCCGATGAAGTGGGTACTAACCCACGAAAGCTTATGCTGAAATAAATTTGTTAGTCTCTAAGGTGCTACAAGTTTTTCTTTCTTATTTTCATTTTACTGACTATTTAGTTCCTATGTGCAGAATAACAGGGTGCTTTCCTTGTCCCCCCACCCCAGTTAGCCCAGTAAACCTCTGAAGTGCACCCTCATATAAAGTTATTTCCTCCTGCTGTTCTTCACTTCCTGTTAAATCTCACAGTCCATCTGCATTTAGCTCAGACTGGTGATTGTGAACAAGATGATACGCAATTTACATTTCAACAGACAGATGGATAAATATCTTTGGTCTTGCAGGAAACCAGTCTTTCACCTCTGCTGGGATTTAACACCTTGATGCAAACTATAAGAACATATTTCCAATATATAAATACACATAACTCTTTACAGTGATATTCCTAACCATTGTGACACTCGCTTTCCTCTGACATCTTACAGCAGGCCTGCACAACTCGTAAAGTGGTGAGGGCCATATTACTCCAAAGAAAACAGCTGAGGGCCGAAACCCCCCGGCAGGAGATTTGCCCCCCTCCAGCCCCCGACTTGCCGCTTGCCTCCTCCCCCCAGTATAAAGCCTCGCCACCACTGCCCGCCTACTCGGCTCATCATCCCCCCAACCCCCTGGCTTGCCTCCTCAGCCCCCCGCTGGCTCACCTGCCGCCCTGCCACTGTCCACCCACTCGGCTCATCATCCCCTACCCCGCCCAGCTCGCCTCCTCACCCCCTGCCGCCCGCTCGCCTCCTCAACCCCCTGCCGCCGCTGCTGGCTCACCGGCTCCCCCCGCCACCAGCTCACCGGCCTGCCCGCTGCTGGCCTCTTACCTTCTGCCGCTGCCGCTGCCCCCGCCCCCTGCCGCTGGCTCACCCTCACTCCCCAGCCTGCCACTGGCCTCTTCACCAGCCCGCCCACCTGCCGTTGGCTTGCCCCACCCCACCGCTTGCCTACTCACTCCCCCGCAGGCCGCACAGTGAGCCCACGTGGGCTGCATGCGACCCCCGGGCCGCATGTTGTGCAGGCCTGTCTTACAGGATATTCTTTGAACCGGAATGTACATACCAATTTCTTTAAAATGTATTATTTGCAATGCAGTAGTGCATTGGAGCCTCAGTCAGGACCAGGACCACTGTTGTGCCACACACTGTACACATTCATAATAAAAAGATGGTCCTTGCTCTAAAGTGCTGACAGTCAAAGAGGAATACAACAAATATATGGGGGAGCACAAGGTAACAGTGAGACGACGTGGTAAGTGTAATAAGGAATGGTCACAGCCTGGCAACTGCCTATTCATAAAAAACAAAACAGAAATGGGCATCTGTGCTCAATGTGTCATATTTTTCAGTCAGTCAGTGTATTATCTAACAAACTGAATAACTTTTACATATAAAATTTACCAATAGTGCTCATTTAATTTTAAATACAAAATTTCATGAGATAAAATACATGGTTACTGAATTACCTCTCAATTTTTTCGAGTGAAATAAAAGCACAGATCAGATATACATAATCACTATAATTATCTAGTTTACCTTTATCTCCCTCGTTAGCTATGGAACATTACGCTTCTCCTTATTTCCTTTATCTCTCTTTAAAGTAGAATATAATTCATACTGTGAATGTGACATTGGTTCTGTTCTCTGTAACAATGGAATTAGATTTGCCACTTAGCCCAGCAAACTATTATTTCAATATGAACTCACAGTATAGTTAGAAATTCAGCGAGCTAAAAATAAACACCCCATATCTTAGACTGTTTTCATTTAATGAACGTATATCAGTTTATAATCAGGCTAATATGACTGCTTTTCCCGCTTATTGTGCCCTATGACATTAGGTGAAAAGCAAATAGGTTTTTGAATAAACTGAAAACTCCTTGGGTCCTTGAGCTTTTTATACTCCACTATTAAAGGGATTTAGCAATTTATAATGTAGTCAGTCTAAACAGTGAGTTAAAAGTAGTTGCAAGTACAGTTCTATACCTGCTTCTGAGTCTTCCTGCCAATTCTTATGGACTTGCATTCACATTTTCATATTTTTTAAAATATTTTTTCTTGTTGCTTTGAAAGATTCACATCAACAAAGGAAACTGACTGCCTGGAAAAAATCTTTAACTCTACACATACTCCTGGCAAACTAAAAATAACGGAGAAAAGTATTATTTTCCCAAATTTCATTTAGTTATAACTAAAATTACTAAAACTAACTATATTAGGAAAAATATTTCTAGATAGGAATGTGTGTGTGTGGGTTGTCAAGGCTGATTCCCCACTCTAGCACTTTGAGTGCAGAAGGTGGGGACCTGAAAGGGTTCTAAAAATTAATACTGGCCATTCTAGGCTTGTATTCAACTCCCAAGGTTGCAGCTTTTCTCTGACCTTGGATGGGTAGATACTGCCACCACTCAAGTGCAAAAAAAACCCTTTGGGAACCCAGGAAGGCGCACTTGGGAAATACTTCCTGTGGGGTACCCTCAAGCCCTTTAACCCCCTCCCCTCCGGGGAAGAGCTGAGAATAAACAACATATGCACAAACCTCTTAGGGACACAAAAATCCAATCTTGTTTTTCAGAAAGGTAAATTTTATTAAAAACAAAAAGAAAGAAAATACGTCTGGAATTTAGGCTTTTTTCAGGGTTTAAAAAAAAAATTACAAGGATTAAACATCAGGATAGCTTCTTGAGGTCCAGTTTAAAGGTTACAAGCAAAATAAAAGCACCTGGGGTTAGCACAGAGGAGTCCACAAGCCATAAAGAAATAAGAGAGATAAACCTAATCGTGTCTTCCTAGACATTTCCTGATCTACTTGCATATCTGGGGTTTCAAATGAGTAGTTTCTAGGAATGATATGATGATTTTCATACCTGACCCAAAGCTTTTTACAGCATAGTTCCAGCCCTGTCTCTGCTCTCCAAGAGAACAAACAGAACACAAAGGGGAAGATTTTTTTCAGAATTTAAAAAAGTTCTAGCCTTCCCATTGGCTCTTTTGGTCAGATGCCCACTCTCTCCCCTTTTACTTATGGACTTTTAACCCTTTACAGGTAAAGCAAGTACAAAACATCTACTAACAGGGATTTTAGAGCTAGCTGTGTGTCCATAAAAGGGAGCTACCCCCCCACCCCACTTCATTTATCACAGGCATGGTTGTTTTTTATGTTAATACTGTCCTTTTAGCGGGGTTCATGAATTGTATGTCTCTCTCTGTGTCACTTTAATTTAAGGAGTTTTTTCCACTGTTAAGATGGCAAAAAATTACAATTACCATTTTTTTTTAAATAGAGTAGTGGCTTTGCAATATGTCAATTAAAGTTCAATAATATAAAATTAGTGTTTTTCTCTACGCTTGTGCATAAATGTTGACTTTTTAATGGTGACCGATCATATCATGCAGTCGTAGCTGAGATATCAGGAATTTTTCCCTATACTTTAGGAGCACTGATACTACTCTGTGGTAATCATAGATTTATGCTTACACTTAATAACTTAATAACTTTCATCAACTTCACAAGGCTCAGCATTGTACCTTTGTCCATTATCTTTAACTTCCTTAACTGCAATGGGAGTTTTAGGAGCTAATTCCACAAAGTAGTGGGCACTACTCCCACTGACTTCACTGGGATTGGATCCCAGGGATTCAGTGAACTGACTTCTGAAGGGATTGGGTCCTTTAGTGCACAAAGCATTCAGGATCAGGCTTATACAAAGCAATGTAAATGTTGACCTTTAACAAAGAAAAATGTCAATTGAAAACATTCCTGTGCCCAATATGGCAAAGCTATTGATCTGTTAGAAAACCTTTTGAATGTCCTGGCTCTTGTGTGTTTGATTTCTCACCCTTACCAAACAACACAAAAGCATAACCTTGGGTGGGGAGGATCCACAAGTGCTCAGTGTCGGCTTTACTCTGCTCCTACTCAAGTTCAGAGAAGAGCCATGAGATTGATTCAAGAATTAGGGCTTGTCTACACTACCAAGTTTTGGTGACAAAACTTATGTTGACACCGAAAAGTCGACAAAACAAAAATCGCCAAAGGGTGTTCACACTTGCTCCCTCTGTTGACAGACTGAGCAATGCACCGGGGGGGTGTATCCCACAGTGCAGTGTTGTGGGAAGGAAGAGCTGATTGCTGCGCATCTTGGGATTCTCTCCAAATTCTCCCACAGCCCCCTCAGCTGCCAAGGACAGCATCACGAGTAGCTCCGTGAGCTCTCCATGCTGAGGAATGGCAAAGCAGCACAGCAGTCTGTCCTCCTCCCTCTGCAGCAGCACTCTACCTGCTGCTGTGTTCCCAGTGCCGGGCAGAACAGGAGCATTCCAATGATTGGCTCTTTGTTTGCTCCCCAAAGGGAGCAGCACACAGATACTTTCCGGAGCTTTGAAAGGGGAGGGGCACATGCCTGCAGGGCAGCAGAGATCAAAACACTGAGCAGAGCAATCAGGGCAGGCATTGTGGGATACTGGCGGAAGCCAGTTCTGTCAACAAAACAATCACAGTGTCTCCACTGGCTCTTTGTCGACAACAAAGGGAGGGGAAAAGACAAAAGTCTCTCCTAGGGGTGGAAGTTCTTTGTCGCCAAAACTGGGCATTTTTCGCATCAAAAGTCCCATTATAGTGTGTACGTTCTTGCTCTTTTGTCACCAAAAGGCAGTTTTTGGCGACAAAACTTGCCAGTGTAGACAAGCCCTTAGAAAACTTGCCTTATAGTGATAGACTCAAGGGGGTTCAATCTACTTAGTTTAACAAAGAGATGGTTGAGGATGACTTGAATACAGTCTATAAGTGTCTACATGGGGGACAACTATTGGATAATGGGCTCTTCAATCTATCAGAGAAAGGTATAACACAAGCCAGTGGCTGGAAGTGGAAGCTAGACAAAACGAGACAGGAAATAAGGCATAAATTTGTAATGGTGAGAGTAATTAACCATTGGAACAGTTTGCCAAGAGTTGTAGTGGATTCTCCATTACTGACAATTTTTAAATCAAGATGGAATGTTTTTCTAAGATGTGCCTAGGAATTATTTTGGGAAAGGTCTATGACCTGTGTTATAAAGGAGGTCAGATTAGATTATCACAATGTTCCCTTCCAACGTTGGAATCTCTGAGTGGTGGGCTTTTTTAAATCCCACCCTAAAGGCGCTGAACATTGTCTGTATAGGTAAAAAACAATGGAATTACTCCAGGGTTTAATTTGGACCAAAGTGCTTGAATTGGCTCAGTGCTAAGGGTAATTTAAAAGACTCCTGCAACTAAAAGTTAACTATTTCATTCCATCAACAGAGCAGAATTTAGTCCTCCGTGCTCCAGTCTACTTCAGTATACAGTGAAAACCAAATAGAAAAATAGTTCAGACATGTCTGCAAATATTCTAATTTGAAATATTTTTAATTTAATCAACTGAACTGATCTAGTTCAAACCTAGGCTGTTTTTACTTCCATAATGAGGAATTTAAAATGAGACACCTTTGAAGTTTCTAGCTTCACATTTTTGAGTTATGAATACATCTCATCCAGAACATTTGGGAAACGTGTAAGTGTTTGGGAAACGTGCCCTATAACTAAAAGATGGGCAGACTAATTACGTTTTTTTTTAAATGTCCACCATTGGGCTTAAAGCAAACATGGAAAACTTTACCCCAAAAGTCTGGGCAACTGGAAAAATGAGGATTAGAATGGAAACTGAAACAACCTATGAAAACTGTATTGGTAGTGAGTTTTAATGTTTATGAAAATGAGAGTATTAATCAGTGACAAGAGGCAACCACAACATGAAAGTTACTGCACCAGATGCTAAATCCTGACTTGCAATATTTCTGGTATTCTAGTATAGGGTTTCCTTAGGATCTAAGACCCCAAAACTCATTTAGTTAGTAACAAACAGAAGACAGATCTATACCAGTTTTCTAGATGAGCAGCATAGCAAGTGAATTTATTTATAACCTGTGATTCTTTCTAATGATACTGCTTGTGGCAAGAATTACTTATTCTCTGTAAGAAATTTTGTGAGCTGCTAACTGGGGATATTCAGTTGATTTTCTGGAAAGCCTGAATTACATTGTTAATTAGGGTTAGTGGGCCAGGTTTATAAAGCAGGACTCTAATAAAAACTTTGATTCATAGTTAAAAGCTTAGTGTGGCATTGATCATCCTGGGATGAACGTTTTGGTAGAACCATTTTTTAGCTCTGTTAGGTCAAAGTTATTTCTGCTTCTTGTGTCTCCCTTTAGTCTGCATTTTCCCTTTTTGGTCTCCCTTTTGTCTTCTTTTTTTTTTTAGTTCTATCTCTTTCTTTTATTTCTCTCTCACCTCTTCAGTCTTTCTCCCTTTTTTTATTCTTTGCTCTTTCCCTTTGGCTGCTGTTAGATTTTTTTTTTCTTAGGTTTTCTTCTCGTTTAGTACTCTTTATCATCTTACCTCCCTTTCTGGTCTCTGCAAGGCAGCAGAAGTGCTTTTCATGGCATATAGTTAGTTCCTCTCAGCAGCCATTTCATGGAAAGCCCTGCTGCCCTCTGAAGAACTGTAGCGATGCTGTCTCTGGAGGGACGCAACCGAGAGTATCAATTCAGGACAAATTGCTTAGAGTAGGGCAGTTACAGCCCAAAGCTGGGTTTCCTTTATTATTAAGGCACACCAAACCAGCCAAACAGAGAGGACTTTGGTCTCACCCCACTGGCTAACCATAAGTCATACAAGCAATTCCCTTAGACACTCCAGTTTCCCAGTATCACCACCAGTGCCACTCATTATGGGGATGAATGGTTATGAAAACCAATACTCCAGTAAAAGAAAAAAGGTTCTCCCGATCCCAAAGGCCCAAAAACCAGACCTAGGTCAATATACAAGTCAGATCTTACCCACAAATTCATGCTGTTGCCAATCCTTTAGAATCTAAAATCTAAAGGTTTATTCATAGAAAGAAAGAAAGAAAGAAAGAAATGAGAGCTAAAATTGGTTAAATGGAATCAATTACATACAGCAATGGCAAAATTCTTGGTTCAGGCTTGTAGCAGTGATGGAATAAACTGCAGGTTCAAATTAAGTCTCTGGAGTACATCCAGAGCTGGGATGGGTCATTCAGTCCTTTGTTCAGAGCTTCAGTTTGCAGCAAGGTTCCTCCAGAGGTCAGAAGCAAAATTGAAGACAAAATGGAGATGCTGCTGCTGCCTTTTATAGTCCTTTTGCCATATGGCTTGTGCTTCCTTTGTTCCAGACACAAGCTACCCGCACATGGCTTGGAAAAATGTTAGAGTTCTGTCCAGAGGCATGTCCTTGCATGCTTTGCTGAGTCACAAGGGGTATCTGCCTTCTCTCAATGGGTCAATGGTATTGCTGATGGTCCTTAATGGGCCATCAAGCAGGCTAGGCAGTGCTAATGCCACATTGTCTGGGGTGTCAACCAGAAGCATAGCGCAAGTTTGAAATACAGACAGAATAGAGCCAATACTTATAACTTTAAATACAAAAATGATACATGCATACAGATAGCATAATCATAACCAGCAAATCGTACCCTTTTCATAGGCACCTCACACTACAACCTTTGTACAATATATGCTGCAAATATATAACCGTGGTTGCAACAATGATCTATACTGTCACAGTTTATGTCAATAACGTCACAGGAACATGAAGCTTTTTGTGTGTTCATAGCCAGATTCACTTTCCAGCAGGCTATTGTCTAAAGTGCTAGAATCTGGGGAGTTACTAATCCTTGCCACTTTCCCTCTTATCATGTGAAGAAGCTCTTTGTTGTAAAGGGAAATTGACTGTAGCCTTGTCTCCTAGCAAATTTTACCCCAAACAGTAAATTCCCATTGTGGTGGCTGAATTGATGTTATCACTGTTGAGAGCCCTAGTAGACAGCTTGCAGGATTAATTAATAAGTGGTAAAAATGGGTCTTGCTGTGGAAATCCTCTCTGCACTATGACTCCACTGGTGTGGAATTTGTAGTGTTATTGAGCATAGGTATGATCTAATAATGTGCAATACTAGACAATTTACCTTTGCAGCAAATGCTGGGCCTGACTATGCCCTTACTTCTACAGAGCAATGTGTAAAACACTGGAGTACCATCCATGGACTCTTTTGGTCGGGCAAAATTGTAGTAGAATATTAAATTTAGGTGAATGCTGGATGAAAACATTAGTCTGGTTGGGAGTTTAGGGCCCTAATCTAGAGTAGGCACTGTACCTGTTAAAACTGTTCTCCCCCACATTAATTCTAGGTGAGACAGAGCTACGTTAGGGGTTATCTTATGTGCTGAAGTCCTTGGTTTTCTCACTGGATTTTCAACTCTGAATGTTGCTAGTTATTTGTAACATGACACATTTCTGTGGAGGAGAAGGTCACATAACTAACCCTTATTGCCTTGGATGTTTTCCTAAAGAGTTTATTATTCTACTATTTATGGTAAATGTTACAGTCAGTGTATGATATGCCTGAACTGTTGGATCAAAGAATAAAGGGCAAGAGTTGGAGCATCAGCTCTGACTTTTTTCCCCCAAGTGTTAACCATGGCCAAAAGTTACCATGAACCAACTATTTATAGCAGGACATTACTATTCAGATTAGTTCATCATATTGATTCCGTAGTATCTCTCTGTTTGGGACTCAGATGAGGGAGAAGAGGATTACAAAATAATCAGGAATCAATAAATCCTAACTCTCTCTCTTAGGTGCTTCTCTGGCCCCTCCTACCATAATATCTGAGCACTTCACAATCTTTTAAGGCATTTGACCATACAGTACCCCTGTCAGGTAGGGTGTAATCTTATCCCCATTTTACACATGAGGAACTGAGGCAAAGAAAGGCTAAGCAACTTGCCTGAAATCACACACGAACCCTGTGGTAGAGCAGGCACTTGAAGCCAGGTGCCTCATGTCCTAGACTAGTACCTCTAACCCAGCATGCCCCTGTGGCCCGCCGCCTCATGCAGCTCCCATTGACTGGGAACGGCGAACCGTGGCCAGTGAAAGCTGCGGGGGGGCCGTACCTGCAAATGTTTTGTGGCCCACAATCAGCTTACCCTGATGAGCCCTGTGCGGCCCATGGGGCGCAGTTTGCCCACCACTGCTCTAATCACTGGGATATCCTTCCTCTTCTGGATAATCCTGACTAATGTGGTACGGTTTGATCCCCAGTGAAATGAAATGACTCTTGTTTGTAACTTTGATGCTAATCTACATTAATCAACCTACAAGAAGTTTTAGTGCTGCAGCTAGAGAGGAAACTGGATGTATAACATCTCAACGTTGGAGAATAGTTCTAGAATACTTCTTTTTTCTGTAACAAATGATGATAGACCATCCCCGTGAGATCTTAATTTTCCTTTCTGTTCACTATCTACTTTAAAGACTTTAGATTGAGTCATTAATATTTAAACAGAATAGTTAGGTGTCTGTCTTACCTCAGTATTCAGACATAACTCAGATGTGATGTAATCAAACCCATTCATGTTGGTGGTGGTGGGGGAAGCACAGAAAATATGTTCTACCCATCTCTTATAATTCTGAATGGCTCTGAGAAACCGATTTCTTTATTAGCATGTTGCATATCCCCTCATTCTTTAGTCTATACACTGATATACAAATACAATTATATTTCAAAGTCGCAACATGTTTGATTACTTTAGTTTCAGTTTTCTCAACTTTGAATTATACACAACTTTTAATTTCCTACTTCTTATTTACATGGGTGCATATCTGTGTATTCCACAGATCACTTCAAAGAGTTCATTTTAAGAGAACTCTGAGTCTATTTTAGGGATTACAAAGGGTCCTGTGGCACCTTATAGACTAACAGAGGTATTGAAGCATAAGCTTTCGTGGGTGAATACCCACTTCTTCGGATGCAAGCAGTGGAAATGCATTTCCACTGCTTGCATCCGAAGAAGTGGGTATTCACCCACGAAAGCTTATGCTTCAATACCTCTGTTAGTCTATAAGGTGTCACAGGACCCTTTGTAGCTTCTACAGATCCAGACTAACACGGCTACCCCTCTGATATTTTAGGGATAAGTCCTTTAAATTGGATGCATAAATGTTGTGTATAAAAACTAATTAATTGTGCCAAAAGGTTTAACTAATCAGTTATTTAGACTTTTAAAAATACACCCATCAAATATTTCTGGGTACAAGCACAAAATATATCTAATTAAATATTCAGATTGGCATTAATGTCAAAAATGTATTTAAATCTTCCTACGCCTACCAAATACTACTCATGTAACCTTCCCGTGCCCCGCCCCCGACAAAAAAGCATTGATGTTGGATTAAGGGGGAGTAACTCCTCTAGTGAGAAGGCTGTGTGACAGTCAGAAATGCCAATCTGTTGATGTAAGAGCATATGAGGTCTCTGTTAAGGTTTTGCATGACTGCATGAGTTTGAAGGTGGGGGTACATACTGCTTTTGGTTATCCATTGGAGATGGAAGAGAAACACTCCAATACTCCATAAGGCCATTATTGCCACTGTTATAGACAATATAAAGGTTGAAAAGAATACAGGAGACTCTTCCCTCAATTACTTCTTGCTATACCTTTAAGGTTTTACATGAGAGGGGTGGGTCTTGATGAAATCTTAACTGCCATTAAATGTACTTGTTTATTAATAACAAACTGACAAATAGGGTTCTTGTCAGCAGACCATCCTCTCTTCTGATTGGTAGTGTTTTAAGTGACGCGACTCACATCTGTCACAAGTACTTTGTTCTTTCTCTGTCTCTCATCTTCTCCTCAGGGGGAGAATTTTATATGCCGTGTGGTGTTTTTGTTTTGGTGGGATTTTGGTTTTTTTTTTTTTTTTTTTTTTAAATAATATACAAACTACTATTTTAAGTTAGTGAAGTCAGGTTGAAGAAATACGCCTTGCACTTACAGTGGAAGGTGGCAGGGTCTGTGGTGGTCCTTAAGTCCTAGGGGAGTTCGTTCCACAGTATCAAATAGACCCCTAGTAAAGCTCTATCCCCCACACAGACAAGCTTTTACTCTTATGGTAGAAAGTTCCATTTAATCTGAAGAGCAGAGCTGTCAACCATGGTCCTTATCCCAGAGGATTAATTGATCATCTGGGTATTCTGTGCCAAGGCCATTGTATGCCTTGAAGGTAAGGACTGAATTTTGTCTTTACAAATTATCTGTTCCTACCCATGGCCATAGGGATCAAAGGGTCCAAGCCACCACTTTCCCTCCACCCCTTTGGATCTGCATAGCCCTACCTCATGACAGCGTTACTCAACTTTCTTAACTAACCTAATATCTTGGGACCTTTCCCAAGATCTCCCTCTCGCTTTGTGTGTGTGTGAACATGCATTTTCCTCAGGGCATTCATTGTGAGCATGATAATGAACATGAAAACCTAGGGTTTCTCTCTCTCTCTTTTTGCCTGAACAGAGCTTGGAAAAACTGAAGTTTATGGAAAAGATATATAAATCCAAGGTACTGTGCTGGCAGATATAATTTATATCAGGAAGTGAGGTATCCTAATTTAAATAGGTTTAGTTGTTATTTAAAAAGGCATACACATATAGGAATACTTTTCAAAGATGGGATTGGTGGCCACGTCCAGCTTTCCATATTCCTGTGAAGAGTCCCATTGATTTGAGGCTCTGAGTGAGTAAAATGAGTAGCACCTGGAACTGGATGGCTCAAGGATTTGCTATTTGAATAGAGATTCTTTTACCGGCAAGGTCATTCAGTTCACTAGTGGCCAAATCTTGTTGCCATCTGATGGTAGTCTTTGTGAGGTAGTGGTCTCGGTACCACTCATTGAAGGGATGTGTTCATGTCATAACTAGCATATTTGTTGGCATTTTCTATAGCAGTACCACAGGCGGAATGGGCTTTCAAACTAAATGAGCATTGTGCCCTTAGGCTGAATCTCTCCACATCAGAAATGAAGCAAACTGGTGTGGTGAGAAGGATGGGCTGAGCTGTCCAGTCCACATAACATGGTCACTATAAACTATGGTTGAGCAGCAGCTCCCATGGAATCCCTCATTTTGAGATCCCTGATCTCCCTGCATATGCTCTTGGCTTCAATTTTTGAATTCACTCCTCTTGGGAAATCTGCCATCACTTTTAAGAGTTTATTTCAAAATTGCACACAAGACAGGAGAGGTGGTGCAACAGATTCCCAGCAGTAAAGAAATTTTTTTTAACAATAATAACAGCCTATTAACATTTTGCCTGGAGTGTGGGCTTTGCTGGTTGACAGTTAAGATTTATAAGCTTCAATTAAAGGCTGTGGAGATTTACCTGATGCCACTGTTTTACATTTCTTCCTTCAATGGAGCTGTGCCACACACAGTAGCTGCTTTTGAAGCTTTATTTTCAAATATAAACATCTATTTGAACACAGGCTCTGTTCAAATATGGATTTGTAATTTAAAAATTAAGCTTTGAAGTTTCAGAAGAAGCCACAGGAACTTGTGGCTCGGAGGGAGCAATTCCAAGATGGCTGTCAGGCTTTTCTGAGGACATTCAAAAGCCTGCTCTCAAATTCCACACTTAAAAGGGCTCTGTCAGATCATTCAAGCCCACAATTAAAGAGGGGACTAAAAAGTTAATAGACTTTGAATTTGTATTTTCTTTGTTATATACATGTGCCAGCTTAAATAAAACTGGGGGTTGGATTTAAACAACCCCCTACACTATTTGTAATCCAGACATTCGGCTGGTGCATGAGAAGCAAAAAATGGAACTGATTAGAGAAGTTGACTATTCTATTTTTGTTGTCTAAGAGCATCGCAAAGGGCAAACAAAATGGTGACTAGTAATTTAGGTTTTCTGTATTCTTTATGGTGCTGGTGGGATATTACTGATCCTGATCTTCTTAGCATATGTGCAACGTGCCTGAGGTGGCACGTGACCAGGATTCACCCCCCAATTAGGTCCACTGTTTGGATCATTAACTTCCCTGGCTTCGGCCGGGTATTGACAGGGAGTGCGCTGTAAATGCTGATCCATGCCCCCCAGTGCTCCTGATGAGATCATGATTGGAGCATTAAGAACAGGTTGGACAAACACCTGCGAGGGTTGGTCTAGATTCAGATGGGCCTGTCTCAGTGCAGGGGGCTGGACTAGATGAGCTTTCAAGGTCCCTTCCAGTTCTGCGTTTCTATGATGTGACACTTGCAGCCAATAGTGGGTCACAAGAGTGACCGGAGAGGTCTGATTAGCCATAAAGAGACAGAACTAAATGGGTGGAGGGACTCTAAGCACCACCAGGAGCAGCTCCTGCTTTTTTGCCGCCCTAGGCGGTGGCGGGAGAGGCTGCCACTGAAATGCCGCCGAGGACCTCGGCGGCCAAAGAAGCTGATGCCGAAGTGCTGCCGAGGACCCGGCAGCCGCCGAGGGACCTGAAATGCCACCCCCCAAATCCTGGTGCCCTAGGCGACCGCCTAGGGTCGCCTAATGGTAGCGCCGGCCCTGAGCACCACTTCACACAAGCTATCTTGTTTTACTTTTTAAGGTACTGATCCTGCAAACAGGTGTGGTAGTGCAGACACCTGCACTCTCACAGACTCCTGTGGAAGTCAGTAGGACTCGCGGTGAGCTCAGGGGTCTGCGTAGATTAGAACATCTGGCCTGCAGTTCTAAAAGCGTTTTAGGAAAACTTAAATGAAACTAAGTATTGCTGAGCTTGAACGACTTGAAATTGGGTGAGGGTGAGGACTGCACTCCTCTTTGAAGCACCACTGCACTGGGTTACAGAGCTCACTGCTGTCACAGGACTCTCCTCCTCCTTCACGCAAGATAAGATGAAGGAGAAGAGTTAACAGTCCAGCTGTAACACTAACCCAGTGCAGTGGTGCTTCAAAGAGGAGTGCAGTCCTCACCCTCACCCAATTTCAAGTCGTTCAAGCTCAGCAATACTTAGTTTCATTTCAGTTTTCCTAAAACGCTTTTAGAACTGCAGGCCAGATGTTCTAATCTACGCAGACCCCTGAGCTCACCGCGAGTCCTACTGACTTCCACAGGAGTCTGTGAGAGTGCAGGTGTCTGCACTACCACACCTGTTTGCAGGATCAGTACCTTAAAAAGTAAAACAAGATAGCTTGTGTGAAGTGGTGCTCAGGGCCGGCGCTACCATTAGGCGACCCTAGGCGGTCGCCTAGGGCACCAGGATTTGCGGGGTGGCATTTCAGGTCCCTCGGCGGCTGCCGGGTCCTCGGCAGCACTTCGGCATCAGCTTCTTTGGCCGCCGGGGTCCTCGGCGGCATTTCAGTGGCAGCCTCTCCCGCCGCCGCCTAGGGCGGCAAAAAAGCAGGAGCTGCTCCTGGTGGTGCTTAGAGTCCCTCCACCCATTTAGTTCTGTCTCTTTATGGCTAATCAGACCTCTCCGGTCACTCTTGTGACCCACTATTGGCTGCAAGTGTCACATCATAGAAATGCAGAACTGGAAGGGACCTTGAAAGCTCATCTAGTCCAGCCCCCTGCACTGAGACAGGCCCATCTGAATCTAGACCAACCCTGGCAGGTGTGTTTGTCCAACCTGTTCTTAATGGAGAGATGTGTATTTGCGAAGGAGCCTTAATCTCATGTGTTAGGAGAGGAGTTACTTCTGCATCTGAGACTGGAGGGGAACAGGGTAGATATTTTGCCTCCCTTCTTTGGTTTACTCTGGGATCCTTCATGTTTTGATTAGCTTGTAGGGGCTTGCTGGGCTAAAATAGGGTGCAGCTGGTGTTAAATTGGATCTAGGCAATGCAGGCAAGATCAGGTCTCTCCTCCGAAATCAGGTCACAGTTGGTGCTAGTTTAGTTGCCATTCATCTACTGAAGCTTGAGGCTGTTGGCTGTAGCTCCTCTGTTTTGGGTGTAAGTGCTGATAGTGGGATTGATCCTAGGTGCCTAGTTGTAGGAGTGTTCCTATGGCAGTGTTCTTTGATGAGATTTGCCAGATCTCCCGGATAGTTAGGATGTGGGAGGGTGTGGAACAGGTGGATCCCAGGTTTCTTGAAGGGACTGAGGCTCCAGTTCTCCAAATTCCCAGGTGTTAGCTGTTATGCTGTCCTTTTGTCCAGAGAGTTTGCTGTGATGGCCCTTGTTAAGGGCAAAGCTTGATTAATGGAGTGGAGGTTGAGACAAGGGATACATATGTGCAGAAGGGATGTTCAGTTGTGGTTTCTTTGTTTGTAGGGGGCAGCAGGAGGGCAGGAAGCAGCCTTCTCCTCGTGACCCTGGGCTGCCTGCGGTTTGCTACTGTGGTGATAATGCTTACTACTTTGAAGAAGTTGAGTGCAAACATCACACTTGTGTGATAATTAGCTGCCCTAGTGGTACTGAAGATGGAGTGGAACTAGCTAGTCCAGCAACTGAGCAACTCTATAGCTTCTTGGCCTAGGAAGTGAGAATATATGGGGCCAAAATCTGCTCTGTTATACTGTTGTAAATCTGAAACAACTCCATTAATTTAGAGGAGAGACTCCAGATTTACACATGTGAAATGCAGAGTAGAATTAGGACTATGATTTTTACACTGATAGCCTTCCTTTTAAGACCGGGTACCATATCCACTGTGCAGGTACTTCTAATTTTCAGATGTCACTGTGCATCTTTGAAAGATGTCAGTGTGCATCCTTAATTGAACAAAAACAATGAGATCTATTTTAAATAAGAAAACAGGGTTTTTGTGCCTGTCCCACATCTGAATGACCGATTCATCATTAGGATTTGGGGCTCCCCTTTCCATCGATTCAGAGCCAGTATTTAACAACATTTGTCTTCTAATTTCCAGTCAACATACAGCTGCTGCCTCTGGGCTTAGGGGCTAAAATGCAGCCATTATAAATTATATTGCATAGATTGTCAGCATTCTTGGTATATCGTATATAATGTATGGCAAACATATTTATAATATAAAACATAGACTTTAAATTTATGAAATTGCCCAGTGTTAATGATGTTTAAAATGTGTGTTGCTTAACACCGTGGGCCCAATATTGTCCTTGGTAGAAGGATACAGCTTCCACTGAACTAAAGGAACATTGTCCCTGTGCATCTGAGGACAAAATTGAGCTTGCTGTGTTTTAAATAGAGGATTAAATAGAGGATGCATTGTACTTCATAACAAATAAATTTAAATAAAGGATGCAATGTACTTCAGTCTCTGGCAACAGTGGTACACAGTAGATGATTTGCTCTGAAGTATTTTAGCTCACTCCTTCCTAGGATACACACTCAGATAGAAATTGTGGGTGCAAATCATATTGCAAAATTGGGCCTTTCTGTGTGAGAAGGGGAGATGGTGGTGGTGGTGGTGGTGGTTGTTATATTACCTTTATTAATATAAATGACTGTCTATGTAGAGAGTATGTACTACCGCTTTAGACTTGTGCCACTGCTTGTTCAGTTGTAAATATGAGATTGATACTCTTTAAGATTGCTTAATGTAAGAAACTCTGGTTTGGGTATTTTCTAGGTAAGAAATTACAGTTACAAGGTAATAATTGAAAATTAACTAAATCAGTAACTGGCAGCAGCAGTTTAGTTTTGTTTTCTTTCTCTCTCTATGTTGTGCAATTCTTTCACTGCTAGGAATACATGGTGAAGCTTTAACGGTAGTGATATCCACATATTGCACATACCTGCACAATTCATTTGTGCAAATAAAATAATGTACACACTTCATTAATCTGTGTAAAACACATGTTCATAGGTAACCTTTAAAAAAGTTCACATTTACCCATTATTACTGACCAGTCGTATCTGAGTTACCGCCACAGTATTTTTTACTCTAAGCTTGAAGAAATACACTTCAACATTTTAATTAGGGCTGTCAAACTATTAAAAAATTAATCATGAAATTAAAAAGAAATCATGATTAATCACCGTTTTAATTGCACTGTTAAACAATAATAGAATACCATTTATTTAAATGTTTTTGGATGTTCTCTACATTTTCAAACATGTTGATTTAAATTACAACACCGAATACAAAGTGTACAGTGCTCACTTGATATTATTATTTTTTATTACAAATATTTGCACTGTAAAAAAGATAAAAGAAATAGTATTTTTCAGTTAACTTCATACAAGTACTGTAGTGCAATCTCTTTATCATGAAATGCAACTTACAAATGTAGAATTTTTTTTAACATAACGCTCCGTCCTACTTCTTGTTCAGCCAATCACTAAGACAAACAAGTTTGTTTACATTTACGGGAGATAATGCTTCCCACTTCTTGTTTACAATGTCATCTGAAAGTGAGAACAGGCGTTCACATGGCACTGTTGTAGCCAGTGTCGCAAGATATTTATGTGCCAGGTGCGCTAAGGATTCATGTGTCCCTTCATGCTCCAACCACCATTCCAGAGAACATGCGTCCATGCTGATGACAGATTCTGCTCGATAATCATCCAAAGCAGTGCGAACTGATGCACATTTATTTTCATCATCCGAGTTAGATTCCACCAACAGAAGGTTGATTTTCTTTTTTGGTGGTTCAGGTGCTGTAGTTTCTGCATTGTAGGGTGACCATATTTTCCTATGCTGAATACAGGACAGCTGGTACAATTACTCTTATTCAAATGAGTTCAACGGCAATCAATCAGAATTATGCAGTACAAACATTCAAATTAACATCAAGTTGACTGAGCCCCTGTTAAAAAGAAATATTGTGTAGTTGGATTCTTTTTATTTACCTTTTTATCTTTAAGGCGTTAGGGTTCACATGGGGAGGGGTGACACACACACCCCTACCCCCCCACACACGGGGAAAGGTCACACACACACACACTCTCTCTCTCTCTCTCTCTCTCTCTCACACACGAGGGGGTGACTGACCTACCTGACCTTCCCTGCCCAGCGCTCTCTGCCCTTCATGCCAGGCTGGGCCCCTGAGATGGACCCGCCTTTCTTGGTACCGGGCGCCATGTCTTCCAGAGGCAATATGTGGGGGGCACGCAGGGTCACATGCTCCCCTGCCCCAGATTTCTGCCAGGGTTCACACCAGATCGTTGGGTGGAAGGGATGACCTGGCCTGTGTCTTTGCAGAGCTCGTCTCTTCTCCCCCATTCCCTGTGTGGCTGGAAGCAGCTTGTTCCTTCCTGCCCACACAGTGTCGAAAGGCAGCTAACACCTCCAGGCTGCTGCTGGCCACCGACATAACCCAGCCACCTCCTGCCCCCGGCTACAGTGCGGGGAGGAAGGGGTTAATCCCTAAGGATGCATTGTGCACCAGGGCCCAGGGAACCTGACTGCAGAGGCTTCAGCGAACCGGGCTGGAGAGGTGTCTCAGCAGAGGAGGCTGCCTAGGGGATGGAGCAGCCCTGCACTCCTTGGGGGCAGGACCCAGGGTAGTGGGAGGGTCAGGTGAAGAGGGTGCTAAGCCCCTGTTCAGGGGCTGTGGATCCGGCAGGTTTGAGGCATGAACAGGCTGGAAATCACTTCCCTGCCCCCCACTCCAGAGCTTAGCTGAGGGGCAGAGAGGTTTCCCCATGCCAGTGCTGTGCAGGGCTTTGGCACATGCAGGGCTTGGTGCCTCCTGGTCAGCACCCCAGGCCAGAGGGTCTTGGAGTTTCCCGGGGCACTGGCCCAGCCAGAGGCAGTGGGGGAAGGAAGGAGCCTGCCGGCCAGGCTGTTGGTGACCTGAATGCTCCGACCCAGGGGCTGGTTCTCCGCACAGCGCTGAAAGCAAGACACGCCCGGCTGGGGGGGATATGGCGGAGGAGTGGGGCTGTGTGGGGGGGGTGAAGATGCAAAGCAGAGAGGACAGTGAGAAGGGGGGGCACATAAAGGGCCAATGGGTGGGTAGCAAAGGTGACACGCAACTGGCTGCTGCCTGGCGTCTGCCCATACTCACCAGCCACTGCAGCGCGCTGCCAGTGCCAGCTGGAAATGGGATGGCCAGCAGGGCCACGCCCCCCAAGAGCCAGCACGCAGCGAGGTCTGCATCGATGGACCAGCAGGGGGAACAGCTGGTCCCGCCACCAGCCTTTCATACCCAACCCCATCGTCGGCCACTGGACCCCCCGTCCTCTCACCACTGGTGGGTGGGCGGCTGGCAAGCAGGGATCCAGCCAGCAGCAGGACCCGCCAGTACTGATGGAGAGCGGAGACACTTTGCCCATTTTTAAGAAAAAGTTGGGACACCTGCAGGAGGGCTTAAATATGGGACTGTGCCTTTAAAAATGGCACGTCTGTTCACCCTACTGCATTGGAGTGTTGCTTTTTTAAGACTTCTGACAGCATGTTTCACACCTCATCCCTCTCAGATTTTGGAAGGCACTTCAAATTCTTAAACCTTAGGTCAAGTCCTGTAGCTATCTTTAGAATTCTCACATTGGTATCTTATTTGCTTTTTGTCAAATATGTAGAGAAAGTGTTCATAAATCGAACAACATATGCTGGGTCGTCATCTGAGACTGCCATAACAGGAAATATATGGCAGAAAGTGGGTAAAACCACGGAGTAGGAGACATACAATTCTCCCCCAAGGAGTTCAGTCACAAATTTAATTAACATTTTATTTTTTTAACGAGTGTCATCAGCATGGAAGCATGTCCTCTGGAATGGTGGCTGAAGCATGAACGGACATTCAAATGTTTAGCATATCTCACATGTAAATACCTTGCAACGCCGGCTCCAAAAATGCCATGCCAACGCCTGTTCTCACTTTCAGGTGACATTGTAAATAAGAACTGGGTAACATTATCTCCTGTAAATGTAAACAAACTTGTTTGTCTTAGTGATTGGCTGAACAAGAAGTAGGACTGAGTGGACTTGTAGGTGCTAAAAGTTTACATTGTTTTGTTTTTGAGTGCAGTTATGTAAAAAAAAAAGTCCTACATTTGTAAGTTCCATTTCATGATAAAGAGATTGCACTATAATATTTGTATGAGGTGAATTGAAAAAATATGATTTCTTTCTTTTTTACAGTGCAAATATTTGTAATAAAAATAATATAAAGTGAACACTGTGCATTTTGTATTCTGTGTTGTAATTTAAATGAATATATTTCAATGTAGAAAAACATCCAAAAATATTTTTAATACATTTCAGTTGGCATTCTATTATTGTTTAACAGTGCGATTATTAAAACTACGATTAATCACGATTGATTTTTAAATCGAGTTAATTTGTTTTGAGTTAATCACTTGAGTTAACTGCAATCAATTGACAGCGCTAATTTTCATGTCAACTACCGCATACAGAAATAGGAAAGGCCATTTTGCTCTTCGGCCTTCTTGTGGTGACATGTTTGTTTTCAAGTAAACAAACAAAAGACTTTTGCAATGCCAAGCTGTCATATATGTCATATCTATGGTGCCTAATCAGAAACATGTAATTAATGCAGGAATTGCTATTTTATTGGATAATATATTCATCATGGTATAAATGAAAACTAGTTCGATAACCTAACATTGTTTGTGACATTAATTATTTAACAATAATTGCTACATTTAATGTTAATTTGAAGATGATACTAGAGGATGGTTTTGAAAGAATATTTTCAGCCCAAAATGTGTTTCATGTTAACAGTTATGTCAGGAATATATTCAAAATGGTTTTACATCCTATTGAAAAGTGTTAGAATCTCTGTTCATTGACTAAACGATGCACACTCCATCAAACTTTTTTAAATATATATATATATATATATATATATATATACACATTTTTTTTAATCTTCTTACTCTCTTTCAGTCCCAGCAAAAATGCATTGTGATCTTTGCATTGGTGTGCTGCTTTGCGATTCTGGTTGCACTGATATTTTCAGCAGTGGATATAATGGGAGAAGATGAGGATGGACTCTCAGAAAAGAATTGTCAAAATAACTGTCGGTAAGAGGTAACAAACAAAACTTCTCTTTTGGGGTGGGCGAGGACATCAATGTGTTTGTATAATGCTTAATAAAAAAGACATTCCCAGCATGCTGTGCTCTTTATTCTATTACATTAACATTGGTTTGCTAACTCTGGCAAAATAAAGCAGAATAAGAACTCCTACAGTTTTTTCTCTTTCCCCCTCATATACAGGCAGAATGAATATGAGAGAGCCATAATGTTGTTCTGAAATAGATTATTCTCCTTGGACATCATCATTGGCACTTTGCAGTTTGGCCATTGACACTATTGTCAGTTTCTCAGAATTCCGCAGGGCACCAGACTGCATTATGTTGACTGTAACTATTTTAATGTTGCTTCTCTTGGAGACTGTTCTGGAAGCTAAATTTTATGCTGTGAACATGTGACTCTTGACTTTGAGAGTCAGTGCATTGGCCGACCTGAGCCCATACCTGTGAAAGTCCAGAGAATAGGACTGAGGTGGTTCACACCACTGCTAGATCTACATATTCCTCTCCCCTGGACACTTTTAAGCAAGACTGACAACATTTTTGCAGCACTGTTGCCTTCAGTGTAACCAATTGCTGTTCATTACACCCACACCACTGTGCATAGGATTTTGGGGAGGGCAAATGAGAAGGTTCTTTGTAATACACTCCAACCACAACTGACTGATATAATGAGAAAAAGTGTGGTTGAGGGGGTGGTGGCTGTGATGTCTTCATCTCACTCAGACTTCTGTTGAAGTGCAGCCCAGTTGCAAATTCCTTTCAACCCTGGTGATTAGATTAGACAGCTGCCTCTGAAGCCCTCCATTGGCTCTCCATTTTCCAACGCATCCATTTCATGCTTCTTGTTCTCACCATCAATGCCCTTCACAACTGTCCCCTCTCTACTTATCCACTCTTGTCTTCAGTTGTCTTGCTCAGTGCCTCTCCACGGTGACTGATGCCAGTATTTTCAAACCATAATTATCTGCTTCTTCCTCAACTGTCTCCACTCCTCCTTCCATACCCCGTCTTACACATGGAACATCCTCTTGGTTCTTAAGAACACTTCCTTCCCCTCTTCAAAACCCCTCCTCCGAGACCCATTTCTAACATGATGCCTATAGAACAGTGGTTCTCAAACTTTTGTACTGGTGACCCCTTTCACATAGCAAGTGTCTGAGTGTGACCCTCCCCCATAAATTAAAAACACATTTTTATATATTTAACACCATTATAAATGCTGGAGGCAAAGCGGAGTTTGGGGTGGAGGCTGACAGCTCGCGACCCCCCATGTAATAACCTCACAACCCCCTGAGGGGTCCTGACCCCCAGTTTGAGAACCCCTGCTATAGAAATTAGCCAACTGACAATGGCTAGCTACAGAGCCCGGCGAGGATAATTAATATGTATTTTAAAATAGGCAAATAAAACATGGGAATATTTTACCCCTTATATCCAGATGTGCCTTTCTTTGCTGTCTTGGGTTGTGAGATCTGTGGGGCAAGGTCTCTCTGGACATACCTAGCAGACTGGTCACTGCCATGATATAAATAATAACTGAATTATTATTATTTAGATTGTTTTTTCACAGTTGTAATTGCAAACAAATGGGGCTAAAATGTACTTTGTGCTTAATCTCTCTTTGTGAATAATATTGATCTATGTACTATTCTGTGTTAATCGGTACATACCACCCTCTCTTCCTTTCTGGTCAGAGGGCCAGATTCTAATCTTTGCTGATGTAAATCCAATTTAAACCTATTGACTCCTTATATGTTTAAAGTCAATGGGATTTTTCTGCATTTACAGTGATGAAATTGAAATCAGACTTTATCTTTCACTGCATGATCTAACTGCTAATACTTGGCCCAGAAAACACACTGATGCTGTCTGTATAATTTGCCCAAAGTATTTCTAATAGCATCTGTCACTACAGTATCTAAAGTGCTGGCCACCTGTTAACATGGATTGTGATCCAATCCTCCTGGATGTGGTGAAATTGGGCTCCCTTATGTATTTAACATATTGTAGACTTAACTAATGTGGTTCAAGATCAATTGCTGTTCCATGGCATATCATTAGTATGTTGGGTAAGCACTTTGAAAAAGTAAGGCAAGAATTATTGAATTCTTATATTTCAGCTGTCTGAGTACGTTTGCTGAAATTCAGGAGCTGCAGTTTACATGTGCAGGATGTGCTGCAGACTGGTAAAAAAATCCAAAGCTCCCTTTTCTAGATGGAATTAATGTGTAAGATTGTGTATGTTCTTTGACTCAAGTTTGTCTTTTAAATAGCTCAAGCATCCTAGAGATTATGTAGGGGACATGCTGCTTTTGCTCAGATGAAAATCTCAAAGTTTTGTTTGTTAGGCTTATGTGTTTCTTGGAAGTCATCTTCAACTTTGAGATTTTTAGCATAATTTGTCTCGAGAGAATTCTGATATAAGAAAACCAAATACTACTTATTCCAAAAAACAGCAAAGTGAAAACAATGATTTTTGCCCAGTTTTCTTGATGTTGGTCTCCTTTTTATAGCTACTGAGAGGGATCAGAATATTACCAGCCCCATTTAGAAATGTTCTGTACCGTTTATAAATAAGAAGACTAATCTGTGAATTTCAGATCTCTTCTGCAAAAAGCATTTCTATGTAACCTACATAAAATGGCTATTTGTGAATATAAATTCTCTATATAGGATGCTTCCTTCAACATCAGGCATGTCTTCTGTTAATCATTTCATTTTTATTGTGCAAAGACATTTATTGGGTACCTTGCACAAATCGTCTCAGTCTTCACTGCTTTTTGCATTCTTGTTGGGAGTCTGTGTAACAAACATATGTCAAGGGAGTGATGCAGTATGCTATTAATTTAGTATTTTAAAGGAATAACGAACAGATTTTGCTCAGCATATTAAAAGGTCATAAAAGAAGCTTTTTTGAACTAAATGTGAAATATATATGACCATAGGATTATTTGCGTTCTTTGAGCCACTCACTGGTGACCGGGATCTTGCTGAAAGGGAGGTCATTTGTGATCCTAGCAACATAGGGTCAGATTATTACAGGCTGTGAGCCCATTTCCATTCTGCTGGTTTAGCAATTGGAAAAGGTTTAATGTGTGATGTTTTAAAAAATATGTAATTTTTAAAACGCTGAAGTTCATTTAGTTGTTTCTTAATTTCCATACTTCTAAAATGGCTCTGGATGCATTTGCATCTTTAAAAAAACCAGTTAATTAAACATCCTGATAACAATTAAGAGAAAATAGACACTTGCCAAATTAATTACCAACCAGCTTCATAAAGAGGAAAAATTGAAAATACCTCCAAAATAGCCCTTTTCAGGCACTGTTAATTACGAAAATAAGTATATCCATTTTGCTAAGTGCAGCATTCTGAAAGCTCTAAGAAAATAAGCACTTCTTGTTGGGCCAAATCCTAGAGATGCTGAGAGCCTGTATCTCCCACTGAAGTCAATAGACACGAGCATGGAAAGCTCTATTTGGGCTAAGGCCTGATGAAGAGATAGGCCATATCCCCTGATTTGAGGATCAATAAACTCAGGCTCTGGCTAACCAATAAAACCAGCTGATTCTGGGTTTATCAGAAATGCCCTGCTGTTGGCTTCAGCGTTTAGATCAGAACTGTCAACAGAAGGGCTGCAGCTGAACTCAATTGATAGGTATAACTGTATTAAACCAGATGTAAGATATTCTTTTCCAATCTCTTCCACTGACTCTCACGCTGGCACAGATATACTCTTTATAATTAAAATGATTATTTTAAATTCAGTTGGACCAGTTCTGGAGAGGTGCTGAGCACCTGGGATTCCTGTTTATTTCAGTGGAAGATGTGGGCTTTCAGAACTTCTAGGATTTGGCCCAATGAGATGTACTTGTTTCCTTGTGAACTTTCAGGATGCCTTGCTTAGAAAAACAGATATAGCTGGCATTTTAAATCATTGTTATTGAAATTAATAACATGAATTTGCACTTTGAGAGTGGAAAAATAGAAGTCCATGAACAGAATCAGTCACATCAGGTTAGGAAGTTTGTTGTAGTTTCCGTGTTGTTTTTTATTACAAATTTTTCTCCAGAGACACATATAGGAATATTATCGAGAGGCACTGACAGATGAAGCTGGGTAAGAGGAGATGCTTAGCAGTCTGGGAACTCTGCCTGTCTTGCTGTGGGTCCATTAAGCAGTGCATTTATAAAATTAGATTATTGTAATTTGAAGATAGTACTCTTTAATCTCAGAACCATTATTAATAAATCTTGGTTAGTTTGTGATGTGCTGTTAGTCAAGACATTATTGCCTTAGTGAAACTGGCTGGTAATTCTACTGTCTGGTAAAATTATCCAGGAGAAAAACAAATGCAAATCATAATAGCAAAAAATGGTCTTTGTTTCTCAGCTGTCTAAACCAGGGGTCTTAAACACGCGTGGCCCACGAAGCTCTTCCCTGCGGCAGGCCGGGCTCCCTGTGCTCTCCCCCCAATTTTCTTTTTAACCCCCAGGCAGTTCCCGCCGCCAGAACAGCTGTCTGGCGGCTTCGCAGTTTCTGGAAGGGAGGGGGGAGGAGCGGGAAGCCACGCACACAGGGGAGGAGGGGGGGAGAAGAGGCGGAGCTCTCCCCCTCCTCCCCTGTGTGCGCGCTTCCCGCTCCTCCCCATCCCTCCCAGAAACGGTGAAGTCGCCAGACAGCTGTTCTGTCGGCAGAACTTCAGAACATAACTCGGGGGAGGGGGGGGTGCGGGGAGCCTGGCGGGCTGCAGGGAAGCGCTCCACCGGGCTCCCAGCTCCCCCCACGTCCCCCCCCTGAGTTACGTTCTGAAGTTCCACCGCCAGAACAGCTGTCTGGCGGTTTCTGGGAGGGAGATGGGAGGAGCGGGAAGCGCGCACACAGGGGAGGAGGGGGGGAGAAGAGGCGGGCTGCCGGGCTCCCCCCGCCCCCCTCCCATTTACGTCCTATGGCCGCCAACTCCCCTCACCCCCACCCCTCCTCAGTTACGTTCTGCGGCAGCTAAGATCCCCGTTCCCTACGCGCTGCTGCAAGATTCTATTTTTACCCCCAGGCAGTTCCCGCCGCCAGAACAGCTGTCTGGCGGCTTCGCGGTTTCTGGGAGGAGGGGGGAGGAGCGGGAAGCCACGCACACAGGGGAGGAGGTGGAGAAGGGGCGGAGAAGGGGTGGGGCCTAATGGAAGGGGTGGGGTAGGGGCGGGGCTGGGGCAGCGAGGGGGGGGGGTCAGTGATGCGGCCCTCGGGCCAATGCACTAGTTCTCATGCGGCCCTCGTGGTAATTTGAGTTTGAGACCCCTGGTCTAAACAGAGCAGGATGTTCATGATTTTGAAAACATGCCTGTTAAAGAGTAACTCAAGATTTCTGTTTACCATACACTTAAGCAAATCAGCATAAAAATGCCTTCTCCCATTTTGGGGGATGAGTTGTAGAACTTGTTTTTAAGATTACCCTTATGGCTTGTCGTCATCTTTATTTTTGCCCAAGTAACAAAAAGAGTCCTGTGGCTTGGATACTGCAAAGAGCTGGGTGCCTCCTACAAGCTGGTCAGCATCCCAAGCCCCCATTGTACTCAAAGGGACTTGAAGATGCTCAGCACCTCAGTGGACGTGGTTTAGAACCTTGCAGGAGTCGACTACTAAGCAGCTGTGTTTTTTATTTTTACGAAGCTGTATGAAAACAGAATGCCTATTGATATTAATGATGATCCTATAACTTTAGAGTGTACATTGCTCTGTCTTCTCTAGCCATATAATCAAACCCAGGGTATAGGGTTTCATTTTTCTAGTCCAGTCCTATGCAAAACATTTTAAAAAAGGAGAAAATAAAAGTAAAAAAGTTTACCAAGGTGCCTGGCTCAAGGCCTGATCCAACTCCCATTCATGTCAATAAAAAGACTATCATTGGTTCAATTCTGGGAGCAAGATTGAGCCTTAATTAGTTTTCTCTGAATTCATGAATCACTGTCTACCTCAGAGTCCCTGTTGAACGTAGTGGTCTCCCCTTGAGTTTATTAAGATGAAGTGCTGGTTTAGTGCCTTCCAAAGTGTACGTTTTTCTTATTATTCTGCACACACCACTTGGCTGGGGACAAAAGGGAAATTTCTGTGCGGTTTTCTTGGGACTCTTTTTTTTTAAACAGTGAATGAGCTCTCCCCTGACAGCTAGTGATGAGCTGAGGGAAAAGGCTTCAGAACCAGACCATATTTACACCTACTCTGCCTAGGTATGAGCAGACGGAGCTATGTTGCCCAAGTGATCAATTTTGGCTGATTTGGGGTTACAAATCACTGTAGTACTGAATACAGGGGTAATGAAATGTTGTTTTCCTCATTCTGTGAGTAAAGGGCAACAGCTCTGTACTTAACCTGTCCTGACTGAGGGGGGTCATCCTCAACTGAACTGAACTTGCTAATCAGGGAGTTCAGATGCTAGATCCTAGGGGAGGGAGAGAGGATGGGGGCAGGTGTTTCTGTCTGGTGGTGTGGGCTCTGCCTAAGAGTCATAGGCACCATTTGACCTGCCCCTCTCCACTGCTTAAAGACAGAGTTGATTAGGCTCATTTGATAGTCTTTTGTTTTGTTAAGTGATCACCAGAACTGAAATCACTGATAAACAGGTCTGAGTGTTAAGCCTTAGACCTGCAGCGGGACAGTGTTTCTGTAGAAGAGACTGCCCAGCCTGCACTCCGGTGCTGGAGCACCCACGGGGAAAAATTAGCGGGTGCTCCACACCCACCGGCAGCCAAGCTCCCCCCTCCTCACCTCCTACTCTCTCCCCCCGAGCGCGCCACATCCCTGCTCCTCCCCCTCCCTCCCAGCACTTCCCCCACCACCTAACAGCTGTTTGGCGGCACTTAGGATTTTCCGGGAGGGAGGGGGAGGAGCGGGGACATGGCGTGCTCAGGGGAGGAGGCGCAGAAGAAGCAGGGTGGGGACTTGGGGGAAGGGGGTGGAATGGGGTCGGGAAGGGGTGGGAAAAAGAGAGGTGGGGCAGGGACTTTGGGGAACGGGTAGAATGGGGATGGGGTGAGGGCAGTGCAGGGTTCAGTGCACCCAGTGCATGGGTGGGGGTCAAGCACCCACCGGCCAGGGGAGAAGTCGGCACCTATGCCCCCACTAGCTGCTGAAATCACTGAGAGCTGGGTGGAAGTTCAAGAGACTGACTTGCAGAGGCAGGTGGCAGCAGGAGGTGATGGCGGAGGGCCATTGGTGGTGGAGCAGACAACGGGATGGTGGAGTGAACGGTGGCATGACAAATGACAGCAGCAGAGTGAATGCTGGTGCAGCGGAGGCAGCATGCAGCCACGCAGAGTGAATGGCGGCAACGGTGAGCCAATTGTGGTAGCAGCAGCAGAGGTATTGTTCGACGCTCCTTCTCCCCTGCCGGGTGGGAGGTGAACTCATGTGAATGCACCTGTGAGCTCTGGATCTTCGCTGCCCAGGGACAGCAGCTGTGAGTGGAGTGTTAAAGGGACATTTGTTTGTTGACTTTCACACTGCAAGGCAAAGGACACTTCCCAAAGTACCCTGGGGTGGGATTTTTGCTCATGGTCGGATGTGTTCAAATCATGATTGTGGTGTGTTCTCAAATTAATGCCAGGTTGCGTTCCCCTTTTTATTACGTTTTTCTCTGCTACACACAGACTCAGTGCATGCGAGTGGGGAAGTATTGTCCTTTACAGGCGCCCAGGGTGGTGTTTAATTTTCCCAGATTACTGTGGGGGGGCTCAAGCCAGTTCTGTGTTGTATTGTTAAGAGGGACCCCTGGATTTTGAACCCCGCCCTTGTTGCATCTGACTCCACTTGGCCGAAGAGTTACAACAGTATTTGGTTCACATTCCCTGCTCTGCGTTTGTGGTCTCTGGTCAGGGGAAATCTTGTCACTTTGAGAAAGCAGGTCCCTATCTCTTTGTAGATCAACATGCTCAGTTTATGGGGGTCTTTTTATCCTGGTTTGTGGCCGGTGACCCACTTGTCCAGATTAAACTTCCTAGATAAATCTTCAGTATTGTTCTCTAAGGACATGACATTAGTTGCAGTTAAAATTTCCATTAGAATCTTTGAATTTTTGCTCTACTCCTAGGTTCTTTGACTGTTCAACCAAGGCTTATTCTTTGCCTATGATTCCAGGCACCATCTGTGCCAGTGACACCATTTATTTTTAATCACTTCTTCACCCTCAGAGCAATGAATCAAAGAGGCACTTGTCATAGTTTAGATTTAGCCTTGTTTATTGCTCATATAATGAGCTCTGAGTTAAATGTCGGGCTAGGCTGTGTCTAATCCCATAATGCTTCCTGGCATTCCCCCTTGAGCAGTGTGCTCCTAAACTAAGCAGAGCTGGATGAAGACAATCCCAGGCCCTTAGGCTCATGATGACACAGGGCCTCCTGTGACTGGCTCATTCACCACTTGGAGTGCGGTGCCAAGGAGCTGCCTTCCCAAAGGAGTAGAAGCAGTGTCATGGAGCCCCCTTAATACCCCCAAAAAGACTGCTACCAAAATCAGGACTAGGAATAATCTAATGAGCAAATTTACTGATTTGACTAGTGGCGCAGGCACACAGACACTTCTCACATCAGCCCTGGTGCTGTGCTGTTCCTCAGCGGAATTCTGAGTGGTGTCGTTCACCTCACACTAAATTGGTCAATGTTGAATTGAACTCGACCATGATCGTCATCGCAGGCATCCTCCGCCCCATTCCTGTTCCATTCTCTACCAGTTCTGAGCAACACATTCATCACAGGGAGTCTACAGCCAGACTGATGGAAAAGCTATGTGCCAATCCAGGTCTCCCACTGTACGCAGATACTTTCAGTCACCCCAGAGCATGACTTATGTCAAGGCACCCTTCGTAGTCTCATCTGCCAGATCGGAATCTGGCAGCAGCATCCCTATTGCGTGATGAGTGGCCGGCTAAAGATGTTTGGAATGGTTTCCTTGTCGCTGATCTGACGGTTCATCCACCAGGATTTGACTTGCCATGTCACCTTTGGACTCTGCTGAACAGGTTCTGAACTTCTACACCAGGGGTCTGTGTGATGACCCACTTTGTCAGTGTGGCATCTGTCAGTCAATGGCACATGTGGTCAATGAATGTCAACTAACCAGACTTCATGGTGGCCTTAGGCCCCGTCAGTCTGCTGATGAAGCTGCTGTTGGGTGGATTGGCAAGCACCACAAATGCGAGAAGAAGACAAATCTACCCCATGAGCAGCAGCAGAGTTTCCCTCCTATGGGTGATGGGATAAATCCTGGAACATGTATCTGCTTGGTTGGGTGAGCCCGACCCACTGCACCCTTAGCTTTCTGCCACACACACATCCCTCTGCTGGGGGTCTTGGGGTTAACACTCCATTGAGATGCAGGGGGCAGTTAGCCCCTCTCAGAGGTGTTGTGTCAAGCTGTCTGCAGATATTTCTGCTTCAGTTACACTCAGGTCACATTTTCAAGCTTTTCTTTGCAGCTATGAGCACTAGGAAATTTCTTTTCTCCCCTTAAATTAAAGTGTGGAATCTGATGTAATTGCCTGACTCCAGGTGCCAGGGCCATAAGCATTAAAGACAAGCACAAAGTATTTAGGAAGGAAAAATCAAATACAAAATGGGGAATAACTGGTTAGGCGTAATATTGCTGAAAACGACCTGGGGGTTATAGCAGATCACAAATTAAATGAGGCAACTATGTGATACAACTGCAAAAAAGGCTAGTACTCTGGGTTGTATTAACAGAAGTGTTGTATGTAAGACATGGGGCATAATTGTCCCACTCTACTGGTGAGGCCTCAGCTAGAGTACTGTGTCCATTTGAAGAAAGATGTGTACAAACTGGAGAGTCCAGAGGAGAGCAACAAAAATGATAAAAGATTTAGAGAACCTGAACTATGAGGGAAGGCTAAATAAACTGGATATGTTTATCCTTAAAAAAAAACAAACACTGAGGGACGACCTGATATTTCTTCAAATATGAGAAAGGCTGCCATAAAGAGGATATAGTGATCAACTGTTCTCAATTGTCCACTGAAGGTAGGACAAGTACTAATTGTAATATGCAGCAAGAAGGATTCAGGTGAGATGTTAGAAAAACTTTCTAATTGTAAGGATGTATAAACTCTGGATTAGGCTTCCAAGGGAGGTTGTGGGATTCCCATCACTGGAGGTTTTTAAGAACAGGTTAGACAAAAACATGTCAGGAATGGTCTAAGATTACCTGGTCCAGCCAGTGCAGGGGCTTGACTCGATGATCTCTAAAGGTTCCTTCCAGCCCTACATATCTAGGATGCAATGATTAGGCTAGCCTGGGCATTACCCTCACCAGGGGGCTGTCCCTTAAAGGCATAATCTGGGTCTGCCATTTTGAACGGTTAAAACTCCTAGCCCCCACTTCCTTAAAGCATTTTAAACTAATACTTTTGTTAATTAGAGATAAATTTAGTTGCTACATTCAATGATGCCCTGCCACTACTGATCCCTTCTTGTCTTGTCTGTGAAAAAAAGACCATTTAGAGGCCTTGGTCCACTATATTACCAAAACTGTTGTTTTTTTCCATTTCATCTGGAGCCATTTTTCCCCCCAAATGAAATCTCTTCCTGTCATCCCACTTTAAAAATATCTTGGTGTTTGCTAGCTAGAATTTACTATCTGATGACCACCTCTTTTTTTTCTCTGTCTAATGACATGTGCTTTCCTGAGATGCTTGGAGTGGCAAATCATATCTTTATGACAACATCATATTTGATTAGTGTCAAAGTTGGTTTCATTCTGCACATAGTACTGAAATGGTTATTCACAGGGCCATTGGTGATTTTCCTGGCCTCCAACAAGAAGGGGAGAACTTACCTTGCCTCCAAGACTGGCTGTGTGATGGATGTTAAATGGCACTAGCTTGGACTTCTAGGAAAAAGAGCAAGGTCTTTTTAACCCTTACAACTCTCAGGATGAATACACTGCATTCATACAGGAGCACAGATGATACTTGGAGCTCTCTTGTCAGTTTGAATGGACTCTGGCTGGAATGTAGCTAAACTCATCTATCATGTAGCTCATCTATCTTGATTGATCACTCAGCATCATTCTTTATACTCATTATTTAGAATTGCTTTACAATATTCTTTGTCACTTGGTGGGTATCTCCTCTTGCCGTTTGACTTGAGTCAATGTCTAAAATGATAGGTTTGTTTTTACTGTTTGAGTACTGGAGAAAAATAGGTGAAAACTAATAGCTTAGAGATATGAAACATGCACAAATACTTGCCAAAAGTTTAAATGTAAAGCTCTTTATTATAATAGCTAAATCAGAATTATTATATATAAAAACAATTTTAAGATTTTTGAAAATTCATTTTACACAAATGTTTCTCTTCCAAAATCATCAGTGCTGTTTACCCATACGGTGAACTCTGCCTTTTATGTGATTTCTAAAAAGAATGACAAAACTCAGGGAAGACTAATAGCTAACATTTAGGGTACTAGCTGGAGACTTGGGAGACCCAGATTCAAGTCCCTGCTTGGCCACATACTCCCTGTGTGACCTTGGAATAATGTATCCAGTTCTGGTGTCAACAAGAAAGATGTTGATAAACTGAAGAGGGGTTGGAGAAGAGCCACAAGAATGGTTAAAGGATTAGAAAAACATGCCTTGTAGTGACTGAGCTCTTTGATAGATTTCAGTGTAGTAGCCGTGTTAGTCTGTGTCAGCAAAACGAAAATAAGAAAGAAAAACTTGTAGCACCTTAGAGACTAACAAATTTATTTCAGCATAAGCTTTCGTGGGTTAGTACCCACTTCATCGGATGCATGGAATGAAACATACAGTAGACAGATATTTATACAGTCAGAGAAACATGATAAGGTGGAGGTGCATAGACCAACCTTAAGAGGCTAATTAGTTGAGAGGAACCATAACAGCAGGGGAAGAAAAACCTTTGAAGTGATAAACAAGATGGTCACACAGGTGTGAATGAGGATCTTTAATTTAAGGGAAATAGATTCAATTAACGTAATGGCCGAGCCATTCCAAGTCTTTATTTAATCCTGAGGTAATGCAACCTAGTTTGCATATCAATTCGAGTTCAACAGTTTCTCTTTGAAGTCTGCTTTTGGAGTTAATCTGTCGCAACACTGCTACCCTCAAGTCTGTCACTGAGTGATTAGGGAGGTTGAAGTGTTCTCCTACTGGTTTTTGAATGTTATGATTCCTGATGTCAGATTTATGTCCATTTATTCTTTTGCGTAGAGACTGTCCGGTTTGGCCAATGTACATGGCAGAAGGGCATTGCTGGCACATGATGGCATATATCACATTGGTAGATGTGCAGGTGAATGAGCCCCGGATGGCGTGGCGGATGTGATTAGGCCCTGTGATGGTATCACTTGAATCGATATGTGGACAGAGTTGGCATCGGGCTTTGTTGCTATCTGGTTAGCTTAATAAAGAGACGGTTAAGGGGTGACTTGATCATAGTCTATAAGTACCTTTGTGGGAAATGAGAACTTGATAACGAGCTCCTCAATCTAGCAGACAAAACTATATCATGATCCCATGGCTGGAGGTTGAAGCTAGACAAATTCAGACTAGAAATAAGGCACAATTTTTTAACAGTGGAACAGTTTACCAGGAGTTGTGGTCGATTCTCCATCACTGGAAACCTTTCAGTCACAACTGGATTTTTTCCAAAAGATATGGTCTAGTTCAAACAGGAATTAATTCAGAGAAGTTCTATGATGTGTGACAGAAAGGAGTCACACTAGATGATCACAGTGGTCTCTTCTGTCCTTAGTCTCTTTGTACCTCATTTTTTCATCTGTAAAATGGGGATGATAGGGAAGTAAGTACTGTTTCATGCGGGTTACGTGAGCATAAATTGCACTGATGTTGTGCCATACAGATACCTAAGGTAGATAGAAAAATCAGTTCCATAACAGAGGTGAATGCCTAATAAAGGCAGAGTAGAACTGTATGCGGTATATTTGAGGATATTTTTGACAGGAGGTTCCCTATTAAAAGATATTTTACAGATTTCACTATATAGAGCAGTTATTTGTATCTCAGTTAATGCTATTTAATAGACTCTGAAAGGGTATTACTGCCCAACTGCTTAGGGCTAAAATATGGGCCAATAATAGGAATATTAATGATACCTTTGCAGCTTATAGATTATGTGCAACTCTTTAGGGGTGAAGCTACAAAGAGTCCTGTGGCACCTTATAGACTAACAGACGTATTGGAGCATAAGCTTTCGTGGGTGAATACCCACTTCGTTGGATGCATGCAGTGGAAATTTCCACTGGACTCTTTGTAGCTTATACAGATCCAGACTAACATGTCTACCCCTCTGATCCTTTAGGGGGTGGTCATACCACTCTCCCTGCATTGGCCAGTGTTTGACCCATCGATTCTCCCCTCTCCCTCTCAATTTTTAATGGCATCTAAATCAACATAGACTTGCCTTAATTAATCCCTAATTTTATTAAAAGCATCATTATAGATATTAACTCCTGTAGGTATCAGCCCTCTTATGGGCATCTATGTTAGCACTCTTAGGGCATATTGGAGAATTTCCATAACACTGTGTTTCCGTAATTTGAGTATGGCCTATATCTTTTGGGAATAGATGCTTCAAGAGTACATTATTCCTTTCATTTGTGGATTTTTATTACCATCTTTAGCTACAGTATGTCTGCTGAATCAGCAATGCAGCTTGCAAATAGCTGCTGTCAGAGCTTTTTACCTTTGAATTTTCCTTGATTGTTTTACAAAGTATCTTGTTTGGTCTCTGCATGAAGGGCATTAAATGTAAGGGATTGCTGGATTGTATAAATGTTAGCAGCATATAGTGGCCCCTTTGATCGTGTTCTGTGTGGAGTTGGGCTGGGGGTTTCTTATTACAAAGTCTCTCTTTTACTTAATAGTAATAATAATACAAAAATGTGCTGATTTCAAGAACAAAAAATATTATTTTTCTTCTTGACAATGACATAGCAAATACAGCCATGTATCAGAGCTCCTACACAAACTGCATCAAGAAACAAAAGTAAACGGTTGAAAGATACATAGATCAAGAAAAGATGCATTAATAAATTTAAAGAAAAATAAATGAGGACATTGGCTGATGGCATGATAGCAACAATAGTCACATTCTCATTGTACTGCTATCTGACCATTTATTCCATTAAAATAAACTTTATTTATTACATATTTTCAGCAATAATTTTTTTTCACATAACATGCTATGGGAAAAGATCATAAACATATAAAACAGCCCATATGAGATGACAGAAAAATACATTACTATTTCCCAGTTATTTAAAAAAATCAACTAATTTTCCTCTCACTGTTGTGAGATGCTGTATTTCTCAGCAACATTTAGTCCTCGCTAAAAAAGTTCTTTGTAGGCTTATCTGAGCACCAATGAAATGTAGAAATAAAATGAAAACAACTAATGAAGTATCATTTTTTCCTATTTACGTAATAATACCACTTATGTGGAGCTTTACAAACACTGATGAATCTTCTCAAATCCCTGGTGAGGTAGGTATGTTAGGATTACTAGGTCAGTTTTACAGATGGGGAAACTGATTCTCAGCGGTGTTGGACACACACAACTTGGTTCAGAGGTGGCTTGTCCAAGGCTATACAGCAAGTCCCTGGCAAACCCCAGGTTGTAACTCGTGAGTTCTAGGCTATCAGTCCTATATAAACGGTAAATAATGGTGCCTCCACGAGGTGAAGGCCTGATCTGAAGACCATGGGAATCATCAGGGCCTAACACTGTATAGTGGGAAGTGCGGACATCCCTCCAATTTCCCATTGACAAGTACTCAGTAACTTCTAGGAACAAGCCTCAAATGCCTTGTATGTTCAATGGAGGAATAGAACACTTACACTTAATAACAAGTAAACTGAAACAGTGGCATTACGAGCTGTCAGCAGAATCCCAGACAAAAAAAAATATGGCATGGGCAAAAAAAAAAAGAAAAAAAAGACACCATTGACTTTCACCCCCACTGACACTCAAGTAGCACTGTCTAAGATTTAAGTGTCTTTGTGTACCAGGACCACCATTAGAAAGGAAGCAATTGTTAATAGATACCAATTGTTATTTAACTTCCATATTATATATGGCATATCTCCAGGTGCCATTCTGTGAGATTAATCGCAGTTAATTCATGTGATTAACTAAAAAATTTTTATCACGATTAATCACAGTTTTAATTGCACTGTTAAACAATAGAATACCAATTTAAAGTTATTAAATATTTTTGGAAGGTATTCTAGATTTTCAAATATATTGATTTCCATTACCACACAGAATACAAAATGTACAGTGCTCACTTCATATTATTTTTATTACAAATATTTGCACTGTAAAAATAAACAAAAGAAATAGTATTTTTCAATTCACCTAATACTAATACTGTAGTGCAATCTCTTTATCATGAAAGGTGAATTTACAAATGTAGAATTATGTACAAAAATAACTGCATTCAAAAATAAAACAATGTAAAACTTTAGAGCCTACAAGTTCACTCAGACTTACTTCTTGTTCAGCCAATTGCTCAGACAAACAAGTTTGTTTACATTTGCAGGAAATAATACTGCCCACTTGTTTACAATGTCACCTGAAAGTGAGAAGAGGTGTTCACATGGCACTATTGTAGCCGAAGTCGCAATATATTTACCAGATGCGCTAAAAATTCATATGTCCCTTCATGCTTCAACCACCATTCCAGAGGACGTGTCCGTGCTGATGATGGGTTCTGCTCGATAAAGATCCAAAGCAGAACAGACCGATGCATGTTCATTTTCATCATCTGAGTCAGATGCCACCAGCAGAAGGTTGATTTTCCTTTTAGGTGGTTCAGGTTCTGTACTTTCTGTTTCGGAGTGTTACTCTTTTAAGACTTCTGAAAGCATGCTCCACACCTCGTCCCTCTCAGATTTTGGAAGGCACTTCAGATTCTTAAACCATGGGTCGAGTGCTGTAGCTATCTTTAGAAATCTCACATTGGTACCTTCTTTGCGTTTTGTCAGATCTGCAGTTTGTGTTCTTAAAATGAACATGTGCCGAGAACATCATCCAAGACATTATAACATGAAATATATGGCAGAATGTGGGTAAAACAGAGGAGACACACATTCTCCCTCAAGGAGTTCAGTCACAAATTAAATTAACACATTTTTTTAATGAGCGTCATCAGCATGGAAGCATGTCCTCTAGAATGGTGGCAGAAGCACGAAGGTACATACGAATGTTTAGCATATCTGGCACATAAATACTGTGCAATGCCGGCTACAGAAGTGCCATGTGAATGCTTGTTCTCACTTTCAGGTGACATTGTAAATAAAAGGGGGAAGAATTATCACCCATAAATATAAACAAACTTGTTTGTCTTAGTGATTGGCTGAACAAGAAGTAAGACTGAGTGGACTTGAGGCTCAAAAGTTTTACATTGTTTTATTTTTGAATGCAGTTATTTTTGTACATAATTCTACATTTGTAAATTCAACTTTCATGATAAAGAGATTGCACTAAGGTACTTGTATTAGGTGAATTGAAAAATACTATTTCTTTTGTTTTTTTACAGTGTAAATATTTGTAATCATAAATAAATAGAAATCAAGAACTGTATACTTTGTATTCTGTGTTGTAATTGAAATCAATATATTTGAAAATGTAGGAAACCTCCAAAATATGTAAATAAATTGTATTCTATTGTTTAACAGCACGATTAATCACACGATTAATTGAGATTAATTTTTTCATAGCTTGACAGCCCTATTTATAAATAAATTGGTGTTGAATTTTCAAACTAAAGTTTTAATTTGGCTCAAAATAAAGAATTTGTAAATAGAAAACTAAGGTCAGTAGACATGCCCAGACATCACCACGATTAGGTGTATTATACACCTCTAAATAGACAGACAGAAACAAATAAGCCCAAACACTGTGTCAGTGGCCCAGAGGGCCAAAGATAAAATAATCAAAAGGTGACTAATCAAAAGTGAAACTGATAGTCTGTCGTGAAAGCTGAGAGAAATAGTGAGAGGGGGAAATGACAAAATGCAATCAAAATTATTATTAGTAACATAAACATATATTTCTCTACCCTGACAGTGTACCTTTAAGAAAAAATCTTTCATTTCTAGAGTGTGGACACTTTTTAAATAGACAAACAAGTCAAATGTATACTGGTTAATAAGTATATCCTATAGATCGTCAATTACAGTATCAAGGCTAACAAGAGAATGAAGTGATGAGGGTTTTGTTGTTAGCACTTTGTTTGCATTTGATTTAATAAATAGAATATCAGGTACACCTCATAGAGTAAGTTTAATCAACCGAATGTGTCCATTTTTGTTTCTTTTCCAGATGAAGCCTCATTAATATTTGTTGTCTCATCTTTCTTGGTTTCATTAAAATCTCATAGCATGATCTGGAGAATTGAGCATAAAAATATGTTCCATGGAGTTTTCACTCCGAATAGCCATTTGGGACTTTGCCAGTATGTACTAAAAAGTAGATTTCTCAATGTCTAATCTAATCTAGCCTTCTCACCTTTTAATGTAATATCTGAGCACCTGTCACTGCAAGGGATCCGCAGTGATGGCATCTGCAGAAGATGAATGATTAGATCATTGTTTCTAAACTTCAGTGGGTGGGACCATTCTTTCCACCACCAAATACAGGAGGCGCTCCCTTCAGACACAGGGATTCAGGTGGCTTCTTTTTTTGGTAAAGATTAGGGTGGTTTTCTTGTTTTTTGTTTTCTGGAACCATGTGTATCACCTTCATTACAGGAGGGCCAGGAAAAAGCTAATCTTTATTTACTGATTCCAGTCCCATCTCCCATGATATGGCCTGAGGATTACAAAAGTATAATACTCCTCTTACATAGCAAGGGTCAGAATCTGCTGACTGCATTGAGTCCCAGTCCAGTGTTTTAGCAATGAAATCTTCCTTCCCCACTTCAGCCTCCTGTTTTCTAGCTTCCCTAGTACAAACAAATGCAGACTCCTACATCTAGGAACAAGGAATGTAGGTCACACTTATTTGATGGGGGACCTTATCCTGGAAAGCAGTAACCCTGAAAAGAATTTAGGGATTAGAGTTATTTCTGATGGGCATCCAAAGCTGGAGATGTGATGTATCTGTATTTATGCTGGTTCAGTACAGCTGCACAACTAACTCCGTAACCATGGGGTTTTGTGTAAATTTGAGGGATTTCTGAGATATTTTGTTCTAGCTGTTATATGTTGCAGGCAGACATCCTAGCTTTTTGGGAATCACTCTTTCCTAGAGTCTACAGAACTCCCTGCCTCATCCCTCCCAAATGTAACCACCAATGCAAAAAAAAAAAAAAAAAAAAAAGAGAGAAACTCTGAACCCTGCTCAAATTTACATAGACCCCTGTATCTGATTCTGGGGATTGCAGCGGGGCTGCATGGTCAAACAGCCCTCTCTGACACCCTACACCACACTACCCCCAGCACATGAAGTAGATTTGGCTCGTCCTCTATGCAGGTTTTCCTTTTGCAAAATAAGCCCAAGAATTCTCAGAAAGGCAGAATCAGGCTTGAACAAGTAATACAATACATTATGTGTGGGATGAGGCAATCACCTCCCTGGGTGTTTTTAGAGGCAATGTTACTGCTCTTTGGCCTTAATTCTCTCTTGGCCTGGATGCTCTAATGAGATTTTGCAATGAGATGAAGGAGTCTTTTGATTGCTCTTCTTTCCCTTTTCATTTATTTTCTTCCCCCCCCCTTCCTTGATACACTTCTCTATCCTTGTTCTCTCTCTCTCTCCCCACCTTCCCTTTCTTCTGTTTATGACTTTGTTAGCTCCAGCAGCACACTTGTATTTCATTTAGGATTTAACGAGGGATTTTCTGAGTCACGTTTAATCAATGGCTCTGTTCGGGGTATAAAATATGGCATTTTTTTCAGAACCTCCAGGCTAAATTATCTTCTCTTACACTCAAAAGGTAATGCTAATCGTGCAAATCTGGAATAACTCAATTGAAATCAATTTACATCAGTGTAACTGAAAGCAGAATTTGGCTCATTTACTTCACTGTGTGTGTACAGGTGTTATTGAGAGCAGAATGCAACTTATGATGGGTTATCAGATAACTGTGCCTATGGGATGTCATCTTTGACATAGACGAGTTATAGAACATAGGGGGTTATAGAACTCATGCTGTTACACTTCTAATAATGGTTCTTTGCCTGACTGCAGTTAGTGGATTTGATCAATGGGTCAAGCGGGTTGAAACACGAAGTGCAGGTCTCCCTGCCACAACCTAGGAGCAGGGGGAGATATGGGGGAGCCTTGTTTAACAGAGACAAGGTGAGGAAGGATAGCTGTCCCTCTGCTCTAAGCAGAGGAGAAGGATCCATGTTTCCCTCTTCTTGCCTCTTGCTTTAACCCTGGGGCTTAATTTACTTGAGGCAGGATGTTCAAGCACAGACTCATTCCTTCGGGGAAGAATAGTCAGTGAGAACTCTACCAGGGAATGGTGGCTTTACACTCTGGCTGGGGCCCCATACGAGCCCTGCGAGGGACTCTTTCTGGGAGATGTGCAGAACATCTCCCAGGCTTCCTGACATCTCATCCCTGGATGGCTAGCCCTGCTTACTTTGTAGGTTGTGCAACTATCTCCTGTCCCCTGATGGAATAGCAGTTGCAGGCAGCTTGCATTTTTTGCAGCCTCCTCCAAAGTAGGCTTCCTGCTAGTGCCAGGGTTCTGCCAGCTTCCAC